>OZ038475.1:129265150-129317650 GCA_964036315.1 Acanthosepion esculentum
TCTTTATCTATGAATTCACAAAACTGATGTATTTGCCACAGAACAGAGATCAAAAGAATTATTTAAGAAAGAAAAGGGAAAATCTCAGACTATAAAAATATTACCAGGGTGCTTTTGCATCAAAGCTATGAAACCAATGAGCCGTAATTCTGTAAATACTGATTATTTGTCTGTATATTTAATAAATTTTTTTCAGCTTGTATATAGAGAGGCGATTATATACATATAAATGTATAAAAATGTGCTGAAAAGTTTCAGACCTGGCCATAAAGATCTTCATACAAAATTCTATGTCTGTTTCTATCTGCTATTCTATTCTTTACATATTAAAATAAAATTCCTTAAAGGAAGTTAAATTTTAATTAGGCTTCAAGATTCTAAGAATAAATGAAAAAAGCAAGAAATTATTAAATTATTTGATGATTTTGTCATAATTCCAGACACCCTGAACTTGTGAACTCATGTCAGACTAAACTGAGTTTAAATAGTTGATGAATAAGTGATACTATAGTTTGGTGTTCAAGCAGAGGCAAAAGCCAAGACTTCAAATGTTGATTTTTAAGGCAAGCACATATGAAGTCCTACACTTCCATTTTGACTGTAATACTCTAGTTTGAGTGGTTCTCAAGCTTTTCAGTGAGTGAAATTTTAGTATAACGTATTCTATGATACTTTCCAATATGTTTATTTTCTTTATTAATTTTTCTGTTAATATAGAAATTAAGGTATATACCTATTATTAAAAAAAATGAAACAATTTTTTTTATTCCCATTGTAATAAAAAATTGAAAAAGTTTAATTTGAATATCATGTTGATTATCCATACTGATCAATTGAAAACATAGCTATACATTTTCACAACTGTAATATTGATGAAGACGTTAGTCTCGTTTGTATACAAGACTGCAAGAAGTTAACATTTTATGAACAGAGAAACTGCCTGGAAGATAATGAACATCTTTGCTTAAGTTAGAAAGAAATAAAAAGAAAAGTCTTTCTTTTGTTTACAGCTTCCAAGTGAAGCTCAATTATCCATCAAAGATGTAATGATCATTATCTTTTGTTGTGATTGCTCATACTAATCAAGTTTTATGCATATATGCATAAGGCAGAGACATAGCTATTTGAATTATAACAGTGTAGTGAGAGTGACTGAACCTCAAGACTCACCAAACAATATAAACAAAGACATGAGACAATTAGTCTGGGACTAAGAAGTTAGGATCAGATCAGAAATAAGAGACCCAAAAAGAAATAATCCAAATATTAAATTGGACTTTTTTTTTTTATTTGTGCAAATGACTTTGCTTAGAATTGGTGCCAAACTAATTATACAGAAAAGAATTTCTTTGAATGATAAAAATAAAAGGTTATCTAATAATTTAAGAAGTCTTCTTGATTTTCCTTGTTGTGATTTTATTTCTTAGCTCTCGTGATTTATGACAGAGAAATAAGTTATTTTCTATGAAGATGGCAACAAACAATGTATCTAGATATTTGGCTAACACTTAGGAAAGCAGCTGTTCTCGAAGTTTCTAGCTCAGTGTGAAAGCATAAAAGAAAAAAAAAGTCCTGATGAAAATGTGGATTTTATTGATACCTGAACTGACTTATCAAATATCTCCTTGAAGTCCACTGAAGGTGGCTTTTAAGCTTGATACCAAGTTTTCTCTAGTATAATTTTTATTATAATAATTTAGAAATAAATAAGAGGAATTAGCCAAACTCCAACTCTGAATTTGAATTTTTGGGGGACAAAATACAGGTGACATTATTTTAAGCAATCATGAGTAATGATCTTATTTAATTTGCACATTCAATGTTAATATACTTTTCATGCTAGCTTTTACAATAAAACCACAAAGAAATATACAACAATCAGATCATTATTATCTGGGCAAGCATGAAAGCTGACACTATGCTATTATTGTTAATATACCATTTTAGAGATAATGAGCATTAATGAATTATTGGTATAAACCAAGACATGTGTGATCTCAGCTTTTCACAACTTTCTATCCATTGTTGTAGTATCTTTTTGCTATCCTACCCACTTCCTGTTCTGCCAACCATTTACACAAGCTTGTTGGGTATTTTACTCACTGTTTTTGACTGACACTCTTGTCTTCAATACATATGTGAATGTAACATTTTTCAAGCCATTTTTCCTCATTATTAATCTCAGACATTGTCCCTTTCTAAATCAAAGTCTTCTTTTTTGTTAGGATTTTTTTCACCTCCCCAATTGCTCATATGCCTTGCCCATTGTATTCTCAACATCATTCTGTAGAACCCTATATTTGTTGTCTTAAGTCTCATCTTCATCTGTGAAGAAATTATCCAGCATTAACTGACATATAGTAGAAATACTGGATTTTTATAGGTCTACATTAAATACCAGATTTTTTGAATTTTTACTATATTTTTATATTAATTTTCATAATTAATACCGGGTTTTATGGTGGCCATGAAGGAATTAAGTTGCAAAAGTGATGCAAAATGCTTTTGTCTTGAAGTTAGATGATGTTTATGGAATTTCCTTAAAATAATTCTATGATGTACAATTTTTGGTCTGTTATGAAAATATACACACAAACAAAAATTTAATCAATATAGAATCTCATTTTGATTCAATAATCACTAAGGTAATTCGTATATCAGCAACTACTGAAATATTCTGTCTGATCTGACTTTCAAAATCTGATAAAAATGACTAAACATGGAAATTTCGGGGGCATAATTTCTTAGTCAACACAAGAATTTTTCAGCATTCCCTTGTAGGTTCCAGCATGCACACAAATGCACATAATAAAAATGGATGTTTAAAAAGATCTTAGATATTTTCCAATATATATATATATATATATATATATATATATATATATATATGAAAGTAAGAAATATACACACATTCATATCAAATAGGCACATAGATAAGCATATGGAATAAATCTACAACTTAAAAGAACTTTGTGCTGCTACTTGTGCAAATACAGTCATCTTTCAGTATTTTTTTGCAGGTCAGCGGGTGTCTACTGATTATTTGTTGATTATGTTTTTTTTAAATTTTTTTTTTTAAATAGAATCTGTATGTAATGCCTCCACATCAGAAATTCATATGCTAACAACTCGTCCATTGGATTTAAAATTTATGTTCACTTTCTTAAAGGAAACGTCTTTGGGGTTCTCCAATAGATTTTATCAAAACCAACATCAAAAACTGCTTTTAAGAAGACTAAACTCTGAAGATATTTCATATCAAAGTCTAAACAGCTGTTTAATATCTTTGCAACAAAGTTGTGCAAAGAACTTAAGAACACATTCAGATATATGTCATGAGTGCTTTCATACACACTGCATCAGCACTTTATAAGAACCTACTTTTTTTCAGAAGACTGTATAGTGTCAAGAGAAACTGTATACCAGATTCACAGACATTAGGGAGTGATTTATTCTCAATTAATATCACAGATGACCACAAATTAAAAACTAATTATAAAGCATTCTAACACAATATTAAAGATATCAATGGGTATATATATTTGATTATAAGCCTGTAAGGATACAGAAAAGAAGGTGTTTGTCTTTGGATGAGAAAAGGTACATGGGTCACATGACAGCCGGTTATTGATGTCCCTCTGTACAGTGATGAAAGCAGTAGCCAAATTCAGTTTGTTTTACAGCAGCAAATTAAAAGGATGCCTTCTTTAGACTGTGCCTCCCCATTGGTGGGCTAAATTTGTTTCCCCATCAGCTTCCAAGTCCTTCGTGTCACTTCTCTTTGAGAATATATCTTTGCCAGGTATAGAGAGATATTCACAGTCCTCAATTTGGGAAAACCCAAGACTCACTGTTTCTTGTTCGTGCAATATGTCATTGCCTGGGACATAGATGCATCCAGCCTGTTTGAATCCAAAGTCCTAAAAATGACTTCTCCAGACACTGGAGTATTTCCGTATTATATATTCCATTTTGTTTCTCCTTACACACTGCTTTGCTGTGTAGATATATGTGATATATTATTCTCTGCATGGAACATGTGTATATTTGTAAATATAGTTTTACTTTTTTGTATGCCTTATTAGTATAAAAGTCTCTTAGAGAACAAAGCATGTTTGTCATTCCTTTTCTTTTTAGTCATTTCATTCATGAAGTACAGTCTTGTTATATCATAATAAAAATGGGAGAATTAATCTATCTACCTTAGCTATCTCCTGTTACAAACCATTATCTTAACAAAAAAATTGGGAGACATTTTTTTGAGTGATTAAATTAGTTAAGAAATGACAAAACAAATATGCCATCTTATTAATATTGTGATGTCTATGATAGATTTATTTCAGTGAAATTTGCCTTAAAATGAAGCTTTGTAGTTTTTCTCTCTGCTAATTAGGCTTTTTTATATCAAATACATATCAAGAGTAATTTTTTAAACACTATATCAGCCTTTTCCTAAAAATATTCTTTTTTTTTTCAGAAGACTGTATAGAGTGCTGAACTGTTATGTGATATCTGTCCAACTGTATGGCAGTGAATGCTGGACAATTTCCTCAAAGATGAAGAGATGTGAAGCAATAAAAATATGGTTCTACAGAAAGATGCTGAAGATACCGTGGACTGAACATATGAGCAACAACAAGGTTTTGGAGAAAATGGAAACAAAAAAGAAACTTATAATTAATATCAGGAAGAGATCAGTTGAAATTTTGGGGGCATGTAACGAGGAAGGTGGGCTTGGAAAACCTGATACTCACAGGACAGATTGAGGAAAACAGGGGCAGAGGAAAACAACAGGATACATACTTGAGGAACTAGAGTAAATGGATACTAGAACAAGTTTGGGAGAGATAACAAAATGACAAAACTCTCCAAGTGGATAAAGGCGTTGGTTAGATCCAGTGACTAGATCCACTAGTTGTGAGTTTAATACCAGGCTACTGCTGTGGTGAACCAAAAAACTTGAAGAGTTAAGAAAAAGGGAAATAAGTAAAACATCTGAAAGAGGCATGGCATGTAAAATTAGAACACTCTACTCTGGTGGATGAAATAAGGGGTTTGGTTCAAAATTCTAAAAACCTGAAGAAAGCCAGTTGCATACAATGGCCTAGACATTGTGAATATGGCAATGAAGATGAGGATAAAAGTTCAAACAATGTAAATGAGATGGAATCCAACAATCAATTAAGAAATGACCAAAACAAATATGCAGTCTTATTAAGCTTATAAAATTTACATTAAAATGAAGCATTGCAGTTTTTCTCTCTGCTGATTATGCTTTTGTACATCAGATATATATATCAAGCGTCCTTTTATAAACACTATCAGCATTTTATAAAAAGCTATTGTTTTTTTTAGAAGACTGCATAGTGTCAAGCTTCCAAACAGCAATGTGCACCTGATTCAAAGGTATTAGAGAAAGAATGTAAGGTACAGATAGATTTCTTGATTATTGATTGGATTTTCGGATGAGAATGCAGACATTTTCTAACATGAATAGTTGGACTGTACACTCATCTGAGAGTAAGATTAAAGTTTTAAAGTTTTG
Organism: Acanthosepion esculentum; assembly: GCA_964036315.1. NCBI lineage: Eukaryota > Metazoa > Mollusca > Cephalopoda > Sepiida > Sepiidae > Acanthosepion > Acanthosepion esculentum. The sequence goes on from OZ038475.1 coordinate 129,270,696, forward strand.
ATCACCAGCCTTTGTAAATCAAAGAAAAAAACGTAAAACTTGGAACATTATGTACTTTAGTTTCACATTTGAATGAGCAGGCTGTCTGAATATCCTTTTGCAAAAGAAAAAAATCTTTTTAGTGTAATATCCAAGAGAAGTTCATTTTGTAAATAATATCTCTCAATTTATATCTAGGATTCTAGATGTTTAACTCAGTCTATCTATCCATACACTAAAACAAGCATATAAACATATTCTTGAAATGTTAATACACTAACACAAGTTTTACACAGAGATTACTATAGATCATTTTATATATATTTACACATATAGGCATTATATATATATATAATTGAGGCAAAAGATGGTCTTTTAACGTCTTCATTCGACAACCAACAAGAAATACACAGATCCAAATTGATATATATTTTCAAAATAAAATCACATATTGAGGAATTAAACAGGGATTTTGGTTTACTCAGAGAGTATAATTGCCACAGGCAGCCTTCTAAGCAACAACAACATTCCTCAGAAGAGTAAGTCCCACTTCTTTGTTTATTCCTTGTATCCTTGAAAAAGTACACAAGGATGTCCGAAAATTCCAACTTTACAATCTTTCTGTTTGCGTTTTAATTTAGTCAAAAGGGTAATATATAATAAATATCAGCAATTTTATTGCCAATATTGTTATCATTTTGTTGGCTTTTTTATTCCTCAAATTTTATTAACCAGCCTATTATATATATATATATATATATATATATATATATATATATATATATATATGACACATACATAATTATATTATTAGAGAGACACATAAGCATTTCCTGAACCCACAAAAAATAAACAAATGATTAGTGCTGAATGGAAACATTATTTTTAATCATTTCACCCTGAACAATGTGATAACGCTACTAAGAGGTAAGGGGTTACTAGGAAGGAAAGAGAATGAGAATTATCTCATGAGGAGAAAGGAATGCATTCATGAAGACAAAAAATGCCAACTGGCACTGCCTATACATTTTTGGAAGACTGGAGGTGACAAGGAAGCAAGAAACTGGAAGTGAGTTCCATAGGTAAAAAGTGCGAGAAAAAAATAAAAATAGAACTTATGGTTTCATGCAACTAATTCTAAAGTAAAACAATGTGACCTAGTTGCCAATTTAGTAGCATGCTTAAATTCACATGGTCAAGATGTTCATCAGAATCATAGCCATGAAAATGTTTATAGAAAAAATAGGAGGAAAACCACATTATGGCAGTGGGAAAGTGACTGATATCGGAAAGCTAGATCAAGATCGATTGTATTACAGACCCTTTTTTGGATTTTATCAGTAATTTTGAAGTATATAGTAATAGCAGCAAAAAAGAACTACCTATTATCCTACCTAAAATCATATCATGATCAAATCATATGACCTCAAATTAATAAATTTTATTTGAAATATCAAAACTTAAAAACAAAGAAAAATACATGAAAAAAAATGTATGACAAGTAAATGAAATATATTAATGAATAAAATAACAAATAATGAATTATTAAATAAATCAATAAGCAACCTGGAGGTAATGATCACAAATAAACTGAAGCATTTACACTATACAAAAGAAATGAGATTTGATTAAATTTTTGAAAATGGATTAGATCAAGAACATTTTAGCACGCCTAATACATAAATGGATGTTGACAGATGCAAATATTTATGAGATGTTGTTAAAATATTCTCAGTCCAATCCCCTTCTCACAATCCTCTCAAATGAGTGGACATTATAAGCCATTTTCCTATAGGACAATAGGCTAGTGGATTAATGTGTTAGTTCATGAATTTGGTAACATAGTTGTGAGTTCAATCTCTGGATCATGAAGTGTGTACTTGAAATCAATGGAAAAGGGTGAGCAGTAGTAAAAATAAGAATGGGATGATATCCCTAGACAAGGGCAGTTAAACAAGACCTGTCTGTCACTGTAGATTAAATAAATGGTTCAGTTCAGAATTCAATATACACCTGAGGAAGGCTGAAAAGCACAACACTGAAGCCTGATAACAACAATGAAGATGAGGACAAGAGTCTGAATATAAACTGTGCAAATAAGGATAACTCCTGAGCCCAGAAATACAAACAGAAATTATCAATATTTTTGTTGGAAATCACATCTTGATCATCACCAAAACTTTTTAAGTATTTATCTGTATTTGTTTAAGTATTTATCAAAAACAAGCTATCTTTAGGTACCTAATACAATGGTGAGGCAATTTAATACTTGGGGAGGATTGGAAATTTTCAAAGAAGGGAATAAGCGTGAGATTTGAATAAAAGAGGAGTTGAAAATTTAGTTCTTCTTTGTGCCATATCCTCTCAGAAAGTAGGTGATCATGGCTTTCCACAACTTCCTGTCCTTTTTAATATATTTTTTTTGTTATTTCTTCTAAACCCTCTCCTGCTATCCATTTACTCAAGTTCACTAAGTATCTTACGCATTGCTTTCCTGTGTTAATTTTGCCTACAATCTGTACTGTGAGTATTAGATTTTCCAAGCCTTCTTTCCTCATTATGTGCCCTAGAAATTTCAACTGCCTCTTTCTGATGTTAAGTATTAAGTTTCCTTTTTGTTTCCTTTTTCTCTAAAACTTTGTCGCTGCTAACATAATCGGCCAGTGGTATCCTCAGCATACTTCTGAAGAACCACATTTCTGTTACTTAAAGTCTTTTTCATATTTGTGGCGACTGTCCAGAACTCACTGCCATATGGAAGGACAGATATGACATAACAGTTTAGTACTCTTTTCCTTGTTTCTAGCAAAGTTTTCTATTACTTAATACTCTATTAATCTTTTGTTATCCCAACGTGCTTTCAGATTTCAGTGTTGTACTTTCTGTCCTCTATTAAAACACTTTCTAGATATTTAAATTTTTGTACTTGTTTGATTAAAGGATCAAAAAGTGCAAAATTAATAAATTTATTAAAAAAAAGAAAAATGTCACTCTCCACCCCTATGTCTATCAAGCATCTAAGAGTAGGTCTTATGAATTTGAGTCACACTTTGATTCATTCTGTCTGACCACTTTGAAAATTTTGTGCTTGACCAGTCAACATAAACATCATTGATTTCATATTCAAATGTACTTCCTGAGAGAAATCAAATATCTTCACATCATCCTCTGGATTTTCATTAAATATATCTCCAAATGTAATATTCATGTACTGTGTCAGTGAGTGTGTGCGTGTTTTTTGGTCAAATCACATTAGCTCTCATTTGATAACCAAAGTTAAGCAGTATTTTGCTTGATTAGTACTTAGCTTGGTAGATCACTTAGAATACCAAATTGTGTAAGCAATAGGACTGATCTTCTGATTGTGATATGTCAATCAAACCAATGTCTGACTATCAAGCTATTCAAATTGATGCAGATAGCTTGCTCAAATTTATCAACCCTCATGAAAACTGTTGTGGCATTCTAACACAATATTACAAAACCACACATTATAACTGAACACAAGTAAATAGCATGAAGCTTATTAGTAGACTGACTCACTAGGCTGGGTACCACTATTATCTGCATTGGAACTTCCACAGAATGATATAATCAGTTTATATACAGTCTGGGAATTCTTGTATGTATATTGGCATCACAGGTTACCTTTGAAAATTAACATTTTGAAAGTTTCTTCTGGGTTCATACAGGTCCTCCCACATCATTTGATGGAGAAATGGAATAACCTTTGAACCTATACAGAGAAATATTTTAAGTCGAGTGTATTCATTAAAAACTCCACACGTGAAAGATGAAGTTCAAGTACTTTGACCCAGCAAAGGAGGGTGGTTCTGAGATTGTAGGTTTGCTTTTGGAGTTTTTTTCTGGGCCTTTATCTAATTTAATAAATGCAAAAGAAAAGTCTGTTGTCTTGCAGAAGATGGAGGTTAATTAAAATGTTAAACTGTAATTTTACAGAAAATAAGTTGTGTGTGAATGGAATATATCAAATATGTACAAATTTTTCAGCTATGTTTTTGTAATTAATTTTCAAATGAGTAAATGGTTTCCAAAATAGAAGGTGCTGGAAACATTTGCACACACATAATGTATAATTATTTAATGGAATTTTAATACTTTATAAAGATTCCACAGTTTACACATTGCCATCATTAAAAAGAAAGTCAAAATTATGGTTTATTTAGCAACTTACAATTCGTGACAAAGAAGCTAAAATGAAAAATAGCTTTTCCTGAATTTCTGAAAGTTTCCAAAACAATATTACACAATATTCCATGAAACAGAAAGCAGGACTCAAATATTAAGAGAGAAAGAAAAATCTGAGTAAAATATGAGAATACAAATTTTTTTTAATGATATATACTCAACAAACAAGATTTAATTTATAACATAATGGCCAATTTATAACATTTCTCTATCAAATTCAGTTTGAGTTGTTTTTTAAGCTAAATATTAATAATAATAAAGTTTAAAGTTTTTTTAAATAGTATAAATGGTAAGCATCTGAAGTAAGAAATTTTACTCAACATTAAAAGGATTTTTCCCTGGAGAAATAGTGAATGTCACCTCTCTAAAGCTGAATATTAAGAAAAGTACACACAAAAACAAAGACTCAAAAGTAATATGTGAAAGTTTAAAAGAACAAACTGAAGTTAAATCGGTCTCTATTTCTCGGATGTCATTCATACAATACAAGATACCACTTTATTCAATCCACCATTCTTGCATTCTGCACACTTCACCAATGTAAAACCGTTCTGATTTCTTACTGCCTTTCTTACTTTTATCAGGCCAATACTGCAAACAACCAACCAGTGTCCTTCACTTTTGTTCTCAGTTACCCAGGTAAATAGCCTCCTCCTGTCTGACTAATCAGCAGACAACTTCCTATTGGTTGAAACATGCCAAGCTGTACAAAAAAAAAAACATTACAGCACATAATGCTGGAATAGTCCAACTGGAGATTAATGCCATTTTCAAGGAACAAAATGCTGTTGTCACATGCCACATGTTCAGGTAAGACACATTTTCCTTTGCAAGCTCCTCTGGCTTGCTTGCTTCTATGTGACTGTTCACCACAATTACTTATATATTCAACATCTGATATTCAAATATTTCATCTAAAATAAGCAACAACAAGACATATATTCGTAGCTTTAATTCTGAATGGCACAAATAGAAATGTTGGCTTTGCCACTGTAAACTAAAATATTCATTGTTTTGCTTCCTTTGTTTGCTGTTTGGAGGTAATGTAATATGGACTGAAACAGTTTTAGAAATATAAACAAAATGAAAGAAAAAATATTGAAAATGTGGTTTCCCTGTCACTTTTAGGAAGCATAATATTAAAAGGTGAAACTTAGTGAGGTGTACAGACTTTCAATCAATGAGCATAGCATAAAAGTTAAAAAAAAAAAAAAAAAAGAACCATGAAATTTTATCCAAAATAACAGACTGTATTTTATTTTGTGGAAACTTTGAAACTCCCTTATGCAGACATGATGAAAAAGGCGATTCATTAAATCCAGGGGTATTTAGAGAATTAATAAATTTCGCATCTAAATTAGATCCAGATTTGAAGAATCACTTAGAATCCAGTGCGGTTTTCAAAGGTGTTTCTAAAACCATTCAGAATGAGATACTTGACTGCCTGCTACAAATATACCCTGAGGAGATAAGGACAGAAATTAGGGAAGGTTTTTTTTGTAGCTGTCATATCTGATGACACAACAGATGTTTTGGAATACACACAAATCATCATTTTCCTATGATATATGATGAATGAAGAAATATTTGAGCTTTTGTGGGGATTGTTCATTTGAGAAAATCACACTGCAGAGAGCATATCTAATGTATTCCAGAAACAATGAAACATAACCCTTCAAGGAAATGAACAAAAACTGATTGCTCAGACATTTCATGGTGCAAATGTCATGAGAGGCAAAAAAAGTATAAATTCAAGTAAAAATAAAAGCGGTTCATAGTAGTGCACATTTTATTTACTGTTATGCATGTCAGATAATGAGAAATGCAGCAAGTATTACACAGGATGCAAGGATATTATTCCCTAACATTTTGGAGATATCAACATTCTTCTCAAGATTACCACTGTGTGTTTCCATTCACAGAAAGCACACAGACATCAGCATTCCATGTCCATCCTTTGCAAGGTGGAACTTTTACAAATGGACCATGAACAGAGTTCATGAAAATTTGCAACCTTCAAAAAGCTGTCTTACTGAAATTCAGTCAACATCAAATGCAGATCAAACCATTGCAGAAGTATCAGCCATTTTAAAATATCTGAATTATCATAATTTCATGATTTAGAGTTTTTCATAAGACTATGCCTCAATATTAAAGTAATTTACAACCAAATGCAATCTCAAGAAATTAGTGTGTTTAAAATCAATGAATATATGATTTCAAAAGTGCTATTTTAGAAATAAGAAGCTTGAAGTACTGTGAAGATCCTTCAAAGACACTCATAACAGAAGCAAATGAAATCTGTGACTTATGTACATTATTTACATTATTCGGACTATTGTCCTCATCTTTGTTGCCATATTTATTACAACGTTTTGGCCGTTGTACGCTCCGGCATTCATCAGGTGGTTAGAATGTCGAACTAAACCCTTTATTTAGCTCACTGTGGTAGACTTTTCTAGTTCCACATGCCACGTTTAATGGATGTCAGTTATCAGTTATCTCCTGTTAATTTTTCCCTCTGAAAGTTCTCCACTGCCTTAACCAGGTATTGAACTCACACTCTTTGGGTCCTGTCACTGGATCTAACCAACACCTTTATCCTTGAGGACACATGACACAGTGGATAAAGACATTGGTTAGATCCAGTGACAGGACCCAAAGAGTGTGAGATCAATACCCGGTTAAGGCAGTGGAGAACTTTCAGTGGGAAAAATTAACAGGAGATAACTGATAACTGACATCCATTAAACATGGCACGTGGAACTAGTAACCCAGTGAGCGGAATAAAGGGTTCAGTTTGACATTCCAACCACTTGAAGAAGGCTGGAGCGTACAACAGCCGAAACATTGTAATAAATATGGCGACAAAGATGAGGACAATAGTCCGAATAATGTAAATAATGTACATAATACCTCATCTCAGAAATATAGACAGAGATTGTGACTTATGTTTTGATATAATGGACAGATATTCTTCCACTAAACACTTAGTAGATGCTAAATTGTTCAACAAGAAAAGCTTCACTAGTTTTAAGAATGAATTGCCTAAAGAAGAGATAGTACTGACCACTGATTGACAAAGAAAAGTTTGAAACTGAATCAAAAGTAGATCCGATATGCATGAATACTGCAAATTAATTGGGTTGCTGAAATTTATGTTTGTAAAATCATCTTGATGGTGTTCTTAGTGAAATTACAAAACTGATAAAAATCCTCTTGACAATTCCCATGACAACATCAAAACCAGAATGCTGCTTTTCAGCACGGAAAAGCATAAAACCTTTTCTAAGGAGCACTATTAATCCTGAAAGACTAAATGCACTTGCAGTGCTTTCAATGGAGAAAGATTTCCTTAAAAGTCATCCAGGGATCAAAGAGAAAATTATTAACCTTTTTGCTCAAAGTAAAACAAGAAGAATGGATTTCATTTTTAAATGATTGAATCAAACTTGAACTGTTATAATTTATAAGTAATTAAAAAATATTTTTTTTGTTTAGGATTTTATCAGATTTATGTATAAGTTTTCTTTTTATGTGTTTGTTTCATTTTACATAATATTGAAACAATGGCTAAAAATTTCCTGACACAGCACCCCCACTAACTTTAGTCACAAGCTGACACTAATGGAAGCCACCCTTTCGATTGGACAGTAAATACAAATATATTTTTTTCAAATTTGAAAAATAAATTTGAAACAGTCTGGCTTGACCAAATTATTTTCAGCACTTCTTTTAGAGTCAACTGTAAATTTAGAAACTTTTACAGACAAATCTAACACATCCAATTTAATTTTGTATAAGCTGTCTGGCTTCTTCTTAAATAAACTTATTGCAGAAGTAAGTGTAAAAAGCAAACCTAGACTATTATAATATTTATTTATTCATCTATTTATATATCTATTCATAGCTTTCCCAAGATGCATTAGTGTAAAAATGCAACACACTGTTGGGATTTGAACTCTGTTTGCTAATTCCTCTTTCCAGGCCAATAGCCATTATATTACTTGCACATTTATCATTCCACAGTCAGTTATGTGCCATATGTGATACACCCTTAGGCGATCATGTATCTTTCGATACATGACTAACGAGGCAGATTTTTTTCTCGCAGTAAGTTGCCATTTCTTTGTGTGGTAGACCAGTTACAATCCAAGTCTATAGAATCTGGACTGTCCTGCTATTTACCCATAGCTAGGGGGTGAAGAAGAGGATTCATACCTTTCCCAAGGATATTAGCACATAAGTGAATATAATGGATTCAACTGGAATTCAAACTCGGTTCTCCGATTCCTCAATCTGAGCTGCTCTCCATTACTCCCCCATGCCTAATAACCACAATTCAAAGCATTGCTAAAGAAATTATATGTATCATTACAGAAGACTGATTTTTTACAAGTTAAACTTTATTTTGGTGGATGAAAATGTTTAAAAAGAAACAGAAATGTTGCATTAAAATTACAGGAATGCAGGTAAAAAAAAAAAAGAGAAAAAAAACAAATGATAATAAACTAAAATATTTACTAAAATGCACAAAGCTTCAAAATTTTATGTGTGTCTGCTTCAAACCTCGCAAACATTTAGAATCTTAGAAATCTGTCTGATCGTGCTTTTAGCAGCTGCATCGATAATGCTAACAAATAAGACACTGTGAGCTAAAATATATTACTTAACCTCAATTCAAAAAGTCTTGCCACTAACCAATTCAGACTTGAGATTCTGCTGAGCCTGTTGTGATGTTGAAGAATTCATAGCCAGTGGTTCTTCAGAGATGAGGAGACCAAACATTCAGAAGCAAATGCCACCCACTCGATTCACTGATTCTACTCTATACCACCTCTACCATATTTCTATTTTTCTTCCGACTGCTCCTGCATACACATCATGCCTACTTTCGTCTGCAGGATGATTCTAAGTAAATTGTTCTCTATCACCTTGTCATCTGAGAGTTTTCAAGTGCCACTCACAAACTTCAGCTTAAATTTGCTTGCCTTACGTTCAATATGAACATCCGAAATATGACTAGATGAAGTATTTCCGATGAGAAAATCCTTGTACAATTAAATATTGATGTTTTTGCTATTTTTTCTTTATTAGCAAGGTGATGTAGTTTTGCTCAGAACAGCATAATATTTTGTCATTAGTTTTACTAAAAGAAATCAATATAATAAACTTGGAGTATTTTTATCAACATGATGTGATATTTTCTAAGATTATAAAGAGAGAGCTGAGTTCAAATTCCAGTTGGATCCATTACATTCCCTTACATGCTAATACTCCTAGGAAAGTTATGAATCCTCTCCCCCTCAGCTATGAGTGAATAGTAGGATAGACTGGGTACTATAGCCTTGGGTGGCAACCAGTCTAGGAGAAAATAACATTGAATTCAAAAACTATATGTAGCCCTGGTATACAGCTAAGGAAAGGATCATTTGCATTGTCTCAAAGTCAAAAGGATGGTAAATTATTTTGAATTATGGACAAAATAAGCTTTTCTTGTTTCATCCAAGATTATAGAGATTTTTAAAATTAAACTTCATCCATTACAAGGATTGAGAGTCACTCAAGCCACAAAGTAGGGAGTTACTGCTAAAATGATAGTGAATGAGGTATGTGATATGATAGAAGAGATGGTAGGAAGTGAAGATTATAAAGATAAGGATGGTTAATGATTAATCCTAGAGATATTAAGATTATAGTGTTCAAGGAAGCAATGCAATTGCAGTCTGTTCCAAAATGTAGCAGTTCGTGGGAAAAAAAGCTGTGTCAGTGAAACTTTCTCTTCACTTTTGGAATACAGAGGAACTTGACTCTGTGAAAGTAAAATGGGATAAGATATTCTTGCTGTAGAGGTCTGAATTGGTGAAACTAGGAAACGTTTGCCATGGAAATAGTGATAAAGTAGCAATAAACTTGAAATCTTGCATCTGTGGTAAAGAGACTGCAGTTAGTCTTCCTCTTTTGGTCTACATAAATGATTTTTTAACTCAGCCAGGGCTGGAAAGTGGGGGTTGAACCAATTCAGCTCAGATATGGCAGCAATATTTATTTTTATCTGTAGTATCTAATTTTCTCTATTAAAAAATAAAAGTGAAAAAGAAAATAACACTTTACTGTTTTCATAACAATGCTTCGATTAAAAAGAAAAATTAATTATAATTGACCTCATCTTTGTTGTTATTTTCACAACACTTCAGCTGTTCTGTCTTCTAGTCTTCATCAGCTGCTTGTTGAACCCTTTATTTAATCTATGGAGTAGATTGTTCTTAATCCACTGATCATGTCTTGATTTTATTTAGTACTGTTCACTTATTGCTTTCCTATTTTGATTCAGTCCAAGAACACACTGCTCAAATCAACTCATAATTACTATACCACCAAGTTCACAAGCCAACTAAGTTTGCTCAGTTTAAGTTTCCTGAAGGTCACCTGGATTGGCAATCAGCTGGTGAAAATTGGGGGAAACGATGACCAAAACACTGTGATAACAACAACAAAGATGAGGACAATATCCCAGAAATTCAAAGAATATTTGTGTTCCTTTTTTTTTATAGTTTTCATGTTTCTAGCAGGAACCATTGGATATATGTCAAATTTGGACATAACATAGAAGTTAGTGATACAAAAAGTGGAATTGATGTACAGAGTTCAAATTCCAGCTAATTCCACAGAAATAACCTTGGAACGATATGAATCCATCTTTTATCTTACTAAGAGGTAATAGCAGAGTAGACTAGTTATCTCTAAATTTGGTTGGCAACTAGGATAAGGGAAGGAAACACTGAACTCAAATCCAGTCAGGTGTAGAACTAATAACTTTGCAATGTAGGAACCTACTTCCTACAGAAACCACAGCAGTAACACCTCACCAGGTGAAACTGTGACCTTATAAGCCAAAAAAGAATCTCCAAGGTTAAAGAGGAAAGAAACTAGATAAAAGTTTGTTTTTTTTTATTTGGGATTCTTAAAATAATTTTTCCCCCATCGCTGTCTATTTGCTCATCCGACTGAGTACAGAGTTATAATGCAATACAAAAGAATCCACAAATGATAAAAAATTTAAACACATAATTTTAAAGAAAGATGGACATACTATAATTAAAATTCATTTCATCTTTTTAAGATGGATCCAAATTTGACATTTATGATTACCATGTTAAATGCAAATAACCTTTCAAAAATATAATTGATAAAAAGCAAGAGCTACCTCTCTTGACCTTTTTTTTTAAATTATACATTTTAGACAGCAAGTTTATTTTATGGCTTCCAAGACATTTTTTCTCATAGGATGTAAATACTATTCATGAGAATTTGTAATGTAGTAAATTAAACTTTATGTAAGATAGGACATGCATTTTGCATCAAGATATTCATTGCAAACATATGCTTGAATTTGGATGCATTTTGATGTTAAAGGTTTTCATGTTATATTGGTTAATTATTCTTAGGAGTAACATTAAGAAGAATATAGTAACTAGTGTCTGCAAATTAGAGGAGAGAGTTATCAATGATAATGTTCTGACTTTGAATCTGCTCTTATTTTTATTTTTAAATGTACTTTTTATTAAATAAATTTTGGTGAGGCATGATCAAATTTTAATTCTGAAAATGGAGCCTAGAGACAAATAAATGGGAACAACTGCTATAACTAATGATAATAGGAAACTGTAATCTCTTATAGATATCACTATATTTCATTGATCAGTATGATTGTTGGTCGGTTAGGTGTTTTAACTTTAGTTTTCATTTTATATTGGTTAATTAATTTTATTTAAAATATTTTTCATCTGTATATAGCTATAAAATTAAAGTAAAATAAAAAAAAATGTCTGAAATTTTAACAGTGAAGTCATATTTAATTTTAATTGTAGAGCTCTCTATCTTAATATTTAAGCAAATTCTTCCACCCTATACAAAAGGAACTTTAGCAGGAAATGTATTTAAAAAAAAAGGCTGGAAAAATTATCCTTAAATTTATTTGTTTGTCATTTCTGTTCAAAGTTTAATCAAGATATTTTTCATTGGTGGCATACATATTTAGTAATAGCAGTAAGATTATTTTTATTGAGATAAGGCCTGTATAAGCGTTTTATTTTTATAAAGATATTAAGGAAATTGGAGAAAATAATTTTTTTCTTTTCCGGGCCTCATTAACTTTTACTTCTCAATACACAAACAGCTCTGTACATGCCGACCTTGTAAAAAATTTTAAATAATTCAATCTATCATTTATTTCCTTTAAATTTATCAAATTGTCTTTATTATCAACAGAAGGGTAACACTTTTATGTTGAAAATTGTAATGCTGTAATTGAATAACAATTATTAATGAGGAAAACACAATTCTGACTTAGGTAGTTAATATTTATTTTGTACAATAGGGGTAACATTCAGAAGCTGTTACGCCTATTGGTCAAGCTTGATAAGGCCAAACCAAACTTGAACAATATACGCCTTTCAATTCATTTCTAATTAAATCCTGGATTCAATTGGTCCTTCAGCTTACAATTAGGAATTTTCTACTTCATTTTCGCCCCACAGCTGAGGAGGTGCAAGTGTAGATTCACCATCTGTATTTCTCGGATGAAGAATGAAGTTAATTACATTATGTTTGAACTAATGTTTGTGCATTTGTTGTTATCAGTTCAAAAACACCTGAAGATTATCTGGATTAACAGATGAAAAGATGGCAAAAGATGAAATAACTAAAATGTGATAATAATAACAATGATGAGGACATTAGTCTGAATGTAAATAATATAAATAACTTTAATTCAGTGTTATCCCATTAGATTGGTTACCAAACAAGGCTATGATAGCTAGTCTACCCTGCTATTTTATAGCTAGGTGGAAAATGGAAAAAGAAAAACCTTCATGCTTTTTTTTCCCCGAGGGACATTAATGTGAAGCATATGTAAACTGTCCAGTTGGAATTTGAACCAGGCTTGCTGTTTCTATTGTTCCTGCTGGTAGCCATTTGGTCACCTGCACCTCATCATAACTGACCTGACAAAAAATGAATTATGGTGACAGGAAATAGTTATATTGTACTATTACACTGCTATTTTGGGGAAAATATAAATGGATAAATGCATCTTTAAAAATATGTTTTGATGCAAATGCAGCAATATAAAATGCATACAGGTTGTCAGCAATCTAGTTTGTAGTAAAAAAAAAATACAAATCAGTATGCTTTTCTACAGTCGACAGTCTCTATTTCAAGTTGTCCCTTGGTTTCTGTAGGAAAATGGTTCCATGATCACACTCAGATATCATGATTTACTCATGTTCAACTCCTCTATATAAAACAGTGTTCTTTTTTAATAACGTACACATGATCTCCTGTATACTTTAAATCTCCACTAAATTACATTTAATACATATTGCTATATAAATAATTCTTATACTGCAGGTAGAAACAAAAAACCTGAGAGGAAAAAAAATAAGATCTGAAGGAAAAAGAATCTAAACTTTATCATCAAAATGTCTGGAACATTAAGAAAGATTGGAGAACATTTTAATATAAAATTTACTTATGTACACTCTACAGAAACAAAGATATTTGTTAAAAGTGCACGACACTGAAAAATTAAAAAAAAAGGCACTGGAGTTAAATCAGATATTAAGAAATTCTGAGTTAAATCATGTTAAGTTTTAAAGATTACTGATTCAATTATTTTTTTTATCTGATCTCTGAAAATTAATTTTTTTTTAATCTATCATCTTACTGCATTTATTTTCTAAATTTTATCTTAAATATATATTTATTTTGTGTTTTTTTCTGTACTTATTTTCTGAAAATGACTTACTCCGAATACAACAATTATAAAAAGACAAAAATTTAGAAGCTAACATTACAGGAAAAAAAGTGAAAAATGAAGCATTCTGATTTTTTTTTAAATTAATGGCAGTATCAAACAAGTATGACAATTTAAATATTTTGGAAGTGTCTTAACAGAGGACAGAAAGTGTAATGCTGAAAACCGAAGGCACATTTAGATAGTAAAAGACGCCTTGCAAAAGCTAAGCAAAGTATTAAGAAAGATTTTATTAGAAACAAAGAAAAGAGTACTGAACTATTAATAACTATCAGTTCTCATATATCTCCTCCTAGATAAAGTAGGGATTTGAAGCAACAGAAATATGGTTCCACAGATTTGATCATATGAATAATGATACATCATATTCATACATATGATGGCTGCACATGTCATGGGAATAATGATACTTAGTATTTATATGTATTCAATCACTGAATTTCATCTGGATATTCAGTGATGAATATTATCCTTCATAAAATCAAGAAATCTGACTGAAGCGACTTAGTGAGAAAATATCAAGAAAAATTAAGATCTTTATGTTCTTTCTTAATGTTTCCACATAATGGCAAAAATGTCCTTTGTCATTAATTAATAATCATTTTCTAGGAAGTCCTTTAGACATGTCGTTGAATTAATTACTGCAACATTTCTGTGCTACATTTTAATGTAATATTCCAGTAAACAGGACTATCATTAATTTGAATTTTAGAAAAATTCATTTAAGAATAAGAAAAAATAAGAATAAATTATCCTGCCATCTCTGTGTGCTCCTTAGGGTGGCAATCACACAAAGTGGATTCAGTAGTAAGTGAATGTTTACAGGCAGGGTTTGTTAGCCCAAGATGGACTGACTTACAGAGTTAAAAGCTTTATGCCTTTTCCAAGTGATGTGATGTATTCCATGTATTGTCATGTAAATACCAAATGTACTAGTTAGAATTTGAACACTGCTTGCAGATTCCATTCTCTGTGCTATTATCCATTACGTCACCTGCACCTCAGAAGTAGTGTTTACTTTGTTATGATTCATGATGAGGACGATATTTCATCATTCTAGAAATCAAAATCTAAAAGGTCGTCAATATAAAAACCACCTTTCCAACACAAGCAAAACAAGTAGCTGTAATAAAAAGAACAACACAGACGTATCTTCTTCCCTCTGTGAAAATCCAGAGTTGACGGTTTCAAAAGCTTTCCTTAACCACAAAATTATCAAAAAAAAAATTATAAACAAGTCCAAATTTTAAAGAAACAAAGAGACAATACCCTGAGGAAATTTATCACACACAAAACCAATACTGTAAATAGCATTTACGAAAAGAAAAATACACATTTTTAGTCATTAATTTCAACATGTGTCTCAAGGTCTCATTGTTTGTTCTATTCATTTCATTTTCAGTATGAAAAAAAGAGAAAATAAATCCTCTATCAAATGTTAATACATATAACACAGGTGACTTACATTGACACAACTCAACATCAACCTTGTTACAGCTTCCTACCGTCTTATGTCAGACATGAAACTCCAACTATTTACATCTTTTATCTCTTGAAATCTCAACGGTAGCAATAAAGCTGATCTTGATGCATTGTTTTGCTTTTGTATGCCTTTGTAATTGTCTAAACATGCTTCCATTGTAATGTTTATATATGTACTCAGAAAATGTTTTAGTGATTGACTACACTCTTAACAAGTTAGAAGTCAAATGATAAAACGAGTGTTTGGCAAAGAGCTAAGATTGGATCTGCATTTCTAATAACAGCTGAAAAATTGATGATATAAACATTTTTTTGTCCAATCAGAAATTATACTGCAGACAATTTTCTTTCTGAGAGATTATTTTTGGCTATCAATATGTTTAGCTGGTTTCATAGGTAGTGGTGAAAATGGTCAGTGAAATTGACAGAATATCATACACACTATCTTATTGCATCACTACTAAGACATCAGCACTACTTGTCACTTTTAAAAAGAAAAATTTGCACATACATTAATCTTAGAATGTTACTGTTAATATTATAACTCTTGAAAAGAAAACACATACACTTTTTTAAGATAGAAAATTAGCTGATTATTAACAGAGTGAATTTCTTCTATAAAATGAGAAGTTCCTTTTTTAAAAGTCATTCAACAGGTGTAATAAAGTCATTGCTATAACTCAGTGGTTCTCAAATGGTGTGGAATGCCTGATAGGTGCAGTGGAAGAAGATAAAATATGATTTCAAAATTTAAAATATTATAATAGATTACTTGTAATTGCATGCATGAGTCCCAGTATAAATAGTTATAAATAATTACTGACCGAGTTTATCACTGGTATTTTTTAACTATATCAAGTATTAAGAATATAGTAACTAGTCTCTGCAAATGGGAGGAGAGAGTTATCAATGATAACGTTCTGACTTTGTATCTGCTGTTATATCCCTTTAACCATCTCTCTGAGTTTAATTTTTAAATGTACTTTTTATTACATAAAATTTGGTGAGGCATTATCAAATTTTCATTCTGAAAATGCAGCCTAGAGATAGAAAAATGGGAACTAACTATGATAATATTAAACTGCAATCTCTTATTTCATTGATCATTATGACTGTTGGTTGGTTAGTTGTTTTATTTTAGCAGCATATAAAGCTCTATGGGTTAATTAATACCAAAATCTAAATATTTTATATGAAATTTTATGGCTTCAACTACTTATATTTTGTATATAATATGTTATGCCTTCAACTGCAGATAATTTGAACAATTCTATCCTTTCAGGGTAAATATATATTTTATAGATATATAGTTTTTAGATAATCTTTTGTATTGACCCGTGTGTGTGAGTGGTCCCCATGCTCTTTATATGAAATGTGGACCTTACATACTCTGCGATGTCTGAGAGCAACTACCAATCTCCTCTGGGGTGAGAGTGTTCATATCTCTTGTAATCCAGTTCTTTCTCAGCAGCTGAGCCAACATGAGTTCACTTGTTGAGGTTACCAATGACATTAGATGAATCACAGATCCCCAACCCCAGCTAGAACATCAACTCTCTACCTGGTTACACTGAAGAATCCCAAGTGCAAAGTCTATGATATGGAGTGAGGCATATACTACACATGCAAGGAGAATACAAGATTCATTGTTAAGAGATGGTGGGCAGTATTTCCCAGCTTATAAAATTTCTATTTTAAATATGAAATATTTATTTAAAGATATATACATACCAAATACAATACTTGATAAATCCAATTCTGATCACTTGGAGCTGATGATAAAAGTTATCAGAAAATATTCAGAAAAGGAAGAAAACCTAACAGATGGGGATAGGGTCTGCAGAACTTATTCAAAAATGTGATCAAAATATCCTTTAAGAGAATCAATTGAAACATGAAAATGACATAAAGAAAAAAATCTAGAGTACTAAATTTTTTCCACATGGAGACAGGCAAGCCAGAGATACTCACTATAAGACTTTTATTTGAAAATAGTAAAAACTTTTAAAATAACTCAGTATTATGTTAAAACAAAATCAATGAACTCTATCTGAAAAGAAAATGTTTTTAGAGAAAACATGATTTTCATGTGTCAGCAATTTTTCAGGACTTCTGTTGCAATCTAAATTGATCATCACTGCTCATCCATGTTGAAAAAAATTCAAATTTAATCATGGTTTTTAGTGATGATTTTTTATAGTATGATTTTGAAGAGAAAAACTGACATGGAAGAAAAGAGAAATGAGGAGTTATAAAAATATGTAGGAAGTGAAAGAATCAAATCCATCAATATAATTTTAGAAAATGTATTTTGAATTAACAGGAAATTTCTAAAGCAGAACTGTGCTGCAATGGATAATGTATTGATTTTGGTCTTTTATGGATCACAAAGTCTGTCAAATAGCTCACTGGATAATGTCCTGTAGTTGAAGAGAATCTCATTTCAGTTAATTTTTGCATCTGATGCTTGTCTTACAAAATTTATCAAACTTTTAGCCAAGTGAAAATATTTCCCACATCCTTTGTCTATCCTCTCTCTCTCAGATATATATATATGTGTGTGTGTGCGTTTGTGTATGTGTGTGCATATATGTATGTGTGTGTGTGTATATATATATATATATATATATATATATATATATATATATATATAGAGAGAGAGAGAGAGAGAGAGAGAAGTAATTATTTATATACTATCATGACTTTTTTTACAGGTATTGTGAATAATGAGAAATAATTTGAGTCGTGAACAAAGAAAGTGCATTCTGAAGTACCAATATGGCTGACAAGTTATTGTATAAGAGATAAATTTGAAAAAAAAAACAGGTTCAGTGGTTAATGCACTGAAATTCATACATCCTAGGACATCTACAAATAGAGAAAATGAGATCAAAGTCAGTTTGACATTTGTGAACAGCCCCCCAAAAACTCCACACAACAGGCATGTCAGGAGCTATCCATACTGAGAATGTCTCTGTGATGCCTAATACAGATCTTGAAATTGAAACCGAGAAATGTTGCAAGGTTGAAAGAGGAAATTTCGAGCATTTATGGCATTAAACAGTGTTAAACAAATGTAAATGTAATAAAAACTAAAGTGTATACATACTTTTGGCCCACCCTGTGTGTGTGAGAAACTTTTGAAAGGGATTTTGTTTTGTTGGTTTGAATGGGAACTTGTTAGCACCTCTTTGAATATGCAATATAGGGAAAAATTTCTCTCAGAAAGTAAGGCCATAAAAAGGTTTGTTTAATAAATGATGAGCTACAACGGATGGACCTTTTGAATGGGCTGTAAGTTGGGTGCTTCATGGAAATAGTCACCCAACACAACTTAGGAGATGATGGATGGAAGGTGGAGTAATGTTCTGACCTTTTTATTGTAGGCAATAAAATTATAGATTTCTTCAAAGTTAATGATTTTATTTGTTTCAAGGCTTTGTAGTTTATTTAAAGGCAAAATATATTTCAGATTGTAGGAGGCTGCTTACAATAATCTATATTTCCAAGTTGTCCCCAGCCAAGTACCGAGCAAGCTCAACACTGCTTAACTTTGTTTATTGAATGAGAACTGGTGTTTACAGCATGTCAACATTGTTGATGGTATCAAGATAAAAATCAGAGTTATTCACTCTTGGACAATGTTTTTCTGTAATATAAAAGTAGTAAGCTAAAGAATTTAGTCATACAACACAATACTCTTTCATATTCTGAAAAATGGACTATTACCTATTTTGCCAAATTGTTAATTCCAGCCTTTACTGAGTAGGACTTCAAAATACTTTCCCTTGCCTTTTTATAGGTAGAAGCGCACACATGCATGTTGGGATTTTTGTTCCTAGCTAATAGGCTGGTTCATGGTTTTCTTCGACTCAGTTCTGATCTATCTTCAAGTCAGAATGCTACAATCACTTATCCCAACTTTATTTATTTTTTTTTTTTTAAGCGTATCACCCCAAGCAAGGCTGGAGGCCACTATCACACAAGGGGTTATAGAAGGGTTGGAGGAAGAGCAGATAGGAGTGGTAAAAGAGAGGATGTGGAGAAACAGAAAGACAGTGGATCGATCAAGGCAAGGCAAGGGGGTTACAGAAGATTTGGAGCAAGAGCAGATAGGAATGAAAGGTGAAAGGATGTGGAGAAGAGAAGTGGATAGATCAAGGCAACTGGAGATGTCGATTGACGTTACACTTAAATAGTTGGAGATTGTATTTGTCAGGGAAACAGTAATAGGGAAGGGAGTTCCACAGGCGAGATGTGCTAGACATGAAGCTATTGGAGTAGAAGAGACGTCTACATCTAACAGTTTCAACAGTGTAGGGGTGGGAACGGGATGCCAGCCTTGTAGGACGTTTAAATTCACGAGGCCTAGGGACAAGCGAAAGCAGCTCCTCGGAGCAATTACTGTGAAAGTATTTGTAAAAAAGACAGAGCGAGGCAACATCGCGTCTGTGAGAGAGCGACTGCAGACAAGATGACAGATCAGGGCCAATCACATTGCATATCTGTCTCTGGATCTTATCAAGAACCCCGAGGCAAACAGACTTTTGTGTGTCAATTCCAATTCTTAGTTTGTGAACTTTTTGCCCTATTACTGTTGATATGCCTTGCATATATTGTTTGCTTGCTTTATATTATTTTTTGCCATGTTCCTTTCTTTTCCTTTTCTTGTTATTGCTTATTGAAAACTTTGTTGATTCTCTGTTTGCTAGCCAGTTCTGTCACTTATTTCACATTTGACCATGGTTACTCATTCCGCAAATGTTTTCAAAGACACCAAATTAATAAAATGGCTCTCAGCCTGTGGTTAAATTGGGAAAACAATAATGAAGCAAAGATCTCTGTGAAATAATAAAAACTGCTATGAGTAATAATATAGTTGAAAGAGTATAAAGATTAATAAAATTAACGGATGAGAGACTGATGAAGATTAGAGAATGTCATGCAACCTATATTATGATATGAAATAAAAGAATAATTCATTTAGTTATACGAGTGAATTTGTTAATGAAATACATGATTTTGTAGTTTATATATTTTGGATTTATTTACAAATAAAAGCCTTTGTTGCATTGTTTTGTATTTTGCATGATAAAACCCAACATATCCCAAACAAATTATTATAAGAAACTGAGATGATATATTTGCTCATGTTAATCATGACTGTCTAATTCTCTACTATTCATTTTAGAAACTATAAAAGCAAACAAAAGGAGACATGTTGTAGATAAACAAATACAAATGAGATTAGCCAAAGGAACAATTTCAATTTATCTAAATTGAACATCAAACTCAGTATAAAAGATTTGAAAATAAATTGAACATGTTAATATGCCTAAAATACACAATTATACAAAAATGGAAGGCAGCTTTTAATACTTTCCAACAGAATTAAATGAAAGAAAATATAATATCAAAGAAATAATAAATGGAAAAATAAATCTGATAATTCCAGAAAAATCATTAAAAATATTAATAAAAAATTTAACTTTAATGAGTTCCACAAACATGAAGAATGGCTTGAAGATATTGAATGAAAGTAGATCAACAACATTCTGGAAATAAAAGCCAATGCAGTTATGGCTTTTGCTTCTCTAGTTTAACTATCAATATCTTAATGGTTATTAGTGAATTTGAAGATTTAGATGAGAACAGTGAGGCTTGGGCTATGGATTTAGACAGTCCAAAGGCATTTAACAGTTTTTGGCATGATGGCCTATGTCATAAGTTGAAAGGTTATGGTATTTCTAGCTGAATATTTAACTGATTAAATTTTTCTTAATAAATCATTTACTGAAAGAAAGTCATGTTGAATCTCATCTAGATGCTTTCCCATTAATCTGGGGTCTGCAAGTTCTCCTTGGACCTACATTGTTTCTCATTTGCATCAAAAACCTTCCCAATGTCATCAATTCCCAACTCAGTATTTATTTTGATGACACAACTATTTACTCCAGTCTTAATAGTAAGTCTGATAAGTTCGATTAAGTAAAACTGGCAGCTGATTTTAAAAAATCATCTTCAATCAGTTGCTTACGAGGGCAAGAAATGGCTTGAAAATTTTAATGTCTCCAAAACAAAACTGATATCTTTTACTCATGATAGAAAACTATTATTGTCTTCCATCATCATGGCTGATGTTAATTTCCATGTGAGAAACTCTTTGCACCTTCTTAGTCACATGCTTTCCAGTGGTATTATTATAATTAGTCAACGATGAGCTCTGCCGCTGAGAAGTTAATTTACTGTGCCATGTCAGACATTTTCTTTTCACCAGAATCCATCTTGCACATTTATAAATCCATTATTAGTCCATGCATTGAATATTGCTGCCATATTGCTTTGGTGCCCCTGCTCTATTTCAAGATCAGCAAAATCCAAATAAGGGTCTGCAATGTTATCAGTCTTGACCTGGCTTCTAGACTTTAGTCCCTTTACTACTTCCATGATGTTGATTCCCTTTGACTTTTGCATAAATATTTTCATGCCAATTGTTCTAATGAGCTTTCCTCTACTGCATGTATTTAAACATACTACTAGATTGGCAACAAGGTCTCCTCATTTTAATGTTGAAATAGCAGGATGTAACCAGAAGTTCTATGCTAACAGTTTCTTTTCTCATACTCTCCTTTACCCCTGGAACTCTCATTTGGTTTCCTGCTTCCCTACCACCTACAATCATCAAAAATGTGAATGCATTGTCAATAACTATCTTCTGTCTTCCTGAATCCTGGTCTGTTTTTGTTCTTTCCCCTCACTCCCATTTTCTTTTGTTCTCAGTAATCCCTTGCATTTTAGTAGCATTACACCTTGCTTGGGGTTAAACAATTAAAGGAAAAAAGAAAGAATGAAAATGACAGTATGTATTCCAAGAGGAAGACAATTACTAACAATCATCACCCATAATAACCAGCATCGATTTCCTGATAAGCCAGGTTATTCAGGATAGGTACATATAGATGGCCGATTCAGAGTGAAGATGGCGGACATTTTAACATTTTCACCTTAGAATCTAAAAACTGTAAACTTCCCAAGTAGTAAACTTGATGTTGCCTACAGGCAGTTGACTGATATTTGACATAATTATTGCAAGATCATTTTCTCCAAAGATTTAGCTGTTGTTATAATAGTCTGAATGCAATACTTATGAGATGCTTAACTTGTTTATTGAATGTTTGCTAGAAATAATATATATATATATATATATATATATAAAAAGTTGTAAATAGATTTCTTTTTATTTTAAGTGAAATTCAGAATCTAACATGATATTTCTGGCTTGAGGATATGAAATGTCATGAAATAATCAATCAGTCTTCATGTCTTTATATAATTACGTGCAAATTTCTAAAGATTTATAATCAAAAATTATTTTTTATTACCATAAACATTATATTTAGTGGATACACATGTTTGAATAGATGTCTGGTATTTTTTTTAAACAGTGTAACTGGCATCTAAGGTCTTAATGAAAAACATGCTTTCTCTTAAAGAGGGTAATTAAGCCTTTCTTTGCGAATGAGTAGTCGAAAATTACGTTGGGCTATATGGTGATTACTCGTATATGAGGAGGACAGACATACATAGTATTTTTCTTTTAATCACGATCACCCCAAACAAGGTAGTAATGCCACTGAGACACAGGGGGTTAGTGGAGTGGAAGAATTAGAAACAGAAACATTTCGAATGAGTAAGAACAATGGAAGAGTAATCATGAGGGCAATAAATATCAATTGACATTGCTTTTAAATTTTTGAAGATTAAAGTTGGTTGGAAAGCATGTAGCCAGAAGGTAGTTCCACAAGTGAGAAGTGTGAGAAAATACTGATACAGCTAGCCGACTCAATGTAAATTGATGAGATCTAGTGCTGCACTTAAATTTAAAACATCTTGATACCACAACAAAAAGCTCATCTGAAAAATTACCATGAAAGCATTTGTAGAAAAAGCATAGGGAGGCAACCTTACAGTAGTGGGAAAGTGATTGAAGCTAACATGCTAGATCAGGATCAATAATATTGCTGATTCTTCTTTGGATGTTATAAAGAAGCTCTAGATAAATAGCAGGAGCACTAGCCATATGTAGCAGCAATATTCTAAGTATGGATGAATGGTCGACTTATAAATATGTAGGATAGATTCTGGAGAGAAAAGTGTTTTGTATATATATATATATATGTGTGTGTGTGTGTGTGTGTGTGTGTGTGTGTGTGTGTGTACATGCACACTCACATATATACACACAATGTGAGGTGCTGAAAATTCTTAACTCCTACACTCTTTCAAACATCTAACCAAATGCCCCAGCATAAGAATGTTTTGTAACCTATTTTTGTTAAAGTTCAGAACTTTTCAGCACTACTCAGAAATATATATGTGAATCAATAAGTCTGAAACTTAATGATGAAAAAAAAGCATGTATTTTATCCAACAATTATTTTTAGGATCATCTCCTCCTTTCTTAATTCAGTGTAGAATATCAATTACATAGACTAAATATTAAACATTAAAAGTTTCATGTCAAAGTCCAAGTATGCGTTAGGCTAAGGAATTATTGTTCCATTCTTGTGTGTTTGTTTGTAAGATTGACTGATTGTTTTTTATGGCTTATCAACCTTTTTCAGGTTATTTAAAGCCAGAAAATATTTTTAATCTGTAACAATTTTTTTGCGATAATAATAATTTACTGATACAAGTTCCAAGTTCTTCTAATTAAACCATAGCTGGGGGAGAATAGGTGGATTTATACCTTTCCCAGGGATATTTACACATAAGAGAATATAATGAACCTAACTGGAATTGGAACTCGGCTCTCTGATTTCCAATTCTGAGCCATTATCCATTATACCACCGGTATATCCCAGCTTACAGCACCTGGTATTCCTAAGAGGTGATCTTACAATGTGATTATATATATATATATATATATATATATATATATATATATATATAAGTAGGTAAATAAATAGTGGCAGAAAGCCAAGTAATGGTTTTCTGCCAATTTCTAAGATTAAAAGTACTTGATACAATTTGAAATCAAAGTATGCAACATTTTACTAAAAATTATTGAAGCAGAGAAATCCATTGAATGTAAACATTGTCACAAATATCTAAATATGTTCACAAAGGTAAATTCATAGATTTATACTACGACTGATCTGAGGACGGTGCTGAAATTTTCTTGGCTCCAACCAAGAGGGGATTGTCAATTTGTCTCAGATTTTCATCAGTACCGTGTGTGTGTATATAATTATATAATATATTCCAACTTAATAAGAATTTAGAAATTAAAACAAATTAATTAAAGATTAAAAAGATATGTCATTAATTTTTAATTAGATGAGTTTAAAAGACTATTATAAACACTGCACATAAAAATGCTAACGTGTGTGTATGTTTGCGTATGTCTGAATGCCTTTTGTTTCAGTCTTGTCTTTGTATCAGAATAAAACACACACAGCCTAAAGACACTATACTTATGAGTCTGATAACAAATATAGGAAATTAAAAAGAAATCTATTTTGAATTAAGACATTTTGGTTCTTATGAGACAATATCCCTTTTTAGCGATTTGGTTTTTATTAAAAAGTATATTTAGCTTAACTTGATAAATGAAAGTTTATAGAGTAGCTTTATTAGAAACTATAATACAGTTTATATTGTATGGAAAACTCTTATACTGCATCCAAATTACAAACTCTTATATGGCATTCTAATTACAAACTCTTATATGGCATTCTAATTACAAACTCTTATATGGCATTCTAATTACAAACTCTTATATGGCATTCTAATTACAAACTCTTATATGGCATTCTAATTACAAACTCTTATATGGCATTCTAATTACAAACTCTTATATGGCATTCTAATTACAAACTCTTATATGGCATTCTAATTACAAACTCTTATATGGCATTCTAATTACAAACTCTTATATGGCATTCTAATTACAAACTCTTATATGGCATTCTAATTACAAACTCTTATATGGCATTCTAATTACAAACTCTTATATGGCATTCTAATTACAAACCTCTATACCATATGTGTTATGGTCCAGGTTAGGACCAAGGAAGAACAACACGGACACAAGAGTAGAAATAACGAAGATATATTACACAGAATAATAATATAAGATGTGGAAGGTGTTAGTATGACTGTCAGTCTGGTTTGGAGTGAACTACTATCGGCTGGACTCAATTCGTCCCTCTCTCTTGAGAGGCGTAGTATACATAGTGTTAGGAAGAGTTCATTCTGTAGTTATAGGTAAGGACCCATAACAATACGTAATCAGGAAACTTTTATGCCGCATTCAAATTCAAAACTTATATGCCACATCCAATCCAGAACTTTTATATGCCATCCAAATTGGAATTTTTTTATACTATTACAACCTTTTTATTAGAGGCTAATAATTTAAAAAATAAAAATATACAAGCATACAATAAAATATGACTCAAAATGTTTTGTTAGTATACAAAAACATTAAATGAGCGACTATTTATTTTGCGGCTGTTCTGTATCAAAGTTAGTAAAATAAAGTGATACATAAATGTCTTATTAGTAAGTATGCAGCATTAGTTTTGGATATTTAGATTCTGTTGAATGTCATGAATCTAGATTTTTGGTAACTTGTTATTTTTATTTTAAAATAATTTCTACACTTGATATGCTTCAAAAGTAGTGCTGCCTCTTAATTTCAACTGAAAATAAAACAGCTACAAGGTGAGCAATGACAACATTTAATAAAGAAAATTCTCTCTACAATCATGACAAATGTGTATGCAGCACCATGCAGAACATAGCTGAAATAGATTACTCATCATTACACACTTTGTTTAGTCTCCATAAATGTTCCATGTGTATTAATGAATGTCAATGGGCGGTGGTTTTCCACTTGGAACAATTCAATTATATACCTTTGATATGTATTCACTTTCATGTGAGATGCCATTTCGTCAAACTACTATGACAAGGCAAGAAAACTAATGGCTGGAAGCTTCTACCTCTGACATTTTGGACCAAAATTATAAAATAGCATGGCAAATGTTCAGATGAGCTACATTCCATAGATCCACCAGTTCAGACCTTTACAATTAGTACCTACCATGCCACATACACAGGTTCAAATGATCCTCATTCTCTTACTATGCCACTGGTAAGAAAGAAGTTCAACTCAGATAGTTTCTATCCAAGATATACTACTTTGTGGAACAAACTTATAAAAGGATGCATCCCTGATCCCTATATACTTAACCTCTTCAAGTTTAGGGTTAACAGTTATCTATCCTACATATCTTCATAATCTCTACTTACTTCCTTCTCTTATGTCATAAAGCAAACTTATTCAATAACCATCTTTCGTGAGTGGCTCTTGAGCCTTAAGTTGAACAATTATTTTTAGAATTAACTTTAGAGTTTAATGTTTTTTCTAAATCATTACAGTGATATGAATTTGTCATTAACTATATATAGTTCCATTATAATTTAAAAAAACTTGTCAGTTTCTCCAGATGATTCTGTACCTTTGATAAAAACCTTTTACATCAAGCCATCTTGAGTTTATCTCACCTGATTAACCATTGCAACTCTATAGTTTGACTCTTCACAACCCAATTAGTTTCTGTGCCAATTTTTGCCAATTACTGTTGATTATACAGCGTAATGATTTCTTTTGAAAAGTACGTAAACAAATGGTACTTTAAACATTTCTCTTTCTTTCTAACACATCATCTTTTTTTTAAAAACACTTTGGGAATGTGGCACAAACAATCAAATAAACTTAAGGCTCTGTCCAAGGTGAAAAGAAATGTCTTTTGATCAATTTAGTTTCACTTTCATTTTAATGTCTTTTTTTTGATTCAACATAAGTGTTGAATCATAAGTAATTTCATTTTCGTTTATCAATATCGTTCATCAAAAAATAAAGTACAATTACATTTCAATCAATTATAAATTCACCATTGTTCGTAATATCTTGTTGCCACTTATCAGGCAGAACTTTGATGGCTTTTGATTGAAATTCTGCAAGATTTGATGTGAAAAAGTTTTCAACAAAATTCTTGGATCTGGTCCTCATCAAAGAAAATGTTCCCACATGAAAACATTTGCATAAAAAAAATGAGTTTGGTGTAGTTCATGTGAATTGCACAGCAGGTGGGGTGGGTCAGAACAGAAAAACTAAAATTTCTTCCTGTGCTATTTTTGTTGTATGCAGACTTGTGTCATCACAGAGAACAACAGCATTTTACCTTTAATCCTGATCTGGCATCGCACCTTCACATTTCCCTTCCACAGTACCATTGCTTCCCTGTGCCTTTTCTACAATTAATTTCATGGTAATTGTTCTAATGAACTTTCATTTATGGTAATCATTGTAAATATTCATTGGGTTTTCATTTTTAAATATTGTTATTTTATCCTCCCCCAACACAGACAATTGTACATATGGGAACTAGTTAGGATTTCATAGAGACTTTGAGGTATTATGGTGACTGTAATAACTGTGGCTTGCTAAGTTTAATTATAAGACAGAGGAAGACCAGTCTTCCCCATCCCCACTTTTCCTTATTTTACGAAATAAATATTACTTTCCTCTATGGTACCAATACTTGAATTTATGTGCAGTACTAGATTGGTGGCAAGGTTTCATCATTTTACAGTTGAATTGGCTAGATCTAACTGTAATACCTATACTAACAGTTTCTTTCATCACACATTTTACCTGTGGAACTCTCTTAGGGCTTCTTGCTTTCCCATCAACTTTGATCTTCAAAAATTTAAATGCAATGTCAATCTCTATTTTCCATTTTCTAAATTTCTGTTCTTTTATTCTTCTCATTCCTTAATAATTTTTTTTTCTTTTTCTTATATATTTTTCCACTGTCTTTGTGGCTTTATTGCCTTGCTTGGGGTAAAATGATTAAAAAGTCTACTCTGTATGCTACCACTTCTGTGTAAAATTAAGGTATGTTCATATACTCCAAATTTATTCTTAACTGCCACCTATGATTAGCAGTTAGGATGATATATTCATCATCACAATTGATTCTTAATAATGAAAATTAATTACCTCAGCCTAATCATATATATATTGTAGGGGAATTATAACTGTGAGTAAATAATTATAAACCCACTAACATTCATATATTCAAAAATACTTGTAAAATTTAGAAACATCAATATGTAGAAACAACAAAATAAGTATTGGTTGTTATGTGGTGTTTGAGAGATAAGGAACAGTAATACTTAGTAAAATTGTGAGTTTAGGGTCAAATACAGATCAGATATGGACCAGAATCAAACAGAAAGATAAAATAAAGAATAAGTAAAATGTATACAGTCTTCATTATATGTTTTTTATAGTTGTCTGTAATGAATGTCAAGATAATTTAGTTGAAAAAATACAAGAAGTGTCTGATGCTTTCTTATCTCAAATTTTTGTTGAGCACTAAAAGGTAAATGTTACTATTACAGCCTGAAAAAGAAAAGGAGGTGAAATCTTCATTGGTGCATGTATAAACAATCTGTCCATGAGAACTGCTTGTCTGAAAGTGAGAATGTCACATGAGTGTGAGTAGAGTAAAAAAGAGGAGGTTGATTCTCATTGGTTTTGAATGAGTGAATTAATGATAAATAGAGTTGTTATAATTGATCTATTATAATAATTTTTTGACACTATAATTAATTTCTATTTATTTTTTATGGACACAAAATTGTAACAGTATAATTAGATTTTTTAATTTCTGTATGACAATATGGATAAATACATAAAGCTATTCTGTATCATAACATTGTTAGAAGAAAAGGTTTTATGACTGGATAATAGGGAAAGAAAATTTATAAAGGTTTGGCTCTTAAAAATAGCAAAATTTAAATCACAGGAAGCATTTCAAATATTAAACTTAAAATCTTTATGTATCATGTTATTTGAAAGTAGTTTCATTGTTCTAAATATTACTCTAAATAGTATCATCATCTTTGTTGATTTAACGTATCAGCCAATATATTCTTCAGCCTACTTCAAGTATGTATTTCTTCTTGTCACTCAGATTTCCTCTGTATTCCATTCATAAAGAGGAAGATCCATTGAAATAGCTTTTTTCTGAGAACCAATACTTTGTGGGAAAAAAATCCCACATAGATAATTCCCTGAACACTATCTTACTTTCTTCAAGCTGCAGTTCATTTGATAGTTATCCTTTTCATCCACCCTTACTTCTACCTCCTTTTAATGTGCGTATCACACACATCATCCTGTAGCCATGAGTGGTTCTTGAGCTTTGAATTACATAAACATTAATATTTTAAAAAAAACTTTATGTACTTTTGTTATCTTCATAATAAGTATACAAAAACTTGCCAACAAGTTTACCAAACTAAATGTCTAAGTCATGTGTTCCTGAGAGAATTTCAATTTGAGACTGGAAAAACACATTTAATTTGTGATATTGGAAAGTTAAAAATTCAAAGTATGAAATGACATCTTAAGCCTATGGGATGCAGCATATAGCAGTAGAAAGTCACACAATATAATGGTGAAAACATTGAAAAATAATAGCCTGAATAATATGCAAAATAAAAAATAAAATAGTTTATCGCATAACCTCAGACAAGAATTAGTGCTTTGCGGTTTATTCTTTCCAGCATTCAAACAATATAAGGTCGCAGATCAGCTAACTTTCGCAAACAAGAAATATTTGTGAAATAAATAAAAGATTGCCAATATTAACTCAAAGTACCAGTCTGTTTGCAAATTGGGCAAAGGAATTTTAAGAACCCAGTAATCTTCAAAATTGAATATCACCTCCAAAGAGTAATATGTGCACACAGACAAAAGGTGAGAATTTTAAATTTTGACTGATATATGCATTATATACAAATAAAGAAATTGTTCAGAGGAAAAGATATCTATCCACCAACCAATTTTAGTATCCTCATCAGCAACCTCATGACCTGGTGTGGGTGTTTGGTCACTGTACAGGTGAGCACCTGATGAGTTCAGCATATCTTGAAAACTGGAGAGGTATTCTTTCATGTGTATTATGACTTGGGCAATTAAACCTGTCAGAGTCCATCCCTCTCCAGGTTAAGCCAACTCTAATGTCCTCCATCATTCAAATAACACAATTAACTAAAGAATATATGCATTCAAAAATTAATTATATAAATAATAATAATAACAAATAAAAGAAAATAAATAATTAAAATAAACAAAGTTCAGACTAAAAATAATCTTAAAAATTAGCCATAAATAATAGGAAAACAAACTGGGAAGAGTTGGTCTTCTCCTCCCAGTCATCTCTACTACATTTCTCCTTTACCTCTTCCCCAGACTCATGTCATGCTCTGCAGCTCTGTCTTCTTGGTAGCTCCAACTATGCAGTTGTGTCTGTAGATATCTCTTTCCACACTTTCAGGCAAGAAACCTTATTAAGAGAACTTCTTTCTGTTATCAACACACTGATGGGGACTCATTTTGTGATATTCTTTGCATTTCCTCTTGGACTGATATTTTTAATCATCCTGTTGAGAGATGTGCCACTGAATCTCTTCTTTTATCTAAGCCAGCATCGAAGCTTCAATGCCAGCATGGAAATATCAAATGAAACCACAATCTTTCCCTTGGTTCTCTCCAGCTTGTTCAGCTGCTACAGTCGACAAGAATCACTTCTAGCTAAACCAGAGTGACAGTGCTGATTATAATAAATGTCTCTTTGTCTCTGTTCATATGACTGTAAGTCTAAGCAATTTAATAAAGCTACTAAAAGTAAGGGGTTACTGAGTGTGAAAGAAACTGAAAAAACTTTCATTTGTAAGAGGACAATAAAGAAAAAGGTATAAGAAGACAGAAAATGATTATGATTGACATAACAGCTAAATTTTTAAAATCATAGCTAACAAAGAATAAAACGTCAGAAGAAAGTTCCACAAGAATGAATTAGGAAAGAAGAAACTATTATCATGGAACTTATGGTTACATCTCACAATTGTAACAGTAAAATGATGCCAATCTAGTCGAGAAAATAAATTTGTGAAGTCAAAGTACCAAAGAGGAAAGCTCATCAGAACAATTATGGCAGTGGGAAAAGGACTAAAACCAAGATGCCAGGTCATGACTGTCATTCCAGATTCTTCTTTGGATTCTGCCAATATTCTCTAGATATATAGCAAAAGCACCAGACCATATGTGGCAGCAATATTTAATGCACAAACAAATGGTAGATTATATATTTGCAAGATAGGTTTTAATATAAAAATCAATGAATCAACTTTCCTCACAGCAGACCTAGCATTTGATTTAATATAATCATTCGACTTCTTGTCAGTAGAGAATGTTAGACCAAAAAGATGCAATGAGTTACTCTTGGAGGTTAGCATTAGCCATGCTGATAGAAGGCAAAAAATTTATCTTATATGATTAAATGAGAACAGTTTCATTTTGAAGGTATTAAAATTAATAAACCATTTGTGTCATCAGCTTGGATACTGAGTCAAGAACTGATGGCCTTGGAAGTATTGTTGATGAAGATTAGGAACAAAAATGGTTCAAGTACAGAGCTGTGAAAAAATTATCTGCAGGAAAGACAGAATTATTTACACATAGAATAACATCATCTCTTTAGGTATGTTGTCTGGTTTTAGTTTTTCATTCACAGAAAGTTCATTTATTTTACTGTGTAATGTGATTGCTCAATCTGTTTTACTTTTGCCTTACAGCTGTAAAGAAAGAAATGTGGATAATATAAATGTCCTCTCTCTGTGAAAGACAATCAATTTTCTTTGACTTCTTTTAGACAGAGTTTCTTGTCTGTCTGCCATCAAGGAACTCTTTATAGGTCAAATAATATTTCCCACTCAGATGATAAGTAACATCTCAAAAGACCAATATATGCTACTATAATTCAGACAATATTTGCAAAGAGAAATTCAATCAAACCGCTTGCGCACAGCCAACTGTATTATCTGTAGACAGTAGTCTGATCCAAGAAGAACCATTATTGATTCCTGGGGGTCTTTGAATAAGTTTTCATATCTTTTACCAATTCCGTGAAACACAATCATGTGATTCAGACCCTAAATCTTTTTTTTTTCTTAATGTCAATTTTTTTTAAACTTTTGATTGTTTTTTGTAAGAATAAAAATATTATTTCTGATTTAGTCAGAAATACATCTTTATGTTTTGTGTCATATATTTAAATGTCGAAGTTTTAAAAAATTCATTTTGCTTAGTAGGTACTATTTTAAAAGTTTCTGTTTATGCCTGCCATTTGATTTAATCGTCAATATCAAGAAATGAGAAAGAAAACAAAAGAATGGCTTCATATGACCAAACAAATGTAGTTATTTTTTTGTTTTTAATCAATGAATCAGTAGAAGAGAATTTGGTCAAAATCAATCGAAATGGAACACAAAAAGAAATTCAAGAAACCACAAATTCTTCTGTCATTTTACAAGAGAATATATGAAAGTATACAAAGAAGGGTGACAATTATTAACTTAACTTTGATTTGAAAATTGTATAATGTTCAGTCTATATGTAATTTACTGGATTAAGTAAATTGTCAATGAAAGAGATTATGTTTAAAAATATTTATTTTGTAAAATAGATGCTACCTTGGCTCCAATGTACTAATTTTTAAAAAAATCATTTCACCCCAAGCGAGTAGAGAATGCCACCAGTACAGAGGGGATTGCAGGGAATGAAAGAGAAAGAAAAGACTGAGAATAAGGAGAATTTAGGAAATGTTGTGGTAGGATCCACCTAATTTGCATAGTGGAGTACCGACCATATAAATATGGTTGGTACCGGGAAGAGAGGGGAACGAATCAAGAGATTCAACCAGAGATTCTGCCCGACTGCGACTCAGTCAACACATTCTCCAGGAACGGTCTTCCCAGGAATATACAAAAGACTATATGTAAATATTGTGTACACTTTCTTGTTTCAATACATTTTGTTCTAAGTACATTTTGTGTTGCATTATTTTTCCATGCATTAGTCAAGTTTCAACAGGAAAGGACAAAAATTAACAAGGGTTCAAGAAGTCAAAAGATGGCAACTGACATTGCATTTAAATTTTTGAAGATTGTAGTTAACAGGGAAGCAATAAATTGGAAATGAGTTTCACAGGTGGGAAGTAGAATTGGTGGCTACATCTAGCTATTTCAACTGTAAAATGGTGGGGTTGTTGCCAATATAGCAGCATGTTTAAATTCAGGTAGTCGGGGCATCAGAGAAAAAAGCTCATTAGAACAATTGGCATGAAAATATTTATAGAAAAGACAGAGAGAAGTCTCATCACATCAGGTGAGAAAATCAAGATGGCTGGTCAGGATTGATTAGAGACCCGCATGTCTATTTTGGTTCTCAGAAATGAGACAGATTTGACTGAACAAGGGATTCTGTCTCATATGCAAACTGCAAGAAAGATTGTTTTTTTAATAATAATTTTTGGATCTTGATCAATACTCAGGTTGCTTAACTTCTGTACAAGAATTTGTATTGAAATTGCTTAAAATTGTTTATTCTTTTGTTTAATGACGAGAAAAGAATTATATTTCAATGTAACTAATACAACTTGTAGAATTTTTGAATACAATAATAAATATATTTAATCACTATATTTGTTTAGTTTTATGTTTTTATATTTCATTGAGTTGCTTAAACCACACTGACATCAATATGGGAATTCCTTATGGCTAAATTTAATAAATAAAATAAAAATATTTCTTAAATACGAAAATTTCATTAGAAACAAAGAAAAGAGTATTGAACTGTTATGTAATATCAATTCTTCAACATAGGCAGTAAATACTGAACAATCTCCTCATAGATGAAGAAAAGACTGAAAGCAATAGACATGTGGTTCTACAGAAGGATGCTGAGAATACAATGCACTGACCGTGTGAACAAAGACAATATATACTTAGCATCCGAAAGAGTGGACATTTCTAGGTCATATAATGAAGAAAGAAAGCTTTGAAAAGCTGAAATTAAAAGCAAGAGAAGCAGAGAAAAACAGTGCATAGAGGGCAATACATATGTAAGCACTCTCCTATTGGGTTACTCAAGCAGCAATGAGATGTCAGTAACTGAGCATGAATACTGTGGGAATGGTACATTTACAAAAACTGTACGAGTAAGTTCTTGATGTTTCATGATATTCTTTTCCCAATTCATCATAGCATGCAGTTATCAATGATGAAAGCACTGTTTCAAAGTTGACATTGGTAAATAAAAATAAAGTACATATAACTCCTCATGAAGTTTGGGATCAATTTGATAACGGATTTATATTATGAACAGGATCCCACGTCTAAAATGATAAAACACAATATTTTCTGATTTTGACAAATGTCATGGATTGAGGAAGGTCTTCTTTTATATGTCATGTCCCTTCAGAACATAGGCGATTATGACTCTCCACCTCCTCCTATCCCTTGTAGTTCTCATTTATTTTGACTTTTTGCTTCTTCTCCCAAACCCTGTTCTGTCATCCACTTGCTAGGTATGTCATGCATTGCTTACCCTTGTCTCTCTTTCCCTCTGTCTGCCCTCTGAGTATCGGCTTCTTCTTTCTCATTATGCATCCCAGTAATTTCAGCTGCCTCTTCCTGATTTTTAGTATAAGCTTCCTTTCTTGTTTGCATCCTCTCCAAAACCTCATCATTGGTCACATGTTCACTTCATGGTACCATTAGCATCCTTCTGTAGAACCATACCTTCATTGCCACGAGTCTCTTCTTCATGTTTGAGGAGACCGTTCAATATTCGTTTTTATAAAGGAGGACTGATATTACATATTAGTTCAGGAGACTTTTTTTTTACCAGTGAAATCCTTCTGTCTTGTAATATTATGCCAAGGTTTTTCAATGTGTTCTTGGCCATCTCGATATGTCTTTGGATCTCAGTATTGCATTTACTGTCCTCTATCAGAATGAGTGCTATTCAATACAAAAACATTAGAAAAATTCTTGTTTATCTTTTTAAAAGTAATTAAGTCAATTTAAATTGTGCCAGTAAAAGTGATGCTGTCTGATGTCCAAAGGAGAGTACATGAGAAGTAAATAAGATACCATTGCCTTTGGTAGGCGAGTTTCTTGTTAATTTTAAATAGTTGGATATTTTGTGGACATACCTTGTATGCAAAGATATTTTATTTGAAGATATGAATACAGGAAAAGAAATGAAATGTTTTATTTCCTTTAATCATCATATAGTGTCTCCTCTTATTAAACCTCTAATTAAGAATCCCCACATTAAAAAAAAGCTATAAAGAATCATTTCATTTCAAGGGTCAGGAAATGGAACATTTATGGTATATGTTGTTTATGTTAAAGATTTAGTTAATCATATACACCTGAGATGCATAGGTAGAGCAATTGGTACTAACTCAGAATTATAAATTGGTTAGTCAGGTTCTTTCACTTTTCTACTAATACTCTTGTGAAAGGCATGAATCTATCTCTTCTTCACCGTCTGGTGCCTCATGGCACAGAAGGCCTCTGCTGAGGTTTCTGTATTTAAATTGCCCTGTAGTTTAAAGTGATTGTCCCTATTCCCAATCTCTGTATCTTGAGGAAAGGTTTGTTTTCTGCTGGGGTTTTCCTTTCCACATTATTCACATGCTAGTTAGTTCCATCCACTTGGGTTTAGGAGTACACAGTTTTCCTTCTCCTAGTCTGGTTTCCAAAAATGGATTAGGAGCTCAGTTGGTTCTACTATTTATCCCATATCTGGGGAAGAAGAGACAGCTTTATTACTTTCACAAAGGTATTTGTGACAAAGTGAATGTAATAAACTTGACTTGAATTTGAACTCGCCTCACTGATTTCTTGTTCTGAGCTTTTAACCATTGCACCACCTGCACACACTCTCTTCTCTCTTACAGTTATGGATTAATTAGCAGGACATATTGGCTACTTTTTTTTTTTTTTTTTTTTTTAAGCGTATCACCCCAAGCAAGGCTGGTGGCCACTATCACATATGGGGTTACAGAAGGGTTGGAGGAAGAGCAGATAGGAGTGGTAAAGGAAGGGATGTGGAGAAAGAGAAGGACGGAGGGTCGATCAAGGCAAGGGGGTTACAGAAGATTTAGAGCGAGAGCAGATAGGAATGAAAGATGAAAGGAAGTGGAGAAGGGAAGTGGATAGATCAAGGCAACTGGAGATTGAGTTATGGCTGGTAGCCAGTCTAGGAAAAGATCAACTCTGATTTCAAAACTGGATGGAGTCCTGACAAAGCACATTGCACACAGGAACAGAAGACCCTGAGGAGCTGACAATTAACTACAGTGCCAGGTTGTTAACTTTATGATCTTCACTGTGGTTGATGAGGTAGGTAGTAGTTTTACTTAATGTTCTTTAAAATTATGTTGAATTTAAACAAAGGAAGAAACTCTTAATGCTCAGATGAATATATTTGATTGAAGCAAATATGTATAAAAAACAAACCAGATGAGACCGAACTTAAATATCATTTCATGTTCCAATCTTGTTACCTTGTTCTTGACATGCTGGTGTCAAAATAGATCACATGCTTTTAGCAGAGATGATTTGATATACAGTAAAGAATAGCAGTGGTGTACATAAGCAAAAGCATTGTTATGAAAATAATCAAGATGCAGACATTAATCTGAAGAGCAAAAAATAAAAAAAAATTAATGATAAAATCTCAAAATAGCAGGTTAAAATAGTTAAAATATCATTTTGTTTTTACAATCGTTGTTATTCTAAGATAACTTGCAAGTGTTTCTGAAAAATATTTAGATAAGTGTTTATGTATAGTTTCAATTTTTTGGAAGTATAAAGCAAGTTTGAATGTAGGAATTTTGTATTACAATGATAACATATTGCTGCTAAATATATTATTTTTTTTTTTAATCCGTATCACCCCATGCAAAGCAGTAAAGTCACTAAGGCGCAAGGAGTTACAGGGTGTGGAAGAATTAGGAACAGAAACATTAATAATGAGTGGGAAGAGAAAAGAGTAATCAGAAGGCCAGTAGATAGCAACTGACATTGCATTTAAAATTCAAAACATCTAGGTACTGTAGTGAAGAGCTCATCTGAACAATTACCATGAAAGTATTTATAGAAAAGCAACAGAGAAGCAAACTTATGGTGGTGGGAAGTTGAATCCTAGCTACCAGATCAGGACCAATAATATTGCTGATTCTTCTTTTAATCTTTGTTGTAGTGTGGGTATATCCAATCATTTTACTAACAATAGAGCTGCTAGATTACGTTATTGTACTCACAACCAATGCAGCAGATCAACCACAAATAATTGTGGGTAAATCCCAGACTGCAATTTATTTACATATTTTAACTTCTTCCCATGAGTAGCTACTTTATGGAACAGACTCCCAAGAGAATGCTTCCCCAATGCTTCCACTACAATCTTAACCTCTTCAAGTCTATGGTTAACTCTTGTCCATTATATCCTAATAATCTGCATTTACAACTTAGTAACTTTGGTCTTTTATTGGGTGAATATTTAGTAAAAGAAAAAAACATTTGATTTTCTGTAGAGGCATATTTTCATAGTTAGCAGTTTTATTTGAAATGTTTGTAGAAATGAATATAGATCTGTTCTATAGGAAAGTTCAGACATTTTAGTAAAGGTCATTATGCACAATTTACAGGAGAAGAGGAAGTTTAAGCACATTGACAGAGAGAAACTGAAATGTAATTTCAATTGTTAGTGACTCTTTTGAACTTTTGCCATTTTGCTTACCCCTGTCTTTAACCATTCAGTAGAAGAATAGAATTTTTTTTCTTATTTTTTACGTCCAGACAAGAAAAATATTTTTGTGTGTTGAAAAATACTATTTCATACAAACATTTTGACCCATAAATAAATTTCCTACTTTTCAGTGTATTTTATCATTTGAAAGAAAAAAAAGAAAACTGTTTTGTTTTTCTACTATTAAGCTACTCTATTTTCATTATTCGGACTATTGTCCTCATCTTTGTCGCCATATTTATTACTATGTTTCAGCCGTTGTACGCTCCAGCCTTCTTCAGGTGGTTGGAATGTTGAACTGAATCCCTTATTTCACTTGCTGGGGTAGAGTGTTCTAGTTCCACATGCCATCTTTAATGGAGGTCAGTTATCAGTTATCTCCTGTTAATTTTCCTCTCCTAGATCTCCACTGCCTTAACCAGATATTGAACTCAAAGCCTTTATCCACTGTGCCATGTGTTCTTGAGGACACAAGGCACAGTGGATAAAGGTGTTAGTTAGATCCAGTGACAGGACCCAAAGAGTGTGAGTTCAATACCTGGTTAAGGCAACGGAGAACTTGTAGAGGGGAATAAACAGGAGGTAACTGATAACTGACATCCATTAAACATGGCACGTGGAACTAGAACAGTCTACCCCAGTGAGTGAAATAAAGGGTCCAGTTCCACATTCCAAACACCTGAAGAATGCCAAGGTGTACAACAGCTGAAACGTTGTGATAAATATGGTGACAAAAATGAGGGCAATAGCCCAAATAATGTAAATAGTGTACATAATACCTCATCTCAGAAATATAGGCAAATATTAAGCTACTATTACAAAATTGTGAAATAGAAAGATGGTAAATGGAACCATCATCATCATCATCATCATCATCATCATCATCATTTACCATGTTTATAACAATTGGAAAAGAAATTTGAAAAATGAAAAATTAGAGGAAGAATCAAAAGAGGGAAAACCAGAGTGTTACTAAAATAAGTAAGAATATATTTTCGCATATAATATGCACCTTCCCAGATCATTTAAAAGCTGATTAATTTGTTTTCTACTGCTTATCTACTCTTTGCATGTTAAAACCAGAAAATATTTTTAATTAGTAAGAATTTTTTTAAGATAATGATTTAGTGATACAAGTCTTACTAGTAGACTCATAGCTGTGGTGAGATGAGTCAGATTCATACTGTTCCCAAGGGTATTTACGCACAAGTGAATATAATGAACCCAATGGGAATTGGAACTCAGCTCTCCAATTATTAATTCAAAGCCATTACCTATTACACCACACATATATGAGCTTACAGCACTTGGCATTCCCAAGCAGTCACCCATCAAGGTATTGATCAGGGTCAATGTTGCTTGTAATATTCTGCCTTTGTTGCTTGCCTTTGTTCTGGTGTCACTGAAAAACAGCCATGGTACATATAAACAATGACAAGAACAAAGATATTGCATGAGAGATATTTCTTTATTTTTGTCTAAATTTTTCAAATGAGGAGGTTACATTATTTATATTTAAACTATCGTCTTCATCTTTGTTGCTATTATTTTCACATTTCAGCTGTTGTGTCATTCAACCTTATTCAAATGCTTATTGATTTGGTAATCCACTAAGAATTTTGAACTGAATCTATCATTTAATGTATGGCACTCTTATTCTCATTTGGTTCTGCTCAGTTATTGCTTTCTCTGTTCCAATGAGTTTAAGTTTGCACTACCCAGCTCTTGGATTGAAATCACAAATACGATATCACCAAATTCATAAAACAATGCTTTAATTCACTCGGTAAGTGGATTGATATGAAGTAAAATGGACGAATTAAATTGACCAATTTAAATAGGGGAAACATGTGTGAGAACAAACCTCTTTGAAGAAAACAAGTTACACAAAGGTGAAAATGGCCACAAGGAACAGACTACCAATGTATAAGAATCCAAGATGTTTATATCAATGTCTTTGTTCTTTCAAATGAACCTGATATGACCAGCCATATGCAGAGCCATACATTTAGAATTCCAAATTGATTGCAACTAATTTCTCTAGATTTATCCTGCCCAATTTGCAATAAAATATGTCTGTATTAGTTACACATTTGAAATATTAAAATATCAATGGACAATACATAAAGCAATCAAAGCATGTGTTTTTGTATCTTTGTGAAAAAAAGTGTAAATCTTTTGCAAAGATTAAGGGTACTGTAAGTCAATGAACTACAGAGACTAGCTTGGATCTGTTGAGTACAACTCAGACTTATGCGAGAACTACCGACCTTCTAATAGTAGCACTCACTACTGGATTGATTTGCGACCACCTTGTGCATAACTGTTACTTTTATTCTTATTGTACTGTTTTTTTTACAATAAACCATTACTTATTTTATCCACCTTGATTATCAAGTATATATTCCTATTAGCACAGAATATAACACTTTCTAACATAATAATACATATTTATTTTTAATTTTGTAGCCTAATATTTAAATTTCTAATT
The DNA here is from genome assembly GCA_964036315.1 of Acanthosepion esculentum. Classification (NCBI taxonomy): domain Eukaryota; kingdom Metazoa; phylum Mollusca; class Cephalopoda; order Sepiida; family Sepiidae; genus Acanthosepion; species Acanthosepion esculentum. The sequence continues at coordinate 129,311,427 of OZ038475.1, forward strand.
AGACACCCACAGGATATATTGAAAGCAAGAGAGGTAAAAAAAAAACCTCATCTATTTAACAAACAGAGTATGGATTGAGATGGATAATAAAGAGATAAACATTGCTTAGAGTTACAAAAAATACGAAATTGTGGAGAGCCATGATCACTTACATCTTGATGGGACACAACAAATAAAAGAAGAATTAAATATGTGGGAAGTGAACAGTAATCATCCAGGTATATAATACTAAATAAAAATAATCTGCTGAGCTTAATTTGTTTCCTTCAAATATTTCCCCTTCAGATAAAACATATTTAATCTTGTCTCTCCCACTTTTCAAAAATGGAAGGATCACTATGGCTGAACAGAAAAAGAAAAATATTAAAGGGACAAACATTACTTACAGATACAAAGAATAGAAAGTTGTGAAGAGCTATGATTATCCATGTCTTGAACAGACTCTTTTTTTCTTCTTTATTGGTCATCCCACCTCAGTATGTAGATGATCATGGCTTTCCACAACTTCCTGTCCCTTGTAGCTCTTAATAAACCTTGCCTTTCCGCCTTTCTTTTATTTCTCCTAAGCCCTGTACTACCATTCATTTACTGAAGCTCATTAAATATGTTATGCATTGTTTTTCACTGTCCCTGTGTCTGTCCCATGAGTATCAGATTTTTCAAGCCCTCCTTCCTCATTATATACTCTAGAAACCTTAACAGTCTCTTCCTGATGTTAAGTATAATAACTTCCTCTTTGTTTCCATTTTCTCTAAAACTTTGTTCTAAGTCATATGTTCAGTCCACGGTACCCTCAGCATCCTTCTGTAGAAACGCATACAAAAAAATAAAAGAATTTTTACTTTCTTCATAATTTTAATCTAATAAATGTATTTTCATGAGGCACATATATTAGTGTAACAGTTCAAATTGCCGTTACAATATTTGTCTTAATATTTGCCTGTGTTAGAAATCATCATATTTGCTTAATGATTTGACAGTCATCATATTGAGAAGACGATGGAATTGTTCTAATATCATTCTAACTAGTGTGACTAAGATCTTGACATCTTATCCAATGTAGATATTACATCCATTTATATATTCATATAATGATAAACAGAAATTTAAATACATGCACAAATGCACATATATATATATGTAAAATTCATCCCAGAAGTTTTTAGAGCCTTTTAGGAGAGGCACTGTTTTAAATTATTGTAATTTTATTTTGGTTTAAATATGTTTTTGTTTGAATATGTTAACCTGGCAACTTTTGTTATTTCAAAGTGAAGAAGATGGCAGCAACAGATCTTTGAACAAACTTTAATAAAAACATTGCTTGTCGCAGCTGACTAGTTTGCAGAATTCAGTTGGGATGTGAAGACAGTTTAGATGTTTGCTATGTAATAAAGTTTTGGTGTTGACATAGATGTGCATGAAAACTCTCTCTCACCCACCCACTACAGTCCAGACCTTGCTCCCTGTGACATTTGGTTGTTCCTCAAGCTGAAGGAGAACCTCAGGAGCAGTCTTTTACAAGGCCTTGAGAAGATGAAGGAGGTTGCAAAAATGGTTTTGAACATCTTCAATTTGGATGACTTCAGCAAGTGCATTAAAGTCAGGCGATCCGACTTTGAAAGAGATTAGAATTTTTATTTCTTGGAAATGAAGCACTCCTGAAAAAGTCTCAAAGCTTCTGGAATACACCTTGTATATATATATATATGTGTATGCATGTGTGTGTGTGTGTGTGTATATATATATATATATATATATATATATATATATATATAAAAGTGAACATACAAGTCAACACTTAGTCTTGTATATATATGTGTATGCATGTGTGTGTGTGTATATATATATATATATATATATATATATATATAAAAGTGAACATAGAAGTCAACACTTAGAGGCGACAGTCTGTTTCATGCTAGATGCAATCGTCAGGCCTGAGTGTTGACTTCTATGTTCACTTTTATATTTACACGCTCTATCTCTGATATTGAGCACTTTATCCCATAAATATAGCACAGATTAAGACTATATTTCTTTATATTTATATATATATATATATATATATATATATATATATATATATATATATATATGCGTGTGTTTATATATCCATAAATTGGGAAGATATATACAAGAAAATCAAATCAAATGATAAATTTTTGTTTTTCAATTATTTCTTTCTCTGGTAACAAGTTGTAATAAATATACACACATAATTGTGCATATGGGCAGCAAACCATCTTTTATAGAAGTTTTGTTAAAAATGACTGTCAAGGTAATGCAGTTAGGTTTTGTATTTAATTTTTCTTGTATTTTCATAATTTGTTTCTTTTCTAGATATCAATTAAGTAGAAATTGTCTGAATGTTCTGTACGTCCAAGCATTTTTGGCTATTCTTTTAGCCATTGTCAAGGATGATTTTATTTTTGCTTTTAACTGAATGCATGCATTTTATGCATCGATGTAGAACTATAGGAATGTTTTATTTTACCAAATACGGTCATCAGCTACATACTCATTGAGAATAAAATATCTACATGTAAAAAAATGCTGAAAATAATCAAACATTATTAAGAAAAAATGAACACTCAATGAACATGGCCACAGTGTCCTTATGGTGTTTGGAAAATAAAAAATTCCTATAACTTTAGATCTATACATAAGAAAAAATATGTATATTCAGTAAATATGATATCACCCTTGATAATATAGCCAAAAGTGCTCAGACATATATAACATTTGGACAATTTCTACATAATTTATGTCCTGAAAACCACAAATTATAAGAATACAAGAAAAATTAAACAAAAAATATAACCACGTAACTTGTCAGTTCTTTTTAACAAAACATCTGTGTGTGTATATATATATATATATATATATATATATATATATATATGTATATGTGTGTACGTGTGTGTGTATATATATATATATATATATATATATATACACGTATGTGTGTGTGTATATATATATATATATATTTATGTACGTATATATATATATATATATATATATATATTTATGTACGTATATATATATATATATATATATATTTATGTACGTATATATATATATATATATATATATTTATGTACGTATATATATATATATATATATATATATTTATGTACGTATATATATTTATATATATATATATTTATGTACGTATATATATTTATATATATTTATGTACGTATATATATATATATATATATATATATATATTCATGTACGTATATATATATATATATATATATATATATATATATATTCATGTACGTATATATATATATATATATATATATATATATATATATATATTCATGTACGTATATATATATATATATATATATATATTCATGTACGTATATATATATATATATATATATATATATATATATATATATTCATGTACGTATATATATATATATATATATTCATGTACGTATATATATATATATATATATATATATATTCATGTACGTATATATATATATATATATATATATTCATGTACGTATATATATATATATATATATATTCATGTACGTATATATATATATATATATATATATATATTCATGTACGTATATATATATATATATATATTCATGTACGTATATATATATATATATATATATATTCATGTACGTATATATATATATATATATATATACGTACATGAATATATATATATATATATATATATATATATATATTCATGTACGTATATATATATATATATATATATATATATATTTATGTACGTATATATATATATATATATATATATATATATATATATATATATATGTATTTACATGTGTGTGTGTGTGTGTGTGTGTGTGTGTGTGTGTGTGTGTGTGTGAGACAGTAAAATTTATTGACAAGATAATGATTTTCATATATTTGTTGATATTCATTTCTTTTCTTAAGCTCCTGTGATCACGGAAACAGCAGTAATGTTGAGTCTTCCAAGCAGCAATTTTAAATGTATCTTATGATCTTTAAGCTAGCAGATGATTCTTATCCTAGACAATCAGAATTGAAAAAACAAAAGACAAACTATTTTTCAGATATATTTCTAATGCCCCAAAATTTTATGCATGTTTATTGCATTTTAAAAACGGTTTCTAGGCTGTCAGTCTTGATAATATGATTTCCGAGGCATGATTATTAGGAATGAAAACCTTGCAGATGTCTTGAAATCAGTTATATGTCTCTAAAGAGTTCCAAGCTATCTTACCAGAAATTCCCGTAAAGGAACAAATGATTCTTCAAACTGACATTTTTTTCTGTGATATGTGAACGAGGAAAATGAATGAATAAATATCAGAAATGGAAAATACAGCAATTTACATCTTACATTTAAATTAGATATTTTATGTCAGATAGGGATGTCCAAAAAGAAATTATAGAAGATTGACAGAAAAGTTATAAGAAAGTTAGAGGCTAGCTATTGGGATAGGAAGAGGTTTTGAAATACATAATGTTAAAAAATACAATGAAGTTCGTTTTCTGTTATTTTTTGTATTAATTTAGATGTCTTGGTGGTGTAATGGTTAGAGCAATGATTCTTAACTGCCATGCCATGGAATACTAGTGTGTAATGTAATCCTCTTCAGTGTGCCACAAGATATTGCCATGGCATACAGAGATATATGAGTATGGAAGTTGTAATGCAACAGCATTGGTATTTGAATAAATGAATAAGTATTAAACTTTTTTTTCAAATAATTTCTTTCACAATGTTCCTTCTAATATTGGACTCCAGTTATGTGAAGATGTAGAATTGGCCACCATTTCTAGTGATTGAGGGCTCTAAATAAAACATCTGATGGCAACTATTGATAAATTTTTTATTTCAATACAAAAGGTATATCCCACATTAGCTAAAAAGCTTTATCAGTTTTATTGCAATTTTGTAATTCTTATTTATGTGAATTAGGCTTCTCAACACTAAATAACATAAAAAGCATGAAAGAATACACTAAACTGAAGAAATGAGAGTCACTTTATCATACATTCAACAAAACATTGAAGAAAATGCAAAAAAAACCCCACCAGGCACAAGTTTCACATTAAATAAGCTGCACAAATAGTTGAATAGAAACATTGAAATAGAGTAAGTTCATATCTGTGTTTGTATTTTGTTTAAATCTATGGTTTTATTTCATAAAATTTTAAAATTTTGCTAAGTGAGCTGTAATATTTTCATTTGCTCCTAGATATACTGTTGCTTAAAAAGGTTGAGAAACACTGGCCTAAACTATACATTTATATTATTGCATTCATTTTTATTCAAATAACCTTGGAAATCCATGTCTGTTCCCCCAGCTATGAGTGAAATAGCAAGGAAGATTGGATTCTCTAGCCATCGTTGGTAATCAGTACAGGAATGAAAATCTGAATTCAAAACACAATAAGATTTTGGTAGAATAACAATGTTCGTTTTGTTTTAGATGATATTCCAAGAAGCAAAATATGAAGTCCAAATTAAAGGACATTACAAAGAAGACAATGATTGAATTTTTGTGGGTGGAGGTGTATATTCACCATTAAAATACTTTCTCATGTTCTGTATTTCAACTGAATAAGTCTGATAAAGTGTGCATCTGATGCATTCCAAACAAAATACTGAAATCTACTTGTTCTGAGTTGTTTCTTTTTAATCATTTCACCCTAAGCAAGGTGATAATGGCATTAAGATGCAAGGGGTTACTGAGAGTGAAAGAAAATGAGAAGACATTAGTGAGGTGGTAGGGCAGTAAAAGAAAAGAATACAAGATGACAACTGACATTTCATTTAATTTTTTTAAGATTGGCAGAGAAGCCAAAAAGTAAAAAAGAGTTCCATAGTCAGAATGAGCGAGAAAACAAACTATTAGAACTTATGGCTATATCTAGCTATTTTGTCAAAAAGATTATTTGACCTATTTGGCAATCTAGTAGTACACCTTTTTTGGAATATTAGAATATATGCACTGAAAATATTTATAGAAAAGTCAGAGGGAAGCCATGTCAAAATGTTGGGAAAGTGACCAAATTTAAGATGCCAAATCACGACCAATAATTTTATAGAATCCTTCTTCAGATTTTATCATGAATCTTGAATAATAGCAGCACTAGACCAGATGTAGCAATAATAATCAATGCACAAACAAATGGTAGATTTTTAGATATGAAAGGTAGATTCATTTGTGAAAAATGGTTTT
>OZ038475.1:129322650-129365150 GCA_964036315.1 Acanthosepion esculentum
AAATATATATACTGATAGCTTATGTTACAGAATGCATAGGCTAGCCCAAAATGGCAAAGCCTACTGTACTACATCAAACTTTGATAACCCCTGGAAAGTGGGGGTGGTTTGAACTCCTTGGATGTGGAATCCTGACTTGTCTTTACTTAAGTGTTAACAAAAGATGAAAAAATAAGCAAAGACAGACAGTACTGTGATAGCAATAGAAGTGATGCCTCTCCACTCCCAGATTTCTTTGTATACTGTGGCTTCAGGAAATTGAAACAAGTCATCAGCTTGTGATGGCAAGTCACTAGCTATCTTATTGTGGACCATTCTCTCCAAATTTCTCCCAGATGTTTTTATCCATGACACAATGCTACTAATACTAAACCCACCTCACTGAAATGAAGCAAGTAAAAGGAGACCTAAATAAAATTGTTCATTCAGTCAGTGATGCATCATGGGGGCATGAGGAACTGCTGGTGGACCACAAGAAGATAGAGATGACATGCAATGCAACACTTAGCAAGACACTGGGTAAGAACTCTTAAAATTATATTTATGGTAAACCTTAGTCACTTGTTAATTTTACTTTACTATTTATTCACATCATCTTTTATAAATTCATATAAAAGGCTTAACGGTGTCTGCCTGTCTGTCCCCCACCTTACATCACAAAAGCAAAAATGACTATGAATGTCTACTACCCTTTATTACTAACAAATGGTGTTTACAACATGAGTCATAATATATGATTTGCATTACAATTTTTAAAAACAGTCAAATGGAGCTGAAAAAACTTTATGGTCATTATCTAAATAAGTCAAAATAATCTGTTTGAATTTTCTTAAAACTGTACTGAATTAGTTAAACAAGTGAAAAAGTTTTTTTTTAGTAATTTTTATAATTATTATTAATACAAACATAAAACAATTAAAATTTTTCTCAATTTGTTGGCTCTGTGTAGCTATAACCAAAGCAGAAAATTCAAGTGGACTTAACATAATGACAAAAAGAACTTTTGAATATAGAGAAACTTGCCGAAAATGCTTTTGATACAGATATTTTAAAGATGTAAAAGAACTTCTCTGACAACTTTTTTTTTGTTCACAGGATAGTACCTATCCTGTGAACAAAAAAAAGTTGTCAGAGAAGTTTAGCTAGTATAATAAATATCACAAAAAATGACATTTTATGCTTATTTGTACAAGTAATTTCAAACTCTAGCCATGTTTGTTGCATTCACTTTTGATCAAATACACCTACCCTGTCACCTAAGGATTAAATACCAGAACAGACTGAGTTCTCTAGCCATTGTTCACAACCGATCAAGAAGGTACACTATGAATTCAATACTGTCTGGATATGTGGCTAGTTGCTCCACCCTGTGAAAACTTACTTATTGAAGAAACCATAGCAGAAATATTTCCCATGGTGAGTCATTGGCTGTAGACTCCACAGAGGAGTCTAATGGCCCTAAGGATAAATTGGTGGTTGCATATGTACACATATAAGTAAAAGGAACAAATGCAATTAACTGGAGAAATCTTATACAGTGAACAGACTTATTAAATGTAAATAAAACTGTGAAGAGACATGTGACATCTTTTTTTGAGCGAAAAGTTCTTTTTTATAATACCTTGAGTAATTCATCAGTCATTACAATATCTGCAAACCTTACTTTCTTCAAATGATTCATTCATTCTTATATAGATATACAATACAAAAGCTAAATTAGAAGAATAATTGCTAATTCTCTATCTTCTGTTCAGCTCCAATAAACATGTCAGATACATTTTATTTATGTATAAATACAACTTTCAAACAGTCATCAACACACTGTCTGTTGCTGAAGTTTTGCATCTATAAAACTGAAAAATTTGAAACTTTGATTGTCTGCTTTTCAAGAATTTGAAATCATTCTTTATACTGGTTGTATTGTAACCACAAGGTTTTGACCAACCCATTTGACAGCGTTCTTTAAGGATTTTTCATTTCTGCGTACTATCATTTCTCAAGAGACGATGTGTCCCCTTTATTTACTTGTGCCCATGGTGAAAGCTAGAGAATTAATTTGTCAAAAGTTTATGGTAACAGCAAAAACAACAGAAAGGCGAAACTAAATGTTAAAACAACTTTTGGAATGATTATGAGTTATGTAACATTGCTTGAAGAGTTGAATCTCTTCTTCATTTACTTGATATTATTAATATGATGTATGCAGCTCTCATCGGATGCAAATTTTGAGAAATATGTATATCTATTTCTTTCAAGAAAGAAAATAGGTTGCAACAGAAAATGGTCATTAATGAGTAGAGTTAATCCCACTTACTTTCCTAACTAAAAACTGCCACTAGGGGATGCTTTCGGAACCTATAAATATACTGTAATATTTTCTTTCATTCACTTTTATCCTTAGACATGCTAGGATGTAGGTCTATCATGAAAACATGTTTCCCACTGGGAAATGCACACACAAACATGTACATACACAACTTCATTTTCCTTCATTTTCTATAGGACTTCTACACACACTTTACATACACAAACAATTCATTAGTCTTTAAATGTTTTCATGCATGTTCATTGTTTTGGAACATACATACAATATCATTGTCTTTGTCACTCACAACAATGTAACATTTTGTCTTGTTAATAATACATTATTGATTGTTTATTTATATATATATATATATATATATATATATATATATATTGAACAAATCGCTTTAATTATCTTCCCAAACAAAAACAAAACTATTAAATAAGCTATATAACAAATTTTTATTACGTTAATAAAAACACCGATGAAAATAAAGATAAAAAATAAATGAATATATAAGATAAAAAATAAAAATAAAAATAAATAAAAACAAGCAAAATAATTTGACCCAAATAAATAAATAAACAAATAAATGACTTCCAGTAAAATAACGTTAATAAAAACACGGATCAAAATCAAAAAATAAATAAATATATAAGATAAAAATCAGAAATAAAAATAAATAAAAACAATGCGAAATAATTTGACACAAATAAATAAATAAACAAAAAAACGACTTCCGGTAAAATAACCGCCAAAATAGACTAACCACAATGCACCACTGACCTGTATATATAAATAGCCAAGAAAAATAACAGCACTTGTGGCCTGACGATTGCGCCTAGCATGAAACAGATTGCCACCTCTGAGTGTTGACTTCTATGTTCACTTTTATATTTACACATGCTCTATCTCTGAAATTGAGCACTTTATCCTATAAATATAGCACACTTTAAGACTATATTTCTTTATATATATATATATATATATATATACATTTTAGTTGTTTCTTTGTACTTTATTACTTGGACATACATGCAAGTCCACCATTTTTATAGTGGAATAAACATTCCAGGAGACACAAGTTTCCCAACTCAAAGACCAATGTTCATACTCCCACAACAAATGCACTAATATATAAGCTCTACAAAACGTTTTAAGGAAAATCGGATCAAAAAGGTCACTTGGGCATAGCATCAGAAAGAGGCAGTTCAGATTTCTGGGACACATTTTTTTTAATCCTTTCACCCCAGTCAAGGCAATAGAGCCACTAAGTTGCAGAGGGTTACTGAGTATGAAATAATATAAGGAAAAGAAAAACATTCTTAAGGAGTAAGATCAATATAAGAACAGAAATTCGAAGACAGAAGATAATGACTGACATTTCATTCAAATTTTTGAAAACTTGAATGGAAGCCACAAGCTGAAAGTGTGCAAAAAGAAAGTGTTAGCGTAGAACATATGGTTACATCTAGCCAGTTTAACTGTAAAGAATGAAACCTTGCTGCCACTCTAGTATTGCACTGAATTCATAATGTCTAGGTACCATGGAATAAAGTTTATCAAAAGAATTACCATAAAAGTATTTATAGAAAAGGCACAGGGAAGCTACCATGCTGTTTGATAAAAGTGACTCACCAGTATTTTTTTACTTAAACATTTTTTCGCATATTGTTTTGGGGGTCAAACTAATTTTTAATCTTACTAATATAAAGACCCCTTCCCAACCACCTAGTAAAAAAGTTTACTCACCCTAAGGTATTCTAGTGATAATTATAATTTTGGATATAAATGAGATTTAGGGAAAAACTTGTGCAAAAAAAGTGACTCACTTATTTCCTGCAACTAGTAATCAATAGAAACATAACCGAACAACTTTAAATAAAGAAAAATAGAGGTATAATTTATTTATAAGAGGTAATATAGTTCGAAATATTTAATAGTCTATGGGTCTTCCTTTATTTTAAATAACCTTTTCAACCCTTTTTGGCATTGACTTGATTAGGTTCTGGCAAATCTCACCTCCAAGCATTGAATTCCATTCGGATATAAAATTCACAATCAAATCCTATTTGTTGCTCAACTGCTTTCTCGAGAGCCTGTACTTTATAGTACTGCATAAGTTTTCTATGGGGTTGAGGTCAGGTGATTGGGGCAGCCATGTCATAACACTCACCTGCTTCTCATCAAAGTATTCCTTCATCAATTTTGATTAGTGACAGGGAGCATTATCCTGCATAAAAATGAGCTTGTTGGGGTCGATTTGCACCCTTTCAGCTGAAGAGAGCTGACAAGATTCTAAAATTCTCTTGTACTGCTTGCTCCTGAGGGTCTTTTTGATAGGTTTTAAGAAATCAGCTCCAGGAAGAGAAAAGCATCCCCAGAACATTATACTGAACGGATGCTTGACAGTACTTACTACTAAATTCAAAGAGCTTTCAAAGCTTCTTCTTCAGATTTTAGATTGCTTATCCTTTGAATTTACTTCAACTTTCGTTTCATCACAGAAGAGAACATTTAGTAAAAAATATCAGGTGAGCCACTTTTATTGAACAGCACTGTATATTGAGAATGTGATTCAAGCCAAGATGCCAGGTCATGACCAGTGACAATGCAGGTTCTTCTTTAGATTCCATCAAGTATCTCTAAATCTGTAGTAGCTGCAGCAGACCATATGTAGCAGTAATATTCAATGTATCGATGAATGGTAGATTTACAAATGTATAAGATAGATTCCAGTGACAAAAATTGTCTCGCACAACACAGTGAACCAACTTCCCTAGCAGCAGACCTAGCAATTGAATCAATATAATCTTTCCACTTCATGTTAGTGGAAAATGTTAGCCTGAGAAACCATAATGATTTACTCTCATGCACATTAGTATCAGCAATGCTGATGGAAGTCAGAAAGAGTTCTATCCCACAATTAATAGAGAAGATTTTTACTCTGGAGGCATTCAAATTTACAAGCCATTCCTTGACCAATTAACAACAGAATATAGGTCATTCTTTAGATCAGCTGCCAATTTAAACTTATTGAACTGATTACATTTACAATTAAGACAGGAGAATAATGAAGAAAGAGGGCACAGAAAATTTGACACTCAAATTACATGTGGGGCAGAGTGCCCAGGCTGACGCTAAATCTGCCTCCCCAGTTGTAAACAAGCATATGGTGCCATTTCCCTTTCGGACATAGATGAATCTGGCCTGTTTAATCTGAAGTCCTAAAAATGGCTTCTCCAGGTCAGGAATATCTCCAAATTATATGTAAGACCTTTCCTTTTTTTATTTCTCCTTGCACTCTGCTTTGCTGTGTAGATATATGTAATATATTATTCTCTGTGTGAGACAGGTGTATATATGTATATACATGGTTTTGTGTATGTCATACGATTATAAAAGTCTCTCTGAGAATAAAGCTTGTTTGTCATTTGTTTTCCTTTCAGCCATTCCTTCCAGTCCCGTGCATGAGCTAAGGTGTTATTATATCATAGATATTATAATGCCCTTAATGAGAGAATTGTAAATGGGAGAATAAATCTTTCTTCTCTAACTCTTCTCTTGTTACAGTTCATAAATTGAAAAAGAGAAAGCAGAGAACTTTTAGGATACTAGAATCTAAATACTGGCTTGTTACTTCATGGCTTGCATGAGTAACATTCAGTGTAAAGCAAAGGAGTTAATTTGTGGTTAGTATATTTGTTGAACTTGACTGACTTCCCTCTTGAATGTGGCATAACTGACTCTTCTCAAAGTTATATTATGATTTTTATAACTAATACACAACTGAAGAGCAAACCTAAACAAATCAAAACTGTAGATAATTTATTATTGTCTCCACATTTTTAAGGAGATTTTATCTTTTTATACATGAATGCATTTCAAGTCTGTGATAGAATATGTTGTCTAGTCAAAAATGGTAAACCCTATGGTACTGGTCAGAACTTTGATGGCTGGTATAATGATGAATATCATTAAAAAGATGCATTTTTAGTCATTCTCAAATATGTAAAATTAATGATAAAGTTATATTAAAAAGTAAGGAAACTGAAATTATGTAGTGACAACAATATTACTGAAAGAATTTAAATAAAGACATATGCAGAAAATTATCCCTAAGTCTTGATAAGAAACTTTGTATAAATGAAAGATATTACTCAATATGGCAAAAGAAATTAACAATATTACTGATCTGAGTTGATGATACCAAACAAAATATTTCTTTCTTTTTACTTATTATACTTTATTATTCAATACATTATTATTTAAATTTCAAAGGTGGTGATTGTTTCTTTGAAATAAAACTTACAAATGGTAGCTGCTCATCAGTTCTTGATTTTTATATATATATATATATATATATATATATATATATATAAAAGGGAATTAGTTATTTTTTGCATTCAAAACTTGTTACTTTTACGAATTTATCATGGAAATTGTCATTTTTCAAAGACTTAGACTTTCAATATTGGTAGAGAACAGTAAAGTAACTATGTTTCTTCTCGTTATAAATACGGGAACTTATAATTGGTACCAGGACTCACATCTGCATATCAAAGGCATCATGAGTCAGAGATTTTATTAAGAATAATGAAATGAATTAACACTTTGACAACATATTGATAACTCTGTGCCAAATGCAAAGGCAATCTTCTTAGCCATACCTAATGTGGACTAACAGTGTCAGACAATTTTTCCTTAAAACTCAGTCCAAACAATAATGTTTGTTTTATGGCATATCAACCTCAATGGGTTATTTAATGCTTGCAAAATTTTCATTGCTGTAATATTTTTTTTTCCAAAAATCTATTTCTGGTAATATTTTTTCCTTCAAAAATCTATTCTGGTAATAATTTTTCTTCACTGGTAATATTTTTTTTTTTTTAAATGTATTGCTGGTAATATTTGTTTTTCAAAAATATATTGTTGGTAACAATTATTTCTTTTTTAATTTATGGTATTAAAACCTATTTTCACACTTTCATAGTGTTTTGACCTGAGTTTGGGGGTTAACTATTTGCCCATAGCTGGTACCCTAACAGTTGCTACCACCCAGCAATTAAGAGGTGGTTCCACGCTCCTCAAAACCTCCTGATCAGAAGCATTGCTGTTGAACATAATTTATCGTCGTACCCAGAATGGAACAATAAATTTACACTTTGACAATATAACGATAACTCTGTGCTAAACACAAAGGCAATCTTCTTAGCCATACCTAATGTTTCAGACAATTTTTCCTTAAAAACTCAGTTGAAACAATAATGTTTTCACAAACAAAAACATCCATTGGAGCTTAAGTCTTTATTCATTTACCACTCTTTAATGATCGAAGCATAAAAATCTGTTTTTTGCAGTTGTAAGCCGCCTTTAAATTCTAGGAGAATAACAGGAAATAATGGCTTCTGCAAAGATATTTTCCAACTTGTAATAGCAATGGAGAGATGATTCTTCAGAGAATGTTTTCAAATAAAGCCTGTTTCAAGGCATCTGTAAAAAAAATACACAGGAAATTCTGATAAATCCCTTTTGTGGGAATTATGAACAAAAACTGAACTTGCCAACAAAACATTATCACAGTCACTGTATTATATACAATATTTTCTTGTGTATAAATTGACTGGAGTATAAGCTGTGTTTCTTAAGCTAAAAAACAGAATAAATTACATCCTTGAGTATAATACAAGCTTGTAATCCATCTATTCTCATGTAAATTTATTTTTACAAGTTGTACCATATTATCCATTAAAATCTCAATGTCGTACATATATTTCACTAAAATATAGTTCACAATATTAAAGAAAAGAACTGCATGATTAGCCATTGCAGATTTCTTTTAATTTCAGATTAAAAACTTATTTTTGAGGAAAGGTGCTAACAAGACCTAGCCAGTAAAACATTTTATGGTGTTTATTAATCAATCATACATTTCTGTTTGATATGACTAATATATTTCTATATATTAATAAACTATTTAAATAAAAAAAATACTGTCTTTCATTCAGAATGAAAAGAGAAAACTTTAAATAAAAAAAAATAAAAATATAAACAGTTATGAATAATTGAGAGTGGTCTCCTCTTGTTTTGTTACTCTCTATTTTGTTTACAGGGACTATAAAAGGACACTATATGTGAACAATGTATTCTCAGTTGAATAAAGCTTTCTTAAAGACTACACCTGCATACTTTTGTCATGACACTATCTTATGGGAAAAACAGAGTATTTGAAATATTGCAGTTTCAAATAAGCGGTTTTCTAAACTGAGTAAAGAATTCTGAAAATGTGTATATGTGTATAATATGATCACTCAACTTTTTTCTTTAATTTTCATTTAAAATGTCTTGTATTATGCACAATATGGCAATGCCTTCAGAAGAATAATCTTACAAAAACATTTTAAGAAGATTATAGTGAGACAAATTACCAACAATTATCACACATATCCTAAACTTATTGATACTTAAAAAAAAACAAACATGCGTGACAATATCATAGAAAGATTTTCTTCAAAAACATTGAATGTGGCTACTAAACAAATGGCACAAAATGACTAAAATTTATATTAACAATTCCAAACGGCAATTCAAGTTTTGACAAGAAAATTGCAATCATATCTGTTCATATGACAACTTTGTCCTCAGCATAGGAATAGTTTCAACAGGCAATGTTGCATTAACTGACTCTGAACACGTAATCATCAGGTGCAGTAACAATCCACAGTATTCTGTTATCATAGTAATAATGGAAACCGACACCAAAATAGATAAAATACTATACATTCCAATAAAAAGAAATCTTTCAATGACTTTTCCAACAAATAATGACAGCCACCTTTTCTGGAAAATCCCAGAAATAATCTCTTTTTTTTAATCATAGACATGACAAATTTTTAGTGGACACAAGAGCCAGATTAAGTGAGGTACCTCTTGTAGCCAGCCAACACCTGGAAACTTCATGTTACAAACAGCCAACAACAGTGAAATTTCAGACATTTGAAACAGTGGCCTAGCTAGAGGTAGGCAGAGGGGACAGTCCAACATGGGTGGCACTTTTGTGTTTTGGCATAGGCTATAAACCTTTATAGGCTGTATTGAAATACAAGTGGTTTCAATGTCAGGACTGTATTCACAGTTAAAGGATCTTTTTGATTTTGACTAACTTAAACTATGGCATATATATTGGTTTATCTACTGTCTATAAAACCACAATTGATAGATGAAATAGTTTTTGACAATGTCATTGAAGAATTTGCCGACAAAAAACAAGAAAAATTACTTTGTAGAAAGTTGTAATTTTCATTTCAGAAATAAAGATGGTCCTAACTTTTTACACTTTTTTCCCCTGTATGTCATTTCTCCTTTTTAACTGTTACTGATCAAGTATGTTTGGTGTGTATTTAAAGCATATTATATTTGAGTATGTGAAAGTAAAATTATAATAGTACACAAACTAGTTTTATGAATTTAAGAATGAGTCATTGTGCAATATGTATTTTTTGTGGTGGGCTAGTGGGTGGCAAACTCAAGGGTGGCACACACTCTAGCTATGCCAATGCATTGGAACAAAAACATTAGTACTGAACATGGGACTATGCCATTTACAAATTTAATCAAGAATATGTTAAGATACCTATTTTCGGTACTGGCCTTCTGATACAGTATGATCTGTCTCTCAATATAAAAAAAAATTGAATTCTAACCAACAGCAAAATAGATTTCACCATGTCAAGCACCAAATCCAATTAATACATTAACGGGGTTCATTGCAACTATCTCCTCTCAAAATATGTTGCCAAAATTTCTGCAACTTTTACTGGATTTGAAGTCTTTTCACTACACAAAAGTAATTAAATATCATACTAAACATTATATGAAAACTATGAGCTAGTCATTGAAAATTACACCATGAAGTTTAGAACCCCTAACCCCAAATTTAAAATGGCAAAAAAACAATGTCAGCAAATGAGAGTATAGCATTTATGTGATTATCTGTGATGTGTGTGTGTGATCATGCCACATGGTTCAGTCAGTTTGTGCAAGGAAAGAAATCTTCACAGCACATGAACAAGTCCGTTTTGTTGCTACAACAGCTTGTGACTAAAAGAGATTTTATAGCTTCTGTTATACTACTGAAAAAGACAATTGTCTGACTAGGTAAAGCTCCCGGTGCCGAGCCAGGAAATTTTTCTCCCCGGAATCGATCCTCCAAATCTATAAATCGACCATTCGCCCTTGCATGGAGTATTGCTGCCATATATGGTCTGGAGCCCCTGCTGTTTGCCTCAGGGTTCTTGAGATCCAGAGATGGATATGCAATGTAATTGGCCCTGATCTGTCATTTCATCTGCAGTCGCTCTCACAGACATGACGTTGCCTCGCTCTATCTTTTTTTACAAATACTTTCACGGTAATTGCTCCGAGGAGCTGCTTTCGCTGGTTCCTAGGCCTCATGAATTTAAACGTCCTACAAGGCTGGCATCCCGTTCCCACCCCTTCACCGTTGAAACTGTTAGATGGAGATGTCTCTTCTACTTCAATAGCTTCATGTCTCGCACATCTCACCTGTGGAACTCCCTCCCCTATTCCTGTTTCCCTGACAAATACAATCTCCAACTATTTAAGTATAACGTCAATCGACATCTCCAGATGCCTTGATCTATCCACTTCTCTTCTCCACATCCTTTCACCTTTCATTCCTATCGGCTCTCGCTCCAAATCTTCTGTAACCCCCCTGCCTTGATCGATCCACTATCTTTCTCCACATCCTCTCCTTTACCACTCCTATCTGCTCTTCCTCCAAACCTTCTGTAAGCCCTTGCATGCTAGTGGCTTCCAGCCTTGCTTGGGGTGATAAGCTTAAAAAAAAAAAAAAGGTGGTGTAATCCCACAAAACATTTGAAACAAATATTTCAACTATAATCTATCATAATTTAGAGTCAAAATCAAATGGAAAAAACATTTTCTGTACTAAAGTTCATTAGACATTCTATTGTTAAAACTGGGAAAATGGTCATTCCTAAAAACATAGAAATTCCAGGAAATTTCCTGACATTACCATTGTTAAAACAACTTCAACATTTCATAGGTCTCGTAAATTTTTGTCAAAGGTTTCATTCCCAACTGTTCATAAATTGTGCCACCATTAAAAAAGTCTAAAAATATCAAATTTTATATTGCAGCAGTCCTTTTAAATACAAAGAACACCTTAGCATATTACACTAAACTCAGTTATCTCTCTGAGGAACTAAATACCAAATTATTACTGACCACTGGCACATCAGATTACATGGTAGGCACCATTCTATATCAGAGAAAAGTCAAAGAGTGCCAATTTCATTTTTTCAACAAAACTGAGTACATAGTACATGCTCAGGTGATATTTTGCAACTATCTGAACTATTTTTATTGAAAAATATGTATTTCAATATATTCACAGCCACTGACCTATGTGTTGTCCCCTGCAACTGTTACATATATATATTTCAAGCACCGAGTCAAAAAAGATTATCTTTTTTGGTTTAGTGGTTGAAAACCACCAAAACTGTCAAGAATCCATTTCAAGATTATGGAAATTTTTTTTGTATTCTGTGGCCAATGAGAGCTGTAGTCTCATGCCCTTGAGAAAACTTCTGATGGAGCCTTCTAAATATGATCCCCAGGTCAGTGAATGAGGGGAAGACAAGGGGACAAGACAAATAAACATCAAGGAGCAGAAGGCATTTAGCATCAATAAGGCTCCAGTTACCAGTCAGTTGCATAGAGACTAAAGAATTTTTAAGTTCAAGTGAAAATTCTCCTGCAGTTGAACAACAGAGAACAAAAAACAATTTAAAGAAATTTTCCCAAGTGTGAACATAGTGAATTTAAAAGGGACTTTTAAGAAATTACTCTATATCCCAAAGACACTGGTGGGGTAAGTAGGTGTCTTTGTTTTTTTTTCTTAAAAGGTGGTTGCCCCTTTGTTTTACTACTGCCTTCTTGAATTCTTTTCTCTTTTAGTCTTTTTCAAATTCCTTGTCTTTCCTCAAAATGTAATTTTCCCATTTTTTGCTGGTAATCATTTTATCAGAAATTGTTATCATTGCCTTAATAGACACACAAAAGGAAATTTTTGTGCAAACATTTTACCTTTTTCGTTATTGTATAATAAATGTTTTTCCTTTAAAATTTTACACAGTGGTTGAATCCTATTTTGTAATTTTGCACCTTTTATGACTTGCTATTCTGAATAACAAAATTTTTGCGTTTGATGCAAGAACTTGGATTTGGTGGAGAATAAAAGTTTTATGAAAAATTTATTAGACTATTTGTATAGACTAATTTATTAGACTATTAGTATAAACTAAGAAATCTAAAACAGTTGAATCTGAGATCAAAATAAATCTTGGATATACAGCAGATATTTGAAAGAGAAAACATGCCGCAGTATATTCTCACTCTCGTGCTATGCATGTTCATGTCACTACGTCAAAATTCAACTCTAAAATTATAGCCAAAGAAAAAAATAGTTACTGCACCACTTCATATGAGAAAACAACACATTCCTACAATTCAAAGATTGATGTTTTTTACAGTTTACAGTACCTGGTATTCCCAAGTGGTCACCCATGTAGGTATTGAATAGACTCGACATTGCTTAAGGTTGATGATTACTTGAGAACCAGTAGCAATTCAAAGAATGTTTTATTTTATTCATCATATCTACAATTTGATGTGATGCTTCACAGAAAATACATATACTGTATGTAACTCCAAGTTTACAGAAACATATCTGTCATCATTTCCAGAATGTAAACACTGAACCTTAATATTAATGCACCGAAATATCAATACGGAAATATGCAGGTAGGCACAAAGGTGCCAACAATACTCAAAATAGAAAGTAAATAGTAGCACAAATTCGCCATCAGCAACATTTGCAGTGCTCTACACTGGTTTTATCAACATACACATCAATATAGTTGGACAATCTCTGTCTATATGTCTGAGATCAGGTATTATGTACACTATTTACATTATTTGGATTATTGTCCTCATCTTTGTTGCCATATTTATCACAACGTTTTGGCTGTTTTATGCTCCGGGCTTCTTCAGGTGTCTGGAGTGTCAGACTGAAACCTTTATTTCACTCGCTGGGGTAGACTGTTCTAGTTCCACGTCTTATGTCTAATGGATGTCAGTTATCAGTTATCTCCTGTTAATTCACCTCTTCAAATTCTTCACTGCCTTAACCAGGTATTGAACTCACAACTCTTTGCGTCCTGTCACTGGATCTAACTAATGCCTCTATCCACAGTGTCATGTGTCCTTAAGGACGTCTTTGTATGAATTTCTGGGATTTATAAAATTAATGTCTTCAGCAACCAATTTTACCAGTGCTCATATTGCAATTTTTGCTGTTATGAAAGCATCTTTTTTTTAATAGTTGGACAATTATCACTATCAAAAATATTTAGATACCTAAAAATGCAAACAAAGCTTATCAGGTGTAACTATTAAAAGATACATGTGCAGAAACTGTGGCATGAAGTAGCCTATGAGATTGTTCATAAAATGTTGGTGTACATGTTAAGCTAACAACTGACAGTAGCATGAGTTGTGAATCAAAATTGTTTAAAGAATTTAATCATTTCTTACAGGTGAATTGCCTGAAGAAAACTGCACATGATTCATGTATCAACGAACTTGTGAATTGCTTTCAAAGACAAAGATTTCATTTACAAGACAATATAAGAAAATTGGGTGAACAAACAATCTACCCCTTAATGCTATCATCATTCAGGATTTTGATTGATTTGTTTTTTACAGTTTATCAACCTTTTTGCAGGTTATTTAAAGCCAGAAAATAGTTTTAGATTATTATCTAAAAATTGTTACAATGATTTAATAATACAAATTCTACTAATTAACCCATAGCTAAGGGAAGAACAGGTAGATTCATACAATTCCCAAGGGTATTTGCACATAAGTGAATGTAATGAACCTGACTGGAATTGAAACTTGATTCTCCAATTTCCAGTTGTGAGCCATTTTACATTTCACCACACTCATATCCAAGCTTCTAGCACCTGGTTTTTTCAAATGGTCACCCGTCTAGGTACTAGCCCGGCTAAACATTGTTTGATTTTGGTGATCATATGAGTAAAAGTGTTTCAATGTGATAAAACATTGTAAAAAACTTATCAAAGAGGAATGTTATCAAAGAAGACATAGGACACACCCAACAGAGCTTGTATCCACAACCAATCCCTCACTAAGCTAAAAAAACACTTACTATAAAAAAAACACTATATTAAAGATACATCACAAAAGTTTTAATATTTGTCGATATTGGTTTGGTTGGTTGATTTTGTTTAGCAGCATATCAGCCTCTATGGGTTATTTAATGCCAAAATCTAAATATTTTGGACATAATTTTATGGCTTTAAGTAAATATATTTTGAACACAATTGTATATAATAATTGTAATTATATTTTGAACACAATTGTATGTAATAATTGTAATTATATTTTGAACACAATTGTATATAATAATTGTAATTATATTTTGAACACAATTGTATATAATAATTGTAATTATATTTTGAACAAAATTGTATATAATAATTGTAATTATATTTTGAACACAATTGTATGTAATAATTGTAATTATATTTTGAACACAATTCTATGTAATAATTGTAATTATATTTTGAACACAATTGTATGTAATAATTTTAATTATATTTTGAACACAATTGTATGTAATAATTGTAATTATATTTTGAACACAATTGTATGTAATAATTGTAATTATATTTTGAACACAATTGTATATAATAATTGTAATTATATTTTGAACACAATTGTATATAATAATTGTAATTATATTTTGAACACAATTGTATATAATAATTGTAATTATATTTTGAACACAATTGTATATAATAATTGTAATTATATTTTGAACACAATTGTATATAATAATTGTAATTATATTTTGAACAAAATTGTATATAATAATTGTAATTATATTTTGAACACAATTGTATGTAATAATTGTAATTATATTTTGAACACAATTGTATATAATAATTGTAATTATATTTTGAACACAATTGTATATAATAATTGTAATTATATTTTGAACACAATTGTATATAATAATTGTAATTATATTTTGAACACAATTGTATATAATAATTGTAATTATATTTTGAACAAAATTGTATATAATAATTGTAATTATATTTTGAACACAATTGTATGTAATAATTTTAATTATATTTTGAACACAATTGTATGTAATAATTGTAATTATATTTTGAACACAATTGTATATAATAATTGTAATTATATTTTGAACACAATTGTATGTAATAATTGTAATTATATTTTGAACACAATTGTATGTAATAATTGTAATTATATTTTGAACACAATTGTATATAATAATTGTAATTATATTTTGAACACAATTGTATATAATAATTGTAATTATATTTTGAACACAATTGTATATAATAATTGTAATTATATTTTGAACACAATTGTATATAATAATTGTAATTATATTTTGAACACAATTGTATATAATAATTGTAATTATATTTTGAACAAAATTGTATATAATAATTGTAATTATATTTTGAACACAATTGTATGTAATAATTGTAATTATATTTTGAACACAATTGTATATAATAATTGTAATTATATTTTGAACACAATTGTATGTAATAATTGTAATTATATTTTGAACACAATTGTATATAATAATTGTAATTATATTTTGAACACAATTGTATATAATAATTGTAATTATATTTTGAACACAATTGTATATAATAATTGTAATTATATTTTGAACACAATTGTATATAATAATTGTAATTATATTTTGAACACAATTGTATGTAATAATTGTAATTATATTTTGAACACAATTGTATGTAATAATTGTAATTATATTTTGAACACAATTGTATATAATAATTGTAATTATATTTTGAACACAATTGTATGTAATAATTGTAATTATATTTTGAACACAATTGTATATAATAATTGTAATTATATTTTGAACACAATTGTATGTAATAATTGTAATTATATTTTGAACACAATTGTATATAATAATTGTAATTATATTTTGAACACAATTGTATGTAATAATTGTAATTATATTTTGAACACAATTGTATGTAATAATTGTAATTATATTTTGAACACAATTGTATGTAATAATTGTAATTATATTTTGAACACAATGGACTACTATAAAATTTATTACTGGTCATTTTGCTTTAAAATTTCTACTGTTGGTAATTCTACTATAGAAGTTCACTATTTACCCATAACTGGGATCTAAAAGGTTCTATTGTCTATATTGGTTCGGGAATTGCACAATGTGCCAGGTAGCTGATAACATAAATACTATATAATTTCAGAATCTGGAAAATGTATATCCATGTCAACAGCAGGGAATGTAAGATTTGTAAATGCATGAGTCTTGGGAATGTATGCATTTGTCAGTAGGAGGCAATGAATGTTTTGCAAAGGCATGTAAGCATGTTCATGTCAGTGAGAGTGTTAAAAATAAATATGCCACATGAGAATGCATAAAACCCTGTGCACATGTACCTGCTCACCTGTATATCATCTGATTTTGCAAAAGAGATCAAACGATCAATGGATTACAGTTTTCTTTTTTTATCTTTGTTAAAAGGAAAGCCACAACACAAAGATATTCTTGGTTAAATACTTCCTTAATTCTTTCTTTGTTTTTTTTTTAATTCTCTGTTTTATTTAGGGATTGCTAAAGAAGTGAATGAATTCCTTAGAAGGGCTAATGCAACTTGAAAGCAAATTTCTTGCTTGCATCTTCATTCAAATGATTCTTCAGAGTCTTAATTAATGCTTTTATTTATGGTACTTGGCAGGAAATTCTTCATAAGTGCAACAGCAATGTAGAAATGATGAAAACAGTCATAAAACTAAGGCCATTTTTGTCTTGTTGGATCTCTTTTAAAAGCCTATCATTAATCATCTTCACATGAATGTTGCAGATCATTAACTTTTCCAGTCAAGCGGAAAATCCCGAAGAAGGTTGAAGCATTTACTGTGCAATTATGAGATGTTAAGAGAGAGTGGAAACAAAAATATTAATTAAAAATATGCATGAAAAAATGCAAAAAATATTCATCAAAGTGGATTGTTCTAGATTTCAGTCCATCTTTGCAAACAGATCAAGTACTTTTCTTGAGTACCTTTAAGTGCACACATCAAAGAACTTATTTAACAAACACATTAATCCTAAGTTCTAAGATTAGAGATTACATCAAGTGGATGAATGGACTAATGAAGTTTTAACATAGAACTTTAATTCAACAATACTTTAATGGATTATCCAATTTGGAATAACAAAATATTGATGATAATGGTACTATTAACTAAAAAATAAATCAACAATAAATAATTAAACAAAAAAATGACTCAATTATTTTCCTGGCATGAAAAATTCAAGTTGATTTTGACAGGGTATTTCCTAGGATAAACATCTTTGTAGTCTACTTGATGAGAAAATTGGGATTGTTCTGGAATTATGACAGTTTTCGACAAATATTGCAAAGTTGTCAAATGTCCATATTTTTTATGATATTATTAATCTTCAGTCATTGAAATTATAATATCTCCATCTTGGTAAGAGAAAGCATTTTGAAATATAATTAAACTTTTTTTCAGTTCTCTGTCTAGAATCTTAACTTCATTTTACAGCGATTGATGATCACCGTTTGCATTCCATACGTAATCAGCCATACCTGATTTCAGTGTTTCTCCTCTTCTGTTTGGATGTTCATCTACACTAATCTTTTAAGAGCAGCTGATCTTGGCTTTGCATTCTTTGCCACGACTGCATAGAATGGAATACACACTGCTCTTGGTCATGTTCTCTTCGGACAGAGACTTGGTTTATATGAAAGACCAACTGAATGCTGAACTGCTTCTGCATACTGTCCTAATGCGACATGGATCCACTGAATGTTTTTACATATAGTTCTAATGTATGCTCAACAAATGGTTTGCAGATTATTATTGTCCTTGACTCATTTGTTCCCGCACTTAGAAGCTGATGTTATGCTTGCAGAGTAGTTGTTATCTTGAAGGAATTTCTTAATGCTGATAATCTTCTGTTGGCATTTGTCTGATCTAATGTTATAGGAATAAGATAATCCATTTCTTGATTGCTGTATAGATGCTGGGAAGTGTAAAGGTCAGATATTGAATCAGTGGATTGTCTAAGAGAAACACTCTCTAGTCAATGAAGACACTGGTTAAAGCAAACCTGGTTTCCTTGGAGTTGTGAGTCGAATCCTCGATTCAGATAGTGTGGAAAAATGATATACTCTAGTTCATCAGAAGAAACTGACAAGTAACACCAAAGTGATTAAGAGTGTCAATATTTGAACAGGAGTTATCTCCCTAAGCATGAATATGGGTGAGAACAATCCACCCTTTGGATTAAATAAAAGTTTCAGCTCAAAATTCTGAGAAAGTTACCAAATATGGTAGACATCTGAAGAAGGCTAGATGGTACAATGGATGAAAGGTTGTCAGTTTAACAACTAAGATAAGCATCAGTCAGTTATGTGCCATGTGTGATACATGCTAGGGTGATCATGTATCTTTCGATATATGACTGACGAGGCACATTTTTTCCTGTAGTAGGTTGCCACTACTTTTTGCAGCAGACCAGTTGCCACCCAAGGCTATAGAACCCAGTCTGTCCTGCTATTTACTCATAGCCAGTGGGGAGAGGAAGAGGATTCATACCTTTCCCAAGGGTATTAGCACTCCTCCCTGAGGAGGCATAGTGGAGTAATGGATGATCATACTCATCCAAATGAAAAGCTGTTTATATAATGACAATGTTTGTTTATTTGGCCAAATTTGGAGAAGAAGGTTGGAATTAAAAATGTTCTATCTTCTTTCATACTTCTAATCATATTACTACTGAGATAGCTTCAGAAATAATTATCAATATGAATGTGTCCAATAATGAATTCAATTTATATTTTTCTCTTTCATAAAGATGTTAAAAAACAAAGAAAAATAATAATAATAATAATGATGATAAAATGTAGAAAAAAATGCAGGTATTACTACCAGCATTAAGAAAACTATAATGGAGTCTCTCTCTCTCTGTATCTCAATCTCTCTCTCTCTATATATATATATATATATATATATATATATAATTTCTTTAATGCTTGAGTTTATGAACTAATATGTTCTGTAAAAAACAAAAGTTACCATCAAAAATAAAAAGAAGTTACTCTGGCATTTTGAAATTCAAACTAAACATCTCATCTAAGTGGGAAGTGTGGATCTAAGAATAATATAAAAATGGATCTAGGGCCTACCTGAATACATATAAGACAGTGGATCACAGGTAATGGTAAAATTCATTAACTGAATGATTTCTGTTACTATTGGTTGAAATTTATAAAATCTTTTTTTATTAAAAACAGTTTTTCAAGAAATTAAACTTCTCAAGAACCCTGTTATATGTCTTTCAAATTCTATGTAGTTTAAATTGGGTAATATTATTTGTTCTTATAGCCTTTGTTTGTTTTGATTTCCTAGTCTTCAATTTTCTTCTGTTCCAATCTATGTGTGACTTTCTCAGCAATTGAGCAGGGGGTAAAAATACTGAGTAAGGTTACAGCTAAGTGACAAAGGTTCTCCAGGCAAAAAACAAAATACTAACTAGAGAGAAAAAGTTTTGGGATGTATAAAACTCCACTGGATGATTTATTCCAGTCTGAGAGTGACATCTCCATAAAAAGCTACGGTCTTTATTTGGTTAACTGATTCAATCCCTGCACTAGTCAAGACATTTTATTTTTATCGTCAACAATGTTCTAATGGGAGTCTCCTTCCAGACATTTTTTGGTAGTGTAGAAAGTTAACATCTTGATTCTATCATTATTATCTCTTCTAGTTATACGTACTATATATTTTTGTTGTTGCTGAAAGCTAAAAAACATACCAGGACCACACCTGGAAGCTGTAAACATTACGTTAAAAGTGATGAACATTACAGATGGAGTATTTGGTAACATTCTGAAAGAAATAAATCCAAATGAATAAAATAATATTAATAATAAACAATGTTCCATGTGCAATGCACTTTCAGTGTGATCATGGCTCTCCATAACCTCCTATCCTTTGTAACACTTAGCAGTGTTTGTTCCTTTGCCAAGCTTCAGCCCATCCCCTTGATTCTGCTATCTTTTCACACAAGTTAATCAGATAGGTGGTCTGCTACTTTCCTTTTGCCCTCAATATGCACTGTGAGGGTCAAATAAATAACATGTTTAACATTACTGCCATCACAACCATGAAAACAGTATTTTATTTTTCTATGTTTTTTTATCATTTTACCCCATGCAAGGCATAAAAGCAACTAAGATATAAGGAGTCAGAGAAGAAAAAAAAACATTAAGGAGAAAAGCCAATAAAAGAACAGGGATTAAGGAGACAGAAGATGACCATTAATGTTGCATTTAAATTCTGGAAAATCAATGTTATCTGGAAAGAAAGAAGCCAGAAAAGCTAGCAGTTTCAATTGTAAAATTAGGAAACCAAGCTGCCAATCTACTACTTATAGTGTAAAGTTGAGATGGAAAGCCCATCAGGACAATTAGCATGAAAATATTTCTAAAACAAAAAAAAAAAGACAGGGAAGGTACATTATGGCAGTGGGAAAGTAGCTGAGACTCAGATATCAGGTCAAGACCAATAGCACTGCAGATTCTTTGAATTCTGTTAAGACCCTCTAAATACATAACAGCAGCACCAGAGCAGATGACGAATGGTAGATTTATAAAGGTCTCATATTCTAGTAAATAGAATTTGTAACTTCAAGGTGCAAATTGCTCCAAGCCAAACAATACTAAAGTTTCATTAACTATTTATCATCATCTGAAATACCATTAATTTTTGAGCAGAATATTAATTGGTATTTTTTCTTTTTCTTTTGATGGATTATTTCTTGAAGTTTTTTGCAAGTTCCAACAACTACAGGAGTTTTATATTTCACTGGCTTCACTTAAGTTCTGATAATCATTTTCTATTTCAAATTTACTTTGGGGTACACTGCTATGATTACTTATTATTCTAACTAGCACGGTACCTTGAAAAATGATAGGATTATAGATGCTTGGATTGGTCTTTCTACCTCGGCTTGAAGTGTGGTATCTGTGTACTCTGCCTTTTTTAAATCGTCACACCCACCCCCAGCACTGACATCTATGATTGGAATGTAGTATCAATGTGAAAACAATCATACAAAAATAATTTTACAAATAACTAATAATCCTTCTCAGACAAGTAGAAAATTCTATCAGAATTTTTCCAAAGATCATTTTGAAAGAAAAGTACAAGAAATAAGGTCTATGCTTTTGACTTAAGTCATCATAAGGATACATAGAAATAAATGATGAGCTTCATACAACAAGTCAGTGCTCTAATATAAGCAAAGTGTGTTGTGGTGTTACAAAGAGTATTGTGATGTATATGAGGTGTGTTTATGTTTTTTTTATATACATTTGAAGATGTGGATGCTTAAGTTATAGATGTTTTTCTTTATTGATGGTTGTTTATGTTGTAGGGCTATTGTTTCAAGGATTGTAAGTCTATTTTTACGCTTTCCCTATATCACAACTTCTTCCCCAGAACCGTTACATTGTGGAACAGATTCCATGATCACTACAGTTTTAACCACTTCAAGTATAGTGTCACTTTGATCAATCCTACATAACTTCATAATATGCACCTCTCACTCACTCCTTACAAAAACCCCATTGCATAATCATCTACATTGAGTGGCTCTTGGGCCTTCTAGTGAATGAAAAATACTATAAAAAATAAAAAGTGGTTGAAAAATGAACAGTGGAGTTGGCTGCCTGAAGATTATGTACATATGAAATTTTAAGAAGTAACTGGCCAATGGAGACACCATATATATATAAAAAAATTAATATGATAATGATATATAAATTTTTAGATATCAAGAACAATATTGAAGGTAAAAATGTATTAGAAAGTGTAAAAACTTTTTCAGAGAGGCATTTTGTGCTTTAGGTCTTCATTACACTAAAATTGTTATAAATTTAGTCCGATGAACTCCTAGAGGATGAAATCTGTTACCCGAAAACTGTTTTCCACTTTGTTATACATTTTCTCCCCATCTCTCTCTCTCTCTATATATATATATATATATATATACATGTTGTGGAGTTATTTCCACAATAGAACTTGTAGTCGGACTAAATGCGTCCTAAATGGGGTAAACGTACAGAAACGTTAGGAACTTGTAATAAAGTGTTACGCAGAGTAATCGAGTTGTGGTCGCTGAACACTTCTTCTCGACTACCTACTGATTCCTACTTATAATAGGTGGGAGAGTTTATTACCTATAGACTAGGTGTCTTCCACTATAACAATACATGAGTTAAAGATCAAATGCAAATCAAATGTGGATTGGAATCTGACAGGATAATAAAATAAAGAAATAAGAAACGTATATCAATCTAACATGTTTCACTTTTATTAAAGCTTTCTCAGAGATTGAGAGAAAATAGACAAAAAGAAAGAAACACTGGTATTTTCAATTATGTTTGGATTATATATATATATATATATATATATATATATATATATATAACACATAGATACTTTTAAGGTATGCTATATTTATGGGTAAGTGCTCAATATCAGTGGTACAGCATATGTAAATATAAAAATGTGGTCAACACTGTGTTTTGATGTTGTAATCATTTTATGAACTAGTAAGGATGCACTTATTATTGTTGTTAGTTTAATTTTTTTGGTTTTGTTTGTGTGTGTGCATTTGTGTTTGTACACATGTGCATGTGTGTGTGTCAAATGTCATATATATATATATATATATATGGATACACATGACATTTGATGTATGCTGATTCTTATTAACTGAAACGGCAATAGTTTACCATTTTTATTATGACATGGCATTTGTGTTTCTTTATTATAATTATTCTCCCATTATTCAAGATAATTACAATTACCATTTTAATTTAGTTATTCCTAGCCACAGAAATTCAGAATAAAACAGTGATTTCATACTGCCAAATTATCCCAACCATCCAAGGAGCATGTCATACATTTTATGAGATTTTCATTCATCGTCTTATTTTTTTCTATTATAACTTCCACTTGAGCACAAGAAAATACCTTAATTCGAGTCTTTCTTAATTTCTTCTCGTTAGCTTGAATCAGCTGAGATTTCTTTTCAGTCACAACAACATGATGACTGCATTGCAGACAAATGCTTGTTTTTTATTTTTACCTCAGTTTCAAAACTTTTTTCCTGGTAATTAACTGATAATTATAACAGAACCATCTTACTTTTAAATTTGGAAAGAAGCTGTAGCCAAAAGAGTAGTTGACATGTGGTAGTCACTTGCCTCTCAGTAAGAAAAGGCATATCAGAAAAACGCTTTTCCCCAACAGACTGGTGTTCTTGCGATGGGAGAAAAAGGCCAGCAGCAATATGAAACTGAAGACAAATTAAGAAAATTCTTTAAAGTATATGACAAGAATTGTATTAAATCTCCAAGAAATAGTGGAAATAATTAAAGTCTAAATAAAACAAGATGCAAGATTTTATTAAATGAAGGATTTTAGCAAAATAAAAAAGAAAAAGAAATAAAACCTTCCAGGTATTATTATCTTTGACTTATAATCAATTTTCTTATCTTTGCTTTTCTTCTTCAGGCTAAATTATTAATATTGGAAACTTTCTGAATATACTCCAGGGAATATGATTATTATTATTATTATTATTAATAATAATAATAATGATAACTTCTCATTTCTAAGTACACTAATCTGCAAATGAGACATGCTAATCCTTTTTGTAGATGCCTGCTCAGGCACATTTGTGTTTCTTCAACACCTACTGACTGCAACTATGTTGACCGAGCCATAACTACAGTTACTGCTATTGCACTTATCAATGGCTTTCAAACAGTTCTTAATCCGGCATATAATGATAAACTACAACTGACAGCAAGTCCTCTGATCAGGATATTAGAAGTTTTCCAGAGTGTGGAGTCACCTCTTAATTGCTGTTGTTCCCAAGTCCAATAATACATTTTATAGTAGAATTACCAACAATATAATTTTATAGCAAATTGACCAACAATACATTTTATTTGTAGTTGAAGGAATATAATTGTGTTCAAAATATACTTAGTTGAAGCTATAGAATTGTATTCAAAATATTTAGATTTTGGCATTAAGTAACTGATAGAGGTCGATATACTGTTAAACAACATCAACCAAAAAATCAATAAACTCTTCCATCAATCCAATTTCACTCAGATATATTCAGTTAACCCTTCTGCTAACATAGACGTGTATATACATTTTTACTGAAAGTGTCTTTTTCAAACATGGACGAATAAATGAATCCAAAGCATAATGCTAACAAACTAACT
Source organism: Acanthosepion esculentum (assembly GCA_964036315.1). NCBI lineage: Eukaryota > Metazoa > Mollusca > Cephalopoda > Sepiida > Sepiidae > Acanthosepion > Acanthosepion esculentum. The sequence goes on from OZ038475.1 coordinate 129,347,485, forward strand.
ACAGACATGTTTATAAATCACTCTTGATTCGCTTTGTGCTCTTCTGATCTTGAAACATGTCCAGTTGTCAACTCATACATCTGGCAGAGGTGTTAGCCACCCGCTCGGGTACTTCAAGATACCTCAGTTTCTTAGTTACTATATTTAAAAAAATGTCTGAAAATGAAATGTTTTACCCAAAATAATTGGCAGGGAAGTGGTTAATAGTTGGTATAGTTTTCAGGCACTTAGGCTGGTAATGTCACCTCACTTCAATATCAAGAATTCACTTCCTTGACAAATTGACTATGGTGAGATTTGAACCTGGGTCTCCTGGTTGGAATACTAATATTCTGACCATTAGTCGTTACTTATCAGGCGATAAACATTATTCTTGCTTTAGTGTATGTTGAGAGAATTAATTTTCAAAAGATATAATTGAAGTTCAAAATTTTTTATGTAGGGATGACTTATTCTCCACTTTACAGATCCTGTCACTAGTGTGTCACTGCTTCCATGTCAAATGTTTAGACAAGCTCAGACCTGCCTTGCAATACTCACAGGATTGAGTTATCCTTATTCCCTAAGCATTATTTTGGTAAACAAGGAATTCCACAGTGAAAGCTTTGACACAAGAACTGCCACTATGCAAGTTAAAGTCCAATGTTCCCTTGAACACTACAATTTTAACCACTTCAAGTTAAGAGTCAAATGTTATTGATATGTCATATCCTTGTAATCTTTGTAAAAAATTATCATAATATATGCTACCTGTCTTCCACATAATTATAATAGATGGTGAAAAGAAAAAGGGAATTGTGGGTAGAAAAGTGGCTGTATGTCAATGAGAAGTCAGTTGGGGAGGAGGCTTGATCAAGTCACTTTTGGATCAATCAGCCAACACTTTTATCCACTGGACAATGGTGTGGCATTTCGCTCAGAAACTCTTTGAGCAATGTGTGATAGATGGAACATCAAGCGCTATTTCAGGGCTGCCCACAGGCCCAGTGGAAATGGGAAAGAAATCACTGAATGATAAAGGCCATTGCTGACGGGGCAAAACTAGTTAGAACATTTACAAGTATCAAGCAATGGACAGACAGATGGACGAAGGAATGAATAAACAAATGAAGCATGGTGAAAGAGGATGAACAAATAAAAGTATAATGCATGTGAGAAAGAAAGAGAAACAAATTTGTTTTGTTCCCTATAGCCACATTCAATTCATACTCATTATCACACACCTAATCTATTACTTGACAGGCTCTTTGGATTTGTATTAGGTGAAATTAAAAACAAAAATTAGTGACAATGAATGACATGTAATTTGCTTTTCTTTTCATATAGGATGTGGATTATCTATCATGAAGAAATGGTTAAGAAGTTGACATTGTCACCCAGTACCAAAGTTCAATGTATTTTTTTCTTACTGGTATTACATTATAGTATCCTCATGACAAAACTAAGCTGAACAAAATTTTCACTGGTTTCTGAGTAAATTTATTATTAATAAACCTGCAGTTAACACTGAATCAACATATTTAGTGAAACTTACAAGAAAACAATGTTATTATAAATTAAATAAACAGTATTCTACAGAAAAAAAAATCGTTTTATGTATTCAAAAAGTATTCATTTGTTAATAATAACAAAAATGTGGCTGATTCCAGACAATGCCATTTTAGTCCTCTCCAAAATAGCTTGACACCAGATAAATTCATCGTGGTATTCTTTTCACCTTACAAAACAGTCATCTTTTGTGATTAGCATTAGCTGCCTTACTGTTTTCTTCTTAATTTTCATCCACTGTGCTTCAGTAGTGACTTATCTGTTGGAAAATCCAAAAGATGCAGAGAGAAAATCTGGAAAGACTTGCATGATACAATGTTTTGTTTGGTCAGTGTGAATGTAGCAATATTGTGGCAAACAGAAAAATCCTCTATCTACCAAGAAGAGTTTGTGTCCCATGCACAGTTTGCAGAATAAAATAATTAAAAAAAAAAACTAGATAATTACTGCCTCATATATGGTAATTTTTTTATCCTGTCTTGATCAATCACAAAATTTACTTCCTCAATAAAGCCATTGCTCTTTTTGACAAAGACTCTTTATTTTTGGGGTTGTGAGCAAGGATGAGTTTGCCATTTTAGAATCTCTGAGATGGAAATTTTTTACCTCTGTTTTATTTTGACATTGGACTTATGATTTCTGATTTCTATACTGACTGTCTTTCCTACCTTTTGGATTTGTGAGACTGGATTTGGATGTTTGTTAACAGCTTCAAGTATATAAACTTATTCAATGGTTACTGAGTAACCCCATGAGAGAGTAGCAGCTCATGCATGTGCAACATGATTCTCTTTGATTGGTTGATTGATTGACAAGTCATCTCAAGGGCAAACAGCCAGATGTTGAGATTTAAAAATGGCTACATGCATTCTGAACAGATGTTCTGTAATTAACCTTTACTTACTAAACGATTTTATCTGCCTTAATTATTTTTACTTAATCCATTAATGCCCACTATAAACCTGATATTAATTATAGGTCTCTACCTATAAACCAATTAATGCTGACCACCCAACAATGAGACTGTGGGCATTAAATGGATTAAATACAGAAAGCTCTAAACAATGCCAAGAAAGGCAACCAATTAAAAATAAACTGAGATTATTTCAAATAAACTAAGTGTATTTGCTCATTTTCTGCCTCTATTTACCTTTAAGACATTGGGAATCATGGCTCTCCACGATTTCCTGTCCTTTGTAGGTATTAATAAATTTTGTCTTTTTGTTTTCTCTCCTAAATCCTGTTCTACAATTTATTCAGGCTCACTAGTTATGTTATGCATTGTTTTCCTCTATCCATCTTACCTTCAACATATCCTGTGAGTATCACATTTTTATAGCCCCCTTTCCTCGTTATATTACCTAGAAATCTCAACAGTCTCTTTCAGAACTTAAGTATAAGTGTCCTTCTTCTGTCCATTTTCTCTAAAACTGTTCACATGTTCAGTCCATGGTATCCTTAGCATCCTTCTGTAGAACCACATTTCTGCATTTACTACTATATAAGAGAATAGTTATTATGTAACAAATTTGTAATCTTTTCTTGTCTCTAATGAAATTTTTCTGTTTCTTAATAATTTGCTTAGCTTTTCAAAGGCAACTTACACTATCTCAGTGCAAATTTGGATTTCAGTGTTGCCCTTTCAATCCTCTATTAAAACACTTTCCAAATATTTAAATGGTTTTATTTGTTTGAGTTTGGTATTTTCAATTTTCAATTTGCATGTTTGTCTGTTCTTTTTGCTGACAAAAATGCATTCACTTTTCTTTCAATTGATGTTTAGTTCTTACTTCTTGTTCTTTTCCTTTACCTTCTGGAGGATTTCTCGTCCTGGGTATGATGATAAACTACCCGGGGTGGTAGCACCTGTTAGGGTCCCGGCTATGGGCAAATAGTTAACACCCAAACTTGTGTAAAAATAGGTTTTAATACCAGAAATACTTTGTAATAAAAAAAGAAAATATTACCAGCAATAATTTTTGAAGGAAAAATTATTATCAGCAATACTTAAAAAAAAAAAATACCAGCAATTCAAACAGCTATACATTCTTTGAATAAATATTACCAGCTATAGATTTCTTCAAGGAAAAATATTTTGAAGAAAAACATTTCCAGCAATAAAATTTTTTCAGCATTAAATAACCCACTGAGGTTGATATGCCGTGAAACAAACCAAACCAAAATCTGGAGGATTTATTGTTGCTTTCTTTCTATTTTTGAGATCAACACTGTGTCATCTGCATATCTTAGGCTATTAAGATTGTGGCCACCAATAATGAATTCTGGTAGGACTCCTAATTCTTTAAGAATTATCTCACTTCATAGGTTGAATAAGTCCAGTGTGAAGACACATCTTTGTCTTACATCCCTTTCTATTTTTGTATATTTACTGAATTCATTTTCAGTTTGCTACCAGTATAGGGTCTGGATTATTCTAATGTCCTTCCTAAATATGTCAAGGCTACCTAGCATTTCCAAAAGTTCTTTGTTATATATTATTAAATGCTTTTGCCTAACCTATAAAACATAGGGAGAGATCATTTTGAATTTGTATTCATCTTTCTGATATCCTTTTGAGCATTATGATCATAAATACAAAAAGTTATTTAAAATCTTTTTAGTACTAACACAAAGCATGGCCACTCATCTTGTTGGCCTCTGCTGTCCATCTCATGTTCTCTTACTCATACTCATTTTATTGAATGGCCGAGGCTCTGAAATTTGCATAAGCCACAAATTCATTCTGAAAAATCTCTGAACTACCAGATCAAGTCTTTCTTAAATTGTAGCTTTTGGCAGAACTTCGAACACAAAGCATGTCCATTCATCTTGTTGGCCTCTGCTGTCCATCTCATGTTCTCTTACTCATACTCATTTTATTGAATGGCCGAGGCTCTGAAATTTGCATAAGCCACAAATTCATTCTGAGAAATCTCTGAACTACCAGATCAAGTCTTTCTTAAATTGTAGCTTTTGGATCGGCCATGTTTTATTTTGTGTATTTTGCACACAAAACACATACAAGCATGTTTTGTTCAAATAGATCAGCCTTTTTCACTTCTACAGTTATTATTAATGCTTGATGATGCTCTGAAAAGAAAGTCTCTTGAGGTATGAATACAGGTTCATGTCTTGTTGGAAGCTATTTCTGTTTTTGTGCTTGTTGCTCTTGTGAGAAATTAATATGTCAATCTGAAGTAATGACATTAATTAAAGCAAAAGGAGTTTGTAATATACTAATAGTGAACAAGTTTCAGCTAAAAATTTCAAAAGAAATATTACATTTGAAACAATCAGATGTTAACTGAAGTAAATTACATCACACACCAAAATGTGAAAAAAATGTTAAAGTTTATGCTCATATACTGCATTTTCTATTCAGTTATCAGTGAATTTAAAATGCAGTTTCTGGCAATGTAGCATTGTCCTGGAAGTTGTCCATCAAGCCAATCAAAGATTCCAGAGTTGTTTTAATATCTATTTTTTTCCATAGACTTCTCATTTTAATACTGACCCTCTATTACATACCTAGGAGCAATAAAAAGGCAACAGACAGCTAAAAAAACTGTCATGGAATATTTGAAATTGCATAGTCCTAAGCAGACAAACACTTTTCCCCCCATCTTTTAATTTTCTTGTATTTAGAGGAATAAGTAATTGCTTGATAGGTAAATCAAGTCAAGAAGAATATAAGTAAATTAGTTATTGAAAAGGGGTGAAGGTTAAATATTTTTTTTACCTTGCAGATATTTATCTTCGATTAGTTGATTCAGTCAGTCAGTTTGTTTTTTTTTTTTGCTTACGTTTGTAGCAGGTAATCTGCAGGTAATTTAAATGCTATCTGATCAAAGAATTTTCCCTCCTTTTACTTATCATTAGAAGTCTTGTCACATTTCCAAACTGCTCCACCATTCTCTGTACCAACAATTGTTGTTCTGCAGACATTGGAAGAAATGAACTTACCTAAAAAATAGAAGAAAAAAGAAAGGAAACCCAGAATTAAAGTCTGAATGGAAACAATAAAAATAAATAAATAAAAGTTATAAGACAGAACACAAAGTTTCCAACAAAAAGAATAGCTGAACATGTAAATTACAAACTGGAGATACCAAAATCAAACAAGTACAACAATTTAAATATCTAGGAAGTGTTTTAACAGAGGACAAAAAGTGCAACACTGAAATCTGAATTCCCATTAGAATTGCAAAAGATGTCTTTCAAAAGCTAAGCAAAGTATTAAGACACAGGTAAATTTCTTTAGAAACAAAGATAAGACTACTGAAATGTTACATAATATCAGTCCTCCTATATGGCAGTGAAGACGAAACATTCTCCTCACAGATGAAGAAGAGACTTGAAGTAACAGAAATGTGGTTCTACAGAAGGATGCCCTATAGTATGACACAATAATTGCCGTTGAGCCATACTAGTCTTACTTAGTTTGGTGAGTAAAGTCAAAGTGACACATTTCATTTTTCATTTATAGGTTATGTCTTTTCAGGTCTTATATGACCATGGTTCTCTACAATTTCCTGTTTTCTATTGTCTCTTTACATTCACCCAAGCAGCTCAACCAGAAAACATGCTGCTTCTACTGCTTCTCTTGCCTCCAGTATATACTATGAGTGCTAAAGTTATTTTTATTTGTAATATATCTTAAAAACTTCAACTCTGATTGTAAATAAGAATTTCATTCTAGCTTTCTTCAAACTTCCTTGTTTGTCACATTTGTTGTCCATGATATCCTCAGCATATGTCTGCTGAACCATGTTTCTGCCACTTCAAGTCTCTTCTTCATCTATAAGGAAATTGTCCAACATTCATTGCCAGAAAGGAGATATATTATAAGGCATTCTTGCTTTTATTCTCTGTTTTTTTCTTAATATTTTTTCTATCTCTTTGACTATTCCGATGCACCACTGGATTTCTTTGCAACCGTTCCCATTATCTATTGCAACACAACTCATATACTTCTCTGCATAATCCACTTTCAAAAATCTGACCAATTGGCCTAACATTAGAATTTTTTGTTTTGCTTTTAGAAAAGGCGTCTTTGTCAGGATCAGAACATTTCAGCACCTTCTCAGAGAAAAGAATTATCCTCTTTATTATCAACTGTTTTACCATTTAAGTTTTGGTAATTCTCTAATTACATTATTTGTAGTCAGACTAGCATCCTAATCTTTGTTATTACCATCAAGACATTTCAGTGGTTACACCTTCTGGCATTCTTTAGGTGTCGATCAATCCAAGTAATCATCAACAAATTTCAAAATGAACACTTTATTTAATCTATGGTGATAGATTGTTAATATGTTTATTTAAATATTCTTCTTCTATAGTTCAGATATTTTTTTAAATCTATGAATTTATCTCAGATTACCTTTCATTTTAAGGTGTGGTGCTTATAATAAATACTGCCCAGTAGTTGGTTCATATATTTTTATAATCTTGTAAATAAACAATCTCAAACATAAATAGTTTAACCATTTTTGTTGTAATTTCTCCTCAAGAAAGAAAATATGTATAAATCCAGTTTCATCTGTTTGGGTTTTATTGCAATCTTAAAAATATATTTTTAAAACAAGAAAAATTACCTATGGAGTATACAGTGATAGTGGTGTCAAGTAAAGAAAAACAATTTTTTTTTGTGGGCACATTTGTTAAATTACTTTTTTTTATTTTGCTTATTTTGAAATTAAAATCAAAGGTAAAAGTTTTTTTTCCTATTTTAATTTTAAATTATTTACATTATACACAGATGGAATAATGTCCTCACCTTGTTATTATCACAACTATTTGGGTATCATGTCTTCTGGTTTCCTTCAAGTGTCTTTTGATTTAGGTAACATCATGTGAATTTGTACCTAAACCTTTTATTTAACCTACAACAATAGATTGTTTATTTACATTATTTACATCATTCGGATTGTTGTCCTCATCTTTATTGCCATATTAACAATGTTTTGGCAGTTTTATGCTCCTGCCTTCTTCAGGTGATATAAATTGAAATTACAGACTAAAACCTTTATTTAGTCCATGGAGACAGCTTGTTCGAAAGAGATGTGAGTTCAATACCTGGCCACAGCAGAGGGAACAGAAACTTGGAGAGTTGAGTTACTAAAGTAAATCAGCTGAAACTGAGATATCCAAAAATGGCATGAGTATGTGGAATTCGAACAATCTACCCCCGTATACTAAATTAAAGGTTCAGTTTGAAATTCCAGCATATATCAACTGAAGAAGGCTGCAGCATACAAAGGCCAAAACATTGTGAATATGGTAATAAAAGAAGGACAATAGTCTGAACAATATAAATAGTGTAAAGAGTTAGAATAACTCATCTCAGAAATATAAACAAACAGATTGTTTGTATTCCACCGTCTATGTCTATGAATATCTTGTTCTTCTTTAGTCCTGCTCAGTTATTGCTAATCCTGTTTTTACTGAGACTGTGTCTTTATTATATCTATAGATTAAATGATGGTTGCCCAAACTAATAATATTCTGATGTAGACCAGATGGCACAACAGTCAAGATATTGCAATAATCACAACAAAAATGAGGACAGGACATTGATCCAACGAATGTAAATGATGATAACTTCTCATCCCAAAAATTTAGACAAAGCACTTTTCTTTTTTTGAATACCCAAAATTAAGTTTTCTTTGATCAGACTGTATCAAAAATCTTCTTAAAAAATCAATTAATACGAAATCAATAAAATATTGCAAGTCAGTAAAATTTAGTTTCAGAAATAATTTTGACAGACACTAGTTTACCATGATAGCAATATTCAAGTTAGTCTGCAATTACATTTGTTATATTTTCTGCTTTTTAAATCTATGTAAAAAAAATCACATGAACATGAAACAAAAGAAATAGAAACTAATATATTAACAACCTGATCTTCTTTACTAATGAGATATTTTGTTGTTATGGTAACATGAGGCATGTTTGCTAATTGGTTTTGTGCATTGCAAATTGTTAGCTATAGAATGTCTCATGTTTAAGGAGAGGAGATCAGGCTGCATAACCAATGAATAATGAATGAATAAAGTTACATTATATTTTATACTATAGATAAACAGTTCAAATAAAATTGCAATTCCTGCTTATTTATGTTGTATAAAATTTGCTGGAAAATGTTTCAATACTAACTATCTGCCAATTTGTTCCTACTTGCCTACTTTTAAGCTGGGACTTTTAAAGAGACCCTTCACCTACTTCAACTAAAAGGCATTATCACATACGATCAGCAGAAAATAATCTTATGTATGAACAGGGTCAACAGTCTGGTCAGATCATGACCTCCATCTCAAATGTCAGTGCAAATTATTACCTTTGACAGTCGTACGCAATTAGTTAAAGGTTAACTGTTAACCAGAGAAGATATAGCCGGAAGACTAATGAATAATGTTGAACCCTGAAGAAACTTTCTTCTGACAAACATTGGCACTAAACCAGTTAATTGTGAGGAGAGAGGCAGAAATCGGGCTTCTTAACTGCAATTAAATTGCCTATGAAAGAGATTACAGCTGATTAGTTTTTATGTAAATCTGATCTCTGAACTTCAATCAAGGATCTTGCTTTTCTCTAAATATCTGTATTGAAGCTAATTGAAAAACATTTCATGATATATTATCTCTTTTGTGTAGTGACATAAAAGTCATCAGGCTGTAATATTGATAAAATGACAGAAACCTCTTTTGAAAAATGGGCTTTTTATGAAAATTATGATACTTATTGAAATAACAAATATCAGATACTGATATTGAACTTCAAGTTAGTAATGATTTTGAACTCATTGATCCTGATGAGCATTGTTACATGAAACTCTGGTGTTGGTCAATGAGTTAAGTCCTTTGAACATATACCAATTAATTTATACACTGTTGTCTAGTTATCTCTTGAGCTCTTTAACATATTTTGCTGGCCTTAAAGAATAATTTAAATTAGAATAATTTTGATAACGTTGCCTTGCTCTGTCTTTTTTACAAATACTTTCACGGTAATTGCTCCGAGGAGCTGCTTTCGCTGGTTCCTAGGCCTCATGAATTTAAACGTCCCACAAGGCTGGCATCCCGTTCCCACCCCTTCACCATTGAAACTGTTAGATGTAGACGTCTCTTCTACTCCAATAGCTTCATGTCTCGCACATCTCGCCTGTGGAACTCCGTTCCTTATTCCTGTTTCCCTGACAAATACAATCTCCAACTATTTAAGTGTAATGTCAATCGACATCTCCAGCTGCCTTGATCTATCCTCTTCCCTTCTCCATATCCTTTCACCTTTCATTCCCATCTGCTCTCGCTCCAAATCTTCTGTAACACCCTAGCCTTGATCGATCCACTATCTTTCTCCACATCCTCTCCTTTACCACTCCTATCTGCTCTTCCTCCAAACCTTCTGTAACCCCCTGCATACTAGTGGCTTCCAGCCTTACTTGGGGTGATAAGCTTAAAAACAAAAAAACTAATGCAGATATATAGCCATTACTTATTAACTTTAAAGGATGAGAAAATATCTTTAGAAAAAATAAGACAGTGCTGGACTACTCTATAATATCTCATCTTACAGATTAAGAAGACACTTCAAGCATTTGAGATGGGGTTTACCAATGAATTTTGAGAATACCAGAAAACATATTGAGAAACTAGTTTAAAGGAGAACATGAATGACAAAGAAACAGTTGCTACTCATCAATAAGAGACAGCAGACATTCTTGGGCAGAAAACGAGGAATGAAGGCAGAGATAATTTAACACTATAAAGAGACACTGCAAGAAGGCAAGAAAATTAAGGAAAAAAAGTCAGTAGCTGACATGACAAGTCAGAGTAAATTGATGGTAGAACAAGGACCAGAAAGACAGTGAGTGGTATTTAAGGAGTAAAACCTATACTTAAAACAACAAAAATATAGCAAGTTTTGGATTAGCTATGAAAGTATATGAGACATTGGGAGAAAGATTTTTTTCTCATCATTTCATTTCACACCAAGCAAAGTGGGAATATGACTAGCATGCAGGGGGCTACAGTGGGTGAAAGTGATAGAAAAGACTCAGAACAGGGAGGATTGAGGAAAGGACAAAAAATTAATGCAATTCAAGAAGACAGAAGATGGTGATTAACATTGCATTTAAATTTTTTAATATTGTATTTAACATGGAAGGAAGTGAACAGAAGGCGTTTCACAGGCAGGAAGTGTGAAAAAAGAAACATTTGGAGTAGAAGTGGAGTTCACATTCAGCTATTTCAGCTGTAAAAGGGTGACACCTAGATGCCAATCTAGTGGCACACTTAAATTCATGCAGTCGGGGCACCAGGGAAATGAGCTTGTCAGAGAAGTTTCCATGAAAATATTTGTAGAAAAGACAAAGGGAAGTCACATGACATCTGTGAGAAAGTGACTTAAATTGAGATGCCAAGTCAGGATCGATTACATTGTAGATGCTTCTTTAGATTTTGCCAAGAACCTTGAGAGGAATAGCAAGAGCACCAAACCAGATATGATACCAGTATTCAATGCACGGATGAATTGTAGATTTGTAAATATGCAGAGGTGAACTCTGATAAGAAAAAATTTCTTTAGTTTGCCGAAAGGCTATAACAGTGGGGCATCTACTGAAAATCCAACTTACCTTACTATACTGCTTTGCACCTTATATGAGAGAACACCATATAGACTCCTGGGACAAAAAGTGATTCAAACCCAACATTTTTAAGCCAATGCTTTAGAATACAGGAAAATATTGCAGAAAACTTTACTGTCTTAAATTGAAAACCATTTTTTCATTTTAAATAGGACTGCTCAGATCTTCCACAAGTCACTTCTTAAATTGTACCAAGTGGCTTTAGAACATGCCCATGAGCCTCATGCCTTGGCAGATTCTCAATTTAAACCATACAGCAATGATCATGTGTTCAATAATATTATGTGTTTTATCACATGGTAACAATCAGCAAACAATGGCTTAAGAACAGGTCCATCAGACTTAACTTTAAGCCCAGTCAGAATCCAAACTTAAATCCTACAAAGAATATCTGATCTTATTTTAAATCGAAACAAACCAGGGAAAATTTTTCATCTACTGATCGACGGTTTGAAACGATCAACAATGGAAAAATATTGATTCATCTTTATGTGAAAAGCTTTCAGCAAGTTTAACCATAAGTCTTGAACAACTGAAGAAATCAACAGAAAATATTTTCCGATACTAACTTTGTTATGCTTTTGGTTAATTACTTCTTATTTCCTTAACAATGATTTGTTGTTAAGACAATTAAAGGCTTAATTTTTTTTCATTTTGGGCTTTGCTTTTTAATCCCCCCCCCCCCGGCCAGTAGATTCTTTTCGTTGGAAGAAAAAGACAGAAATATATCATCTGTATGCAGTTTTTATGCTGAACTTAATATCATCTAAAGATACAAGTATTGAGTACTCAGTGAGGAACACATACAAAACATATCTCATCTAACATTGAAATGAAAAAAGCAGAGTACTGGTATGTTAAGATTTTTGGATTAGTTCTCATTGGTCAGCTATGTGTCATGTGTATGAATGCAATAGATAATATATAAATATGTGAGATAATATATAAATATTGGATGTTAAAATGTGTCATAGTGTAAGAGTGTGTATGTAAAGAAATGCTTGTGTGTCTAGGTCTATGTTGGATGGTAATGTTAATTTATGTAAGTGTATAAGTGTGTGTGTGTGAGAGGAATGTCTGTAGAAGACACCCACGTTTTTGTCAGTGAAATGTAGTTAGATGTTGCAAATCATCTTGCATTTGGTTGGATTTTTTATTCTTGTAAACATAACATTACTCTTTGATTTTTCCATTTCTATCTCTGGCAAAGCTTTAATGAAAGTGAAACATGGGAGATTGAAATACATTTCCTACATGTTGTCTGTTTTATTTTATCATACATACATATATATATATATATATATATATATATATATATATATATATGTGTGTGTGTGTGTGTGTGTGGATATATATATTAGATACATTTACAATTTCTTTTCTCACACTTCCCACTCTCTCCAAACTTGCTTACCAGCCAACTTTGATCCTCAAAAATTTAAATGCAATGTCAATCATTATCTACTGCCATCTTGATTCCTCTCCTTTTATTTTTCTTGCTTCTTAATATTTTCCTTTTACTTATTCTTTCACACTCAGTAACTCTTTATGTATTAGAGGTTTTACTGCCTTGCTTGTGATAGAATGATTATGTATGCATACGTGTGTGTGTGTACTGATACAAATTTTCTTTTTCTATAAATGTTATTTTAGTGGATATATGCATTGAAGCAGCTATACTTGTTTATTCTACTTCTTCTAAGGGTTGTGCCTCTTCAGGACATTTGGCGATCATAGGCCGCCCCGCTTTCCTGTCCTTTGTAGCTCTTAGTAAATTTTCTCTTTTTGTTATCTCTCCCAAATCCTTCTATAGGGAAATTAAGGTCTACCAGCCTATACAATCAAAACTTTAATTAAAGAAACTGTACCTCTTGGCAGGGATCACACCTGCATTCCCTTCATCTGGGAAACCACTTTATAGCCAAAGAGTTATATTTTCTTTAAAACACATTAAATTCACTGTTTGTGTTTATGTGAACTAAAATAAGGTTGATAGTAATAATAAAAATCAAATTACAAAAAATCTGGTAATTACTTAAAATTACACTGTTTACATTTTGGTTATAAAAATTATACAGTTTAAAATTTGCTATATCTATGGGAAAAGTGTGCCCAATATTGTTGATAGTATTTATAGATATAGTGTGTATATAGGGGATACTACTTATTCAGTAATTAATTCTGAGACCCAGTGAGATGTTGTAGAGAATGACATAGACCTGATTGCTCATGACCCCTAGACAATTAAAGGGAATATTAATGTATATCACTGTAAGTATCTCCACATGGTCCATTTCAAGCCACTCATCATTCTTTTTGTTCACTTTATAATCTTGGTCAAAGTTCTTCTATTCATAGAAAAACCAGATAATCCAAGGAATTTGTTCTGTAACAATTTTTGATCAGATAACACAGTTTGCTTGAGTTTTCTCAGTCATGAACTGGTCTCTTCTCATCAGGTAGGATTTTTATGCATTTTAAACTAAGCCACTGACAGAATTCAAGCAGTGGATGGAAATGACACAATATCTGACTGTACTGCACCAAGCTGGCTTAAGAATTTTAAGTGTGGTAAATGATTATTGGTCAGTGATTATGATTCATTAATGTTCAAGGAAGAGACACGCCTGACTGCCAGCTCTTGAAACCTTTCAAAAGTGTAAAGATAATCAAAAGATACTATCTGTAGAGCTGATTAAGTTAAGTTATTTAACAATATAATGCATTTCATAAACCCCAGTAGGGACACCTTGATATATCTCTGTTGGAGGAATAATGAGTGGCTTGAAATGGTGCATATGGGGATACTTACAGGGATATATGCTGATATCACCTTTAATTGTCTAGGGGTCATGAGCAATCAAGCCCATGTCATTCAGAGAGATATTAATGTGTCCCTACTGCTTTCAGTGCTATTGAGGCTTAGTGCAATCTGATCAAAAGTGTCATTCTCTACATCATCTCACTGTGGGTCTCAGAATTAATTACTGAATCAAAGAGTATCCCCTATTTGAAAGTATATCATGATCACAAATTCCATAGCCCTTAGGGTTGTAGGAACAATACATCTAATGCATCCGTAGAAGCAATGCTATTTCTTGGGCAAGACAGCCTGAAGGAGTTCAGATAGGCTGGATTGAATTCAGTGTTTTCCTTCTCCAAGAGCATTTTCCACCAAAATCTATAGAACCTAGTATGTCCTGCTATTTCCCATAGTTGGGGGGAAGAAGTGATGGTTTCATACCTTTCCCTATGTTAAAAGTGAATGTAATGAACTTGACTAGAATTCAAACTTGGCTCTCTGATTCCTCAATCTGAGCCACTATTCATTACGTCATATATATATATATATATATATATATATATATATATATATATATATATATATATATAATCTTATATACAAAAAAAACAGTATATAAGATGTGCTTTTCTTCAAAAATGTTATGCTGCATCTTATATGCAATGTAGACGTCTCCCATAACTAATCTCTATTTATTTCCATTGTTTACTAACAGACTATATTTCTGCCTACTTCGTAATAATATTAATTACTCAAACATTATTATTATTACTACTATTGGTACTGTAAGAGCAATTATCATAAAGTAATGGTAACATGCATCAGTACCAGTTGAACGATCATATATAAATCTATCTCAGCAAACTTCCATCATTAACTGGAGACTATAAAATAAAGAGATATAACTAAAACTAATTACCAGTTATGGTAAAGTACTGACATGGTGTGAATATGTCTGCTATATAAAAACCTCACAAAAGAATAATTGGTGAAGATGTTAGCATGATTTCTTGCAAGCTTGCTTTTTATATATAATAATGCTATTTTTGCTACAGTTTTTGAGATTTTTTGTAATATATCTTGCTGAAATGGGGGTGAATTTGATATGAACATGTGTCTTTTGCGTTATCAAATATGACAATCTTTTTTAATCTTCAATTGGAGTAGATAGGTTTACCTATTGCCCAGTTGACATACATACCTGGTCTCTTTAACAGAAGTAGAGGTTTATTCATTGTTTGCGATTTAAGATTGCACTTCCAGTTCCTTCTAAAGTCTCCATCTAAACTCTGAAATTTCATTTACTAATTTTTATCAGCTCAATTGGAGTAGATAGGTTTGCCTATCACTTGGTTCATACACCGCTCCAGTCTTTTGAACATGAGTAGAGGTTAATCCCTTGTTCCTTGTTTAGGATTGGGTTTCCGGTTCCTTCTAAAATTTTCCCCATTCTCTTTCACTCTCAGTAGCTCCTTGTGTCTTCATGACATTATCTTCTTTTTCCTTTATCTATCATTAAAAATTGTCACTGCCTGCACAAAACCGTGACACTTGTTTTGATGTAGGAGTTGTTCCAACTGATGAGGTAGTCAGACCAATTTAAAAGAGAAATTCCTGGGTGACACTCAAATATTGATAAATACAATATACACCTGAAGTAAGAACCAAAATACTTTCATTAATATATTAAGACTAAAACGAAGATAAGGTGTATTTTCTAAATAAACAAAAAGTTTGTTATATTCACTTTTGTATAAATACACTTGGGAAATATCTAACTCCATCTCTTCTTCCCCAGCTATGGATTAAATAGTAAAGTAGACTGAACTCTTCAGCCTTGGTTAGCAACCAATCTAAGAGAAGGACTACTCTGAATTCAATACCAGTTAGGCATGAGGTTAGCAACCCCATCCTATAAAAACCTACTTGCTATAGAAATCACAGCAGCGATCCCTAATCTGTTGAGAGCCAATGTCCCATACTCCTCTGTGGAATCTACAAGTCTTGAGGTTGTGGTAGTATGTATCTAGGCAACCCACTTTCATTGTCCAAATTCTTGTAACATGTTAACAACTTGTAGCACATTGTGTACTACCTTTGATCCACATGTGTTTCTATTCGGCAGTTTCATTTAAACCAATGAAAATAATTGTAACATATAAATATTTCACATAGCACTGCTGAGAAAGTATCAATGTTGGACACATATATTAATATAATTATTTAAAATTAAATAGATTTAATTCTATTTACCAAAATAATGCGTAAGTCGTCTTTGATTGGAATTACTTTTACTAACACTAACGAGAAAATAGACAGTATTATGCAAGTATTTATATTTATTCATATTAAGAAGTAATTGTGTATTAATAAATTTAATTGTATTCACCAAAATACAGAATAATAGCCTAACATAGCTATTTTTATGCTAACTTTAGTAAAAACAGATGGCATAATGTAAGGGTTCAAATACTCAAAATAGTTTTTAACATACTGAAGGCTACAAGCAAACAATTCTATACTTTTTGAATTAATCCATTCCCTTTCCTCAGGATTAACTATCCACTTTTCTGAAATATTTTTGCCATTATTTTTCAGCCATTTTCAAGAGCCATACTTTTGATACTGGCCAAGACTATAATCATTGGGAGGTGAAAATTATAATTATAGATATTTTTTAAAATATCAGTTCAAAAAATGTACAACAACCAAGATATTTCATAGCCTGAAATTGAAGTTAATATTTTGCAATACATTTTTTTTTAATAGTCACTAAACAAACAATATTCAAAATAATTATATGTTTACATTTTCCATATAAGCAATTGCAACAATATAACCATAAACATTAACATTTCAATGATATAAATTAACTAAAATGTTCTCACCAGATCACAGTTCACTATTATGCCTGTGTTTACTGTTGCAATAAAAGTCCATAAAAAAATCTAAATTTCGACAAAAACTGTAGGTTTATTAAATTTTTGTGGAATTTCTCTCAATATTTAAATTAAATAGTTCAGATATTCATGATGAAGATGATTTTCAAATAAGGTATGATTCAGTAAATACGTAGATCAAATCTATGATTTCTTCTCAATTCCCAAGGTTCAATTTAGGATTTCTACGGAAACTAGTTTCAAATCCTATCCTTCAAGGCCTGTTCTTAGCTTATCTCATGAATAGCTCAAAGGAAATAGGAATATAAACAACATATACAGGTATGAACAGCTATATCTTTAAACTTCTGTGTGTGTGGGATTATAAAGTTGAAAAACAGATTATAACAAAGCAGGCTTCAAGGAAGACAACATAAGTATTAAGGAATCCATCTTGCATCAGAGGAGGTAATCTATATTACTTTAGATTTTACATCCTCTCTAATTTGAAATCAAACAATGAGAAAAGAAATTCTACCTTCAAAACCAAATCACCAGAAGGTATCTGATGCTCAGTTTGCAATCAGAAATGAAAATATTGTCTTTAACTTGATCAATATTTCCTGATTTCTGAGTACTTTAAGGCTTGCTTCAAGACTCTAATCCCTGCTAGACTTTTTGTCTTCTGACTGACTGTGAAACAAGTCAAGTAATGTTTAATCTGAAGTATCATGGTCATTTTTTGTTTTTAAGAGATATTAAAATAAGTGAAAGAAATTTAATG
>OZ038475.1:129370150-129432650 GCA_964036315.1 Acanthosepion esculentum
TTTTCAGTTTATGGAAAATTATATTCTTGTACATAATGACCAATGAGAGACACAGTCTCAAGGTCTCGTAACAACCTGAATGTGTGTGTGGGGGGGGGGCGCTTATGAGCCTATTTTTCTATAGGCCAGTAGATGTGAAGAGAAGGCTTTTTGACATCAAGAGGACAAGGCAAATCAACATCAAGAAGGCTTTTTGCATTAAGAAAAGAAAATCAAGAAGGCACCAGTTACCAGCCAACTGCAGAGAGACTAAGAATTTTGAAGTTCAAGTGAAAATTCTGCTTAGATTGGACAACATAGAATGGAAGAGAATTCTAAGAAATTTTCCCAAGCATGAACTGTGAATTTAAAAGGGACTTTCCCAACATTACTATATGTCCCAGAGATGTTTGTGGGTTAAGTAAAAGTAGGTCTTTAGATTTTTTTCAAGGGTTGTTGCACCTTTTTTTTTTTACTGTCTTCTTGTATTGTTTCCTCTTTGTCATTTTCAAAATCCTTGTCTTTTCCCAAACTGTAATTCTTTCCATTTTTCAATGATAATCTTCTTATCCTACCTTGATAGGCACTTGAAAGGAAATTTTATGCAAACTTTGTATTTGTAACTTTTTCATAACTGTGCAATAAATATATTTTCCATTTAAAATTTTATGCAGTCTTTTAGTCTTATTTGCAATTTTGCACCTATTATGATTTGCTATTCTGACTAAGCTTTTGTGTCTGACACAAGAACTTTGATTTGGTAGGGAATAAAATTCTTGTACAATAACTACTGCATAGAGAAAAGGAGAAACTGATTTACACACATTTTTTATTACTATCCTTTTGTTCCATATGTGAAAGTAGATGATGATAAGTTCTGTCTTTCATTTTGGTTTATCTGCCAGCAATAAGCAGGAGAACAAGATCATGAAAGTTAGAAAATAACACTGAAAAGGAAACATTCTACTGTGGGCTAAAAAATTAATGAATGATAAAATCTAATTTCCTCGTTTTGAGAATACAATATTTTTAATGCAAAAATGAATTATGTTGAGAAAACTACATAGTTGGAAAATATTTTAAATTATTTTCTGACTGAATTTCTGGAATGAGGAGTTATTCACATGCAGATTATTGTCCTCATCTTTGTTGTTGTTATCACATTTCAGTCATTGTACCTTCCAGCCTTTATCAGGTGTATATCAATCCAGGTCACCTAAAGGGAATTTTGAACTGGACCCTTTATTTAATCTACAAGGGTTAGATTGTTCTTATTCCACTACCCATACCTACCAGTACTGCTCAGTAATTACTTGCAGCATGTACACCCACAAATTTAAAATTTAGATTTTGCAGGGTTTTTCAAATTGTTTATGGTTCTAGTTTGTAGAAGGGGAAAAATGATCATTAACTAATGGTATCTTAATTTCAAATGAACAAAAAAATCTGCTCTGTTTAATGAACATAAACATTGAGCATTCTTTGTGAGTTAGTTTTAAACTTTTAATATTCAAAATTCTATATTGTGCTAATAGGATTCACTTGGATTATCCCAATGGATTACTGCCTGTATATATATGTAAAAAAATTCATGAACCAACACTCTAATCCATGAGGATATTCATTAAAGTAATTGAGTTCAATCCAAGAGCTGGGCATGGAAAAGTAGCCTAGTGAATTAAATCATTAGTCTGTGAATTTGGTGATCATATGTGTATATATATATATATATATATATATATATATATATATATATAGATAGATAGATAGATAGATAGATAGATAGATAGATAAAATATAATCATACATACATAATGATGACCATGCTCAGGAATTTAACAGACACTACCAGACAGACACAAAACAAGCCCACTAGAATCCAAACTCACAAGACAAAACCCCATTGAATTTACCTGACCAATGAAAAACTCTGATCTCAAAGTACCAGAACTTTCTCTTCCATAATTCATTTCCAAAAATTTTTGATGAAGCTTCATTAAAATTTATAAAGGTTTCCTATTTGTCCCATATTCTATTATTTCATCTTTATGTTTTATATCTTGTTTTTATTTATTCATATTTAGTGCATATTATCTACAAGAGATTTTTTATATTTTTAATATATTTTTATTATCTCTTTTGAATTTACAAGGGACAAGTCAAACTACTTTGATTTTAAATTTAAATATTAGCAAATTGTACAGCATAGTAATATACTGTGAACATTAGTATCAGTCAAGATTTTAAAAGTTATGATCTTGTGGGGGACTATTTATTTATCACCCTACAATCTCTTTCCTTTCAGATGCAACATCACAAGCCTATTCCTACTTTCATAGCAAATGTTCAAATGTGTGCCATTTTTTAGTGCAAGTCAAGGTGTGTCTTGCTATGTCCACTTCCTTGAATAATTCTCATTCTCTACTTATTCTATTTGTAAGGGGAGGGTGTTCTGCTCAGAAAACTTCTTCCCAAGAATTACTAGTTTATAGAATTGACTTCTGAGAGTCTATATCTCCGATCTCTATAAACTTACCCCTTCAAGTCAGTCATTATTTATCTGCTGTAAATCTCAGTTTCTATTTCTCCTCTTACATTCAAATCACACATCACTTCCAGTAAGCCTCTACCTTAAGTGGCTCATTGGTCTTGTATTAGATGAACTTTAGTAAGAAGAAAAAAGCATAGTAGATTAATTTAACTGTGTTCAGTATTTAAAGTACTGTCGATAAGTTGTAAAAAAACAAATCAATCAATCAATATTTACAGGTAATGAATAAAACATGAAATAGAAGATCAATAGTGATTTATTGCTGAACTGAATTAAAAGTTAAAGAGATGGAACTGTTAAAGAGATTGATATATTAAATATTTTATGATTTTAACTCTTAGCACACTGTACGTAGGTGACTTTATTTGTCAAACAAAATGTTTGTACAGACACTGTATGCAACTCTGATCATCAGACCATAGTGTAGGTTGAATTTTGCACTAGTGTTGTCATATCCTACTATGGCAACAGGAAAATGACTAACTGAAACTTGAAGATGATACTACTGCAGTTGTGTGGCCATGTGTACCCAATGGATGAGGATGAAATTCTTATGAATATTGCAGAGTGCTAAAGGTTAATAGACAGCTCGGTTGGAGCATTTTGATACTTTTGTTTCAATAACACCCTTCAACTACAGCTTTCATTAAAAAGTAACTCATAACAGTTATTATATTAAGAATGGTTTCTTACTCCTTTAACTATACTAAAAATATAATGAGGAAAAAGGCCTGGCAAATTTAATAACTACAAGACATATAATAATTATAATTGATTCATTTTCTATGGCTTATCAACCTGTTGCAGGTTATTTAAAGCCAGAAAATATTTTTACATTCTAAGAAATTTTTAAAGATAATAATTTAGTAATATAGCTGGTGGGAGAAGAAGTGGATTCATACCTTTCCCAAGGGTATTTGTGCATCAGTGGATATGATGAACCCAACTGGAACTGGAACTCTGCCTTCTCATTAACAATTCCAATTCATTAACCATTACACCACCTGCACATCCAAGCTTACAGCACCTGTTATTCCCAAGTGGTCAGCCACCTAGGTACTGACCAAGTTCCATGTTGCACCTTTTGTGTGATCATATTAGAACTAGTGTTTCCGTGTGAACAAGATATATCAAAACAAGAGGAAAGTACCCAGAAAAGAGATGAAGGCAACACTAGCAAGCTTCTTGTTTTTGGTGGGACACACATTTTGGGCCTTATTATCTTTTCCCTACTAGCATGTGAGAATCTTTCATAAATGTCTCACATTTTACTATAAAGTATAAAAAAATAATTGCCAGAAAAGCCATTTTGAGCAATCTAAGAAATTAAAATTGAAATTATTTCGCTCATCAGTAATCATGGTGCAGACAATCTTCCCACAAAGGAATTCAGAATCTTTGCAGGTTACTGAATGAAAAAAAATACCATGAAGAGTACTCATAAAAGAACATGTATTATTGACTGCAACAAAATAAAAGCTGTGGAGAGCTGTGATTAATCTCATCCTGAAGGAGTACAGTGCACACATGAACAGGCATTCAAGTTGAATGCATTCCTATAATTCATTTTTTACAAAATAATGGACACTAGCATCTTTGATTTTAAACTTCTTTTTATGTGCCATGTTTGTTCACGATGTAGGTATCCATGGCTCTGCATCTCTCACCATCCCTTGCAGCTCTCCTACCTTCCCCAGAACATGTTCAGTCAACCACTTGCTTAAGCCTGCTAGGTATGTAGTGTTGTTTTCCCTTGTCTCTCTTTCTCTCTGGTCGACCCGTGAGTGTTAGATTCTCCAGGCTCTCCTTCCTCATTATGCACCCTTGAAACTTCAGCTGATGTTAAATCCTTATTTTCATCCTTTCTAAGATCTCATCATTGCTCACATGCTTGGTCCATTCTTTTGTAGAACCACATCTCCATCACCTTGAGTCTCTTCTTCATCTTTGAGGAAATCATCCAACATTCAGTGCTGTCCTAGCAAATTGTAAAATATGAAGACTAGTTTTAACTTTCTCAGCTGACATGAAGTGGAAAGCTTATACTGAATCCATTGTTAGGTCAGCTGCTAGGAAATTTGGTTCACTGTATCATGCTTGACAATTTTTTTCTCTCCAACATCCATCTTACATATTTATAAGTCTGCTATTCATCTCTGCATTGAATATTGCTGCCACATATGGTTTGGTGCTCCTGCTATATATTTAGAGATTGTTGATAAAATTCATACAAGAAACTGCAATGTTATCAGATCCGAACTAGCATCTCAGCTTCAGTCACGTTCCCTCTGCAATTTCTGTGTTTTCTATAAATACTTTCATCGTAATTGTTCTGATGAACTTTCCTCTATGGTTCTTATTATTTATGAATTTAAGTGCAATACTAGACTGGCAAAAAGGTCTCATCATTTTAAAGATGAATTGAATAGATGTAAGTTCTATGTTAACAGTTTCTTTTCTTACATCTTCTTGCTTGGGGAATTCTCTTATGGCTTCTTGCTTTTTGGCCAACTTCAAAAATTCAGTGCAATGTTAATTCTTATTTACTATCTTCTAGATTCCTCTTTTATTGTTCTTGCTCCTTAATAATGCTTTTCATTTTCTTATTCTTTCACACTCAGTAACCCCTTGTGTCCTAGCGGTTTTATTGATTTACTTGGGGTAAAATGATTAAGAAAAAGAATATTTTTATCACAAAAATATTCTCTTATTTTCAAATGTAGGAAATAAAACAAGCCTACATTAGAAAACTTAATTATAAACCAGTTTTCAGTTAAGACAGAAAAATATGCAATGTGAAAAAAAATTCTGACAGATATGAGAAGATTTAGGTAAGCTATGAATGTTATATATTCAATCCATTATTACAGTTCATTAATCTTTTTAATAATTATTGTTGCTCATGCATCTGTTTTTGGTGAGTTTATCAAATGAATTTTTCCATATAAAAGCTAATCTTTTTGACAGAATTTTTTTTACAGTTTTTATTATATAAATAAATGATCTTCCTTTTTCTATCAGCAAGGAAAACAACTACTCGTTATCAAATCAGCCAACCTTGAGAGAAATTCTAATCAAATATTGAAGTGGCGAGGAAAGAAGATATGAAAAAAAAAAAAAGATATGAAAAAAAGAACTAAGAATTTCTTTTTTGGATAAAAGGAATATTCTTCAGAGTTATGAGCAGTGAGGAAAGAAAAATGAAAAAGACAGCAGAAGAGTAAAGAAAGCAAAATAAAAATAAAAGAAATGGAATTAAAATCAAAGAACATGATTTTCTAGAATCTCATTTCATTATGTACTGACTTTCTGTAACAAACTTTTTCTTATCTTTGTAAGTGATAAGCTGATTGCAAACTTTGGGAACCAAAGTCCTTGGAATCGTGGCACCAAATCAAATTAAAGTTATTAAAGTGTTACTCAAACTTGTACAAGAAGGATCAATAAGTGTGTAGCATAACACATAGTTATTGCCTGAATTTCGATCAGAAATTTTCACTGTGTAATGTTCTATGTGATTAATAATCACCATAGAATTAAGTATACTGTCAGGCAGTTATGTGCCATGCATGACACATGCTTAGGCAATCATGTATCTTTCAATACATGACTGATGAGGCAGATTTTTTCCTGCAGTAGGTTGCCATTTCTTCTGGGTTCTATAGATCAGTGGCCATCCAAGGCTATAGAACCTGGTCTGTCCTATAATTTACCCATATTCATTCCTTTCCCAAGGGTATTAGCACATAAGTGAATGTAATAGACTCAACTGAAATTCGAACTCAGCTCTCCGGTTTCTCAATCTGAGCCACTATCCATTATTCCACTGTGCCTCCTGTATACTGACAACATGATTTTCTTGGAAAATAAGTATTTCTTCTGTAAAATAATTGCCTTTTTCATCATACAGATATATACTTATGGATGACCATTCACAGATATTGTTATTGAAAATATACAGAATATTATTCAAATCCAAAACTACTTTTATTTATGACATAAACATGTGAAATTAGTAAATACACTTCAAAATACCTCATTGTATAGATCAGTTATAACAAATTTAGTATAGGCAATAAGCAAATTCAGCACAGAATAGACTATACTAAAAGTAGGTTCACCCAACACTGCTAGTTGCTAAAGAACTTAAACATTAACCAAAATGCTTGAATAGCATTGTCAGATTGTGACTTTCATATGGATGTCATGTATGGCATCAAAACCGTTCAAAAATATCTAAACTGGCAGATGTATATAACCGCTTTCTCAGATCAATGGTTAAAAATAACCTTGGGTGAATTAAAATTGCAGATTGTAGGGACATCATTATTAATGATAAATAAAAATACAAAATAATAATAATGAATATCATAAATAAAATAAATAACATTAAAACATTGTTTAAAATAAATTAAGTAAAAAATAAAAGTTCTCTTAGAATGCAACAGAAATATTTTCTGCTTGAAGACAGACTTGACACCAAAAGATGCTGAATTCATTCTCTTTGCTAATGTTTGTCGGAAAGTCAAGATGTTCCGTCCTCTCCCTGGGACATTGCTTGTTATGATACAAAGAGAATTCTTCCTTTTATCACATGCAACCTGAAAACACTTGTAATCAAAAATGCACATAGACACCAGTACATAAAAATAAATAAAATTCTATTATTTTAATTTACAATTTAACATGCTTTTAGAGTTATTTCTGTGTATTTTTTTATTCCTGTGAACATGAGGCTACTTATTCTGTTATGATGTGAGTGACCCTACATGGTCTTAGTGAGGAATGCCTTTCTTAAACCTTGTGGACTGGCACTACAGAATCACAACCTAATAACAGAAATCACATCACCTGATATCTTTTAACAGCACCAACTAATGGATATCTCAATTAACTTGAACAGAAAATATTGTTATCAAGATGTTGATGTACCACACTATTTCAAACATAAGTTTAGGTAGGAAACCCTTATCAGTAGTGAGTCCAATAACAGCAGATTTGAGAAATCTATTTTTCTGAAAATTTGTTTTAATAGAAAGATCTTGTAAATTTCAACCAACAGTAGCACTGGGTACTTGGTCAATGGATACCAATTTTTTGTCTTTATAAGAAAATGGCTCATATTATTTGATTTGTCTAGAGATGTTAAATATTATATAAAATTCCATCATAAAAAATTAGTTCCTTTCACTAACAAAGGCAGCAATTCTCACTGTAATAATTTTTTTTTTTTTTACAACAGATACTGTCCTTAGAGTTCAAATTTTAATTCATTTGAAAATTATTTTAGTTCTCTCAAAGCAAAGAATTCTTTGAATAATTCCAGATGAAAAACTTCTTAGCTTAAAGAGTCTATTGAAATGGTGCTTGAAAATTTAAATCCAGAATGAGTGGATATTTTTGCAAAATAAGGCCCTTGATAGTACAGAGTATTTATACAAAAATTTTCATCTAATATATTATATAATTTTTAAAAAATGCTTGCTTTTGCTCTGCTTTCCAGTATTTATTCTAAATTATTTATTATCTACTTATTAGTTACATAGCTTGACTTATCATTCTTAGTAATGAAATATTCTTATTCTCAGACGAGATATTATTTGATGCCAATATACAAACATGACTCATAGTATCATAACAACAGAAAATCTCTTTAGAAAAATAGCGAAGACCAGGTGGCTAATTCACTGATTTTTATTTATTTTGCCGTGTGTTTTCTATTCTTTGAATATCTTTAATTTTCATAATTTAAAAAGGAGAATTTCTTGTTTTTAAATGCAACGATGGAGGTTATTGTATAGATAAAACTCTGTGATTCTTCAAGCAGTAAAAAGTATTGGTGCTATATCTGAGATGGAGCTGCTAAGTCCTTGCCTACCTTGATAAAGTTCACGAGTGTCTACATTATCTTCTGGGTGTTTAATTATTTTCCACCCTCCAATTCCTTTTCCACAGATAAAACGTCACAAGTCTCACTATTCTCTTGTTATTTCCATTGACAAATGTTCTAACGAGCTACATTTCTTAGTTCTGCCAATACTAGTCTTTGCAGGTAACCCACCATGACATATATATGGGGGTGAATCATCACCATTCCCTTCATAGAATGAAAGAAGTTCCACTCGGACGGCTTTGTCCCAACTACAGCTACTAATATCACTGAATATATACAGGGTATCCTCAAATATTGACATTATTTAAAATGTGAATATCTGAGTTACTGCATGTCCTACGCAAATTAAATAGGCTTCATGCTGAACAATAAAATATTTATTTATCAAAATTCAAAGAAGATATTCGAAGGGAAATAGATTTCATAAACTATTTCACAAAATTTCCCAAATGTTCAATATAAGCACCATCCGTGACATGACACATGTCAAGTCGGGAGTCCAGCTCCTGTCAAACACGCTGTAGTATGTCTTGTGTAAAATTCTCCAGTGCCCCAGTGTGGACTTATCTCACTGAGAATCTACCAGGAAGATGGATTGGGTGTGAATATGCTGTCAAAATGACTACCACGTTCACCCGACTTGACACATTGTGATTTTTTTCTATTAGCCTATGTGAAAGGACAGGTCTATATCCCCCACTCTTGTTAAAAGTATAGAGGAGCTTATGCTGAGAATCACAGGGGCATTGAAGAATATTACAGAGAATGTCAAGCAAGTCCAAAGCTGTCACTTTTGTTACATGCATCTCAAATTGGTATCTGATGTTACTATTATTATTACTTTCTCAAAATTTAAAAAGTCTTGTCGTAAACCCACTCAAGTATTGCAGGAGGGTATTTCAATTTTGTCACCAATGTATTTTTCATTAAATTTTAAGTAATTGTGCAAATTACTAACAATTTAAACTGTATCTTAAATTTTTATCAGTTTGTACAAATACTTTGTTAAATATTCCTGTTATATCTGTACAAAAGAATGATAAATGATTTTATAATTCTGTTCGGCTCTAGTTTTTGTTAATGTGACTGTGGATTTTTGAATTTAAAATGATTTACTTGCAGATTAAGTCCATGGGTTACGACAGTCCTGACCTATGAAGAATCATGGTTATGATGCAATTTCCATTAATCTTTTTTTGACTTATGACATTTGTGCCTCATACACACAATACAAAGAATGCATCTTCGGTGGAAGAACACATTGTCATATGGCACTAGAGTGAGGAAGGTGGAATGGGTCAATTCCTGGTTGTATGCCATATTGGATTGTTTTGTATTTGCTTTCTTTCACTCATACATTTCAACTTACACAGAAAATCATGTTAAAATGCATTGAACGAACAGCACATCATAAGTTGGGGACCCCCTATATAATATCTCTGTTTTAGAGTGGGAAGGATTGTAAAAAGACAAACATTGCTCAAAGCTACAAATGATATCAAGTTGTTGAGAGCAAAGATAACCCATATCACTTGAGGGGGAGGCCTGAAGAGACCTGGCACTTGGTATAAGTCTGAAGGGACATGTGACATAGGATAAGAACAGTTATTTTAAATGGTTTAAAAATGAGATAGTAAATCTGAAATGATTTAATGTCAAATTCTTATAAAAAACAAAAAAGGAAGTTATATTTTCAAAATATCTAAAAGATCAATAATTCCTATACTGATCATCTCTCAAAGCTCTACTCATTCTTTTTTAACTTATTTCCAACCATTTGGATTAGAATTGATTTTTATGAATCAATTTTAAGAAATTTTGCTCACAAAAATCTATGATATTTAAAAAAGATATTTTACTTTGGAATCATCACATATTTTTCAAAAGAATTGACACTGAAAGTTCTGTTTTATGTATTTAATCCATTGTCATTCATTTGAAAACCCCCAAAAACATCGGAATATTGAGACAGATTCTTCCTTCCCTTTGACAGAAGCATGAAAATATCCGATTCAAATGATCTTTAGAAAATGTAAAATTTAGCTTTAAAAATTGTAGAAATCTCAACAGCCATCATAAGCAGTAAATAATATTATAAAATATAAGGAGATTATCTTATTAGGCTCCAGTTTGATGTGGCGTACATTGGCCTTTGGACAATTACACGTTAGGCCAGAAATTAAATTCTCTTCTTTCTCACAACTGACTGTGCTTATTGACCTAATGTGAAAAGACAAGTGAATTGCTTCCTGACTATTTTCAAAGGATTCTTTTGTACTCAACTGATTCTCAAAGGAAATTAAGAAGAGGAAGGAAAAAACACTCCTCAAACATGTAATAAACTTGTTATGCATGAATTCTTGTAACATATACATTTGCAGCATATTTTTAGCAGACAAGGGAGACAACTGGGGATATCCTCTTTGATAACATGAAATACAAAGGGAATAATATTGCGATTGTGAAGGAACATCTCAGTCAAGAAAAATACACTTCTGACAAATATAAACAGAGAAATAGTCAAAGATAACAATTCACCTCAGAATCATGTGTTTGGACAGCTAGCCACTGGACAAGTGCATTTTTATATACAAAGGGTTGATATAAGTTCTTGGCCCAACCCACTTCCCAAAATTGCATCAAACTTCCAAACATGTCATTTTTATTTTGGAAATCCTTTACAGTTAGGCTAAGAATTTTTCAATAACTAACCAACGACAAAACTGATTTAACTTCTAACGATGCAAGTCTGAATTATATTTTTAATAAACTTTTAAGAACAATCATGACAAAAGATATAAAAGAAATTGAATCTAACAGGATTATTTAGGAATTGTCACTTCTACCAAGGATTAGAGTAATATTTGTGTACACTGTGAATTTTTTTATTCACAAACACTCTCTCTCTCTCTATATATATATATATATATAGTGTGTGTGCATGTGTGTGTGTTTATATGTTTATGTGCAACAGTTTTTACAATGTGTGTGTGTGTGTGTGTGTGTGATTGCATGTGTGTATATATATATATATATATATAAAAGTGAACATTGAAGTCAACACTCAGAGGTGACAGGCTGTTTCATGTTAGATGTAATCGGTGGTCTGACGATTGCGTCAAGCATGAAACAGCCTGTTGCCTCTGAGTGTTGACTTCAATGTTCACTTTTATATTTATATTTACATATGCTCTATCTTTGATATTGAGCATTTTATCACATAAATATAGCACACCTTAAAACTATATATATATATATATATATATATATATAAAGAGAGGGAGAGAGATAGGCAGTATGTATATAGCATTCAACTTGACACCTTGAGACATGAAACTCGCAGTCACCATACAATGATGATTCCTATGTCCACATTGTTTATATCTGTAAATGCTTCCTTTCTGATAATAAGCACTTGTACCCTGTAAATATAGAAAAACTTTTGCATATCTGTCTATGAATGTATATATTTTTTCATTTATGTAAATCTATTATGAGGAAAACCATATTCCAAAACTGACCAATTTTTGCTAATATATAAATAGGTGCACCATAAACAAACTGTAAAGTAATGGGGACATCTAAATATAAGAATCAGTGGCACATTATCAAAATGCAAGTCAAATGAACAAACGCAAGAAGATTGTAAGTTATGGGTCAGGATGTGAACTTTGCACAATTGGTTCTGGAAGAAAAATTAATCATTGCAATGTTCAAAGACCCTTAGAAAGGGTTAAATCAAAGATGAGAGATAATAACTAAATGTATACATGAAAGGAAATTCTTACTAATACAATGGAAACTGGAAATTGAAAGTTTAAGGACCTTCTCCCAATGATAAAAGCATTTATATGAAGTTTTTTTGCAATGGAAGTGAGACAAAATGAATGTGTATATATATATATATATATATTGGACAAATATAGAATAACCCAACCAGCCTGAAGATCCAATGATGAAACTTCAGTAGTGGGTGAGGTATTCAATTCTGTTTAAAGGAAATGATATATATATATATATATATATATATATATATATATACACAGTACTTATTGGAAAGTGCTCAATATCAGTGATAGATCTTAGTTGTATTGATGTGAGTTTGTGACCCTGTGTTTCATGTCCTTGCGATTGTCAGACAGACTCAAGAGTTTGTCTGACAATCACAAGGGCGTGAAACCCAGGCTCACAAACTCACATCAATACAAGTAAGTATATATATATATATATATATATATATATATATATATATATATATATATATATATAAAAGAATCTTTTGAAAATAACAATGATTTTTCCAGGTGTAAACTATTTAATCCATAACTGGGGGGAGATGGATTCATACCTTTTTTAAGTGGCGTATTTGCAACAAATTGATTTCTCATTCTATGCCTTTCCTATGGTAGGAAAGTAACTGCTTAAATAATCCAGTGATCTCTGTCTATTTTCAGTACATTATGCTGTATACATTTGGGGAAAAATCAGGCCCACTTTTCCTTTTAATTACTATAATTAACTTTACCCTGTTATTTATTCCTTGAGTTGTTCTACAAAGGGTGGATTTGATTATCATGAGATGCTGATATGTATAAACTGTTCATGTCTCACTGTTTCATATATTTTACTCTTAAAATTAATTATATTAAGAACAATGACCACTGCATATAGGAAAAGACAAATTCATTCACACATATACTTCATTATTATTTTGTTCCATATTTGAAAGTTGGTGATCATAAGTTCTGTCTTTTATTTTGGTTTATCTGATAGCAATATGCAGGAGAACAAGATCATGAAAGTTAGAAAATAATACTGAAATGGAAAGATTCTTCTGTAGGCTAAAAAAATAATGATATATCTAATTTCCTCATTTTGAGAATACAATATTTTTAATGGAAAAATGAATTATGTTGAGAAAACTTCATAGCTGAGAAAGATAAGATTCAGAGAGGCCATGTATGGAAGCCAACAAAGACCATTATCTTTCAATGTAGTTTGGTAAACTTATTTAACAAATTCTATAATTTGCATTGTTAATATTTATGCTCATAATAATGAGCATCTTTAATGAGATAACAAGTGACAATTTTTTCTTGACTGCTGTAATGACAAGAAATATTTCTACATGTTAAAATATACAAAATTATAATGGCATTAACGTTTTTTCGAACTCTCAACAATTTGTTTAACCCTTGAAGGATGGGTATTATCAATTAGTAAATAGATAGTAATGTAACTTTTCCCAATGGTACATTCAGGATTTGTGTCCAAATGACTAATTGGTAAATGAAGTATTCATTAAGTTCCTATTTGCTGTGATTCATTAATTTCCTGGACTATTCATCTGTAAATAAATCTGGGAGAACTCACCAATGCTATATCTGCATGCCCACTTCTCAAAGAGGAAAGAGGTGAAAATGGTAACAGATTGATGTAAAGTATGCACAACTCTACAAGAAATCCTTCAATGTGTCATACTGTTAAAAATATTAAAATTAGGAACTTCACATTTATTTTTCCTTTATTTTTATAATCTAAAAGAGTTAAAATATTATTTTCATAGTTTTTGTATATAATTAAAAGTCAAAGTAAGCATAAATCTACCCTTAAAAAAATGTGAATTTTCTTGTTTATGACTTGTTTGATAAAGGCACCATTTATTCATGATTTGAGTATAAAATGAATAACTGGAAACTCAAAAAGTATTCATTAGATTATTATTTACTATGCTTCAACAATTTCCTGAACTATTTGCCTGTAAATAAATGGGAAAGAATACAGCAAAGCATTTGCTATATCTGTATGCGTAATTCTAAAAGTAAAAAGAGGTGAAAAATGACAACAACTGAGTGCTAAAAATGCACAATTCTATTATACAAAAAGTAGTTCAAAGTGTATCATACAGTTAAAAAGATATTAAAAATGTAAGACATTTAGTATTTTCGTTTCCGTTTTGTCCCTTAAGAAAGTTAAAACATTAATTGTAAAGATGTTTGCATATCGAGTAAAAATAAGCATAAAAACTACCTTTTAAATAAAATGAATTTTCTCATTTTTTACCCAATTGGCATACACATCCTTGCACACTTTTTCTCATCATTTAAAGGTTAATATATCCTGAATTAACATTGAGCATAGAGATTTATTTTATAACTCTCTCCATTTTATGTTTCAAGGCAATGAAGTTGAAAATAAAACCTTATCTCTGGCACAGAGCCTTTTGATTTGCTATATATATATATATATATATATATATATATATATATATATATATATATATATTTGTTTCTTGGGTGGGAAGCTGAAATTGTTATTTTAATAGTGTACCTTACAGTTAACTTAATGTAAATAAAGAAAGATAGAGAGAGGCAATGTTAATATTTCGTAATAGTAATCGTGATGAAGAAGACTTGATTGGATATAATTGTAATGAAGAATTTTCATTTATTATGCCAAACATTTGTGGCTGTGTTTTCCATTTCCTCTTTCAAGTTTAGAGCATGGTTTAAGGAATCTTTTAATAATTTTCATCATTATTCTTTTATTAGAGAATAATGTCACTTCTTATGGAAATTGCTGCAATGTCAGATTGTGGTAGCACACACCTAGTCAGTATTTATTTGGGTACACAACAGAAATTTAATGGCCAATCAAATGGTTTAGTTGGCCGTCTGAATGACCTGTGGGCAACCATGGCTGACTAGCCATTGGAAATACATTAATTTATAGTAAACTAGATTAATTTTTTGATAAATAGATTGCTTTGCTACTTCATTTCAAGTGTATTCAATTTATCTGTAAGGTCAAACAGGGAAGAGTTCAAGCCAAGATCTGAGTCTTAGTGGCAACAGGGAACTAAATAAAGTCAGTTCATAGACATTCATAGGTATTTACTTTCATGCATGATAAATTAGATCTCAAAAGAATCAATAAGCAAGTAAGAATACAACTGAGTGTATTCAAATGTATCTACAAAGTAAAACATGACAATGAAAGGCAAATATCAATGACTAGTCTGATTTTTTAGGCTCAGATCATCTGAACATTCCAGCTGGAGCTTAAACCTGTTTGCATTCATTTTGGCTTTGAGACTGGGTTGTTTCATTTAATGAAAGAAAAAGAAACTATGAACAGAATGTGAAAGAATTTAATTTTCAGATATCATTTCTAATGGAGTATTGGTGCCATATATGGGCAGGAGCTGCCCAGTCTTCAGTTTCCAATCACAATAGCGTCCAAAAGCATCTCTGCATTCTTGTATGTGTGGAATTATTTTCCAACCTATAACCCATTTCCCACAGATGAAAGTCTTGCTACTCTATCGCTATTTCCATGGAAAGAGTTCAGATGAACTATATTTCTTAATTCCACCAGTTCTGACCTTCACAGATTAGTTCCACTCTAGCAACCTTTTCCAATGAACTACTGCTTTGTGGTACCATCTACCAAATGGATACTTCCTCGATCAACACAATCTTAACCTGTTTAAGTCAAGGATCAACTGTTATCTTCCACAGATATCCCCCAAAACTGTGCCTCATATTCTGTAAACATCTCCCTCGAGTAGGTGTTGGGCCTTGTACAGGGTAAACATGATGTAAAAGTGAATCCCAATTATTTCATGATCCCTTGATGTGGTAATTATTTCTACTAATCATAGCTGCTTGTAAGTAGTACTGAATTTTGAAGGTGAGTATCAATTACTTTTTATTTTCTACAAAATGTCTCAAGTCAGGATTCATTTGTGTAACAAATTTTGAGATTTATTACTTAAGCTCACATCTCATTACTACCACTGAGGGATTTAAAAAAATGTTTTACAAATTTAATTTACCTTTTTATACCATGCCTGTCCGTAATGTATCCAGCCATAATGACCATCTCAAGAACAGATTGCACAACCTCGATATCACTTGGCAGTAAGTTAGAATGGACCTCACTGTGCATACTCTCAGCCTTAAGTTTCCATTAAATGAACTTGTGTACTGCCTGATTTTCACATTCATAGGGACCAAGTAAACAGATTCTTAACACATTTCTCACAGGACTTTTGATAAACCATAGTATCATCTATGTTTGTCAGCCTCCATGAACTAAAGTCCAGATTTGGATATCTGAAACTTCTGTTTTTTCTCAACACTGAAATTTCCACTGAAATGGTGATAGAGATTAAGGAGAATGCAACAAAGCAGCTGACTGATCACGATACTGAAAAATCAGCCTATTTTGAAAACTCAAACCATAGTATTATTCATGTTTGTCAGCTTCCACCTACTAAGGTCCAGATTTAGTTATCTGAGACTTTCATTTTTTTTCTTTTTCAAAACTAAAATTGCCATTGAAATGGTGTTAGAGATCAAGGAGAATGCAACAAAGCAGCTGATGGTGATCCTGAAAAATCAGACTGTTATAAAAAGTAGACTGGACACTGTGATAATTGTGTGATGTCCAAAGTGTGCTACACTGAAGAGGAATAAAACATCATTGCTAGAGGGAGGCTATTTTTTCATTACTATTAATGAGAATTTTCATTAGAAACAAACAAAAAGAGTGCTGAACTGTGATCAAATATCAATCCTTTGTGGTGGTGAAGACTGAACAATTTCCTCACAGATGAAAAGAAAACTTGAGCCAACAGAAATGTAGTTCTGCAGAAGGAAGCTGAGTATACTATAAATGGATTGTGTAAGCAAAGAGAAACACACATGATTAGGAAAGAAATCTTGGAAAATTTGATACTCACAGGAAGTATCATAGGCAAGGAGAACTGTTGGTAATGTTAAGTTACCTAATGAGCTTGTGTAAATGAATGGCAGAACAGAAAGTGGGAGGAATAGTAAAAAGAAAAACACTGCTGGGAGCTACAAAGAATAGGAAGTTTTGGAGAGCCATGTTTGCCTCTGCCCTGAAGGGACATAAAAGAAGGAGTGTATGTTGCATATAACAAGTTTTTCTTATATGATATATGACGAAAATAATCACTACTTCTGAAAGTAATAGTTAATATGTTGCAAAAAAAAAACAAAAAACTAAGTTAATGTTTGCTAAAGTGGTGTCTTACATCTCACAAATGTAATCATGACTTACATATATTGTTTGGAATATGCTATTAAAAATAACTCTTTTCCTCAACTCATGAATAAAATCTATAAAATTGCCACGAACTGAAGTACCTGCCACAAAAGAGTTACTATGATAACAGAGAATTTTCCCTATTATTTGGTTCAAAACAAATTTCAGACACGTAAAATTTTGATCAAATTTATGCATTGCATCCATAATTTACCAGAGTAATTTTTTTTAGTAATTTTTCATTTAACAAACTAAATGACTATAATGAATGTAAAATTTCCTATCAACAAATTCCCAAATATAAAACTGATGTTCAAGAAAATGTACTGACATATGAAGTAGATTTTATTAAAACAAAATTGACTTGTGGCTATGAAATCCTTCTTGAGTACTTTGATTAAACTGATAACATTAGTTTAAAGTTATAGCATTTTTCAAATTTAATTTATAGGTACAGTTGTTTGTATACTTTAAATCTTTATTTGAAATGCATCTGAAAATTTATTAAATAATATCACTGCTGATTGATAAATTTTTATATTTTAATGCATTTCATATTAGTTAGACTTGAACTTATTTCTGTATCAATTTTTGTATGTAAGTAGTAATCATAATTCTTGAAGTTATGCTTTTATTTTTACTTCATTATTATTTTAGAATTTATATGTCTGAAATATCTTGATGCATTTTAATACATCCATATGCTTCTATGTTCACATTTTTCCAACATAGACATTTTAGCACATGCAAATATATAATGTGATTTCTTTTATATATGCATTTAAGACTTTAATGATTTCTACAACTATAGCCATTTATATATCTTTAATAGATGGGGATGCTGAAGAGTTGTTGGGGCAAGCCACATCTTAAAATGTGACCAAATTATCAAGAGAGTTTTTTTTTTTTTAAACTTCATTCTTTATTAGAATGAGAACTTTTCAGTAACCAATCAAATATTTCTCTGTATCCTCCTCTCTCATATATATATATATATATATATATATATATATATATATATATTGCTGTTTTTAATAAAACAGTGCTTGATGTAATATAAGAAATCTATTAAGTATATATTGATAAATATACATATTATTCCTCACTACTAGCACAAATCGAAGTTTCTACGATAATGCAATCCTCAGGTACTGAGTATAGACTGACTGTTACGCAGTTTGAATTTTAATATATCTGTTTATCACAATGTTGGTGTAGTTATATATTATGATGGGATTACAGTGTTCTAATTTTTAAAATTATATTTGACAACAATTAAAATAAGCAGTATTTATATATGTATGTAAGAAAAAAAGAAAGAAAACATTTTTTCCACTTTTGTGAGTGGTAAATATTCATTTTTTAATTAAAAGGCAGATTACTTGTTCTTATTTTTTTAAAAATCAAACAAATTAATGTTAAAAATTGTAATTTACATTAAAAATTAAACTGGATCAACATATTTAAGCATATATTTATTTCTGTGCCTACACGTAACCATGAATTATTTTCTCTTGTCTATTAAGCTAGGGTTATTTAAATGTTTTAAGGTAACCAATTTTTCAGTAAGACATAAGTTACATTTATTTCCTTTTCTGTTATAAGCTTTATCTCTAGATATAATTTCACAGTAGATTGATGGTGAGATGCTATCATTCTTTAATTGCCAGAAATATTTGGAGAGAGCAATGATTTTTTTTTATTATTTTATATTACCTGAGGTCATTTGACGATTGTAAAATTCGAAATTTCCAAGGATTTTCAGTGGAACCAAAATAAAATTTAACATTATTACTGGAATGTATGCTTGCTTGGTATACAATATTATTGGTCATACATTGATCGTTTAAGGGACAGATCATCTTTTTGTGGCAGTTGCATTTATTTTTAGAAGAATGTATGTTGTCTTTGTTCGAAATATATTTGTTTAACATAATGTTGATATGTTGAGAGATGGATGTGTCTGTGCTATTAATGCAGCTATAGCGGATTGTAACATTATTTTTGTGAAAAATCTTTTCAGTGTTTGTAAATGGTTAAAGTGTTTTTAATTAAATTTAGGAAAATTTTACTGATATTAGTTTGGACATTATGGTTAAAGGGTTGATTAAACCATATAATGTGTTTACAATGTTTCTACTAACTTTTATCGTCTTTGTTTATTTCTAAATACTCTAAATTTACTTTAGGATTTCTTAGGTCTAAAGCCTTTATATATTTCTTTATTGCTGCAGTTGTTGGATAATATAACTTGGACTGACTTATGTAAATTAACTAGAATTTTGTGGTGGTGCTTTGTTTCTTTATTAACATATCTATGGTTATATAGATCTTTTGGTTATGGTTTATAATAACCATTATTCAGGTCTGAGGTTACATTGTGAAAGTTCATCACTTATGGATGTTATGGCTATTACTGCTGGGTTGATTCTTTCACCTAAACATTCAAGACTTGTTGAATTGGTTTCGTCGTTGAAATAAATAGACAAAGAAGAGACGGTAGGATACGGAGACACTAGAGGGACAATTTAGGACACTGACTTTATTCCTTTTTTTTTTCTTGGATTCCAACGACCTCTTGTTGGGGAATTTCCTTCCCGAACAGTTGGCACGTGTTCACCAGTCAAGGTCCCACAGAGAAAGGGACAGATTCTTCTAGTTTATTTCTTTGGCGTCAGGAAGTCTCTCTTTTTGCACATGCATAAATTGTCTTTCCGGGCAGAGGACTCCTGGGAGATTTTTATGTTTATTTTATTTTGTACTTTTATTTAATTTTGTATTTTTATTTTATTTCATGTTTTTATTTGATTCCCACACACTTTAGCATTGGTGGTAGTGCTGATATTTAGTTTGTGATCTTTAAAAAAGTTTATTAGTCAATCAGTTTATATTTCATGCGCTAGTTTTACAGAGGAGAATGACTATAGAGTTTGATGTCCTTGATGTAAAAAATAAATGAAAACACCATAATAATAGAATGACAACAAGTTTGCATGCCTCCACTGAATCATACACTCTCATAGGAATACTAAATTCTGGGTTACTTCTTTTGGTCCACAGATAACCCTTATGGAATAGAATAGGATTTTGTGCCTGCTTTATGATATTATTTTGCAATCGCTAAGAGGACAGTAATTTATTGCTAGATTTATAGTTTATATTAGCAGATTGTTGCTAGAATAGTGATCGATGGGTAAAAGTCATAAATACAAATTGGATGAATGTACATTCATTCTTCCATTTTATATTATTAAACCATTATATAGCTTCAGCTGTTTTATGCCACTGGTTAATTCATAGAGAATCTTTTTGTGTATTTGCATGTTCTTTCAATGATTTTTTGCTGATTTTACTAATGTTTTTAGTTGGGTCAAGTAATCGGTATTGAGGGTTGTTTAGAAAATTTGCCTTATGATCTTTAACTGTGATGAATGCTTGTTGTTTGTGGAATTTGTAGATCCTATCATCAATTTTTAGTTCAGTGGCTATTTTCTTGTCTTCACTATTGATGTAAATTTCCCAGTTATTGGGTGCCTTTTTATAAAACTTATTGACTTTCTTGTTAATGACTATGTAGTTGCATGCTTGACCAGGACATGACTAAAAGAGAATTTGCTGCCTAAATACAGAAATATATATATATATGTGTGTGTGTGTGTATATATATATATATATATATATATACACACACACACACATCTGCTCTCTCTCTCTCACTCTCTCTATACATATATATATATATATATATATCTGATTATATATATATATATATATATATATATATATATATAAATAAATATCTGATTACATATATATATATAATTATATATATATATATATATATATATATATATATGATTATGAAGAAATATAGTCTTAAAGTGTGCTATATTTATGGGATAAAGTGCTCAATATCAGAGATAGAGCATGTGTAAATATAAAAGTGAACATAGAAGTCAACAGTCTGTTTCATGCTAGATGTAATCATTGGGCCTGATGATTGCATCTAGCATCAAACAGACTATCACCTCTAAGTGTTGACTTCTATGTTCACTTTTATATTTATATATCTGTTTATATATATATATATATATATATATATATATATATATATATATCTGATTATATATATATATATATATATATATATATATCTGATTATATATATATATATATATATATATATATATCTGATTATATATATATATATATATATATATATATCTGATTATATATATATATATATATATATATATATCTGATTATATATATATATATATATATATCTGATTATATATATATATATATATATATATATATATATATATATATATATCTGATTATATATATATATATATATCTGATTATATATATATATATATATATATATATATATATATATATATATATATATCTGATTATATATATATATATATATATATATATATATATATATATATATCTGATTATATATATATATATATATCTGATTATATATATATATATATATATATATATCTGATTATATATATATATATATATATATATATCTGATTATATATATATATATATATATATATATATATATATATATATATATATATATCTGATTATATATATATATATATATATATATATATATGATTATATATATATAATCCACAGTTCTTAGCATTTTTTTTAATTCATTTTATTTTTCAACTTTAATATTGACATGTTTTATTGCCTATTCAATATAATATGTATTGTAATTAACGTTCATCATATATCAAAAATGTTTAAAATAAATTAGTCACTCCTTTAAGAAGGTTCATAAGTATAAAAAAAAACATTTATAAAAATCTTGCAGTTCCTTATTTTTGTCCTTAATTTTTTGTAAAATATAATGCTATACCTACTTTACTCGATTCTAACGTAAGATTTGCCATGGTATGTCTGTGGTGGACATGCCTAAAGTGTCAATTCATCTATACATGAAGAAATAACCCACCTAGCCTGACCTTCTGACCTTCTTTTCCATTTTAGCTTTTATCCACTTTTTGATTGGTAAATCAAGACTTGCCACAAATGTGTTTTTTTTAATTTTGGATGTTTGGTTCTCCCCTCTCCTTGTTAACTCTCAAATAAGTGACCAAATTGTTTTCTGATATCCCATTAAATCATTTTCATCATAAGTTATCTACCATCACCTGATGAGGGACAATTTTTAAAGCCCTGAAACATGAAAATGTTTGTGTAGCGATGTAAAATATTATAATAAAAGTATTATTATAATATATATATATATATATATATATATATATATAGAGAGAGAGAGAGAGAGAGATAGATAGATGCTAATTGGAACTTAGTTATATATTACCTTATTTTCAAGAATGTACAATAGAAAATCTGGTTTTGGATAAAATGTACTTAATTTTCAAGCATTTTTCAATGATCAGAGAAAATTAAAATTATATTTTACTTGTTTCTCTATTATAGCTAGGGTGGAACCACCATATAAAATGACAATTAAAAAACATTCATATAGTGGTGTGAAATGTTAACATCTTGATTATATCATTACTTTCACTTTGATTAACATGTGCTATCCATTTTATTGGTTGCTGCTGTTGGTAGTCCTCAAGTGATGTAGTTTCTCTTATTTGGTACTGGTCTCTTTTTGCAGTTCTGTAGTGCCAGTCCAAGGATACAGAGAAATTAAAGTGCCACAAGTAATGTTCCAGTTGAAAAAGTAGAAGATTAAGAAAAAAAATCAGGGTATAAAAGACTTATGAATGTTGTAGAATATCAAAGAGCCTATATTAACATGCAAAATAATAGTTTATTCAGTTGTATGGATATTTTGTTAATTAAAAATATGTTTCTTTTAATATATTTTATAAATAAAGATAGATTTTGTCCTTAGTTGACTTATTCAAACCTTATTTTGTCAAATGAGTTATAATTAATGTTTTTTAATAAGTGTAGATGATATAAGCTGAATCCCACTTGCTATATCGCACAAATGAATATATATCGATGTTGATTAGCTAATAATAATTTTATTGTGAAAAAACTGACTTCAATTTATAGATATCTTTATATATATATATATATATATATATATATATATATATATATATATATATATATATATAAAAGTGAAACATTGAAGTCAACACTCAGAAGTGACAGGCTGTTTCATGCTGGATGCAATTGTCAGGCGGCCTGACAATTGAGTCTAGCATGAAACAGCCTGTCGCCTCTGAGTGTTGACTTCAATGTTCACTTTTATATTTATATAGGCTCTATCTCTGATATTAAGCACTTTATCCCATAAATATAGCAAATATGTGTGTGTGTGT
This sequence comes from Acanthosepion esculentum, assembly GCA_964036315.1. Taxonomy (NCBI): domain Eukaryota; kingdom Metazoa; phylum Mollusca; class Cephalopoda; order Sepiida; family Sepiidae; genus Acanthosepion; species Acanthosepion esculentum. Next base: position 129,393,996 of record OZ038475.1, read on the forward strand.
ATATATATATATATATATGGTCAGAAAATGCATCCACAAGTAATTTTACATATCTACTATACAACTAATTTGTACAATGCATACACAGATGAGATAAAATTTATATGTGGTTGACATGGATGTGAGCATGGTCTAATAGATAGCTGCTTGAAATAAGAAATTTGGAGAGTCAAGTTTGTTACATTCACTTATCCACAAATACCCTTGAAAAAGATATGAGCTCATCTCTTCAACCTCACTTATGGGTTAAATAGTAGGACAGACTGGGCTCTTTAGTCTTGGTTAGCAACCAGTTAAGGGGAAGGATAAATCTAAATTTTAAACCTGAGGAAGGCTGTTTGGGGATGTTGCAGCACACTATGTGAATCAGTCCCCCACTTTTCAGTTCTTCTGAAAAATGCCCTGCACAAGCCTTCACTACTATAATCAAATCTGACTGTTCAGTGCTATGAGCTGGATTGTTGGGCTCTCATATACCAAAGACAATGAGAGAGTTGATCATATATATTTCAGTCCTTCATAATAATGCATATGTTTTATACACAAGAGAATTCATGTCTAGATTCTATTTTAATGTCTTTGATCTTAATAATGGCCAGAAGCATGGCTGAAAATGGTAGACATTTGGACAATATCTACACCTGGTGAATCCAGACAAGCATTGTCTTGTATGGTAACAAAAAAAAAATTAATTACATTTAGATAAAAAATCTTGTCTTTAATAAAAAACAATTTCATAACTTTCTGGTAATAAATATAGACTTAATGTACATCTGTCTATATTTCTGAGTTGAGACATTTTAACTATTTATGCTATTTACATTATATGGACTGTTGTCCTCATCTTTATAATCATATTCACAATATTTTGGCTGTTGTACACTCTGGATTTCTTCAGGTGATATACATTGGAATTTTGATCCCATGCCTTTTATTTAGTCCACTGAAGTAGAATGATCTAATTCCATGTGCCATGACTTTTCTGGGTGTTTTAGTCTGAGTTATTTTGCTTTAGTAACTCAATTCTCCAAGTTTTTTTTGGTCAGCTCTGCTGTGGCCAGGTACTGAAATCACAAGTATTTGGGTCAAGTCACTGGATTAGTTCTACCAATGCTTTTATCCACTGGGCCATTGTGAATATTATTATAAAGATGAGGACAACAGTCTGAATAATGTAAATAGTGCAAACAGCTCAATGTACAGTTATACAATCGTATTCGGATTTATGAGTATATATGAGGTGCATGCACCAAAAAGTTCTTTTGAGAAATGAAATGTAACAAAAGCTTTTTAGCACCCTTCATATATATATATATATATATATATATATATATATACATATATATATACATATACATATACATGTGTGTGTGTGTGTGTGTGTGTGTGTGTGTATACTGAAAAGGTTTTGGCCTGATACCCCCACCCCATAAAAAAAGAATACTAAAAAAAGTTTTGCAAGCACTACTTTTCATTTTTAACCCTCCCCCATATATATATATATATATATATATATATATATATATATATATATATATTTGTGTATTTGGACAACAATCCCACTTTTATGCAAGTTTCATTAAAAATGACTGAAATTGTGTGTTGGTTAAGTTTTTTTATATACACTCCTGATCAAAAATTTAAGACGACTTGAAAAATATTTTTAAAAAGACTGTTTTTCATGGAAAAATTTTAGACATTTCTTACTTAAAGTTACTAATTTTATAATCTAAAAGGTTATGTAGACAAAAAGTAATAATCCGAACATTTTATTGAGAAATTGACATTTTTATAAAATGAGGCGTTTTACACTTGATCAAAATTATAAGACCAGAGGCAAAAATTCTATGAAATTATACGAAAAGTGTACGAAAACATTCAACAACCAAATTTAATAATGAGTTCTACCTCCACTGGTTTTGATGACTTCAAAAATTCTTTGGGGCATGCTAGAAATTAATTTTTCCATTAAGCTGTGAGGAATATTGCTCCAGCTTCTGAAGATTGCTTCACGAAGTTCATTTTTTTGTTGAATATTGTTTGCCATTTCAATAAACATCTCTTGCCATCCATCCCCAAACATTTTCAATTGGGTTCAAGTCCGGTGAGCATGCAGGATGTCTCAAGAGATGGACCCCATTTTCTTGTAGAAAGGTCAAGGTCCGGCATGCAGCGTGGATTGCAGCATTATCTTGTTGGAATAACCATCCATCCCCATACAAACGATGGCCCTCCGTCACCAACGATGCTTTTTGTAGCATGCTAACATAACCAGCCGCTGTCTGACAACCCTGCACCACCTGGAACTCCATCATCCCTCTGTAAGAAAATGCACCCTATACCATTAGGGACCCACCACCACTATGATGTGTGGAGAAAATTTCAGGAGGCATGTTTTTGCTATGCCAATATCGTTGGAAGCCATCAGGACCATCTAGATTTAATTTTTTCTCATCAGAAAACAGGACTTTCTTCCACTTCTCAATGTCCCATGTTTGGTATTCATGACCAAACCTTAAACGGTTCACTTTGTGACATAGAAGCAGCCGAAGAATTTGTTTGCACTTTTTATTTACCATGCCTTTTTGTCATAAGTGCCGTCTGATGGTTCCTGGACTGCAATCCTCATCTGTGGCTGACTTAATTTGTCTAGAAAAAAGGCCACTGGCTTTCACAACAACCCATTTTATTCTCCTACTCAATGCCGGAGAAATTTGGGCGGGGCCTACCAGTAGACTTTGCATTTCCATAACTCGTACTGTCCTTGAAAGTTGCAAATCACAGTTTTTACTGATATTTACCTTAGCTGCGATCGCCCCCTGTGACAAACCTTGATTATGGAACTCTAGAATTCAAGCACGCTCAACTTCATTAAGTTTGCTTGTTTTAGGCATGGTGACACCTTTACGCAGTGATTGCTAATCTCTAACTGAACTAAAAACATTGGAATTACCCTAGATCTAACAATTTATACCTCGTGGTCATATAATTTTGATCAAGTGTAAAACGCCTCATTTTTCTCAAAAAAATGTTCAGATTATAACTTTTTGCCTACATATCCTTTTAGATTATAAAATTATTAACCTTAAGTAAGAAATGTTTAATTTTTTCCATGAAAAACAGTCTTTTTAAAAAAATTTTCAAGTGGTCTTAAATTTTTGATCAGGAGTGTAATTTTGGATGTGTTCTTATAATTATTTTCTTTTCAGGACATAAATCATACAAAAAAATTGTTCGAATGTATTGCATATCCAATCATTTTCGGCTACACTTTTAGCCATTATCAAGGATGAATTTGATTTTACTTTTAACTGAATATATGGATTGTTATATATATCTACAGTTATAGGAATGTTTTATATTCTAAACAGGGTCAGCACATTGTGGCCGTGTTCATAGTTGATCTTACTGAAATAATATCGGAAAAGAAAAAAAGAAAAACGTGAAAAATTATATAAAAAACTTAACCTCAGAACATTGTCAGTCATTTTAACTAGACTTTATATATATATGTGTGTGTGTGTGTGTGTGTGTGTGTGTATGTGTGTGTGTGTGTGTGTGTGTGTGTAGAAGCATTCAGAACACAGCAACCATACCTTCATTATCTTATAGAGGCTTTATTGATGGTACAAGTTTTATTTTGCAGCATATATGTATAGATATACGTTAATTACCCTTGTTTCATAACACCAGTATATATCACTACATTGATCTAAATTTATTGTTGATGGTATTCCTGAAGGTTATGGAGAAGATAAAAAAAATAGATAAAATATTAGCATAAAAATCAGTGATGTATGATGCAAATATGGGTGAATGAAAATAATTTGCTAAAAAAAACCTAAGTCAGATGACGTTTGTTATGTGATAAGGTAATCAGTTCAATCTTGCTTGATTAATGATTCAACATTTTTGTCTGTCCATTTTCTATTCAGAAAAAAAAAGAACAGCATGAGAGATTGTTCCGAAATTTGGTTTTTGTCAGCTTGGAAGTCATCAATAGCATAAAAGGGAAAATGATTCAAAATCAGAAATGTCTTATCCTTCTGATATGCATCACAGAGATTATTTCCAGATTATTTTTAAAAGGGCCTTCGTAAAATGACAGCAATATCCAAGAAATTTTACAAATGTATGGTAACTGGTGAAAACAGTGTTTTCATACAGGTAACATTTGTTATTTGCTGACCTAACAGTGTTATTATCGGAACTGGTTGAAAGTTGTAAAATTTTTCTCATATAGCTGGGAGTTCCTGGCAAGCTATTTGTTTAAGGTAGTGTGGAATGTCAACATCTTGATTACATCAGTATTTTCCCTTCTAGTTAACTATGCTACACATTTTAATTGTGGCTTTTAGAAATCTACAAGTGATTTTTGTTTTCTTTTTTGTTACTTGATAAAACATCTTTGTGATTCTGTAGCACCATTTTATAGGATCTGATGAAGAATTGTCTTCTTTAAGGACTAAAGGATTCATTTGCTTGTAGCCATTTTTAATATTTTAATCCTTGATCTGGTAAATCCAACACCATGATTATAACTTTATTTTCCCTTCTAGTTTCATGTGCTACCCATTTTTATTGTTGCTGCTTTTGGAAGTCTTCAATTGAAGTGGTTTTGTTATTTGATAGTTCTTTGGGATTCTTTAGTGCCAGTCTAAAAGATCTGATGAAGGGGTGTCTTCTTTAAAACAAAGCGATTCATTCAATTTTGAATCCTTAATCTGAGAAATATGTTGTGTATAGATAATAGTTTAGACATTTATGAAAGCCATGTGTGATATCTATACAAGAGTACAGATCTAATGAGGTGAGTTAAGAGCAAGTTTTCAGGTTAACATTTTGAACTTGTAGCATCTGATAGTTTTGGAAAAAATACCCCAAGTATAAACTATTCCATGTTCAATTTCCTTATTGCCTATACTGAATTACTCATAAGTCATTCATACAACAAGGTATTTACTAATTTCCCATACTGAATTTTTATGATGAATTCAAGGTATGTGCCATCAATGATTTCCTTCTGATTTCAGATCATAATTTCTGTTTTGGAAAGTTTTGTCTTAAGTCCTCATCTTTTGAATGCATGGAAAAGAATGATGATATTTTTTTCAGGAAGGTTCTTATGCTAACTATGAATATTATATCATCAGAATTGACTTCCTCGTCAGCATCAGTATATTGGCATTTGGAGAAAATCAAGAGTCACTATATGGAATGTTTAATTGAGCTATGCCCATCACTTCACATCTGTGCTTTAATACATGTAAAACAGTCTAAGAAGAGCTTAAACAGACCAGGACTCTCATTTCTTCTCTGTTATACACCTGATGAGGTTTGAAATGATTCAGTGTTTGGGTCTTCATAAAAAATAAGACTTTGTTTAGTGATACATTTCCTCTATCAGATCAAGTATTCAGTTGAGTCAAAGCTTGGAAGACATTCTCTGATGGATGAGAAAAGGATGTCTCTAATGATGCAGTTATATGCTGCTCTGAAATCAACAAAGCAAGTACACAACTTTCTGTCTGATAAGTACATGTGTTATTCATAAAATATCAAAACCTTAGACAAAGAAATGTAGAAGAACACAATGTTAAATAGTTCCAAAATAATAAACTGAAAAATGTTTGTTTTTTTTATCAAATTTAAAATACCATTAAATTCATTTTCTATAATGTTAGCAGAAGTGTCCATTATTTAGAGATAGATAACTTCATATATATGCTTTGGAGGATATGGACAAGAAAATATTCCCTTCTTGTCTCCAAAAATGTTAAAACACAGAAAAAAGTATCTTATCTGCCTAGGTATGCCAATTTGACATATATTAGAGGGTGCTGAAAAATACACTGAAGGCATGAACTCAATAATATGTATTTTTCATGCATACAGATTCTTTAAGATTCAGTATTGTGTGTAAATTCTATTTTTTTTCCAGTATGTAGTGTGTCAGTTGCACAAAAGGATATGTGTTACTCATAAGAAAATACTGTCATAATAATATCAATAATAACAAAAATAAGTTCTTATGTAAATAAAAGAAGAATAATCTATTTAATTAAAGTAGCTGGTTTATTGTCAGTATATTATGAAATTTTTCTTTTAAGTATTCCTTATTTTTTAAATAACCTAGTATATCAACATGTATAATATTTTAAATGTTGTTTTTATTATTTTGAAAATATACTGTGATTGTAAACCTCTGTTAAATTTATGTAGCATTTGAAATTAAAAATTCTCAAACAATAAATTAGAGTATCATATCAGTAAATTATTAGGTTGGTGCAAAAATAATGTCGTTTTTTGACGTTCAACTTCAAGTCAAAAAACGACATTATTTTTGCACCAACCTAATAACTAAATGAGTGAATATAAAAGAGTAAAGAACAACTTTTGTTATTGCCAAAAACTTAGCCCAACTGATAATATATATATATATATATATATATATATACACACACACAGACCAGACATCTTGATCTAGTTTAAATATATTCGAAGCTACAAAAAAAATGTACAAATGTATGTTTGCTAGCCAATAAAACATTTTATCTTCTAAAAAAAAGTAACCGAAGATTAAACTACATTCAATGTACTCCGATATAATGCATCTTACAGACTTACAAATAGTGGTGTGTGTGTGTATATCCAGCTCTTTCTCTCCATGACGTAGTGCTGAAAAATTCTCGGCTTGACCAAGTATTACTCGAGGCATCGTTATGTGAATCTATGAACTCATCTCTGAGGAATGTTAATTTAAATAATATATGACACACAAGTGGGTACTAAAAAAATTCTCAGCCTGGACAAAAAAGGATTCAAAAATAAATTCTGATTTTTTTGGATATTACAGCAGATTCTGCCTTGTGAGAATCTAGAATACAGCAGAGGTTTATAAAAAAAAAGATGTATGATGATAAAAAATATGTACTTACCAAAACTACAACATTAAGACCATAAGATACAAACAAATGTCACACACTATTTATGTAATGTGATGCCTGAGAATTCATTACCAAGTTTGCCTGTCTGCTAGGATAGCTAAGTAATCCCTGTTGCAGATGCCTGCTCAGACACATATTTGTTCCTTCAATAACCTATATCACAAACAAAGAACTGTTTGATTTTTTTAATGCCTTATCAACTGCTAGTGAGTCATCTAAAGCCAAAGTATGTAGGGTTGGATTTTATATTTGTGTATTATTATTTGATAGTGAAATTAAGTTTTTTTATATTATAGTTGTGTCAAAAGTTGTAGTTTGTTTTTGTATTCGTAAACTGTACTTATGTTAAAAATTAAAAGTTTATTTCTTCAGATTTTGGTAAATAGGTATGTTTTTTTTAAGAATTTAAAAATTTTATCTGGATTGATCCTGGTGAAGAGTTCTTTCGGGTTATTTATTTGATATTTGATTTGGGCGAGATTCAGGTTCTTACATGTTGTCATTATATGGGTTACTGTGTGCTTTTCATAGTATATCATGCACACTGGGTTTTCCTCTCCCTTTAGTAGGGTATCAGTGCATGATAGACGTGTGTCCTATATGGTAGCCTGGTCAGTATCACCTCCTGTTTTCTGGACAATGTTTAGCTCTGCCACTTTCCTATGGTTGGTTTTATTTTATATTATTTATAGTTTGGGCAAGAGCCACAAATCTACAAAGAACAGAACCAAATAACAGAAACAACATCATTTGAAGACTTTCAGCAATAGCAACAACTAAAATGGGTAGCACATGTAACTCAAAGAGAGAAAAATGACATCAAGATGCTGAGTGATTCAAATGAAAGACAAGATAAGTTCCGATCAAAATGGAAAGAGCATTAAGAATGATTGGACTTGAGAACCTTATTTTCTTGAAAACTGTTTTATGAATAAGATTTTATTAATTCAACCAAAAGCAGAATAGAGTTCTTGCTTAATGAATGACAAATGTTTCCTTATAAGCAAAAAACTAATATGACCATTGCCATACTAAGCAAACCTTAGTTACAGGCAGCAATTATTTTTGTAATCATTTCACCCTAAGCAAAACAATAAAGTCAATGGTTACTGAGTTTCAGAGAATGTGAAAAAGAAAACATTATTAAGGAGAGAGAACAATAAAAGGGCATGAATTAAGACAGCATATTGATTATGCAACAAACTTGAAAGGAATTCTATATACATATATGTGTGTATGTGTTTGTTTGTCTTCATATACACACACACACAAAATGGGTAATATACTATATTGACTAAATTGCTGCTTTGACAATAGAGAAATTGTAGTTGTGGTGATTTGGGTGCTAAATCAGATAACTGTGGCCTCCAGTCCCACCATAATATATAAAACTGTCAGAATGTCTACTGAGATATAGACAAAGCATTGCATGCATATATTACAATCATTGTATCACAGAATGAACTTCAGAAAATAAAGAGCTGATTTGATGTATGAGAAGAACAATTTTTGTGTTATTACTCATAATGAGAATGACCGTTTCATTTCTCCAACCATTTTCTGAATTGTTAAGGAGCATGAACAGCTGCAGAAATTATCTGGATAGTGTACTATGTGATGATGGAAAATGTGACACCAAACTCTGAAGGTTCACTGAAGAAAATTTCATGAGAAACAAAGATAATAGTGCTGAAATGCTGTTTAATATCAAACCTATACAATCTTCTCACAGATGAAGAGAAAACTTGAGGCAATTGAGATGTGGTATAAACAAAGAAGCTAAGACTACCATGGAAGCAACAAGGAAGTTTTCAAGAAGCCATTTACTCTTGTCTTAGTAGTAAATCCAACTGATCTGACAAAGTAAACCTGGATGCTGCCCTTGAAAAGAACCTAAAATCAGTGGTTAACTGGGGCAAGAAATGACTTGTAAAATTTTAATGCCTCCAAAAGAAAACTGCTCTTATTTAACCACCACAGAGAACCTTTTCTGCCTGCCATCACCATGGATGATGCTAAACTCCAGGAGAGCAACACTGTACACCACATGTTTTCCACTGACATGAAGTGGAGTGACTATATCAAATCAATTGCTACATCTTCTGCAAGGCAAATTAGTTTACTCTGTGGTGCTAGGAAATTTTTCTTGTCAGATATCTGCACATTTAAGAATCTATCATTTGATTGTATATTGAATACTGCTGTCATATTGCGTCTGGTGCTTCGACTATACATCCTAAGATTCTTGACAAAATCCAAAGAATGGTCTATAATGTTATCAGTCCTGACCTGGCATCTCAACTTCAGTTACTTTCTCACTGACATAATATGGCTTTCCTCTGTCTTTTCTACAAATATTTTCATGCCAACAGTTCTGATGAGCTTTTTCCTGCCTGTGCCTCAACTACATGAATTTAAGTGTGCTACGAGATTGGCAACTTGGTTATGTGATATTTTCCTCTGTCCCTCTTGACTTCAATATGTCTTGTGAGTATGAAATTTTCCAAGTCCTCTTTCCTCATTATGTGCCTTGAAATTTCAACTGTCTCTTTCTAAGTGTCTTTTTTGTTTTCATTTTCTCTAAAAATTTATTGTTGCTCACATGTTCTGTCCATGTAATCTCAGCATAAGAACAAAATGTAGTCATGAACAGTGGACTAATAACCATCTACCTCTGTAGAAAAAAATTAGGCATTCACTTCGAAACTCCCTAAAGATCTAGATTGAAAGACATCTGAAAAAGACCAGAAGGCACAATGGCTGAAACTGCGATAATAAAAACGAAGATTAGTACATTAGTCCAATTGTAAATAATATAAATAATGATCACTGTTTATCTGAGACAGAAAATTGTTTAAATTAAACGAAATTAAGTTTGAAACCACAAAAGACATCTTTAGAAAGTTACTTTTTGAATCTTAAGAATAAATTGACACTCTTATTCCATTTTTAAGCTTATAGAATCTGATATTCATTAATACATATGTGTGTGAATGATGGATTTTCTAATTAAAGTATTACAATGATTTAAAATAGTGTGTGTTTATGAGAGAAGTAAACGTAAGTACTTTGCAAATTAAATTCAGAATTTATTAGGATAAATAATGCTAGAAAAATATTAGCAAAAAGATCATGAGGAAGATTTTAAACTTAGTGAAATTTGACATGAGATTAAAACAGAAAATAACTTTAAAGAGAAAGAAAGAAAAAAATGAATATAAAATTCAGGAAAAAATAAATAAAAAAATGTATTAAGTTATTAGTAACAATAAATGTAACAAATATATATCAAATAAAACATATCGCAGACTTGCTTTTCACCCTCGTATAAAAAGAAAATATCACATTCAAACATTTCAGGGAATTTACCATTACATATTGTTTGCTTTTTCACTAAATTTATTGAATGTCAGAAAACATCAAGTTTTGGAGTATTTTTTCAGATCTTATCTAAGATGATTCTAATTTAATTTTCTTTTCTCACTTGGTGTCTAAAATATTTGCCTTCGCAATTCCTTTTGTCAAAAGTGAAATTGAAAGATATAATTTTCTGATGGAAAATATTTAACATGGCTAATGTTTGAAAGTAAAATTTTGAGACTGTAGCAAGTTTTTTAAAAGTAGGATAATGTAGGACAAGTTCAGTAAATGCCAAATTTATCAGAGGGTACATTGGCATATGAAACTATTTGGGCTCAATACAGGGAAGCTATGAAAACAAGGAGGATATACAAACAGTGGGAGGGCACCAACATTTAAATCAGCATCATTGAATACATGCAACATCTGTGGTCATGTCTGTATTTCACACATTGGATTTTGCAACCAAATGCGGTGTGGGATAAGAATCCAATTCTCATGTATGAAATGTCAATGGTCTTCCAAAACTAAGATGTCAATGACGACATAGAAGTGGAAAGTCGTCCTTCTGAGTTTCTATGAAAAATGCTCAAAACTATTATTATTATTATATATGTTCTTCATCAGCTTTTCAGGAATTTCTTCTGAGAAATTCATCTTTTAGCAAGTGATACATTATAAAATAATTCTTGATGTGTTCTTTATTAAGATATTTCCTGTTATTTAGCGTGTGTATAAAAAGTAGCACATTAGATTCTTTAAGAAAATATTAAACTATTTACTCAAGATTGGTAATGATAGAAGTGAAAAAAAACTTTCATTCAAATACAAATGTTGTTATATAGAATCATAAAAATGTTAGCAGATGCTACCAAAAGTTTCAGTTTAGTCCCATTGGGTGTGGCGTGTATACAGCAAGCCAAATGTTAATAGTCACAAAAGCTACAGACAAAAGTCCATTCTATATTTCACTCATGCATACTCTTTATATTGCTGCAACTTTTGGATAGTGCCTCAAGTATTTTGATATATGTGTAAACAATATCTTATCCAAGATAGTGAAAACAAAAAAATTCCCCAAACTGAACATTTCTTTCCATGGATAGTATTGGCACACCAAGTGTTATGATGGCATCAAACATGAATTTACTTCTATTGTGCTCTGCTATGCCTTGGAGAGTAAAGTGGATGTTATTAATTCAAAATAAGTTTGGTTCAACTCAAACTATCAAGCTGTTTTCTGAGGTCTCGTCAGCCATATTTATGATACTTGTGAATATATTCACCTTTGTTAGTTTTTTCATTTTGAAAATGAACTGCAGATTTCACTATGTATAACAACCAACTTCATTGTCCATCCTGCATATGATACTGACATGCATCTGGTCCCAAAGACTTCAGTTAAAACATTGTAAATACAAAACAATGGTAGAAGCACGGAAAATGAAAGCTGGTTATTATAATAATGGAGATGATTTTTATTATATCTTTCAAGTATAAGTCAGAGTGATGATCATTTCAAAAGTGATTTAATGGAAATTATGATGAGGATTTTGAGGATAATTAGAAAAACAATTTAGGATAATCATTTTCTTCTGAAATTTAATTCCATATCTAATCTGAAAATTTTACAAAATATTTGAGCTGAAAAGGTTGAAGATTATAAAACTTGCAGTTTTGGATGTTTATCTTGGTAGAAGGTAAATAAAATGACATGGATAGGAAAATAAAAAAGGAAATATTTTTCTTTTTTAATTAGAAAAATGTTTAGGTGAGACAACAATATATATATATGTGTGTGTGTGTGTGTGTGTGTATGATTAATAAACTTACTTTTTACTGTCTGGTAGGTTATTTTAATGTTTATATATATATATATATATATGTGTGTGTGTGTGTGTGTGTGTGTATGTATGTATGTATGTATACAGGGTGCGATGGATAAATTTTCGTCTAAATTACTAAATTGTATATATGCCAAAAGGGACGAAACCCCAGGTCAACATATGCACAAGGGAAAGAAAAAAACATAAAGGAATTAGAAGAAACATACCATAACTTGAAAAGATACTAAGTATTCCAGAACCTAATTCTAAACCAAAAATAAACATCTCAGTCTGAACAGAAATTCAAATCCCTAATTCTGAACCATAATACCTTTGATCTCAGCAAAGTAATTTTTGGGATATATATATATATATATATATATATATATATATATATATATTTTTATTGCTTGAAGCAACCACATGTCTAGCCACACTGAAAAGCTGTTACACAGCAAAACAGTCTGTCTGTGGATTACTATATATGCTCCTGTTTGTTGGTTTTGAAGAAAGGGTATTTAACAGCTGCTGCCCATATAATGCTAATCTCTTCATAATGAATAGACCACTCTGGCAACTGATAATGCTTATATCATGTATATAATGCATTAAAAATTGCATTTCTCCATAGCATGCACCAATAGCCTAGGGGTAAGAGTCTCCAACTCATGTCAAATTGGTTGAGTTTTGATCTCAGCTTGAAGCAACCATGTGTCTAGCCACACTGAACAGCTGTGATGCAGAAAAACAGTCTGTCTGTGGATGACTATATATATATATATATATATATATATATATATATATATATATATATATATATATAAGGCCAGATTATGGTACCCAGTGTAATTTTTGATAGAATTTTTATGCATGTAAATTTATAGCAGTGATGCAGCTAGTAATCAAGTATTTTCCATGAATTTATATACTGTTTCATTCTACTTTTCAGATATACTTTTGTCATAGGACACACAGACTAATTTGAGGAATTTGGGGAAAAACTGATCAGACAATGTGTTTTCTACAGAATAACTCTAGTCTGCAAGTAGAAGATATGGATACTACAGTAAAATGAGGATCAATTCTTATTTTTACTGTTATCAAAAGGAACATAGAACTTGAAATCTGGTTGTAAAAATTAACAGGAATAAACTGAATAGCTTTTATTTACAATGTAGTTAATGACTATTTTTTGAGTAACGTTCTGCTTTCTGTCAAATGGAGAAAATCATTTATTCAACTGTTTAGAGAATGTAATGTCTCTTCTATGAATGACATTTAGCAGCCATATTTGATATAAGGTATAAATGTTTAAAACATGGTAGGAAGATCATATTTCTTACAATTATAAATATTTTTTTTACTTTACTTCTTACTAATCTCATTACTTCATTTCTCTAAAATTATTTCTTGTATTCAACAACACCTACTCCAATCACTTGTACTTATGTCAATTTTCCTTCTAATGTTCTACTTCTATAATTTGTTAATTTACCTTCCTCAAATTTTCATCTTTTATATTTGTTGTATGCCCCCATTCCCATAAATACGGTAGTGACTACTGTATGTGTTGGTCTGTGGTTTGTGGTTGGGGATTCATTGTGGGATTCACTTGACTCACTTCTAGCAGTTGACTACTACTTCTACACACCAGTGGCGAATCTTATATGTGTTGTTCTTGTCCTAAGTATTATCATTCAATATCAACCTTTGTGTGATTATTCTATTCAGTAACCTTCCTTAGGTTACAAGAGTATTTAATATAATTCTACAGTTATAGAAATTGAGAATAAGCTTAGTCTGTTTGTTTGTTTTATGAAATATCAATATATTGGGTCATTTAATGTAAAAATTTAATGTTTTTTCCTAAATAACATCTTGTATTTAAACAGACAATTTAATGCTGATGATGACCAGAGGGTACTTGGTCGAAATTTTGTCTCTATAATAACATCTAAATCAACCAAGATGAAAACAATAGTCTGAAATGATAAAAAAATATTCATTTATAAGACTAAAGCAGGAAAATGGCATTGATAAAACTGGTTACAATGCCCAGTGATGATACAGACCTAATTCTTTTCTGAGGACATACAAATAGGGTTCAACATGAGATGGTAAAAGGTTTTGGTGATTATAGAGATTTATGAAGTGTAGATTAGATGTGGCACAAGGCAAAAAATATGGAGCGCTCACCGAGGATCAAATTCACTTTGCAGTTTTAATAGCTCTAGAAAGACAAGCTTGCTAACCATTACACCACGTTGAAGTGCGCTTGATTTATTAAGTATAGCTTAGCTGTGGCACAAGGCCGAAAGTATAGAGCACCTAATAAAAAATTTGGTCATTATAAACCCCCATTACTGTAACCATGTCATACCAGCTATGAGCCCTAAAAATGGATTAAAGTTTAAAATAAAGTATCTTCCTTTTTGTGTTTAACTCTTCTTGTCAATCTTGTGTATCTTTAATATTTCGTTCATTTTACTTTTTAAGTACTACTTTGTTTTATTTTGCCTCATTCTTTTAAAAAAAAATTTCTGATATTTTTGTACGGAGATTTTCTTTTCTTTGTCCATAATTTCATACTACATCTACGTAAAAAATGGATTTCTTCATTATTATATTTATTCTTGATGATTTACAACTTTATTATTACTATTCAATTTTTATTTAGTCTTCCTTTTGTCTTTCCAATATACACTGTACTAAGATGATGGCTAAACATGGAAACCATCCTGTGTCTATCTTTTGATCACATACAATGACAATAATCAGAAATGAAATTATAAACATTGAATCAATAAGATCTGAAGAGAAATATTGATATCAAATCCAAAGTGAAAAACTTTCGAGTTTGAAGCAAAAACAATGAAACAAAAAAAAGGATAAAAACACCTTGCATTGATATTTAATAAAGAAAGGAATAAAAATGAAAGAAATCACAAACATTTTTTTTCTCTTCAGAATGCTGCTTTTGTGTCACAGAAAACATGAAGAATACAACTGAATGTTTTGTTTTTATGTTTAAAATTATTGTTCAGAGCTAAACTTAAACATATCTCATCTGTACAAATACATGCTTCTGTTTGCAAACTTCTATAAGATTTAAATTAAGATTTTTTATAGATGGTTTTTTGAGAGGCAGTAATGAAGCAATTAAAAAGATAAGCCATGCTTTCTACAGAATCATTTATTATTTAAAATTTTAGAAGTGATAAAATTAAATTAAATTCCTTATATGAATTCAGATCAAATATGGATTGGAATCTGAGAGAATGATAAAATGAAGAACAAATAAGAAATGTTCATTAATTAAACATGTTTCACTTTTATTAAAGATTCATCAGAGAATTATATTTGGAGAAAAAAGATGAAATTCTGTATTTTTACTTTTGTGTTGTTTGATTTTGATAGGTTAATCATGTTTCACAGACATTCAACTTGTCAAACAAATGTTGGTTTAATTTAGGACATTTCAAATTCATGGAGTGACAACATCTCCATTCAAAGTACAAAGAAATTCATGAATTCCAAGCCTAATAAAAAACTATAAATATTGCTTTGTCTCTGTGGGATTCAGATGTGAGTGTGTGCATGTATATATGTCTAGTAGACATTGTTTGTTTGGGAACAGTTTTATGTAAATCAATAGATGTGCTATATATATATATATATATATATATATATATATATATATATATAAGGCAATCAGCTTATTCCACTACCTTGGTTTCAACCTTTCAGTATCTTTAGGTGATTTTGGTCAATTGATTTCCTCACACTTTATTTTTTTTAAATAAAATTTGTCAATGCTATATTGTTTAAAAACTGGCAGTGTATGCCCATTCATGAAACCCAACACAAAATTAAAATACATGAATGTCAGATCCAACCACCCTGTGAGTATAATAAAGCAATCCCCAAAAGAATAGAGTCCATTTTATCTAGAAATTCCTGTAGTAAAAAAATTATCAAAGTTAAAATGAAAGAATATGAAAGGGCTTTAAAAGAAGAGGGGGCATAAAGCCAAACTGGAATTTAAACCTCAAAGCAATAAATGGAAAAAAAGAAATTTGTGAAAAAGTAAAAATATTATTTGGTTTAACCCCACTGTTAACTTAGAGGCAAAGTGTAAAATAGGGAAAAGATTTTTCAAATAACTTAACACTTCCCCATTAATTCTGAATTATATAAAATATTTAATAAAAACACAGCTAAATTAAGCTACAGCTGTACTAGTAATTTAGAAACCACAATAAAATGACAAAATGCCAGAAATTTCAAAACTAATATGCAGCAAAACATTGTTGACAGTAATATATGCAATTGTAGAAATAAAAGATGTATATTAGATGGAGTTTGCAAAACTGAAGCAGTAATTTTTAGAGCAGAAGTAATAGATACAAATGACCAGAAAAAATATGCATAAGGTCTACTAAGAGTAACTTTAAAAGGAAGTGGTACAATCATAAGTCATATTTTAAGTTAGAAATCCTTAGAAATTCTACTAAATTAGCCAACCATGTGTAGAAATTAAAGGAGAAAAATAAAAAAAACAAAACCAAACATAGCAACATTTGTAACTAATGTCAACAAGAAAAATTAACTATAATAACATTTCCAGACCCCAAAAAGTTAGAAAGCCTTAGAAATTCTACTAAACTAGCCAACCATGTGTGGAAATTAAAGAAGAAAAATAATAAAGATGTGATTTTAAACTGGAAAAACAAAACAAAACGCAAAACCTTATAACAATCATATCTGCAACCTTTATCAACAAGAGAAATTAGCTATACTAACATTACCAGACCCAAAATCTTTTTAAATCAGAGATTGGAAATTATGTCCCGTTGTATTCATACTAAAAAGTTCCTTTTGGGTTCATTTCAAGTGGGATAAAAAGGACGTATGTATATTTCATTTAATTCCCCACCCATACATTTCCGATACACTTAACTTTTTTTTATTACATATATATATATGTGTGTGTGTGTGTGTGTGTGTGTGTTTGTTATTTTTATCACTTTAAATGTTGTTTTTAGTGGATACCCATATTTGAGTATGTGCTTTTTTACAAACAACATTATTTTATTTTTACTACCTATCTCAATATTCAAGAAATCTTATTAAAGGAAAATGTGCTCTCTGGCTAGTAGAGGAAAATACTGTTTAAAAAAAAAATAACTGGACTGTCTATTCAAACACAAGTATCCATTAAAAATAATGTTTAAAATCATAAATATATGTTAGATTAATTAATCTATTTATTTATTAAATAAAAAATCCATTATTTCTTTCGCTATATGCTATATATAAACAAAAAAATCCATGAAAATGTCTACCAGCTTAGCTGAAAGCACTCAGAATCAACAAATCTTGCACAGTTTTTACTTTCATTAAGTCCAGAAAATAAAACACTTGTATGCATCCAAAAAAATAAATAAATAAAAATGATAAAAAGTACTTTGTCCGTCTTGTTCAATGGAATATGTATAGAGATAGCAACAAATAAATCATCAAATAACCTCTAACCCTTAGTACTTGACAATGTCTAAGTATGAAAGCAAAATAAGAGCATCCTGGGTTTGATGATAAACTACATCTGGCAGCAAGTAAAATTAAATATACAAACATTTCTCTGAAATATATGCTAAAGCATTTTCTCTGTTTTGCTTATGCTTATTGTTGTTTCTTGCATGAGTTGTTTGTAATTTATACATTTCTGTTGTGGGGCTTATGATATCTTTTAAACTCCCAAACAAAATTATTTTTTAATGTCAACACTTCTTGCCATTTTGGTAATCCTTGTTGTAGCAGAGAGACTGTAATCACAAATACAACTATAGTACGCTGTTGAACAATGCTGGTGTCAGATGCCTTCAGATATCACTCACACTAATATAGCGATCTGAATAGCGGAATAGTATAGTAAATAGTGTAGAGAATAATGGTCCATATAGTTATAGAGGATAAACTAGAAATAACAATCTGAATAGTAATAGAGAATAGACTAGGAATGGTGATCATTTAGAGGTTACAATAGTCTCTATTTATGTGTTTTCTTTATGATCATGTGATCAACTTAATTCAAAAATGGGATCACCTATGTTTACTCATTGGTGATCTATGTTCAAACTACAATCTCGGCAGTGACACTTTATTCCTATATATATATAAATAAATTACATTCAGACAAGGTCAACTTATCATTAGTACAACCTCACCACATTACTGCCCTGATACCAAACAAGGTGTTTTTGTAGGTGAGTTATTTGTTAATAAAAATTGCTGTTTTGTTTACTTTTTTTAATAAAAATATCTTATTTTCAGCTTATAAAAATGCATGTCGATAATCATATGGTCCGGAATAATCATTTAAAAATGTTATTGTTGAATTATTACGTTTCTATTTTTATAATAAATATTGTAAAAAAAACGCCTGATAATTATTCACCAACCCGATATATATACACATCTTAAGCACTGAATAAAGTAAAAATAAAAATAACTTTTTTCTAAGGAGCATGTTTATAAAACTTCAAAACTTACGAAAACAGTTGTTTCATGCTAATAACTTGAAGTCAGTTTTTACAGTTTAATTGCAATATAACTGATATGACCAATCAGTGAATGATTCACTTAAATTATATGGATACTGAATAACCAGTGAAAACTTTAGTAATTAGAAGAGACAATATCTCTTTTAAATATGATTACTCAAATTTCATAAAATAGCATTCATTCATTAGCCAAGCTTTTAGCAATGCTGAATCAATGTTCTTCTATAAAAAGACAAAAATCAATTCAACTTCATAATAACATGGTAAGTTTCATTTACTATATTTATCTTGTTGAGGAAGCAGGTATGGTTAAGCAGAACTGACAAAATTCTCAATAACAATAAAAAGAGGAAGAAGAAAAGTGCAAAATAATACAAGACAATGTAATGCAAAGCAGAGTAAAGCAACTGTAAGGTAAAATATTTCACAAAATAGAAGTAGTGTACACACACAAAAGGGATACAGTCAAGTGATTATAACGTTATGAATTCAAGGCAAAAAATATGTGGGTTAAGACCAAGAATTATCCATTTTTATTGGCTAGAAAAAATCTCAGGATGCATCTGAAAGATTTGTCTATATATTTGAGAAAGGGTGAGTTTTAGCAAACATTACTTGAAATTGAAACCAACATTCCAATATGAAGTACAACCTCTCTCTCCTACAGGGAGGATGTAACAAGCATCTCAGTTCTATCACTACTTCCACGGAAAATACTCAGACAAATTACATTCCCTGGTCCCGTCAGTCAAACCTTCACAGCAAGGACATACCATGCCACTTACAAAGTAGCAAACCATCCACATCCTCTCCATATTCCATCTGTGAGAAGTATGTTCCACTCAAACATCTCACCATGAACCACTACTCTGTGGAACTGACTTGCAAGAGGATATTTCCTCAATTACTACAATCATAACCTGTTCAAGACTAGGATTAACTCTTAACTCCCCTTCCTATTTGTAACCTTCTACCTTGAGTGGCCCCCAAGCCTTGTACAGGGGAACCTTAATGTAAAAATAAAAAATGAACTTACACATTAACTCAATATCTACACTCATACATTGTTATTCATGGGACTAAGTTAAAAATACTCTCATTGCCAAAGGTACTTCTGAACTGTAATGTGTGAAGATACATTTTGAACTGTATCGTATTAATATCAGTATTTATCCAAGTTTATTTTATTGACTGTGAATGTTGAAAAAAATTCTTTACTTTTTCTCACAATTAATGCCTTGTCTCTTCTGTTCACCATTTTTACAGCCACATTTATATCAATGATCTTTTGTCTGGTCAGATTTCTCTGATTGATGGTAGATCACTATCACCATTATCCATAAATCATTTGTCAATTAAGAAGAAGACTTTATAAGACGCTTGATAGTATATAAAAGCAGCTTCAGATCTTGAAAACAAAATTTTTTTTAACCCCTAAATGATGAAAAAAAAATCAGATTTGACATTAGTTCTACTGTGAGAAGTCAGATCATGAATACAAAAATATCTATCCCTAAACATTGAATCATTTTCTAATGTTAAATGACATAGAATTTTATGCTATAAGTTTGGGTATATGATCCTAACAAAGTTATAAATTATTAACAATTGGAAAAATGTTCATGAAAGTACGTTTTAAAAAAAACATCCGAATATGCATTTTGCCAATTAGGCTTCATCAGATCAAAGGCAAAGAAATGAGTTTTGTGTGTATTCATTTGTGTATGCTTAAAATAATGAAAATCTTATATTTTTCCCAAGCTGGTGTTGCTCATGACTAAAAAAGAGAAAGGAAATGAGTGACTTTTAAAAAAAGCCCTTTAACATTTTATCTTCTTTGCTTTAAGCGTCCAATTCGAAAGATAGAATCCTTTAAAATAGGAAGAAAATAAATGAAAGATTTGTTTTTTCATTCATGTGTTCTCCATGTCAACAATATGTTATATATTTGGGTATATGATCCCAACAGAGTTATAAATTACTGACAATTGTAAAAACATTCATGGGAGTATAATGTTTCAAAAAATATCCGACTATGCATTTTGCAGATTTTTTCAAAACATTATGCTTTCATGAATATTTTCCCACTTGTCAATAATAGATTTTTATTAAATAATTAGAAAATAATACTGTAAAAACAAAAAATACTCCGAAAGCACAGAAGGGATCAGTAGAAAATTATGGGAATAAAAAAATAAGCAGAAAAGGATATTTACACATTAAAATATTTTCTAGATGATTACCCAAAACATTTGTCCGCAAATTCTTAGTATAAAATATAATATTACAGCCTATATATATAAGTGGGGGGAATGTATCTTGTGTATTCCTCAAGTAAATATTTTTATGGGAAAATGTAAATTTTTGCATGTGTGTGTGTCTGTGTGTGTGTGTGTGTATAAAAGGGACAGCATTTGTCAAAATTATTTACTCTTTCCCTCATCTACCGCTACAAAAAATACCTATTACTTTGCATTATTCATTTCATAGACTAAAAGAGAAAATCAGAATTCTGATTAAGTTTCCACAAACACATAAAAACATAAATATATATTTTTTATTTATAGAGAAAAGGTATAAAAACTAAAACTAAAAATAAAGAAAAACTTATAACTTAAAATTATATTCTTCAAATTAAGGCACTTCCTCTCTATTGTACTAAAAAGACTGAAATGATAATTTGAACAACAAATAAAATTAATTTTAAAGTTATAGTTTCATTCTTATTATATTTATTATTGTGTGCATGTGTGATAAACTTTGAGAAATAATACATAATATCTGAGTGATTAAGATAATAAATTGTATAAAGTTACCTAGTTAAAATCACTTTCAGGATCATTAATTTGTTTTTTTTTTTTTATTTAGCCTAAAACTTAACACAAAATATTTGACCATTTTTCAAGTCAGTCAATGAGGAAAGTACATTTTGTAGAACTCTCAATATAAAAGTGTCTACATCATCTCTTAATATCTCAATATAATTGCCTTGTTTTGAACAAAATCTTTCAATTTACCAGTAAAATTTTAACTGAATAACCCATCAGTTTCTGAACATTTTCTTTCAAAATATTGCAAATAATGTTTATGCTATAGATATATATTTTGAAAATCTATATACATGCAAAATAAACAGTGTTACGGCATATTCCTCTCTAATATTTTATCTTCAGTTTAAAAAATTTATAATAAACACATTTGTTAAAAAGTGTTATTCAAGCAAATCAAAGTAACAGACTTAACTTCTTTTTTATACTGCCTCTTTAAGACTTGACACTCCCCAGCAATTTTATTCTTTGTCACTCACAGTAATGTTTACCTTTTAACTATTGCTACCATCCTTATCCTTCCATCCTTTAATATAAGCATGTCAAGTAATTGGTGGTGCCTTTCCATGGCCCTTTTGTATTTGATATATCCTGTGAGTTTCCAATTCTCCAAAACCTCCTTCCTCATTATGCCTCAAAACATTTTCACTTACTTTCTGTTTCTAACTATAAGTGTACTTTTGGTTCCATTTTCTTTAAGGCTTCCTTATTGCTTACATGTTCCATCCCTGGTATTCTCAGTATGCTTCTGTAGAACTTGTTGTAGAGGTGGAAATGAGTAACCTGGAAGGCAGAAACTGTTGTGGTGGTTAATTCCTTCTCCACCTCGCAAACATAAATCCACGCATCTAACAAAAGAGGACATTGAGTAGGGGCAAATAGGTATATAATTTATTTACATATATACAAAAACTGATAACTTCTATCACTTGCTGTAGCCTTAGTGGTGACATTAGAAGTGAAACAGACATTGATGGTTGTCATCATCATTGGTGGCATCTCTCTCTCTCAGTGTATTATGTTGACATCAAATTCTGGTCTGTGTCTGGTCTATTTGAATTTGGGTATATATAGTTTTTAGTTGGCTAGAAATTAAGATTTTGCTTTTTGAGTGAGAGTGGCTCTGACTGGTCAATATATTGTTCATTTTGTTTTGGTTAAAGTGGATGTATGCATGGAGATGATGCACAGAAAACACATTTACGCAGTCTGGCTTGAGTCATCAAACATTCAACATCTGGTTTGTGCAGAAAATGTATTCTCAGTATCCTTCTGGAGAACTATATTCCCATTGCCACCAGTACACTGTTCGTTTGTGAGGAAAGGTTACAAAAGTGTCCAGCACTCTCTTCTTTGTGTCTAATGAAATTTTAGAGTTTCTTAATACTTTGTTCAGTTATTGGAAGGCATCTGTTGTTATTCCAATGAGTGGTGAGATTTACTGTGTTGTCTCTGGGGTAATGAGTCAGATAAAATAAGGACATGTTCCAATTTCCACTTTCTTGAGATACAGGCCAGATGAGTCATTCATTGATGTGTAGTAGAGGAAGTGGCTTATGTTCATGTGAGACTGTTGGTAGAAAATACGTGAAAAAATTGGAATCCCTGGATTAACATCAAGTTTTGTGTGAAAATTTATAAAAGTCCTACTGAAATATTAGATCTATAAAAATCATGGCTGATGGTAAATGTGCTACAAAGGAATTCATTTTTCTTTTTGAATGGCAAAGGCTGTTTAAGGAAGTGTACGGCAAAATGTAACAGAAGGAATAGGCAGCCAAAAACAAAGAATAATTAACTTGGTTTTTTTACAGCTTATCAACCATTTGTGGGTTATGCAAAGCCAAAAAATATTTTGAATTGTAGGATGTTGCTAACAGTACCAGGTGTTCTCAAGCAATCCCCTAAGTGCTGACCAGTCTCAACACTTAACTTTGGTGACTGAATGGGAACTGGTGTTATCAGCCATTAAATGCAGACGTAAATGTTTATTTGGAAGTGCTGAAAGTGTTACAAGAATTTGTTCCCAGATAAAAACCTGATCTATGGCCTGACAAGTGGAATCACCACAACAACAACAACAATGCTCCTTTGCATGAGGCATTAGGAATTTATGAGTTGCTCACGAAGAAATCCATTGAAAAAAATGGGCCTTCCATTCTTTTCGCTGGATTTAACCTGTGATTTTTTCAAAATTGAAAAAATACCCTGAAGGGACAACGATTTACTAACATTTCTAACATTCAGAAACACTTGACCACATTACTGAGAGTTATTACTGGAGAAATGAATTTCAAGAATGTTTCCTTTAAGTGCAGATCACACAGAGTACTTCCAGCAGCTAATAATGACTAGATCAGCAAACTTTGCTTTCACAGAGCCATTCTAGGATTTTATTTCCATACCTTGTTCTTCCTTAGGTGTCATGTATGAGGCACATTTAGGCAATCATTCCATTTGTATTCTTTTAGTAACGAGAAATTTCTACTCAGACAGCTTTTTCTCTAGAACTGCCATTTTGTGGAATAAACTACTTCGGTGATTATATTACTTTTCACTTCATATTTGACAGAAAAATTCCAGAAGGTACTTTTTGCAGTAGGCTGGTTGCCAACCAAGGCTAAAAGAACCAGTTTGTCCTGCTATTTAACCCATAACTGGTGGGTGAAGAGGTCAATTCATACCTTTCCCAAGGGTATTTGTGCATAAGTAAATGTAATAAACTTGACCAGAATTTGAACTCAGTTATCAGAATTCTCATTCCAAGACATTATCCACCATGCCACACATCTAAGCTTACAGAAACTAGTATTTCAAAGTGGTCAACCATCTAGGTACTGACCAAGCTCAACATTGTTTAACTTCAGTGATTGGAGGAGAACCGGTATTTCAATGCAATATGGCAATAAAGGTCAGAAAAAAGTCTTTTTTTTATTAACTCTATTTTTATTTAATAAAAAAAAAGTGGAGACAGTTACACATATCTTTTTCCAACATTACCACACTTGTGGATATTAGTATTTGTAATGAATTAACTTGTGCACATTTTTCTTTAACTCAATACAATGCCACTCTAGGTAGAGACTTGCTGAATGTATGGACATAAAGAAAGGACTAAGATTTCACAGTTGATATAGTCAAATGTGACTATTATATTATCTTATTTAATATCATCCATTTGGGGAAGTTTCTGTCAATTAAGTTATATAAGAATAAAGAGCTTCTGCCAACACTTGGGTTTGAATATATATTGCCAGTGGGCAAACATGGCTGATCTCATTGTTGAATTAGGTGACCATGTGACTGGAGGAAACGCATAAGTAGGAGGTTGCGTGGCATCTAAACGATCGTTATTTCTATTCTATCCTCTGTTACTATATGGACCACTCTATTCTAATCACTATACTATTTCTCTATTCGGATCAATGTATGAATTACTATTTGAGTGAGTATTATTGAGCAAGTACTATTAGTGTGAGTGATATTCAAAGGCGTCTGACACGAGTATTGTTCAGTGGCATTACTATAAATTGTGTCTGCGATTACAAAGTCTCTACTACAATGAGCATTACGTAAGTGACAACAAGTATTTGTTGGCATCACAAAAGTGGCAACGAGTGTTCATTGACATCACAAAATAAGTTTAAAAAATCTCCCCTTTTGTAGGATTAAAATTGGTTGCACCTTAACTTGAAGTGGCTAAGATTGTAGTAGTCAAAGAAGCATCCTCTTGGGAGTTTGTTTCACAAAGTGACATTTCAAGGGGTCAAAAGTTGAGTAGAACTTGCTCCTTACCAAAGGAATACAAAAGGAAAGGTTTCAAAATAATTATAAATAAAGAGAAAATGACTTGACATTGAGGTTAATGGCTACCTTTGATTGCCTTTAAGCAACAACATTATAAAATATATTTGATTGTATAGAAACACTTATCGAAATAATATGTTCGATATCAGTCACTCAACCAGAACTGCAATGTACACTATTCAAAGTTAAACTTTATTTACAAAAAAAATCTATGTAAATAATACATTTAAAAAAATAGTTTAATGGATTTTAAAAGCCCTTTATTGACTGTCTGGTTATTTTGTGATAAGTTTAGCCTTTGGGATAGAAATTGCACCAATTTAATCCTATTCATTCTCTCTTTAGCTCTATCTGTAATTGTTGATAATAAGAAAGATGTGAATACAAAACAAAGATAGACTATCTGGGCAAATGTATGATAAAAGCAAAACAGCTCATCTCCAAATAAAAACAAACAAAAATGACTGAAATGAGGATTACAGACTAATGTAAATAGGCAATAGTATTTAGGTAAAACTAAATTAAGATACAACCTCTGCAAGAACAACCTATTAATCTTGAAGACAATTCCTCTTCCAAGTGTATCTTAAGTTTGCTTGATCAGTTGTGAACTGGCCAGTGCATCAGATTGCCCAAAGGCAAATAGGCCCCTGATGGAATGGACCCCTTTTATATCAAATAAAGAAACAAACACAGTTGTTTTAGTAATAAAAAGGAATAAGAACTTTATCAAGTTATTTTCACACATTCAAAGCTAAAGATCTTAAAAATGAGGTTAAGAAATTTTCTGTCTGGGGAGAATTTAGATCTTCTGTGTTGCTATCCATTGAAAAGGAATTGTTAGATGAATGAGATGCAAAGTTATTGGGAGATTCAAATAATCATCTCGTGAACACAAATGATAGCTCTGAATATTCTGAACTGCATGCAATGCTTGATTGTATGTTTGCAGTCTATTAATGTGTAAATTATAAATTAAACTATTTTAAAATATCAGTTACTTAAAATTAAGAAAAATAATTAGTAGAACCTGTACTTACATTTGGTATATACTGCCAGTAACATATACAATACATATATAATGTAATTATACAGAAATATGCATTTTTTTGACAAAAAAATTTAATTTTACCTTTCTTTTTTACATGTATTTTTTGAAAATTTTATTTATTCTTTATGAAAATTAAATGATAGTATTGTAGTTGGCACATTGGAGTAATGGATAGCAGCTCAGATTAAGGAATTGGAGATCCGAGTTCGAATTCCACTTGGATCCATTACATTCACTTACATGCTAATACCCTTGGGAAAGGTATGAATCCTCTTCTCCCCCCGCACAACCATGAGTAAATGGCAGGACAGACCCGGTTCTTTAGCCTTGGATGGCCACTGGTCCACAGAAGGAAATGGCAACCTACTGCGGGGAAAAATCTACCTCGTCAGTCATGTATCAGAAGATACATGATTGCCTCACACATGGCACATAACTGACTGATTGTAGTTGTGGGTGGGCCCACTTTGTCCCCTGGTTACTAATATTTTTAGACCCAGTCCGCCACTGTCTTTGATATTCTTTTAACTAACATGTAAACCATTTAAGATATTGACATTATCAACTTATGTACCTTGTTCTTTCAGGACATTGGTGATTATATCTCTCCACAATTTCCTTTCCTGTAGTTTTTAATAAATTTTGTCTTTTTGATACCTCTTCTAAACTGTGTTCTACCATCCCTTTACTCAAGCTCTCTAGGTAGGTTATGCATTGCTTTCCACTGTCTCTGCTTTCAATCTGTCCTGTGAGTATCACATTTTCCAAGCCCTTTTTCTTCATTATGTGTCTTTTTGGCAAGGCATTTAATTCAATAGTGCATCTTAATTAAACAGATTGAACATTATTGACTTATTGATCGAAATTCATCCATAGAAATCTTACTTTTGTGAATGTTGAAAACTTTAACCATTGTTTGGTTCCTTGTATCACTCCAGAAAATACCTAATTCCCACTGCTATGCTCTTTTTTACACGAGTCAGATCAGATCAAGAAAGGAGTATTACTACCATATATGGGTTGGTGCTACCCAATCCCCACTGTCTAGCTTCAACAGAGTTCAAAAGCACTTATGATGCCTTGTGGGTGATTAATTATTCTGTACCCTGTAACCCTTATGGTACAGAAGAAATTCTCTATTACTATTACTACAAGGGATGTTCAGACAAATTACATTTTTAGGGCC
The DNA here is from genome assembly GCA_964036315.1 of Acanthosepion esculentum. Taxonomy (NCBI): domain Eukaryota; kingdom Metazoa; phylum Mollusca; class Cephalopoda; order Sepiida; family Sepiidae; genus Acanthosepion; species Acanthosepion esculentum. The sequence continues at coordinate 129,421,564 of OZ038475.1, forward strand.
ACCAGCTTGAAACTTCAAATGCCACGCCATGTTTGCCATTCCATTTCAATTCATGTCTTTTTTATATGGACAAAGATCCACTCAGATTCTTCACCAGAACTGTTACTTCGTGGAGTAAAGTCCCAAGAGGATGTTCTCCTGACAACTACAATATTGGTCTCTTTAAGTAAAGGGTCAACTGATATTTATCATACAGATCCTCATAAAATGTATTTCTTACTTCTTCCTTCTCCTTCCCTTTCAACGATGTTGTTTAGTAACCCCTTACCTTGAAGGACCTTTGGGTTTTGAATTGGGTGAAGTAACAGTAAAAAAAAAAAACAGCAAAAAACTATCAGTAAGACCGAATATGATGTTTTTTCTTATTGGTTGGGTATCTCCAATGAATATTCGTCTAACCAATTAGACAGAAATCCTCAGAATAACATGGCAATCATGTCTTAAGATCAGCATGGCCCAATCCCCTTCTCAAAAATATTGATCCTAAAATATTAACAGCTGGTGAGAAAAACAAATCATTTGCATTACTAACACTGTTCAGTTCACTGTCCCAAGTATTTCATCATGGAGCTGGTAGATATTTTATTTCTTCAAAACCACATGTCCCAGGATTTGAACCAGCTATGTTCTGGTTGGGCAGCCATTTTCTTTCTTTTTACAGAAACAGCACAATAGACATCATCTCTTTGAGCAGCAGGAGCAGGTACCATTATCAGTGGTGGTAGGCAGCTCATCCTGCATTTTGTTTCCGCTACAGAACATTTAGAAACCTTTCATTAATAGTGGATTTCAAGAAACCTATCTTTAATGCTGGATTTTAAGAAACCTATAATTAATACTGTTTTATAAAGCCTATCATTAATACATGACTTTTTAAATACCTGTCATTAATACGGAATATTTAGAAACCACTCATTAACACCAGATTTTTCAAAACCTAACATTAGCACAGGATTTGGAGAAATCTATCATTAATGCAGGATTTTTAGAAACCTATGATTAATACTGAATTTTTCATTTTAATTTTTATAATACAAGATTTTATTGTGGGCATTAATGGGTTAAACATCTTCTTGACAATAAATAATACCCAGCAAGCATCAAAATAATTCTCTGTAGATTGTTACCTTTAGAAATTCTTTAGTTGTTCATTCACTATAAAAAGTCTATCAAAACATCAATAAAATAATGTTTTTGTTGTTCTTATTGTTTTTGCAGAGTGTTATGACTTATCTTTACATGAAAGGAATGCCAAACAGCAGGAAGGATACCCTATTTACCCAGACTCATCTGGATAAACTTGAGGAAGCTGACTGCTTCAAGTTTGTTTCCTTCTTAAATCAGCCATACCATCTAAATAGTTTGAAAGACATTTTCATAGAAACCTACAGATGCAATCTGCATCTGATAAAGCAGAAGTTAGGTGAGAAATGTCTTTTGTGTTGCCTACATTGTCAAAAGAATATTTTGTGAAAATAAAAAAACAATGAAAAGGCAAAATCTTAAAGCTATCATAAAGTACATCATCAAACAGAACAGCACCATAATATGTCAAAGGTTAGATAGCAGACAAAAGCTAACAAGACAAAACACAAGTGTAACAATGTTCAAAACAGAATTGCAGATCTCTCTAGATACCAGTCAATCACTTAAAACTTCCTCTTTTATGTGCCATGATCCTTTAGGATCTGGGAATCATAGCTCTCCACAACTTCCTATCCTTTGCAGTTCAAAACAATGATTATCCTCTTACTAACCCTCTCAGTCCTGGTTCTGCCAACCATTTTCACATACTTGATAGATACGTGCTTCTATTTCAGTATTGCATGTTAAATTCTCCAAGCACTCTTTCCTCATTATGTGTCCCAGAAATTTCAATGGTCTGTTTCTGATTCTCAGTATCTTTTTTTGTTCGCATTTGTCTTAAAACTTCCACATTGCTCACATGTTCCATTCATAGTAGGGTCATGTCGTCAAGGTAGGCAGTGCATACAATGAATAAAATAGATCTGCAGCTATATTTTCCTTTTGTCGCACAATAAGCACCTAACCCAACAAAATTATGAAGGTTACTCTGATTATTATGCATAAAATACGAAATATTTTACTGCATACGTTGAGTAATTACTATTGGTATGTATCTGACCCATAGTATACACAACGCCCTTCTGTAAAACTATGTCTCTGTTGCCTCATGTATTCACATCTTTGAGTAAATTGTCCAGCATTTACTGGGAGACTCGATATTAAATAGTGGTTCAGCAGTTTTATCTTTATTTCTAAGCTTAAACCTCAAAGCCAAAATAAGCTTTTTATAAAGTTTAAAATGTTACATGTGACTATTTTATCCAGGTTTAAAATAAGTGAATCATTTATTGCAGGAGTTTATATCAGAGTTGTGCCCATTCCTATTTATCATAGTAGAATTTATTATTCATTTCAGTTACGATCACTCAAAGCAAAATGATTTTCTTAGATCCCTGAAAAGAACCACAGTAAAGGAAGCAGACTGACAGTGAGTTCTTAATGTTGGTTATATTGGCAACAGAAAACACAACTGATGTAAAAGAGTGAAAACATAAACTGAGGAGTCAGTTGATTAAGAAAATAAATAAACTTATACACATATGCATACATTTAAATCAGGTGTATTGAGGCAGAAATAATACATCCTAACAAATTTTGTTAAATTCAACTGACAAGATCAATTTAATTTTTTATTACATTTTTTTCACTTCCCTCATAAAATGTATTTCAAGATCAAAATTAAGAATAGAATACCCAAAATCTGATGTTTTTTCTGTTTTCTTCAAGTACATTGCATGTGTCAATTCATTTATGCATATATGCACCTATCACTGGCATTTGGCGTTTGTTATGCTGCACTGCAATTTAGTTTCAAGTTATTATTCATGGCATGATTTTTGTAATCATAGTTAAAAGGAAGAATACTGATTATATATATATATATATATATATATATATATATATATATATATATATATATATATAAATATGGTGTATTCATCCAAACTAGTTTTAATAAATTCCTCTGACAAGGTTTGTTTATTCAAATTTTTATTATATCTTTCCATTATCTAAATGAAGTATTGTACATCAACATTTAAGTTATGAATAAATTTGCCAAAAGACCGTTTTTTTCCCCCTGATATTCAAGTACTCTTGACAGTGACAGTCATTGTTAAGAACTTGGTGTTATCATTATGGCAAGCAAGACTTATTTGAATCCTGGTGTTTTTTAATAGCAGAAATTGGATTTGGAATTGGTTCAAAGTGACATCATATTTAATCTTTAAATGCAAAAACATCTATCAAGTATGTTATATATATATATATATATATTGCAATAATATATATTATATGTTATTATAATATAAATTAGGTACCTCTACTGAAACATGGGTCTAAAATTTTAAATGAATTTTTAAAAAGGAAAAATCTTGAAGCTTTTATTTTAATTTTAAGCTAATAGATTAAATTCAATATTTCCAATAAGCAAAGTACTTTGCTGTATTTCAAAATGAATTTTAATTGACTGGAAAGAGTATTTGTTTTGAAATTACTTTTTGAAATTTCTCCTATTTTCTGATAATGTCATCTATGGTTGTCCATATTTAAAAAATTTGGCACATTTATACATAGAAAAAATAGTTATAAATTCTTTTTAAAATATTGGAAGTTACTGATTTGTAATAAGTTGTCCATTTTTGTCTTCTGTTAAAACAATTTCCAGACATTTTAATTTTTGTACTTGACATATTTTGGTATCTCCAATTTTGAATTAGCATATTAGTCTGTTTCTTTTGCTGACAAATATTTGTTTAATTTAATTTTTTTATTTACTTAATTTATATAGTTACTAAATTAATTTCTATTATATACACCCCTGATCAAAATCTTAAGACCAGATACAAAAGGGTTAAAAAAAAATAATATAAAATACTGTTACTTTAATCAAAATATATTTGCAAAACATTTACATTTAATTAGAAAATGTAGTTTATCAACAAACAAGTGAACATTTTAAGCTTTTAATTGATTAATTTAAACAAACATTGAAAAAAGGATTATTATTATTACATTTGTTCACTGTAGTTAAGTAATATTTCATTTCAAGGAAAAAAACTAACTAAAAATGACTCTTTTTACATTATCCAGGCAATAAAGATGTGGTTCTACAGAAGGATGCTGAAAATATAGAATAAATATGTGAATAATGAGGAAGTGTTAAGGATAATAAAACAAAAACTAATAAAAAAGAAACAGTTGAAATTGCTCGATCATGGAATGAGGAAAGAGTGCTTGGAGAATCTGACATTCACAAGATATACTGAAGGTGAGAAGGACAAAGGGAAACAACAACTAACCTATTTTATATGCATGTCTACATGAATGGAAGAACAGAAAGGGGAGGAATAGTGAAAAGACAAAGTTTATTAAGAGCTATAAAGGATAGGAAGTTGTGGAGAAGCATTATCACCCATGCCCTAAAGGAGAATGGCACATGAAATAATAAGATCTAAACAAGAATTTAAATTCCATTTTAGCAGTATATATAAAGAACTTTTCCTGACCAACTAATTTAAGAAAAGAATTTATCCTGTCAATTTTGCATGAAGATAAGGCAGTTTATTAAAAATCATCCATATTACTATTTACTGAATTTTCCTCATGAAACTGGGAACGTATTTTTGTTTTATGCTACTATCTGATAGGCTTTTGTTCTGCTTTGTTTTAAAAGTATATAAAGACAATAAATGGTCATGATAATATTAGCTATCTTCTTATATGGACACATTCTGCATTTTTTGCCTGAGTTGCCAGTACTTCTGTTGGTTGAAATTTACAAAATCTTTCACTTAAATAAGATTTTCTGGAAAATAGTTCCCTCAACTCCACTACCTGTTATTGCTCTTTCCAGTACTGATAGAGCTTTCTTCCTAACCATTTGTTTGGGATAATATCAATGTTTACATTTTGACCATTTTATTTTATCTTTTTGATTTATACATGCTATTCATTTTAGTTCTTGCTGATGAGGTTTCTGTTATTTGGTACACTTACTAGATTGTGATTCCAGTCCACAAGTTTTAAAAGAAGGATTGTCCTCATGAAGACCTACAGGATTTGTTCACAGTCTGTTATCATTCTCATTTTGTTTAGTGAGGACTTACTATAGATGTTCAGCTTAACTTTGTCAGGCATGAAGCCAAAATGTGGGGTTAAAAAGAATTGCTTTTATTTTTTTCATAAACAATGTCTTTTAACCTTGAAAAAGACCATTTAGAATCTTAGCTGTTATTTTGTCACAAACAACAACTACTGGAAGAGGTTGGAAATGCACCATTATCTTTCTCGTGTATGTATTATCTCAAAACAGAAAAAGAGTACGGACAAACCTCACATCAACGGACTTCAGATGCAACAGATGCAGGCAAAAAATCTGGAGGAAAAAAAAACAAACTTCCAAACCATCAGCAATGTATTTCAAAATTTGCAGGCTTAGCAGAACGAGTTGAATTAGTTCTCAAAGTGACCGCTTGGTGGCGGAGACAGGCCTTTCAATTGTAAAGAAAGATGAGTGCATCAGAAAGTAGCTTTGAGAAATCTATTATTTTTGTGATTTTAATTAATATATTAATTGTCCTGCCCTTATCATGGCATCGAAGCAGAAGGAAAGTATAAAAAGGAAGCAAACAAATGTACAAATTAGTGACAAATTAGAGCTTTTTCCATCTATGGACGATTGGCTTTAACAGACCACCCTCCCCCTATTTGTCTGTTGATGAGAGGTTTGTCTGTATTTATAAATCCTTTCTAACAGCTGTGCATTAACAGGATCCTGAGAAAATGATCACAAATATTTTCTTCTAGTCTCAAAATTATCATATCCTAGTTCAAATTAATGCTGATGAAATACTTTTTTAAAATAAGAAGATCCCTTAAAAAACTACAGTAACTGAAGTATTTTTTCTCCTCTCTTTTATGAATGCCAGAAAGCATAGAATTGATCATGGACACTAGCTTTCTTCAAATAGATCTTTTCCTGTAATTAAATATATGCATCTCTTTGATAGCCTTTTGTATTAAATTACTCTTAAAAGATTCCTCCTCCTCATCTCCAGAATCAGCCACAGACCTTGTCCTTTTCAAAAGATATATCCACTTTCTTTAAAAAAATAACTAAATATTCGGTTTCATGCAGATATATTTTTTCCCTCCACTGTCTTTTGATCTTATATAATCCTTGTCTTTTCTCCAAGATAATTCTCTATACCATATAAGGTATCTGCCTATGTCCCAAATATTTTAGTGAACACAGAAAAGATATATTTCTGGCTATTCAGAAAAGCATATGCTAAGATTTCTTTTTCCTTCTCCTTTTCTCTGGAATACCCTTTCAGCTTTAGCAAAACATCTATTCAAGTCAGCACCTTCTAAAACAAGTTGAATTCAAGTCCGTCTCTTTAAGCTCTGTTGTTTTAATTCAAAATCGTCTTTGCTTTATATTTCTTTCTCAAGTCTTTATCTTCATATCAGTTTTGACACATTTTTTCTTTTTTCTTTATTTCTGCATCTTTTTCTCAATAATTTTACAATATTACTTCATCTGTTAGCATTTCACTGGTTACAAATGTAAAAAGCAACAGAAAAACTATTCTTTGTAATGATATATCTATCACCCTCATCAACAAAAATATTTAGTAAACAACACTGGAAGCCTATCTTTGGCAATTAACTTCATCATCAATCATCATTATTGAAATGCTTTGAAATGTCTAGCTGTAACCGCAAGTTCTATACTGACAGTTTCCTTTATTGCACCTCACTTCCAGCTTCTTGCTTTCCAGTCAACCACTGTGCCATGTGTCCTCAAGGACACATGGCACAGTGGATAAATGTGTTGGTTAGATCCAGTGACAGGACCCAAAGAGTTGTGAGTTCAATACCTGGTTAAGGCAGTGGAGAACTTGGAGAGGTGAATTAACAGGAGATAACAGATAACTAACATCCATTAGACATGGCATGTGGAATTAGAACACTCTACCCCAGCGAGCAAAATAAAGGATTCAGTTCGCTATTCCAACTATCTGAAGAAGGTCAGAGCATACAACAGCCGAAACATTGTGATAAATATGGCAACAAAGATGAGGACAATAGTCCGAATAACGTAAATAGTGTACATAATACGTCATCTCGGAAATATAGACAGATACCAGTCAAACTTTATTTTCAATAATTAAAATTCAATGTTAATCATTATCGTTTTAATTTCCATTCTTTTATTCTTCTCTGTCTTTAATGTTTTTGTTTTTTCTCATATTCGCTCACAGTCAGTAACCCCATGCAGCTAAGTGGCTTTATCGTTTTGCTTGGGGTGAAATTATTAAAAAAACATTACCATATTAAAATGAAACATTCAACACAAAGATATTTGTTTATCTTCTTCTATATGCTATATCTCTTCAGGGCATGGTTTATCATCTTTCTCCACAATTTCTCTTCTGTTACTCAAAGTAATTTTTTACCCTTTACCATTCCTATTTATCAATGTTCTATTATTTGTTCCCATAAACATGTTAAGTAGGTTATTCTGTTTCCTCCTCTCTTCCCTTCAGTATTCCATATGTGTTCTAAATTCTCCAAGCCCTCTTTCCTCATTTTATGTCCCAAAAATTTCATTGTAAATCTCATTGTAAATATAAATTAACTAACAATTCCTATTCTCCTTAAAACTTCCTTGATGTCCTCATGCTTTGTTCATGGAATTCCTGGCTTCCATCAGCAAAACAACCTCTCTTTTGCTTCAAGTTTCTTCCACATATGTAAGGAGAATGTCCAGCATTCACTGTCATATAGGAGATTAGATATTACACAGCAATTCAGAACTCTTTGTTTCTAAGGGCAGTTTATCTTTTAATAGTTTTACTTAATTTCTGGAAGTCCTTATTTGCTATTCCGATATGCTTCTCAATTTCTGTATCACTGTTTCCATCATCTATTATTATATTAACCAGATATTTAAGTTTCTTTACCCGTTTTATTTTGACACTACTAATATGTAGATTACACACTGGGCTGCCTCTTTTGATAATAACTGCATATTTTGACTTCTCCCAGTACATCGTTCTTTATTTTAACTTTCCATTACTACCTTGTATAAGAATTTTCACTCTGAGGCTGCAATCAACACAGTATCATCTGCATATCTGATGGTGTTCAGATCATGCCCATTAATAATAAATTCTGGTGGCTCTACTTGATCTCACAGGATCCCCATGCTGTATTGGTTCTATAAAACTGGAGAAAAAATACATATACTTGTACTACTATTTCTGTTTCTGAACATCCACTGAACTCATTCTGTGTGCATGCGGGATGATTGTTTGTAGTAAAGGTTACAGATTACTTGAATATATTTTCCATATAAACACAACCCAGTAACAAGGATTGACTCTTCTGATAGCTACTCTCTTATGAGCGGAATGCTAACACTCTAACCCTTTAGGCATGCACCCATATATTTTAGCATTGACCCTATTTAACACAAACGCAAGAATGTACTTTTCTGATTTCTGCTCAATTATGGCTAGAATGCTAAAATGGTAAATATTGACTCTTCTCATTGCTGTTCATTTTTCTGCTTCTCTACCAATGCCCTTTGGTTTTCTTACTTTTTCAATGAACAAACTGAACAATTTTGGTGGTAAATCAAAAACATTTGATTAAGCATCAATTTTGAAACTTTTGGTCTATAAATTATTTGACCAAGTTTTCGCACTCAATCTTTATTATTGATATTTGGACTGTATTTCTTAGAACTGATTGCTTTCCTTTGCAAATCGAAAATCGTTCTTCTATAATCATGATATTTTTTCTTGCATGAATTATACATATTCAGAAAAATTAAAAATAGCTAAAAGATGTCTTCCAGAAACTAGACAAAGTATTAAGAAATAGGAAAAATTCCTTTGTAAACAAAGAAAATAGTGCTGTGAAAAATACAAACTGCGATATAATGTGTAACCCCAATCGAGCTATTTTTCACACAGGTGGTGCTCAACTGACCCTACTATACTGTGCACTTGTAAAGTTCAAAAACAAACAACACACATGCAATTAAAACTGTAAAAGGACGACAATTTACCCATTGCACCCTGTATAATGAGGAAAAGGACATAAGGAGTGTGACACAGGATATGTCAAAGTTAAGATAAGCAGAGAAAAAAATAAGAGTAACCTATTTAACAAGACTGTATGAATAGATTATAGAACAAAGGAAACATACAGAAGCTAAAGTCTCAAAAGTTACTTTTGCAACAATAGACAAGAAGATGCAGGTAGATATTGCGCACATCCTGAAGGTGCATGGTGCATAAACAATTCTTCCAGTACGTACTTCTAATGAAAATACATAAAATGGTTTGGTCATAAAAAGGAATATATCCCCATGGCTAATTTGAACATTACCTACTTGTTAAGTTTTCACAGCTTATCCTATTTAATTCTATGTGTGTATCCACTTAGAACATGGGAGATTCATGAGAATGAAAGCTTAGGTGGACTTGTAACTGTGACTTCAATCCCTGGGCAAGGTAGACTCAGTTCAAACAGGATGCACAATAACATTTCTTCTATGTGCTGTGTCCCTTTATGACACTGGCAATCATGGCTCTCCACAATTTCCTCCCTTTGTAGATTTTAGTAAGTTTTGTCTTTTTGTTATATCACTTAAAACCTGTTCTGTAATCCATTTACACAAGTTGGTTAGGTAGGGTATGCACTATTTTCTTCTGTCCATCTTAATTTCAAAATGTCCTGTGAGTTTCAAATTTTCCAAGTCCTCTTTCTTCATTATGTTCTTTAAAATTTCAACTCTCTTCCTGGTGTTAAGCATATGTGTCTTTTATGTTTCCATTTTCTCTAAAACTTTGCTGTTGCATCCACATTCAGTTCATGTAAGTTCAGCATAAAAATGAAATGTCCAAAGTCATGAATAGTGGCCTGAGAGCCATCCAATTCCATAGAAGAAATAAAGTGTTCAGTTCAAAATTCCCTGAAGGTCACCCAGATTGACAGACACCTGAAGATGGCCAGAGAGCACAATAGCTGAAATAGTCTGATAATAAAAACAAAGACTAGGACATGAGTCCAATTGCAGATAATATAAATAACCGTCACTATTTTTATTATTAACTGTTCTGCCATCCATTTACACAAGCATGTTAATTAGGTTACTGTTTTCCTCTGTGCCTTCACTATACCTTGTGAGTATCAAATTTTCCAGGCAATCTTTCCTCAATTTATTGTAGAAATTTCAACCATCTCTTTCCTCCCATGAACTGCTACTTCGTGGAACCAACTCACAATAGGATGCTTCACTTATCACTGAATTATTCACCTTTCTTATCTTCTCCACATATCCTCATAAAATGTGCTTCTTACTCTGTAACCTTTACCTGGAGTGGCTCACAAACTGTGTACAGGGTGAACATCAGTGTAAAAAGTCCAAGTGTCTTTTCTGTTCCCATTTTCTTTAAAACTTATCTTGTTACTCACTTGTTCCATTATAGTATTCTCAGCATCCTTCTGTAGAACCGTATCACTATTTCCTGAAGTCTCTTCATCTGTGAGGAAATTGTCTAGCATTCATTGCAGTATAGGAGTACTGATATTGTTTAAGAATCCATTACTCATTTCTTTGTTTCTCATGAATTTTTCCTGTTTCTTAATACTTTGCTTAGTTTTTGGAAGGCATAATTCTCTATTTCAAAGTGCCTTTAGATTTTAGTGTCACATTTTCTGTTCTGTTTTCTTCTCAAGCGTGATTTAAAAAAAAAGCTGTTTATATAATAATTCTATATCAAAATCATCGAGTAAAATTTATTAAGCAGAAAAAAGAATATTACTCTATATTTTTACAAAGAAACTGATACTTAAAATCTGTTAAATAATACACTGGAGTTCAGAGTCAACAAATAAGAGATGTTCTTTTCTTCATGCACACCATGCAAGTAATACAATATATCAGGTATTCATAAAATAATCTTTTTCAAATATTTTTT
>OZ038475.1:129437650-129445150 GCA_964036315.1 Acanthosepion esculentum
ACCAATCTGAGTGCAAACCCAAGCCATGTAGGCAAATGAACTTATGATTTTAAAAATGTGTTTTTGTACTTGCTTTATTCTTGTGAAGTTACAATTTTGGGGTTTCATGTTAGATCAAAATTAATGCATTTAATAAAAGTATATGGCATCAGAAGGTGACAAGTTAAATTTCTAGGGAACATAATGAAGAAATAGGACATAGAGAATTTGACACTCACAGAACTGACTGAAAACAAGAGAAACATAGTTAAGTAGTCTGTGTCATTTGTTGATAGAACAGAGATGAGGAGAGATAGCAAAAACAGAAACATTGCTAAGAGCTACAAAGGAAATGAATTTGTGGAGAGCCATGAATAGCCAAGTCATTTAAAGGGATATAGCATATAGAAGAATCTAAATACAAAGAAGATAAATACAAATAATTTTTTACTCTCATAAAGCAGTTTCAAGGGCACTATCATATTCTGTTAAAGTAGTTTTAACGCTGCAACAGAGTCAGAAGATGAAAACAGTTTTCCCATTTCAAATAAGATAATGATCTTTCACCTAATCAATCAGAACACATTGCTCAAAAATCTGAAAATATTTTCCAATCAGAACCAGAAAGACCCAAATCAATCCCAATACAGAATTTCTAAACAAGGCCTGCTTTTTCTTTTGTGCTTTTGCTGGGATTAGACATCATTGTAAAGGTCCATGTACCAGTAAAACAGAATATGAAATCAAGATCTGAGTAAGTAAGGAGAAACCCTTACCATAACTTCAGATAGACTACATGAACCATCTCCTTTACTTTCATATTATTGCTAGCAGTAAAAGGAGAAACTTTGACTTTGCCTTTTAGTAAAACTCGTGGTAGAATTTTAAAAAGTACAAACTCTTACTATGCTTTTATATAAACCATCAGACGTTCATGAAAATAGTGAACCAATAGCTATGAACACCTTGAAAATACCACATTTATCATTCTATGAAAACACTAAAAATATCATGAAATATTAACTTGTTATTTGCTTGAATAAATTTTGTCTGTCTGTTAACTCAAGATGTTGTATCTAGCTTTTTGTCCATTCACTAATGCATTTTCTTTTAGTCAAAAGTGTCACTTTTTTCACTTTCCTTTTATAACATGTGGTTACTTCATGTGTTTCTCTTAATATGCACTAAGTCAGTTAACCTATTTTCCAGCTTGGTAGATGCACCCTAATATTGGAAATAAATTTTTAAGAAAAAAAAAGTCATTCTCACACAACACATTCACCATGCAAGGACATACTAGTCAAGAGTAGAAAGGCCCCTGCCACTGCTAGTAAACAGAGCATGTTTAAGCTTGTGGCTTGGCTCCAGAAAGGTTTATAGTCTTGGAAATACATGTAACAGCTAAGTACTGAGGTTACATCATGTAAAAGGCTGAATTAGATAGAGAGCTAACATTATAGTGTAACATACAAATCTACATCCCTCTCAGTCAAGTCAATTAGGTAACCATCCAAGCTTACTTGAGCCTGGGCATAGCCTTACATTTGTCTTGGAAGATGCACACGTATTTTTAGGAAAAAATGTGTGTCTTGTTAGTCAGAAAATATGGTAATTACTTTCTAGCCCTGATACTTCCACAACAGATCATATTTTTATCCGAATTTACTTAGTAAATTTTTCTCCTTCAATACTCTAAATTCAGAGTTTCTTTTTACAAATGAATTGTGCATTGTCTAATACGGATCAGAATAAAACGTTTCTCTTACACTTCTTTGTTCAATGGTGTTGCATGAAGCTAACACACTCAAGCACATGATGAAAGAATGAACTGATTAAACAAGATAACCATCTTCATCCTTCTATTGTCTTCTTTTATATATGAATCAAGTGAAAGAGAAAAAGGTAGGAGAGAAAAAAAAAGTAAAAAAGCTAATTTTTTTTAATCCCATCAGTCATTGCTGGTAATTTTTGCTTTTAATTTTTGCCTGTCACATCTGAAATGATCTGAGAATACATTTCCTATAAGTCCGGAAGATGTGGATTTAGAAGATTTGTCTTTAAGGGAAAAAAATAGATAGAAAAAATTAATGGTTGATGTAAATTTTTATGACTTGCTACAAATAACCAAATCAATTGAAGAGAAAAAAAATGTATTACAAGTTGTGCCAAATATCTTGTGATTTGATGCTGATATTAAGAATATAATGAAGTCACTTTTGATGCTGATATAAAGTCACATAATGAAGTCACACTCAAGAGTGTAGACCAATGGTTAAAACACAGGTAAATCCTCAATAAAATTATAAAATCTTGTTTAAAATTTGTTATATTTCCAATAAGTACAACACAAACTTTTCACAAACAAAAACTATGATCTGGAAGTGAAATGAAAGCAGTGATATCTACCAATTAAGATTGGTTGGGTTTGTTTTACAGAATATCAACTACAATGGGTTATTTAATGCCGACCAAATTTCCTTTTTTTTTCAAAAATGTATAGCTGGTAATATTAAAAAAAAATGTATAGTTTGGTTTGTTTTGTGGTGTATTAACCTCAATGGGTTATTTAATGTTGACAAGATTTTTATTTCTGGTAATATTTTCTTTTTTCTAATATTTATTGATGATACTAATTTTTTTTAAAGTATTTCTGGTATTAAAATCTATATTTACACTTTCATAGTGTTTTGAATCAGGTTGTGGTGTCAACTATTTCCCCATAGCTGGGAACCTAACAGGTGCTACCACCCTGGGTCAGTGTGGACCTGGGAACACCAGCAATTAAGAGGTGGTTCCATGCTCCTCAAAACCTCCTGATCAGAGGCCTTGCTGTTGGATGTAGTTTATCGTCATACCCAGGATGGCTACTAATTAAGATGTGGAATTACTACATACTAAACACTTCAAGTAACTTGGTGTATGGATCAACTCTAACAAATTTCGCTTAAGTGATTGAATAAGCTATGCTAAACATGGTTTTGCCCAATATTGCTACAAAACCATAATGTTAATCTAAAACGTAAGTCAAATGTTTAAATAATCTTATGAGACTGAATCTTTCATATGGATATCATGCATGGTACCAAGTTCATTCAGAGACATCTCAACTGTCAGCTGTATACGAACACTTTAGCAGATCAATGGTTAAAAATAACTTTGAGCAAATGAAGCCTGTAGATTTTAGTGGGGACTAGACTTCAAACTTTATGGACAGGTGCTACAGAATTACAAAGAATTACAAAGAACAGCAACCCCATAACTTGAGGAATTTCAACAGCAGTAGCAACTAAGATGGATAGCACATTTAACTTGAAGAGAAAATAATGATATGTATCCAGGCTACTTTAAACAAAAACTTAGGAATGAATTCCCCAACAATACTGAAAAGAGCAATAACAGTGAACGTGAGAAACCATTTTTTACAGAAAAATTGTTTTAAGAGAAAGATTAATAAAATATATTCCATCTCTGTCAGTTAATTTGGCTTGAGCTCTATTTCCCTAGTGTGACTCTATAGCAGTTTCTCTGAGGAGCTGCTTATTTTATATATATATATATATATATGAATAAATATAGTCTTAAAGTGTGCTATATTTATGGGATAAAGTGCTCAATATCAGAGATAGAGCGTATGTAAATATAAAAGTGGACATGGAAGTCAGCACTTAGAGGCCTCTAAGTGCTGACTTCCATGTCCACTTTTATATATATATATATATATATATATATATATATTTATAAGTCTAACATTTCTCTTTGTGTTGAATATTGCTACTACATATGATCTGGTATTCTTGCTGTAAATTTAGAGATTTTAGATAAAATCTACAATGTTATTGGTCCTGACCAGGCATCTCAGCTTCAGTCCCTTTTCCCCCTGCTGTAACATAGCTTCCCTGTGCCTTTTCTATAAATACTTTCATCATAATTGTTCTCACAAACTTTCTTCTATGGTGCCTAGACTTTATGAATTTAAGTGCAGTACTAGATTGGCAGCAAGGTGTCACCATTTTACAGTTGAAATTACCAGATGTAACCGTAAGTTCTATGCTAACAATTTATTTTCTCATATTTCTCACTTTCCAGTCAACTTTTAAAGTAGCACTGGCTGTTCAGCCAATGCATGCTTCTAAGGGAAATGCTAATAATACCATTACCCTATTTATGGATAAAGCATTTGTAGATATTGAAAATAAGATTGAGAAATGATCTCTGCATGGTGACTGGCAGTTTCACACCTTAATTCAGTGGTTTTCAAATGGTGCAGCATGCCTCATAGGTGCAGTGGAAGAGAATAGCAGGTGAGGCAGAATAATTGAAAGTTAATCAAAGATTTAGAAAAGAGTTTTCAAAATTCATGAGCCAAAAATAAATATGATCTCAAAATTTAAAATATTATTATGTGTCACTTGTAATTGCATGCATGAGTCCCAGTAGAAATAGTTATAAATAATTACTGACCAATTTTATCATTGTGATATTTTTGCATTACATCAAGTATTAAGAATATAGTAACATGGGTCTGCAAATTGGAAGAGAGAGTTATCAATGATAATGTTCTGACTTTGAATCCACGACTATCTCCTTTTAATTCACTCTCTGGTTTTTTTATCACATAAAATTTACTGAGCCATGAGCAAATTTTCATTTCATGAAAATATGGCTCAGAGGAAAAGTTTGGGAACTATTGACTTGATTGATCCATATATATTTGCATCAAATTATAAATGTTGACTTATAACCAAAAAGATCAAAATCTAATCACTTCTTCCATACTGACTTAGAGAGCTTAGCATAATTTCCTCTTTATTTCTATCATATCCTTTCAGGCGACCAGCAGTGAAGTCACTCTATAGATTGTTGTTATCTATTATCAATGAAATGAAAATTTTGGAAGAGACTGGAGTGCTTTCTCAATACCTTTTTCGCAGTTTTGAATTCAGAGTTGTTCTTCTCCTGAACTGGTTGCCAACCAAGGCTGAAGAGAGTCCAGCCTGATGATATCATCAAGATAATATCATTCTACACTACTACAAACAAAAGGTTAGGAAGAGTCTCTCATCAATACTAAACAAAAAAGTAACAGTTTCTGGGCTTGAGAAACCTATTTTCCTCCTGAAAAATTGTTTTCAGAGAGAAATTCTATAAATTTCAGCCAACAGTAGCATTAGCTACTTGGTCAATCAATACCAAATATTTCCTTATAAGGAAATGTCTAATATTACCAATACCATTGGGGAACTAGAGGGAGATATATACCTTTTCTTTATATTTATTTTTGGGGAAGTATTAAATACAACAAGCTAGGTGAGATTTTCTATTTAACTGACCAATACCAAATTCTATACCAGCAACCATTACATTACCGGCACATCTTCAAACATTATTAGCTCTGCTAAATTATGTTAGAATAAATTTATTATCAAAAATAATAGTGAGAAGTGTGAAATTATCCAATTCCTTATATGAAGTTTATTGATATTTATGGACGAAGAAGAAAATGAAATTTGTGTTGTTTCGCACTTATTAATATTAATTAGCTTTGATTTTGATATGTGCAGTAAAGTTAATGTTATTACTTCTGGAAACAAAGCTATTTTTTTAGCTCTGTACACTGACTTCTATCTTGAATAACTTAGAGAAATGTTATAAATTAAATGTCTCTCTTTGTGAGAGATCATACATATATACACACACGCACACACACCTGTGTGTGTATGTATATATATATATACATACATACATATACACACATGTGTGTGTATATATAGATATATATATATATACATACACACACGTGTATGTATATATATGCACACACACATGTATATATATATATATGCACACACACATGTGTGTGTGTGTGTGTGTATATATATATACACATACACGTGTATATATATATATATATATATACACACACACACATATATATATACACACACACACGTGTTTATATATATATATATATATATATATATACACACACACACATACTCACACACATACATACATACGATCATGTTTCACTCAATCACAGCTCATATATATATATACATATATATAATAGCTGGACACTTCTATTCAAGGATACCCATCTACTAGGGCAGCTAGCCAATCTCTATTGCAGACACTCACTCAGCCACATTTGTGTTTACTCAACATCCACATAGCCCAATTATGGTTTATACCGCAACTATGCTGGGCAGACCTTAGTTACAGTTCCTGAGAGATAGCATGTTATCTAGTGTGATCAACAATTTGAACAAGGCCAGCACACTCACTGGCATCATGCTAGCACAGCTTTCGATGCAACCCCCACCGCCCAACCATGTGTTCCCCTCTACCCAATTTCACTCACAAGGCTTTGGTCAACCAGTGGTATAGTTTTCAGGCACTTTCCAAAGGTGCCACACCCTTCCAGACCGAAAGTCTTCTTCCTGACAAATCAATCGTCATGAGATTCAAACACAGGTCTCATGGTCAGAAAGTGAAAATTCTAACCACTTGGCCATGCACCTTTATATATATATATATATATATATATATATATATACTGGGTGCAATGGGTAAATTGTTGCTATTTTAAATTTGTAAGCATGTTGTTTGTTTTAGATTTTGTCAACTGCACAATATAGTTAGGGTCAGTGTGGTGACATCTGTGAGAAAATGAGGACCATGACACAATTCACTCCACCAGACATTTAGAAATGTACTGATTGGCATTCAAGCTGAAAGCTCCAATATGAACATTTTACAGTGTTTGGGTGTCGATTTGAGGATAGTGCAGAGGATTCAGAAAGAGTCGGATGAGTCTAATGCTGATTTCAAAGTTGTTTGGAGTGATCCGTAGTGATGGCCACGTTATGTCTCCATTCATCTTTCCATAGGACCTCAGACTCAACATGGAGGCCTTCAAAAGGGTGCGTGCTGGAAGACCCTCTCTCTGGCAAATGGACACTGCACCATGCCACACAAATAGGAGAACACAGTCATGGCTGTCAGACAATTTCTGTGACCACATCACACCTTACATTTGGTCACCTAACTCCTGAAACTGCAACCCACTTGATTATTATGTAGGAGGTGCAGATGAGTGAGAGACCAACAAAACTTCTTGTAACACCAAATATGAACTGAAGGCAAGGATTATGGCAGCAATCAACTTAAATAAGGAGACTGTCCAGAAGAGTTGCAGGAGATTCTAAAGCTGTCTGAAGTTTGTAGTTGAAGCCAATGGCAATTTTATTGAATAAATTTACTTTTTAGCATTTCAAGATATTTTGAGGTATTTTTGATAAATATATCTGTTAAAATGTGATGTCAGAGTTATTTTTATTTTTGCATAATTTACATGACAATTTATCCATCGCACCCTGTGTATATGTGTGTGTATATAAATATATATAGATAAACAGATAGAGAACAAGAATGATGCTCCTTCTTGAAGGATTTTTATTACAATTTTTAAAAATATTTTGATTATATTTATTTGGGAGAATGCTCAAAATTGGTGATAAA
>OZ038475.1:129450150-129482650 GCA_964036315.1 Acanthosepion esculentum
AATCCCTGGAATATGCAATTTCTGTGCCTGTATTTTTAAGATTTTAGATGTGGAATTAGTAAATACTAAACCTTGGAGTATGGATCAGTTATATCAAATTTAATACAGGAGATAAGGAAATTGAACATGGAATAGGCTGCATTAGAAGTAATTTCACCTAACACAGCAAAAGTTCCTACAAAACCATCATATTAACCTGAAACTCAAGTCATGTTCTTAAATAGGTCTTGTAAGATTGAGATTTTCATATACATTTCATGCATGGTGCCAAACTCATTCAGAAATATCTAAACTGTCAGTTGTATACAACAACATTCTCAGATCAAAGGTTAAAAATGGCTTTTAGTGAGTAAAGCTTGTGGGCTTTTGTGAAGACCATCCATCTTTGAACATTGTGAAATGAAACTATGAAATCACAAAGAACTGTAGCAAATAACAGAAACTAGAGTAGCAAACAACTATAATAGATAACATATCAAACTTCATAAAAAGTCATAATTAAAATCACACTATTTCAAAAAAAAAAAAAAACAAGTTAGGAAGGAAACCCATCAATACTGGAAAGAGCAATATCAGCTACTGGACTTGAGAAAGATATTTTCCAAAAGAATTGTTTTAATAGAAAGATTTTTAAAATTTCAACTGACAGTCAGGGTGTTCAGTCAATGAATGCCCAATATTTCCTTATAAATGCAATAGCTGATAATACCCTTATGAAACCCATTCAAAAGACTCCATGAAGAAAGACTTTATTTTTTTATATCAAAAGATAAGGAAGCAGAGTTGTTCAGATAAAGATGTTATTCCTAGGCTGGAATAAATTCTTGGGTCAATGCCAAAATGCAAATAAAATCCATTGAGTAAAATGAGATATTTGCAATTCATACAATATTTCAATGTATTTTTTTATATTTCGTTCCATGTTTTACTAAATTTTTCAGTAAATTTATATTCAAATTGATGCTGTCATTTGTCAAGGAAAACACTATTCTCACAAATTATTCTTTCATCGACTGTAAAAGTAAAAAGCAAAAAGTGAGAGTTGCATTCAGAAAGTTTTCTCCAAATTACATTTCAATGTTAGTAATGCTGTTTTGTGATTATTATTTAACACTTTCAAAAGTGACTCAAACAATTTCACTATCAATCAAATACTTTACAATTTATAATATTAATTTATAATATAATGCGAAACGATGCATTCAATTCCAACTTCTATTACTTATTAATTTTTTTAAATTTATTCATCTCAAACAAGATGATAATGCCACTAAGACAAGTAGCTACTTCTGGGAAAGAGAATGAGAAGACTTTAGAAAAAACTGGAACCCCAATCCTAAACAGAAAGCAAGGAATAAATCTCTACACCTGTTAAAGAACTGGAAGTGAGTGTGAACTGGATGATAAGAGAATCAGCTAGAAAGATTTTATTTTAAATGACAATACTGTTTTTTATTAAATAAACAGAAAAAAAATAAAGTAATTTATTTTAGTCCAAAAACAATTTCTTTTTTTTTTTTTAATAGGAAGCCTTGCTTTTTAATTCTCACTCAGATTGCTTAATTTTTGTGTGAGAATTAATACTGAAGTCGTTTAAATAGTTGCTTTAGATTTTTATTTATGGGTCAAGTAAATAAAAAACGAAGACATTACAGTGTAACTGAATTAGTAGAATTTTTGCATATTGTATAAAATAATGTATTTAGTACATGTTTTAATTTCTGTTTTTTTTTAATTGTGTTTTTAGTTGCTTCAGATTTAAAAAAAAAAATTTGAATGAATTAATTCACCCCAAGGAAGGCAATAATATCACCAAGATGTAAGCATTTACTGAGAGTGAAAGAGAATGAAATGACTTTAGTAGGGACTGAAAACCAAATCAGATCAGTGACTAAGAGATAAACCTCTAGTTCTGTTCAAAAGGAGGAGAATGAACTGGACAATAGGTGGACCTGTCTACTCCTACTGAGAAGAAAAGAAAATAATTAGTTAATAAAATGTCAGAGTTCAAGACGTTTGAGGTTGAAGTAGACATTACAAGGAACTGGAAGCCCAATCCTAAACAGGAAAAAAGGCATAAGCCTGTAACTCTGTTCAAAAAAAC
The DNA here is from genome assembly GCA_964036315.1 of Acanthosepion esculentum. NCBI lineage: Eukaryota > Metazoa > Mollusca > Cephalopoda > Sepiida > Sepiidae > Acanthosepion > Acanthosepion esculentum. Next base: position 129,452,255 of record OZ038475.1, read on the forward strand.
TTCTCCGTGCTGTATCCCTTCAGGAAATGGGTGATCACTGCTCTCCCCAACTTCCTATCCTTTGTAACTCTCATTATTTGTTTGCTTTTTATTTTCACTATTTCTCCTATTGCCTGTTCTGACATCCATTTACACAAGCTCCTTCTTTGATATTTCAACTCTGTTCCTTTTCCCTTCATTATGTCTTCTAAGTGTCAAATTTTATAAACCTTCTTTCCTGATAGGACAATTGGGACATGGTACATAGAGACAGGACTTCCTACCACCTTCTTACTAACTGGAAAGCCTTTTCAAAAACACCTAATCACACTCTCCTTGTCTCCTGTCCTCTCAATATTAGGACAATCATATTTCTTTATTTACATATATACTTAAATTTACATGATCTGATCATGTGCCTTGCTTTCACTGGACTATATTTAACATTGATGTGTTAGGTTAAGCTGAATATATTCCATTAAGTTGTTTTAAGTGTATCATGATAAATTATGTATCATGTATTTATAAAGTTAAATTTGTTTGCTTTTATATCAAATTCACCTGTTTATAATTATACTTGCTATTTTAAGCAGATTTTATAAGCAAAAGAGACAAAACATTTTATACTCACTGAGCAAAGACTTGTTTCTAATCTTAATGACAAGATTTTGCAATTTAGGATGATATTTCTAAAATTTATAAACCAAAGTCATCAGAATTAAATATTTCCCTTACATATACATGTGACAAAGTGAAGAAAGTCTTTATTTGATGCATTTTATTCTTTAGAACTTTATCAGACTAAACTGATGTTTATGTTAATGAGATTATAAATGCTCACGAAGGAGATGGGATACTGAGAATATATATATATATATATATATATATATATAAGAAATGGTCATCAGAATCATCAATAAAAAGCAATGATTCACTATCATTGATAGGCCATATTTACTTTTAGACTGGAATCAATGCCAAATCTTTCAACATGCTTTCAGAAACAACAGATTTGTGAAGAGAACCAATCCTAGATGATTGGAGTTTAGTAAGGTGTGTCAAATATCTGTAAAAATCATTTTCCTTCCTGTTGGCCAGAGTTCCAGTTAGAGAATGGTTTCTCTTTGAAACTCTTTAACTCAGAAGTTGATTTTGGCCAATCACTGGTCCATAACTTAATCACTGGATAGGCTTGAAGCACAAAATATACGACTTTTTCTCACTGGCTTCATGCCACATTTTGAGCCAAGGCTTATGATAGTGTTTATAGACAGAAAGTGGAAAATTGAACAGCACTTCTGAATAATATTGACTTGATCTCACTTTTTATAAGTATTATTATTATTTTAGTTGGCATCTTTTATGAGGACTGAAATTGGAGAAATTTCAAACAATCATCTAAACTATTGAAAGAATTACTTTTCACAACTAAGTTGGCTAACTTTTCTGGATCAAATCAGAGTTGAAAACGAGGCAGAATCAATACCAAATACTGATCATAAACAAATGGAATGGACACAGTATTTAGGCATTAATTTATTTTTGGGTGAGACAGATAAAAATGCATGACAACACAAATAAAGATATGCTTCTTAAATAAGCATTTATAATTCATCCATGATGATTTTCAAAGGAACAAAAAATTCCTCATGTACATTCCAGCTAAATGAGTCCTAGACAGAATTTAAAAAGATATAAAACTACTAAAGGTGAAAAATATGTTGAAAAACTATTTTCATTTGATTGCATTATAAAAATCCGTTAATAAGAATATTACCAGCATAAAGTTGACGAAAACATGGTAACTGTAAAAAGAAAATAAACTTTACTTAGTAATTACTCTCAGTAAATGAAGAAAAGTTTTAATATATGAAAATATGTTTGGTGAAAGACTCATGAAAGGACATTCGTATTGTCTTTTTACTTATTTTTGTCTATATTTTGAATCATTTTCCGAATTACTGTACATAGTTAAATATAAATAACTCAATGTTTGACTACTTTTGGCTTTCAAAATCCTTTATCAATGAGATTTCGTTTTTTTGTGCTATATCGGTTTCATCATTTTCAAGTACTACTTCATTGCATCTTCACGTGGCAGTTCATGTTACCATTTTCTTGTGGCTTCTTTTTAATTAATGAGATATATTTATTATGTTTGTTCCTAAATTTGATAAAATATTATTTATGCTAAACTGTTTGCTTTTATGCTCAATGTCTCTTGTATTTATAGTCATTTTATATATTTTATCTAATGTATTATTTTTGTGTTATTGCTAAGGTTTTCTGGATTTCTTATATTTTTGTTGTGTTGATTGATGAAACATCATTTAACTGAACTTTTATCAGATAAATGGTATAGTAATCAGTGCAATAATGTAGTGGTTGTGAAATTAATGGATATGTTTCTTTTTTTAATTATTATTAGAGAAACATTCTCCAAGTGGGCAAGTGAATTCATAAATGATATTGTTCTGTTGAAATTAATAACAACATTAATTTACTGAAATATAAGTAATTGCAAACTAAGAAATTATATTTGTTTTCCATAAATAAAATGAGTGATTTTATCAAATCAATTTAAACAAACTTCATCTTTAAATTTCAGAAAAGGATTTGATTTCGATATATTATTCAAAATATTTCCATGTTTTAAACTATTTGTTTTCATGCAACAATTGTTGTTTGGTCAGATTTTGAGATGGGTTGAAATAATAATTTCTCAGCATCCACTTCATCCTTGTGCATGTATGACACAGGAGGGCGCTCTAACATAACATACATTACAAAGGGAAAATATATACAATGTATGCTGATGTCAGAGATAACCCTTCATGTAATTTAGTCAGATAAAATGTATCAAAGTGCTTTTTCAGTAATTACATGTAGGCCTATAAGCAATGTAATATTCTGACTTGAAGATGCATGGTAAATTATCAAGGATTTCTTTTAGGAAAAAGTACATTCTTTGATACTGGGAAAAGCAATACTTAAGAAAATATGAGAAAATACACAACGAAACATGTCAATTCCTGTAGGCAGATGCATGCAAAATTCTTATATATCACAATATATGACCACATAAAATATCTTCTTCACCACAGATGTACATGCTTTTTTAAAATCCACTTATTTTTCTATTATTTCACCAGAAGCAAGGTGATAATATCACTGAGACATAACAGGTTGCTGAGAGTGAAAGAGAATGAGAATAATTCAGCGAGGAGAAAGGACAATAAAAGAACATACTCAAGACAGAAGATGGCGATTGAGGTTGCATATAGATTTTTGAAGGTTGTACGCGGCAAGGAAGCAAGAAAACTCAATGAGAGCTCCACAGGTGAGACATGCAAGAGAAAAAAAACTAATAAAAATAAAACTTATGGTTACATTTAGTTATTTCAACAGTAAAACAATGAGACCTAGTTGCCAATCTATTAGTATGCTTAAATCCATCTGGTGAAACTACTAAAGATGACAGATTATTGGAACAATAAATACCCATAAAAGAATATAGGGAGGCCAAATCACAGTGGTGGGAAAGTGACTTAATTTGAGATGCTGACCGATAACATTACAGACCCTTTTTTGCATTGTCTTGAGAATCTTGTGATATATCATAGGAGTACCAGACCAGATCAGGTAGCAAAATCCAATGCACAGCTGAATGGTAGATTTATAAATTTATGAGATGTATTCTGATGAGAAAAATTATCTGTCATGATACACTGAAACAACTTTTCTAGCAGTGGCTCCAGCAATAGATACAATATAATCATTCCACTGCATATCAGTAGAAAACATGAGACCAAGAAAGTGCAAGAAGTTGTTTTCCTGGACATTAGTATCAGCCATGCTGATGGAAGCTAAAAATGGTTCTCTACAATGATTGAAAGATAGTAGCTATATTTTGGAGGCATTAAAATTTACAAGCCATTTCTTGTCTCGGTTAACAACTGATTGGAGATAATTTTCTGCTACTTTTAATTTGTCGGACCTATCAGAGATACTATTAAGACAGGAATAAACAGTTTTGTCATTAGCATAAATACCAAATTGGGAACTAATTACATTGGCAAAATTTTTGATGAAAATAAGAAACTAAATAGTTCCAAGAATAGAGCCCTGGGGGACACCCACATTAATGTAAAAGGATCTAGAAGCATGGCTGTTCAATAAAACTTCCTTTAAGTAAATAAAGGGCATATTGTTCTGTATATTAATGATCATGTTATATCATTATATCATATATATGTAATAACAATAATAAGTACTAGATTGGCAGACAGGTCTCATTGTTTTGCAGTTGACTCCAATAGATGTAGCCATAATAACTATGTAAACAATTTCTTGTTCCATACTTATCATCTGTCCTAGGTACAATGATAAACTACATCCGTGTCCTGGGTAAGATGATATACTACATCCAGCAGCAAGGCCTCTGATAAGGAGGTTTTGAGAATTGTTTTCTTAATTGCTGGTGTTCCCAGGTCCACCCTGACCCAGGGTGGTAGCAACTGTTAGAGTCCCAGCTATGGGCCAATATTTAACACCCAAACTTAGGTCAAAACTATGAAAATAGGTTTTAATACCAGAAATAGATTGTAAAAATTATTACCAACAATACATTTTCGAGGAAAAAAATACATTACCAGCAAATAAAAATTGTCAGCATTAAATAACCCATTGAGGTTGATATGCCATAAAACAAAATAAACCAAACCACACTTATCAGTTGTGAAACTCTTTTCCAGCTTCTTGCTTTCCAGTCAACTTTGATCATCAAAAATTTAAATGCAATGTCAATTGTTATCTATTGTCTCCTTGATCCCTGTTCGTTTATTGTCTTCTCTCCTTAATATTTTTTCTCCAGATTCTTTCACACCTATTAGCTTCTTGTCTCTTTGTAGCATTATTACGTTTCTTGTGGTGAAATGATGAAAAAAAAGTGGTGTGTGTAACATGATTGTATCATGGCTGATTTCTCAGATAACTTCTTGATGTTATCAGTCTAGGGAGGCAGTCCTAGCCTGCAGCACTTTGGAAAGTACCCGAAAACCATGCCCCAGTTTGAAATCTAGCCTAATGAGTGGATTTTGGTAGAAGGGACTGTTTGTTTGATGTACAAGAAATAAATATCAAGAGCTACAATTTCTATAAATTTCAAGTTGCTGTAACAATGTTACTAAGAACTGCATTTCAATAAACTGTTCTCTTATTTTGATCAATATTGTACTTATGAATATATATAATATTTTCAGGAATACACATATGTATATACATACACATAATATCCCAAGTGGTAGAAATTCTTTCACTTGATTAAAAATAAAGAAAAAAATAATCTTATTACAATGAACTTTATTTGAATTTTTGATTTGAACAGAAAGATCAAAAGGTTCCTTTTTGACTTAGTCAAAGGAATTGGCAAGATCTTTAAAAAGATATCATTAGCAGCAGCAACCGCAGCTGTTGGCAGTCCATGCTCATTAAATAGTGCAACTGATATTAAAATCATTAAATTTCTGGCATATGTATATGACTAGAGAAATGCCAATGCTGATATAATGATCCTGATAATTTTTTTGGAAAGAAATACTGAAATATTATCAATTATAAACCAATTTCAGTAAGAAATCAGTGAGGATATTTATCTGGTTATTAGGTCACATTCTTTAAATAAAAATGTTTTTATCATCTGTCTATATTTCTGAGATGATGTACTGTAAATATTTACACTATTTACTATTGTTTGGACTGTTCTCCTCATCTTTATTGTCATATCCATGACATTTCAGCTGTTGTAAAGTCAGGCCTTCTTCAGGTATTGTTTGCTTCCCAAAGATATATGGCCCAGTGGATGAGATCATTGGTTGAAGTAATCTAGTGACTTGGCTCAAAGAGTTGTGATTTCAGTATCTGGCCACAGCGGAGGTGAACAAAAACTTGGAGAGGTGAGTTACTAAAGGAAAATAACTCAAACTGAGATATCCAAGAAATAGACATAGCATGTGGAATGAGCACAATCTACCCAAGTGGACTAAATAAAGAGTTTGGTTCAAAATTATAACATAAATCATCTGAAGATGGCTGGAGTGTACAATGGCCGAAACATTGTGAATATGACAATAAAGAAGATCACAATTGTTCAAACAATGTAAATAGTGTAATATATATGCCGTTGTTTTTTCTTTACTAATGTCAGGTCACTCTTGAAGTGTTACTGGTACTAAATAACTTAGTACTACTTGCTGCATTGGTCGGTCATTGGTAACTAAATTGATTGCCCACCAAAACTTACTTGTGAAGAGGAGGGTTAGACACTGAACAAGATTAAAAACAACACCTGTCAGCTGGCATATGAACTTTCTTGTAGGTATCATCTTGCAGCCATTTAGCACAATTGTGTCGCCTGTGCTCTATAGCTCTGTACGCAGCAAGTGCAGTGATGACACGGCATCACTGGGTGGAGGGCTTCCTAGACTGAAGTCAATGTCCCGGGTGACAGATTTTCCCAATTAAATTCCCAGTGTCCACAACCCAGGCGAGCCTTCAAGTTTTGAGGATATTGGCAGTGGTTTGACCTGAAGAGAGATATTGACTTGCAATGAAATACTCTGCATGAATTAATACCCAACTGGCCTTCATCAACCCAGATATGTGGTAGAGACTGATCAGGTGCCCAGTTTTGCAGCAACCCCGAAACAACACCTAGCCTTGGGACTGATGATGATGATGAAAAGTGTGGCACAATACAAAACTCAAGAGTTGCTCAAGGGAGAGGCTTACTGAATAAGGCGTGTGATATAAATATAAGAGAAGGAAATAGGTAGTGAAAATTATGAGGATAGATAATGATTGAAAAAAACTTTCAGAATAGAACTTCTACCTTACAAATGGAATATGAAAAATAACAGCGATTTTACTTTTTAGTCACAACATGATGAATTTTAGCTCTAAATGTCTGGAATGGGGGGGTGCTAAAGAGTAGAGATTGTTTGAACATTTGCAATGGAATAATGATTAGCGATAGGGTTGTGATGTTGCATCTTTGAGAAAGAATCTGTAGAGTAGAAAATAAATCATCCCCCATCACAAAACCGCTGCATCAAACAAGTTAGAGAATCTAAGATATATAGTTTACAATAGAATAAATCGTTCTGTTTCCAAATATAAAGCAGGATCTGGAAATACATAGAGAAATTTCAATTGAAAAGGGAATTAAATGTACTTTGAGAGATTTGTTTCTAAAGCCCATTTTATGTTCTCTTTCTAAGCTTATCTTGAAGTCTGTGCCTGCCATAAATATTCTTACTTTTCAATTTTATAAAAATTTACACAAAACAAATTTCAATAATATTCATTTGCAAAGGATTGCAAAAATTCTGCCCTTTTTTTCACAGAAAGAAATACTGACAATTTTTATCAGGTTTCAACATTCTCTTCCTGTTTAAACTGAACTTTGCAAATTCATCTCTTGAGAATAATTTTTACAAGCACCTCTGTATACAGACTATGAATTCTTTGATATCATAATTTTTCTTTTCTAAACAAAGAACTGTATCAAATAACAGAAACCACATCACATGAAGAATTTCAACAGCAGAAGCAATAAAATGGATATTGTAACCTGAAGAGAAAATGACATAATCAAAATGTTGTTGTTCCACAGTACATCAAAGAAAATGTTAGTTAGAAAGCTTCTATCATTATTGGAAAAAGCAGTAATAGTTACTGGACTTGAGAAACCTATTTTCCTAAAAAAATGTTTTAAGAGAAAGATTAATAAAATATATTAAAATATAATAACCCCCAGTCAGTTATATATATATATATATATATATATATATATATATATATATATATATATAAGAAAATACAAAGATGGTATATCACAAAAAAATTGGTTAGCCATAGTATTTCTGGGCAGGAATGTTTTTAAGGCAAACAGTTTGTGTAATTACAGTGCTTGATATTAAGATATAAAACATTTATAATAAATAAAATTAAATTTTCATGTGTAAAATTCTATACCCAAAGGACAAGTGAACATTATATATATATATATATATATATATATACATATATATATATGAAGAAATATAGTCTTAAAGTGTGATTTATTTATGGGATAAAGTGCTCAATATCAGAGATAGAGCGTGTGTAAATACAAAAATTAAACATAGAAGTCAACACTTCAGAGGCGACAGTCTGTTTCATGCTCGATGCAATCATTGGGCCATCTAGCATGAAACAGACTGTCGCCTCTAAGTGTTGACTTCTATGCTTAATTTTTGTATATATAGATAGATAGATAGATAGAGAGAGAGAGAATTGTACAAAATAGAGATACAAATGAATATTTATCAGCAGTATAAATTTTAGCTGTTATTTTACATCGAGACCTGTTTTATTATCCTCAGCATTCACTATTTTCGCCATTATATATATATATATATATATATATATATATATATATATATATATATGTGTGTATGTATTTATACTGATGAATACCCCAAAATATAGATTATTCAAACTGGCCTTTTTACCTGTGTTGTTTCACCTCTGAAGATTAACTGGTTGACTCTTGGTTGAGAGATGGCATTTTGCAACTTTCAATATACATTTATGACTTTGACCTCATCATGACAAGAGATGACAAAAATTCCTATGGATCAGAGAGGAGATGATAGTTATAAAAATTAAATCATAGGATGTAGATGAAAAAAAAGCTAAAGAACCCACAAACTGAAACTGATTCAAATAACAAAATTAAATAACTGTACTACTTCATCTCTAAATCTCAGACAATGGCCCTTCATTAAACCCATTGAAAACTGATTATGCATACTTGAAACATTTTTATTATTTGATATGCGAAATAAAATTGAAGATGGAAGGTTATTTTGTCAATGTCAGAGAGATATAAACCACAAACTCTTTTCAGTAGAGATATTAATTTCAAAGCAAACTGAAGAATTAATACCTTCTCATGGTGGATAATAAAGCACCACATCTACAATAATTCTGTGGAACTGATATCCTTTCTTTCTTTCTTTTCAGTAGAGCAATGTATTATTTTGAGGTCAAAGATTAGAAGAGACACAGAGGTCACAATTTCTATATGATCTTTGCACTAAGAAGACCGAGTTGTGTAAATTTGCGATATCTCAGTGATATAAATAACTCAGAGACCATTATACGTAAATGAACCCAATATGATACCCAATCTTCAAATGACTTTTACCCTTAGACTTGAAATCTTCTGATAGCTGATAATAAAATTAACTGATAAAATTAACTGGTGCACCTCAGAGAGGAAATAGTGTTACAATGAAAATGTTCAAAATGTGTATCAATAAATAAATAAAATTATCTTCTTTTTCCCTTCATTAGTTTTCTGAAAAATGTTGTTCTTGACTGACTACTTCTTCAACACACTTTCTCTTGCCTGTATAGCTTTTTATACATAGGCATGTGGCTAAGTGGTTACAATGTTTGCTTTCTGACCATGAGACTTGGTTTCAAATCCCAGCATTTGTTGGGAAGCTAACTTCTTGATTTTAATCACTCTGAGGAAGAGATCCTAGTATGAAGCACCTTTGGAAAATGCCCATAAACCTTATATTCCTATCATATTTGAAACACTAGTTACTATATGATCACTGAAGTTAAGCAACATTGATCCTGGAATACCAGGTGCTGCAAGCTTTTATGTGCGGCTGGAGTAACAGATAATGGGTCAGAATTGTTAATCGGTGAGCTGAGCTTCAATTCCAGTTGGGTTCATTATATTCACTTACGCACAAATACTATGAGGAAAAGTATGAATCCACCTTTTCCCCTAAACTATGGGTTAATTAGTAAGACGTTTATAACAAACACTTTATCCTCCCTAAAATTCATAGAATCTAAGAAAATGTATTCTGGCTTTATATAACTTGCAAAAGGTTGATAAGCAATCTATCAATCCCAAAAACGGGTTGACCCAAGACCTGTGGATGTAACTGGGTAAGCAGAACTGTTTGGAATGCATTGATGGTTGTGCAACCATGAAGTCACAAATCATCATGACTGAGGGTTTGAGTGTACTGGCCTTGTTCAAAATGTTTATCATTCCAGATGATGTGCTCTCTCCCAGAAGCTGTAACTAATGTCTGCTCTGTGGGTGTTGAACAAAGACGAATGTACCTGAGCAGACGTTTGCAACAGAAATAGGCTAGCTGGTCTAGAAGAAATGAGTAGGCAGCCATTATACTCTTTTATCCTGAGAACTATTGTTTCTTTACAGGTCTTTCTTTTTTTGTTCATCTCCATTATTAAATCCTTATAGGAATTTTGACAATACCAAAAAATTGTAAGTTTAGCTCTTGAACAAATAAAAAATATCACTCTGTAATATCGTACCTATGGACTATAATGTGTATGTCCCAATCCTTATAAATACAGTGGAATATACTGTATGGTGGATTCACTTAGGATTCACCTTGATTCACTTCCAGCAGTTGATTACTTACTACATGCCACTGGCAAATCTTGTATGTTGTTCCTGCTATAAATATTATCATTCCATTTCCAATCTTTGTTTTGGTTATTCTTATTCAGTAACCTTTTCCTAGGTTACAACATTTTGGCAAAGAGAATTGGACAAAATACAACACACTTCTTGAAGAATCATGAATCTTTTGTGCAAAGAGAGAACAAATGGGGTTGCATGGTTTCAGTGGTTAAACCTGTCCCTTGTGCCAGGAACAAAAGGGTGCCAAGAAAGGATGACACTATTAACAATGAATTGCATCACACCTCTTACAACATTCAGATGCAAATTGGCTTTCAAAATGCAGAGGGCAGTCTAAAAATCAAACACCTTGCACCCTCATACCACATGCATCACTGTCATTGTCAGCAACTTGTAATTAAAGATTAGGGAATTCTTTTCACTCTTAGTTCAGAGTCAGACATCAAGGCATTGATTATTCCATGTCAAAAATTTCTTTCTTTAGATTTCTTTTTTGTAAAAGAAATATAATATTTTTATTTATATCTGTCTATATTTTTGAGATGAGGTATTGTAACTACTTACCCTATTTACATTGTTTGGACTGTTGCCCTCATTTTGTTGTCATTTTCATAACGTTTCTGCCATTGTATTCTTTGGCCTTCTTCAGGTGATTGGAATTTCAAACCGATCCCAAAGGCCCAGTTGATAAAAGCGTCAATTGAAGTAATGCAGTGACTTCAACCAAAGAGTTGTGAGTTCAATACCTGGCCACAGCAAAGGGGAACAAAAACTTGGAGAATTGAATTACCAAAGTGAAATAACTGAAATTGAGACATGACATGTGGAATTAGATCAATCTACCCCGGTGGATGAAATAAAGGGTTCAGTTCAAAATTCCAATCACCTGAAGTAGGCCAGAGTGAACAATAGCTGGAACATTGTGAATATGACAACAAAGATGAAGACAGCAATGTAAATAGTGTAAATATTTTGATCTATTTTACAATGAACATTCCTTCTTTGTTCTTTTATCTCTTTTCAGAATATGGGTGATCATGGCTTACCACAACTTCCTGTCCTTTGTCAGCATATAAAAGAAAGGTATTTCTAAATATTGCACTACTCTTAGTTGGGCTTCACTTACCATCAAGGAATTGTCACCTCATTAGTACATTTGCTATTTCAAACACACCATTTAAAATATTAGAAATATATCATTCAGTGTTAAACTTCTACCTTTTTTTCTCTGTTCACCTTCACTCCAAGATTTCTTCTCTCTGGGTATCCTATATATATATATATATATATATATATATGAAGCTAGGTCAATAATCTTGTAACTATTCAAATGCAAATAACTTAGCAATGGAACTTGTGTAGATCTAAACCTTTTCAAACTGTCATTTTGCCAAAGGGAATTAACTCTTCTTGTTATATATTTTCTAGTCTTTTTATGCGATTTTGGATAAATGAAAAATCAAACATTATTTTGAAAAATCTAATTCAAAAAGCCAATATTGAAGAATGTTTCTTGTTGTTTAGTATAAGTGACCTGAAGGACTAAATAAGGAAACTACGTTGATGGAGATTTACAAGTTATTGTGTAATTAATCCAATTTAAGAGGCACATCTTAAAATCAAAAGAATAAAATAGAAAACTGACTCCATTAGTACTATGAGATGTTTTTTCACCCATGAACAAATAAAACTGCTTGTAATTCACACAAATATTATGAATAAAATTAGAAACTTATTAGAAAGTTATTTGACAGAGGTATTCAAAAAGCTACTTGACTAATCATAAAAATTTGCCATTTAGTAAATCTTAAGGAGAAACATTTTGTGGGAGGGGGTGTTCAAATATCCCACGGTACTAACAGAGAATTAAGAAAAACACTCTTTGTAAACATCTTGTTCAAGTGAGATCAGCTAGACTAAGATATCTTTTCTTTTTGTCAAATGGAGTGCCTCTCCAATATTTTGTGCCATTTCAAAATGTTGATAATGCTGCAAGCAAATTGGGTTTTCTGAAAAGTCCTTCAGCTTTGTTTTTACAAATCAAACAAGATTAAAATACTGGAGTGCATGTTTCATTCCAGTAATTTATTAATTTGTTACCCAGTGTTAATCTTGTGTTAAAAGCAAACAAGAAACAAAGCAATTGTAAAATAACTATTGAAATAATAGAACTAATATTGTTTTCTGATTTTATCGTTCAAGTATTCTTAAGTACAAAAAACAAACAAATAAAATGAAAATAACTTAATTTTGAACCAGAGTACTTAAATACCAACTAATGCTTATAGCAATATTTCATTTTTTGGGGGCGTTGTATTCAAATTACCGTGGGGATGAAATGATAAGTATCAGTTTTATGATTAACACTGGAATATCTAAAGTATGACGAAGAAAATCATCACTTTTTATTATGCCATAAATATTTTAGAATTATCTTTATCTTTCTTGTATTTATTGTGATATTTTGTCAGATATATTTTCTCGCTTTTCCTAGATGTATGTTATGTCTGATTGTTCTTTAATGTTTGTTAAAAATGTTATTTTAGATTATTCATAGAAACAGTCTGCAGCATTCTGAATTCTATTAACAAAAGACTCTGCTTGTAAGAAAACATTTGGGTAGAGTTGAAGACAATTTATTTAATACAAAAATGCATTTGAAGACAATGTGCCTATTTAATACAAAAGGCAACAAATGTAATTTTAAATATCTAGCATATCCACCTAAGTGTTGATTTGTAGTGATTCCCAATAAAGATAAAATAGAAATTATATATATATATATATATATATATATATATATATATGTGTATGTATATATAACAAAAATAAAAGAATTACAAATGAAATAAGGTATCTGTGCTTTTCTCTAAAAACCTTATCTCTTTCTTTCTCTCTCTGAACTTCTCTTTCAACTAACAAGGAGGCAACCCTCAAATAAAAGGTGGAAGAAGAAGAAGAAATTACTGAACCTGGTTAAAAAATATGGAAAGTTTGTGGCACCAGCATCTATTTATGTCTATAAATCTACAAAAATAAGGCAGGCTTCATGCATAGCATCCATTATAAAAAAAAAAAAATTATAAAGAAAAGGAAGATGGAAAATAAAATAATTTTATCTAATCAAAAAATTAACACACAGAGACTTTTGATATTAGCCAAAGATTTGCCCCAGAGTCATGGAGCCTGGTAAAAAGGATATAAGCTCACACCTCTAGGCTAGAGAAGGAGAAGAAATGGCAAGTGAAACTACGAAACAAGAGAATGTGATTGTCGGAGAAAACATCCATGCCGGATGCATGAAGACATAATTAAGAGGTCATCTGCTAATCATATTTCTGCCCTGCATATGTTCGAGAAAAACACAGTAAACTGACACCAACCTACATCTAAGATGACTACTACACCTAGCACATTCTGACAACAAAACTACCACTACCAATTTGAAATGGACACTTCTCCAGACTGCTACCAATATCTACCTCATAAATGAACATTTGCCACACTAAATACGGAAGGACTCGCTCTAAAGCAAATAAATAAAAATATATTTGATTATATCTTATACGGTTGCTCCAGTCCTTTTATTTCCAAAGTTCCAATAAAATAAACACCAGGTCATCTTTGCAAATCTCCACAGATTTATCAATCAAGTTCACTTAATATTTTACAAGATTAGCTCTTATAGCATAATGAGCATTAAATACAGAAAATAGGAAATTGTTTTATCAGTCATTGACCTTCTGTAAGTTAGTACAGTTTTCAGTCTTATCTGTGGGGATTATTTTCCAAGATAGCTAAGTGATATATAGATAGTATCTAATTTTATATGTACTTTTATATAAAATATTTTCTTTTTTTCATAAATATAGGATACATTTTACTTTATAAATTAGGCACAATAAGAAAATAATAGCAATAACTGGTAATAAAAGAATTATAACAATATCTTCTTTCATTTGCCATGTCCCTTTAGGAGAAGTAGGTGATCATGGCTTTCCATGCTTTCCTACCCATTGTTGAGCTCAGCAATGTTTGTCTTTTTACCCAACCTCTATCTATAAATGATAAGATCTGAAATGGGTCTAATCTGATTCCTCATCAAAGTTTTCTGTCATTGACTGAATTGAATAATCATTGGTCTTGGTTACCACACACCAACACCAGAAGCTATATCATTGATAAGATCTAAAATGGATCTAATCTTCATCTGCTAATCTGATTTCTTGTGGCTTTTTATCATACTGTACATATTTACAACAGCTCATTGTTCTGCTATCCATTTACATAAGCTCATTAGATAGGTTACTTCCTGTTTCCTCCCTGTCTTGCATGCTTTCAATATGTTCAGTGAGTGTCAAGTTTTATTTACTCACAATGTATCCAAGAAATTTCAACTGTATCATTATGATTGCAAGTGTAAAATAAACTTTGTGTTTCCATTTTCCTTAAAACTTGCCTGTTGCTCATATACTCCAACCATGGCATTCACAGCATCCTTCTGTAGGACCAAATTTAGACTGAAATATCTGTGAGGTATCAATGATTCAAATTGAATAAAAATATATCAGCATATCATTTTTTTTAAGGAAAATAATTTTACATTTTCATTTGAAGGAAACACTTATATGGCTTCTCTTTTTATATTGTTTTGTTTTGCACTTTGGGATAATTAAGTAGAATTTATGGATTGCTTATGTCTAGCTGCTAACCACAGGATTAAGTGACATTTATGGATTGGTTATGTCTAGCTGCTAACCACAGGTAAAAGAAACTATAGAAAGCAAATCTATAGATAAGTAAAGTGTATGTAATATAGGTATATTATACTGAGTTATATAAATTAATGTGAAGGGAAACACTTCCAAGTGATGTAGTTAATTTTCTGACCAAAGAATCAAACAGGTTAAGCAAATGTTCATTGCTACTTGTCAGATATGTGGACTTGTTCTGTGTAAAAAATAACAAATGCCTATTTTTCCATATGAAAAAGAATAACATTCAGTACTTTGACATTTATGAACAGAAGGTTAGTGCAATGTGGAAGCTCTAAAGAAACTGGAAACTAAAAAGACACTGATGCTTAATATCAGAAAGAAATGGTTGCCCTTTCTAGGACACATCATGAGGACAGAAGACGTGGAAAATTTAAAACTCACAAGATATACTGAAAGAAGTGGTAAGTGGTTCAGCGGTAAACAGTAAGTAAGCTGCCTGATGAGTTTTTGGAAATAGATTGCAGAGTATGGAAATAGATAGTAATGAGCTGAATATGGCTTCAAGCAATAAACAATAGAAAGTTGTAGAGAGCAGTGATCATTCTGAAGATGATTAAAAAGAAGATTCTCACATTCTTTTGTAATTATAAATGAAATGAGGAGTTGGAAATATATATAATGTGACAGTGACTTGAAAGCAGATTAGCAGTTGAAGATTAGATCTGTTTTAAAACATACCAGTGCTCTGTTCTGAATATAGTTTCCGGTTTTTGTGTGTGATAACCAAGACCAATAATTATTCAGTTCAGTCAGCTGCAGAGAACTTTGATCAAGAATCACAATAAGGAATTAAATATATTTTTTGATTCTGGTTTAAGACCAACATTTATACAACTTGACTATGACAGTTCATCTTCAATTACCAAATTTAAAGTAAAAATACAACTTATGCTAGAATACCAAAGGAGCCACAAGACAATTTTACAAGCTCACACAAATATATGGATCAGTTTAAAAGAAAAGAAAAAGAGAACGTTGTAAGAAACTCTGGTGTTTGAAATGTAAAAAAATGAAAATTGATCCAGAATATTAAGATTATTGTCTCAAGATATGGCTGGTCGCCTATCTTCTGAGTAAACACATCAGCTAGGATGGCTACTTGATCTCTTCTGTACATTTGTATTCCTTCATCACCTATACAGCTCACATATGGTTTTTACTGCAACTATGCTGAGCAGACCTTAGTTACAGTTTCTAGGAGAGAGCATATAATCTGATATGATCAACGATTTGACCAAAGCCAGTATTCTGAAACCCTCAGTCATGATCATCTGTAACATCTTTGCTAGCACAATAAACATTGGCTGCAAAACAGTTCAATCTATCCAATTTTACTTACAAGGTCAATCTCTGGTGTAGGTTTTCCAACACTTTCCAAATATGTCACACACTGGGATTGCCTCCCAAAACCTATAACATCAACAAGTGACCTTCCTGATAAATTGAACATGAAATCCAAAAACTATGTCTCATGGTCAGAAAGACATTGTTCTAACCACTTGGCTACATACCCACAAAGAATCAACCAAACTACCATTTTTGCCATTATAAATATTTTTGTCTTATATTTTCCTTTATTATTATGATAGCAGTCTGAAGCAGATTAAATCTGGACTCTTTGCACTTTATGTATTATGTCTGGGAAAAAGAAGTTATCATCAGTGACTACTGACACAACCATTGTCTTCATAAGAAAACAAAAAACAAAAACAAATTAAATCATGCTATTCAAAAGTCTATATCCATGGCTACAATAATACATTCAAGTAATGAAGATGTTTAAGAAACTTTAAGTTATTTTCTTTCATTTCGTTTTTTACTTCATTACTGATAATTATTTTCTTGTGCATTAATGTTTTTTGCTTCAAAACAAACATAAATTATTCTGATTTTATAACTTACAGTTAATTAAATGTAAAACGCAAATCATATAAGTGGACATTGAAATCAACACCCATAAGTGACAGTCTGTTTCATGCTAAATGCAATCAAATGTGTTTAAAATGAAACAGACTGTCACCTATGGCTGTTGACTTCGATGTCCACTTTTATTTAATACATAAATATAGCATACCTTAAAAATATATTTTACCTCACACACACAGACACATATTATGAAATGGATGAAATCTAACAATTATTTAATATATTTTCTGTTTATATGTTATTTTTATAGATAAAATTTATTGAAGTAAATGCTCTGTTTTTTAATTAAACAGTATTAGTTACATTTACCAGCCTGAATGTTTGAGAAATGTCATAGAAAATATGTGCTCTCTGACAAGAATCAAACCAGTAACCCATTATGGGAATTGTCATTTGATCTTATGTTCTGTTAACCATTCAGCTATTGAGAAGCATCTGGTAAGCAAAGTCCAAATTACTGTTCATAAACACACACCTTTAATGATATTTCTCAATCGATCATACCTACTCATAAAACATATCAGGACAAAACAATGAGAAAGGTGTGTGTTTATAAAAAATAATTCAAACTCTGCTAAATAGCAAATTTAATTAATACTATTTAAATTATCTATAAAAATAATGTGTAAACAATTATATATATATATATATATATATATATATATATACAGGGGTTGGACAAAATAATTGAAACACTTGTTAAATTCAAAGAAAATTTATTTAATATGGAGTTGGTCCTTCTTTAGCCTCACATAAAGCTTTAATACGTCTAGGAATGGAATCATACAGCTTCCTGACTTCATCCAGAGGAATTTTCAGCCATTCTACCATTAATACCTGCTCTAGCTCTTTAAGACATGACAGTGGAGGATAGTGGCTCCTGACTTGTCACTCCAAAATGCACCACAAATGTTCAATAATATTGATATCTGGAGATTGTTGAGGTCACTCCATGTGTTCTCGCTCACTTTCATGCTCTTCATACCAATTCTTAACCACTCGAGTGGTATGTATTGGAGAAATACCATCTTGGAAGATGCAGTCACCATCAAGGAATAAAGTCTGGGCCATTGGATGAATACAATTTAAGAAAATGTTCAGGTAATCTTTGCTGTTGATTCTACCATGCAGGGCAACTATTGGACTAAGGCATTTCCATGCTATGGCGGCCCAATCTATCACTGATCCACCGCCATGCTTCACTGTTGGAAGAAGACAGTCAGAGTTGCAAACTTCTTTGGGCTGCCTCCACACATAAACTTGCCCTGAAGTTGGGAAAAGAGAAAAACTAGACTCATCTGAGAGTATGACTTGCTTCCATTAGTCTGCAGACCAGGCATTGTGATCTCTGCAACACTTCAACCTCTTCTGAATGTTGTGAGTGGAGAGAAGGAGTTTCCTTACGACGGCTCTTCCATGATATGCAGCCTTATGGAGCTCACGACGAACAGTTTTAGTAGAAACTGGACTATTCAGATGATTATTCAACTAGGCAGTCACTTTGGCTGCAGTAGTCCGATGATTTTTTGCCACATTGCGTTTCAATACACGTCAGTCCCTGTCAGTATGTTTGCAAGTCCGGCCCAAAGTGCTATGGTTGCTAGAGGTTTTGCCCTGTTTCTCGAATTGCTTCATAGTTCTTGATATGGTAGCTCTTGAAAAAACAAGCAGTTCAGCAACCTTAGTGATTGAGGCTCCTGCCATGCGAGCTCCAACAATTTGCCCTTTTTCGAACTCAGAGAAGTCACGCATTTAGCTTAAATTTTACTAAGTTCTAAATATAAATAAGACAAAAAGAGTAAATTAGATAAATAAACGTATTTACAATATATATAACCTGCAATTACAAAGTTTTAGTTCAAGTTCTTAATATAATAGGTCTTTGAAATATAGGAGTGGAATTTGCATCTGTTCCAATTATTTTATCCAACCAATATATATA
Source organism: Acanthosepion esculentum (assembly GCA_964036315.1). Taxonomy (NCBI): domain Eukaryota; kingdom Metazoa; phylum Mollusca; class Cephalopoda; order Sepiida; family Sepiidae; genus Acanthosepion; species Acanthosepion esculentum. The sequence goes on from OZ038475.1 coordinate 129,471,402, forward strand.
TATATATATATATATATATATATATATGTGTGTGTGTGTGTGTGTGTGTGTGTATGTGTCTGTGTGTGTGAAGATTTTAAGTTTGAATATCTGCAGCAGGTTAAAGATTTATTGCTTCTTGAACAGCTGGCATCATTGGCAAGCAGCTGTCAACATGGGTTTGCGAATTAATTCAAGCAACACACATATAAAAATGTAAAATGTAATATCATTTTCTAAAGTGCGAAAAATAACAGACAGATTTAGAGGTAAGTGCACAATAGGTAAATTAATTTTATTGAATTAATATCTAATTGTAGTAGTTTCTATTCCAATGTAAATTCAGATAAAAACTAAAAGTGGGAATAATTTATGTTTTGGGATTTAAACTGCAGATCTAACCCAGACTTTGATTTAAAAAATGCTCAACCGGGGAATACTTTATTTTTGGCTGTCATAGCAAAAGTCTGTGTTAAAAGTGCTTCCATTGCCAGGTTACAGTTGATTTACTGAAGTTAAGCAAACCATTACAAATTTATAAATTATAGGATTTGCAATAAAAAGACTAAAAAACAATCACTTCAATATCCTCCCTTTTTAGATTTGGGAGGATATTCAGTTGTCAAATATATGGGATAAAATATGGTTGATAAGTTGTCTCAAGTCATCATTCTTCCTCTGTTTGCAGAGAATGCACTGATTATGGAAAAAGAATCTTTTAAAGTATGAAGTGGGATAAAACACTGAGTTGGGTTCAATATGAACAAAGTCTCAATGAATATGATTGGAAATGTCAAAACAATTTTGGCCATATTTAATGTAAAAATCTTTATATTCATGAGTTGAAATTAACTTTTTCTATCAAATAAAGCATTTCCTACTTACTAAACGTTTTTTGTAGGCAGGCAGAATATTTAGTTGGCAAAACTTAGCTGAAATTATATTCAGATTGTTACTTCAATGAAAAAGATGTTAAAATAATCCAATAAAGAAATACTGAGGGAACTCCCTTCTGTTTACTTGCTTCCCTGAAAACTACAATCTCCAAAGATTTAAATGCAGCATCAATTGCCATCTATCTTCTGAATCATCTTCATCTTTTATCCTTTCCTCAATCACCCCTATACCCAGTCTTTTATCTGACTCTCTCTGTAATGCCCTTCATACATTCCCACCTTCCTTGAGGTGAAATGATTAAAAAAATATAAGAAACTTTGGCAGAGAGCACTCACAAAAAAATGCCTTTCTCCAGTTTAGGATCCATGATTAACTTCTAATATGCACGTGTTTAACAATAATCTCTTTGTATCTTAATATTGTTGGAAACATTTTTGATTATTTAATTTATTTATATGCGGACTATTATCCTCATCTTTGTTGTTGTTATTACACTGTTTTGACCATTGTGACCTCTAGCCTCCCTCAGGTGTATATCAATGTGAGTAACCTTCAGAGAGATCTGAAATGAACCCTTTATTTAATCTATGAGGGTAGACTGTTCTCATTCCTCTGCTCATCTAGTTCTTTATTTTTAGTACTGCTCGGTTATTCCCTATCTGTTTACACCGAGTCCAATAACACACTGCCCAGGGGTTGAAGTCATAATCACTATGCCACCATAAACAAACCAATGCTTTAATCCCCTAGGGTATTATTATCCCATAAGACAATTGCTGTAGTGAACTAACCTGATTGCTGATGAAGATTTGCTGTTGTTTGTTTGTCTTTATTAGAGGCTTCAATATTATATTTATTTCTATGCTAGGGCTACTAAGGAGATCTGCCTAGCATAGCCTAAAATGATTTAAATGCTTTTATTTTTTTTTAGCCCCCATTATGGGGTTGATTACTGTTGTGGTAGGATCCACCTAATTTGCATAGTGGAGTACCGACCATATAAATATGCTTGGTACCGGGAAGAGAGGGGAACAAATCAAGAGATTCAACCAGAGACTCTGCCCGACTGCGACTCAGTCAACACATTCTCCAGGAACGGTCTTCCCAGGAATATACAAAAGACTATATGTAAATATTGTGTACACTTTCTTGTTTCAATACATTTAGTTTCTAAGTACATTTTGTGTTGCATTATTATTCCATGCATTAGTCAAGTTTCAACAATTACATTTCTGCATATTGTAACAAGATGGGATGAGAGAACAGTTTCAAAACTCGAAATACTATTTTTTATTACATGAAGCATTATTAATTATTAATTTATGCCGAGTATATTTTCATTGTAATTTTAGTTACCATTCATTGCAGATACCTACACAGTCCAGCTTATCTACTTATAAAACCGTGTGAGCTTCAAGGCTAGTAAAAGATCGACACCAACAGTATGAACATAATCTTCATAGCTCACTCTGACTGCTTGGTCCTATATTTTTTATTGTTTTTATATACATTGGTTGTATTAACAGTAGTAATATTATGAAGTCAAAAGAGGCATTTTCAAAATTTGATGAGAATTTTATTTCAAATCCTATAGAGTTTTAAATGGTTGGTAACTGACTGTGTAGTTGCAAAGAAAAACAACTAAAATTTTGATGAAAGAAATACTAGTCAATAATAATCACAAGAGAATTATTTCTAATCTGTCATACTCTATTTTGCAAGCTACTATCTGCTTTTTACTGAAATTAACTGAGCTGAGTCATTCTTAAATAAATGCTGTGTTTTCACTCCAGACTTAAGGTTAAGAAAAATAAAAAAAAATTGGATTAAATACAATAAAAATCAAGGCAAAATGTGAATTAATTAAACTTATTTAAGTATTTGTTCTGTGCTTTCTACAAAAAATATCATCTGGTTCAGAATCTATAAAAATTATCTATATCATGCAATTTAGCCTCAGTCCAAATATGAATTTGAGAATATCCACCTACAAATGAAAGCAATTATGATTGCACAGAGATAAATCACATTTTCTTTCAACTAAAATAATAAATGACTAATACTCAAATATAACTAAGTAACTAATCATTGTAAAGTGATGCAACAAAAATAGCTTTTAAGCAAGAAAAGAAAGATGATGAGAAGAAAAGAGCAAATTGAAATCTATTTCTGATAAAAGTTGGCTTCAAGTTATTGAAATCATCCCACAAAAATTAATTGAATTTCAAAGATGAAAGTTTGTATGAAAGAGTAGAAATTTTCAGATTCAATTAAGTGGTGCTTATTGAATATGGGATTCATCATTTAATCAGTTTTAGCTTCTAGCTTAATAAAACAAAAGGCAGAATAATGTCAAGAATTAAGGCAAAGTAGTTAAAAAAAAAATGGCATCCATATTTTCTGAGTTTGTTTACTTCTGATCTAACAAATGCCATTTTAATAAATTGTCTCTCAAATCAGGAGATCTACATTTCAAGCGTCATTCGTTTTCTGAGTAATAAATGTAACCACAAATAAAAATGGATTCTTTTGCTTTATTGTTCTGATGAGCCTGAGAGATCTTCTTTTCTAATAAGATATTTTTAGTGGTTATCCGGAGTTTTCAAACTAATCTCTAATGGAAAGGTCATTTCGTTCTGGCTTCAAATTAGTTTCTACCAGTGAACACCTGGAAAAAATTACAGCTTCTGTTTTGAGTTTCATGGTCTAAACACCAAATTATAATTGGAAGTACTCTGTGCTGATACTACTGCTGAACCACTTTCTTCATGAAATTAAAGAAACAAATGGCAAAGCATGAAAAAAAAACATAAAAGAAACAATCTTCTCTAAGTCTGTTCTAATCTTTCAAAGTTAAGGTACCAAAGCTATAATCCATATTGAAGATAATACTATCCCCAAATTAAAATAATGTCAATATGTATATCAATATACATATTAGTAACAGTGGAGTTGCAACTTACTCAGAATATTGCAACTAAAGCAGAGTCATATAAATGTGTAATAACAATCAATAAATATTAAGTTATTTAAGCTTTACTGAATACAAGAAAAATCCTATTTGATAATGCTAACTTAAAATGCCAATAAATGTTTTAACAATAAGTAATAAATAATGTCATTTTTCCTAACACTGCACAGAATATGTTGTGAATAACTCTCCTAATACATAATGTTTATAACCAAGTCAGGATTTTTACCAGTACCTGTGTTGCTTAATGAAGCAAACCTCTCACTGGTCTATCGATAGTTCCATCAGTTCTAACTTTTTGTCACTGGACCTGCTATGCTACACACATTGTAGCAAACCACCCTCACTACCTCTGTATTCCACTGATGAGATGTAAGTTTCACTCAAGCAGTTTCTCACAAACTTCTCTCTGAAACCCATTCTCAAGAGGACATTTGCCTGATCACTAAAATCCTAACATGTTCACATTTAAGGTTAACCATCATCTTCCCCACTTATCTGCATAAACTGTGCCTCTTCCTCTGTAACCCTCTACCTCAAGTGGCTACCAAGCCTTGTGTAGGGTGAACTGTAAAAAACAAAATAATATTAAGTTGTTGAAATGGTTGCTAATTTTTTTTATACTTGAATCTCAAAGAAAATCAAGATATTTCATTGTGGTAGAATTCTTGTATACAGTATAAAATGACATAATGAGTAAATGTTTTTGTTCAGTTTTTCATAATACTACACAAAATAAGTCAGATAGAAATTGTATCTGTCTATATGTCTGGTTAAGGCAGTGGAGAACTTTGAGAGGGGAATTAACAGGAGATAACCGATAACTGACATCCATTAGACATGGCACGTGGAACTAGAACAGTCTACCCCAGTGAGTGAAGTAAAGGGTTCAGTTCGACATTCCAACCACCTGAAAAAGGCCGGAGTGTACAACGGCTGAAACATTGTGATAAATATGGTGACAAAGATGAGGACAATAGTCCGAATAATGTAAATAGTGTAGATAGAATCTGCTATGATAAAAATTAAAGCAGTTAGCATCCATAATTTACAAAGTATATTATAAGCAGATAATTCAAATATTACTCTCCATTCCCTCTTGTTTTAAAAATCACCTGTGAAATTATCTGCAGCAAGCAAATAATAGAGGCTGTTAACAGGGAGACTTTTTATAAGTTCTTCCAGTCAATTTTCTCTTTTTGCACAAACCATAAAGCAAAAGTAGAAGAGACAGTGTCATGAAAACAGAGCTCCCTTCAGGTACCAGCCCCTTTTCCTGAAGCTACTATAGCAAAAACCTTCTTCCTCCTACATTGAGCTCACTGGCCATCAAGAAACTCTGATAGGTATAGAAAGTTCTGCTAAATCTTACTTCCTGAAGCCGAGTCATGATTCTTTCAAAATGGACAAAAAGATCAAGAGAAATGACACCTATCCTCCCTTGCTTGCTTAAAATGCCTGTAGGTATTTACAAACATTACCATGGTCACTATCTCTTTATGAATGATTTCAGCTTCCAGAAGATGTTACTGTTTTGAGAGAAATGAAGGTTTATCTTCATTTGATAGCAAAAATTGAAATAATGCTAGTCTTCCTATATGGCAGTGAAAGCTGGACAGTTTCCTCATAGATGAAGAGGCAAGAAAGATGTGGTTTTTGAGCATAATGGTGAGAATACCATAGGTAGAGCATGTGAACAATGAGGAAGATTTGAGAAAAGCAGAAACAAAAAGGATACTTAGAATAAAGGATGTTGAAAATTTCTGGGAGACATAATGAAGAAAGATAGCTTGGAGAATTTGGCACAGAAAGGATATCATAAAAGGCAAGAGGTGCTGAGAAAAAACTGTGAAGAACCTACATAAAGAGTTTGTGTAAATGGATGGCAGAACAAGAACTGAGAGTGATACTTCGAAAAGAAATGTTGATTAGCGTTTCAAAGGAAAGAAAGTTGTGGAACGGTATCTGTGGTAGATATAGTGAACCAGAACTGTAGTCGAATGGCAGAAATGGTGAACAGGACTTGCCTTATTTTCAATGAAAGAGAGTGTCTTTTTCTGGTATTCAGGACTTTGATTTGAGAGTAGGTGAGCAATTTGCTCCGTCAAAAGAGACTCTTGTTTGTTTTTCCACGAGAAATTAGTTCATTAGCAATTGTGTATAATATTAGCATGGTTGGATGGAATCACAAGAAGCGACATCCGGCTGTGTTAGTGCTCCATTCTGAGGTGCCTGTATGCCTAGTATGTCTATCATTCAGGAAGGCGATTGGTGATTTCCAATTATAAATAGACCATCATAGAGATGAGAGATGACTCTCTCGGGGTATGTTGTACTGTACATACAGTTGTGACAGGAGGAACAAATGACAAGGTGGTTACAGAGAAGAGAACAAAAAATACAGAAAAACTGGTGTAGAAAGGAGAAATGCACAATCTAAAAATTGCATCCCAAAAAAGAGTTGCTAATTTCTAAAGTACTGTACATACAGTTGTGACAGGAGGAACAAATGACAAGGTGGTTACAGAGAAGAGAACAAAAAATACAGAAAAACTGGTGTAGAAAGGAGAAATGCACAATCTAAAAATTGCATCCCAAAAAAGAGTTGCTAATTTCTAAAGTACTGTACATACAGTTGTGACAGGAGGAACAAATGACAAGGTGGTTACAGAGAAGAGAACAAAAAATACAGAAAAACTGGTGTAGAAAGGAGAAATGCACAATCTAAAAATTGCATCCCAAAAAAGAGTTGCTAATTTCTTCTAACCACAGTATCATCACCACCCTCCTAAAGAAACACAGCACATAAAAGAAGAATTAAAACTGTGTGCTATATATTGTTAGATTACCACCTCCTGACAATAATTACAAGGGGCGTGGTATTTAAAAGACACCTTTTCTTTTGACGATTTCGATAGCAACAAGACGTCCTCTTCTCACTATGTCGGCATGTAGATACCTCAGAGACAGATAATGAAGTTTGCTTTGAACTCTTCACATTTAATTTCACTTTTTTTTTTTGTAATATGTCTTATTAATTTATTTATTAATAATTGTTTGCTAAAATCCATGTTTAGTGTTGTTTTTTCCTAGACTTGCATGAGTCCATCGATATTGTTTGTGGGGCAAATGTACCAGGAGCATTACAAACATTTACTAAAAAACATCCACAACTCGTAACAAAGGTGTTGATTTGCACAACAATATTTTAATCAGACACACCACAAAATGATAAAAAACAGAAATAGAAATGATAAAAAACAGTTCCATTAGTTTTGTAGGTTAAATTTGTTTTTAAAAATACAGATAAGAAAAGTGACATTTTAAATTCCTATAAAGAAAACAACAAAAATAATTATATATTTCAGAAGTTTTTAAAATTTAATAAAGAACCACAATTTACCTAGAGATAATTGGTTCTAACAGTGAAGAGTAATTTATATTGAAAATATTAATGAAGCTGAAAATTGTCAGATAAGTACAAGTAATAACGATAACAGGCGGAAGTCTTATGTTAATAAAAAAAAACAAACGTATGTATAAGTGTTTTTAAAATTTACAGAAAATTATATCTAGTAATCTACTATTTTTCACTAATAATAGACGAATCAATTGAGAGCATTTTCAATTTATTTCCATCAACTGTCACCTTTTTGTGTTATCACAAGGGAAGGTAAACTGTTGAAAGGTCATATGTTCTTTGATATTTCTTTGACCATCTTTAGTTTTTCTATAAACTGATACTATCACTGAAGGTCATCTGAATCAATATGGGGTTCTATTCAGATTTAACAACCATTGCACAAGTTGATTAAATTCCTTACTGGACAATTTCAAATAACAAGGGATTATATAATGTGGATATTTTTATTAAAAATATGAATGAATATATAACTGTGTTAGAGGAAACTTTTTTCTGTTATATTCGAGACCGTTATTTTCACTTCAGCCACTGGCATAAACCTAATAAAACAGTAAGAAAAAAAAACAATGTATCGTGAATAATATCAAAGAATGCTGTCCCTTTTAGACAACAACATGCAAGACTACTTATTAAAAGATTAAAATAAAATCTATCACCTCTCTGTAATTAACTTATAAGCCAAATTACATAATAATACTTAAGGTAAAAGAAGCCTCACTTACACAACAAGTGTAATATTTATAGTAGTACTCAAGATAAAGCAACTTTTCAAAAGAAATGTTACAACAAAAACCTCTTCTTCTATGTGTTGTGTTCCTTCAGGACATTGCCATCATGGTTCAGCACAATTTTCTATCCTTTGTAGCTCTTAATAAATTTTGTCTATTCATTATCTCTCCCTAAACCTTGCTCTGCCATCCATTTACTGAACATTCACAGTTTATGCCTTATTTCCCTCTGTTCCTCTTGCCTTCAATCTTGCGAGTATCAAATTTTCCAAATTTCTTCCTGATGTTAAGTATAAGTCTCCTTTTTGTTTCTATTTCCTCTAAAACTTTATCATTGCCCACATGTTCGATCCATGCTATTCTCAGCAGCCTTCTGTAGAACAATATTTCCTTTATTATTTGAACTCTCTTCTTCATCTGTGTTGAGATTGTACAGCATTCCCTGCCAGAGAGGAGGACTAATATTACATAACAATCAGTACTCTTCTTTGTTTCTAATGAATTTTTTCTGTTTCAGAATACATTGCTTAGCTTTTGGAAGGATTCTTTCACTCTTTCAATGCACCTTTGGATTCCATGTTGCCTTAATTCACTTGTTATAGCATATTTGTCTTTTTATTGCAACAAAGAAGTAGAAAGACAAACAGGTTTTAATGTTTGGATTGAAGAAATAACAAAAAAGTGTTAACCAGTTATGGTAATGATAATATTAGATGTTTTCTTATCAGGAAACATTTTGGCATTCACTGACCAGAAAATAGCCAGTGTAATTTTTAGTTGAAATTTGCAAAATCTTTTTCTTTAAACAATTTTTCAGGAAAATACATTTCTCAAGTTCACTTTTATTGCTCTTTCCAGTATTGATGGTGGTTTCTTTCCTAACCTTTTATTTGAAGTAGTGTGGAATATCAACATTTCAATTATATCTTTATTTTCTCTTTGAGTTAAATGTAATGTCGTTTTAGCTGTTGTTGCTGTTGAAAGTCCTCAAGTGATGTAGTTTCTGCTATTTGGTACAGATCTTTGTTTTAGATTCTGTAGCACCAGTTTACAAGGTTCGAAGAAGGATGGTCTTTGCTAAAATCCACAGTTTTCACTTGCTCTAAACTATTTTTATTCATTAAGTTCAGATATTTCTGAATGGGTTTGGTGCAATGCATGAAGTCCACATGAAAGTCTTGATCTGATGAGGTTATTTAAGAACATGATTCAAGTTTCCAGGTTAATGTTTTGGTTTTGTAACAATTTGCAGTATTGGGTTAAACTACCTTGAGTACATAATTAAAAGAAAAACTTGTAATTCCAACGAATGATTTATTTTTTTATGGAAATATTTAGGCTAGCAGTTGCCAGTCTTGGTTACTGCTTAATTTGAGTAAAACAATACAAAGAAGTTCGAAACCAAGACTGGCAACTGCTAGCCAAAATATTTCCATAAAAAAAAAAATCATTCATTGGAATTACAAGTTTTTTCTTTTAATTATGCAACTACCAACGGAGACAAGCATCCTAACTTTGATACCTTTAGTACATCCTATTCTATGTTAAAACCTATAAATATGTTCACAATGACTTTCTTTCTTCCCCTCTTTTTTATTAGTTCTGCTCATATTTACAATTTTGTCCTCGAGTGAGCTCTGAAGAGCAAAGAGTGACAACTGGTTAGCCATTTTTTGTTGTTTCATTTTTGTTATATTTTTTAATCCACAAATTTATGGTGAGTAAATGTTATTCTTTCCTCCTCTTTCCTATTTGTCCCACATTACTTTAACATATTTTTCTCTATGTTTATATATACTTTTAAAATGTTCATTTTAAAGCCTTAAGAATTAATGTTATTTATATGCAGTTTGGAGAGGATTCTTTGTAGATAATTTTCATCCAAACTATAAATACCAATGTCACTGGCATAGTCCCATGTTCATCAGTACATTGACCTCACAAGGGAAAGCATAAATGTTGTTTTCTATTAATAGATATGTGTGTGTGTGTGTATTATATAGTCAATTGCTGATATCCTCTGATGAGTAGACAGAGTGATTTCTGGAGGCTCCATCTATGAATTTCTGGAATCAAGATGATGAAGGAAACATCAATCAGCTAAGTGGCAAACCTTTTACTTGTATTAATTCTCTTTCTCATACACACACACACACTATATATATATATATATATATATATATATATATATATATATATATTTATGTATGTTCTCCTTGTTGGAACACTTGGTAAATAATGGTGATGTTTTTGTTCAAATTCAATGAAGTACTTATTTATATATTTATAAAAGATGAAATCGATAATAATCAGGGAGACACTGTATTTCAAGATGAAGTTAATCATTTCTGATAATAACAGGTGTCATAAAAATAAAAATGGAAATAAAAGAAACGTTTATTTTGAGCCACTTTGATTGTTTCTTTTACTTTCTTTCAAGAAATTCTTTCTTTTTACAAGACATAAAATGAGACTGAATAATGCCAGAATGGAAGGGAACTGGAAATGTAAATTAGTTGGATTAGAAAATTATTGAAGTCATCATCAAATAGTCATGTTTGATACAGATGAAAAATGAAAAATTAGAATTGAGTGAGAAGTAAAAAGGTGGGAAAAAAGCCAAAGAAAGAGGAAGAAAATAAAGAACACATTTATTTAGTCCAAATTGTATGTGAAGAAAAGATGAAAAAAAAATTTCTAGCCCAGCATAATTGAACTTGATTAAACAGAGAATCTCTTTAACTAAGCAGAATCATTTGCTTCAAATTGGTATCTAATAACATACTTTAGCACAAAATATGCCCCCAGTTCTCACCAAATAACGTGAATGCTTCTTAAAATTTATGGACAGAAAATGAACATAATATAAAAATTTTAAAAGCATGGCAACAATTCTGTAGGGCTTAATTTTCTGGACTTAATTTAACATTTTTCAACTCATGAATTATTTCATTGGAGAAAATCGCAAAATCCGAGAAAGAAAAATGGGAAGAAAACTGAAAACAGACCCGAGAAAGAAAAAGAAACAATTTTTTGCATAACAAAAAAGGAATTTCACATCCATGCCACAGGATATATGAAATAAAAGTTTGAAAAATATTCAACTTTGTAAATTTAGTATTTTTTCACAAAAGTTACTTTTAATATTTGTATCAGACCATGTCAATTATGATGAAAAAGTAAAGATATAGAAAAGGGGTCTGTGGAAGGTTGAGAGGGTGAAATTCTGGCCTTGTAAAAATATGCAACT
>OZ038475.1:129487650-129500150 GCA_964036315.1 Acanthosepion esculentum
CGAATAGGCAGGAAGATTCTATTGGCCAGTGTGAGAGCCAGCAGCTGACTGACATAAATGTTAACTAGCATACAAAAAAATCGATAGCTGCATTTGTCACAAGTGGGAAAAATTTAAATCTGCATGGCACTTTACTCCAATTGGCTCATTCGCTTGCTTAAACTCAACGTTGATTCTGATTCCACAGAACTGTGTTGGGTGTGAAAAAGTATTTGTTGTTAACATTGTTTTTTCATTCGGTTTTCCAGTTACGAGTCCTTTTCTTAAAGCTGATCGTTTTGTGTTCATTTTGTTTAGTTCTTTTTTCGTAACAGATTTAATGTTTAGTATAGAGCTTAGAAAAATTTTTTAGTGTGTGATAGGCAAGAAGTAAGGCATGTAGCAACATCAGCATGGCAAAGGGCACTCCTTTAAAGGCAAAGAAGGGCAAAAATATTTTAAGTCAAGTGATAGCAATTGCTGTATGAGTTGTACGATTTTTTAATCAAGCATGGGCAACGGCAGGCCATGCTACTAGTATATATATATATATATATATATATATATACGCGCGCGCACACACACACACACACACACAGGGTGTCCATAAAGTTCATGTGCACTTTAAAAATTTTATAACTTTATTTCTATTTGCGATAGAAATAATTTGTAAGGATTAGAAAGAAGTAAATCTATGTGTTTTAAGGTTTTATTGAAATACAAAGAGTAAGTGAGAAGTGTGAGAAAAACTGTTAGCATAGAATTTACACCTACATCTAGCTTAACTGTAAATTGAGATCTCAGTGCCAGTCTAGTACTGCACTTAATTCAAAAACTCTAGGCACCATAGAGTTCATCTGAACGATTACCATGAAACTATTTATAGAAAAGGCAGAGAGGCAATCTTACAGTGATGGGAAATTAACTTGACCGTAGCCACCAGATCAGGTCCAGTAATATTGCTGATTTTTCTTTGAGCTAAAGGTAAATAACAGGAGCACATGATCATATGTGGCAGAAATATTCTAAGCATGGACCAATGGTAGATTTACAGATATGTAAGCTAGATTCTAGAGAGAAAAAGTGAATTGATTTTCTTTGCAGTTTTCACTTCATAACAGCAGAGAAAGTAAGCTTGAGAGAGCACAATGAATCACTTTCCTGGAGGTTAACATCAGCCATGTTGATGGAAGGCAGTGAGGAGTCTTTCAGATGATTAATGGAGAGGAATTCAGTTTTGGAGGCATTAAAATTAAGAAGCCATCTTTTGCCCCAGTTAATGATGTTCCTGAGATAGTTTTGCTGGACGATTTTTTCGGCTGCCATTTTGACCTTGTTGGACTGACAAACCTTACTATCAAGGCAGGAGTAAATCATTGTACACCATTTACATTATTCAGACTATTGTCCTCATCTTTGTTGCCATATTTATTACAATGTTTCAGCCGTTGTACACTCCAGCCTTCTTCAAGTGATTGGAATGTCTAACTGAGCCCTTTATTTTGCTCATGATGTAGACTGTTCTAGTTCCACATGCTATGTTTAATGATGTCAGTTATCAGTTATCTCCTGTTAATTGCTCTCTCCAAGTTCGTCACTGCCTTAACTGGGAATTGAACTCACACTCTTTGGTAAATCATTGTGTCATCAGCATAGATACCAAGTTGAGAGCCGATGTCATCAGAAATGATAAGAGTAGGGTCAAGGATGGTGCCCTTGTTAGTACAAAAGGAAAGGATGCAGATGAGTGGCCATTTCACAATTTGATAGGAAAAAATGGATCAGTTCAAAAAAGTCTCTGGAGACACCATAACTTTTCAGCTTGTTAAGAAGACATGAATGCCATATCCTGTCAAAGGCTTTCAAGATGTCCAATGCTATAGCCCAGGCTTGACTGTTTTTATCTAGATCATGATAGACTCTTTCTGCAATTATTGTCAGTACATCAGCAGTTGACCTGGAGAAACAAAGCCGTTTTGCTTATCTGAGAAGAGGCCATATGATGAGAGTTGATAAACCAACTCAACATTGATTAGGGCCTCTAGGAGTTTCCCAAAAAAGAGATAAAAGTCTAATAGACTGATAGTTGGAAGGGTCAAACAACTCACAATTCTTAACAACAGACAATGGCTTCCAGCAGGCAGGAAAGCAGAAGGATATTTATTATAGAGTTTAGAGAGAACAGGATCTAGTAAAGGGGTACTATTGGGTCCACAGGCTTTGTGGGATCTAGATTAGAGATGATAGCAGAAACCATGGAAGGGGTTATATGCATATCACTCAACAGAGACCCAGTTCTAGGACGGAATTTAGGTGGGGATATTCCAGATGAGTCAAGAGTAGAGTTTGAGGAGAATTTGCAATCATACTGATTGAATAGGGTAACAGAAACCTTACACATATATAATGACCCATTTCACAGCTGCCAGTAATCATGAAAGTCAAAGTTGTTAGAGGCTATGTGGTGCCTTATTCTCTCAGCAAAAATGGACTTTGCTCCTTCAAGGGCTTGCTTACATTTATTTCGAGCAGCAACGAGTATGCATGTGTTGTGACAAGAGTCATAACACTGGTATAGCTGAAAATAGTGGTTCCTGTGTGCTATAGTGTCCAAGCATGTCAGTGTGGACCATGGAGGGGATTGAGATTTTATCTGATATTTCTGAGAAGGAATGAAAGTGTCCATGCCAGCTTTGACACAAAAAGAAACCTCAGTGGTGCAATTTTCATTTGGGAGTTTAAGGATGATAATCCAAGAGGTGTCATGGAGAAAATCATGGAGTCCCAATCAGCATGCTGGTAATGGAAATATGTTTTGTGGATAGGGGATTAAATGTATAAATAAATAAGGGCAGGGACACATATACAGAGAGATATAAAAGGTTAACAAGAATGGTTTTATGAACAAATGTACTGAATTATTGTTTATACAGAAAGTGACTAATTTTCACCATTTTGGTACAAACAAGACAGTAACAAAGTTCATAAATTCATAATGACACTGAATACCGTTTGGGTTAATAAAACCAGATGTTTGATTACCATATTTTAAAAAAAAAATAATGATTTTTTTTTTTTTATCAATCATTGTGAGACAAAGAAATCAGTATGACAGAATTATTTGTCATAATAATTTTTGAGTTGATTTTTAAATTTATTATTAAATGGTAATGCTTGGAATAAAAATATCATAAATTGCCATTATTTTTGGACTCATCAACTGTTCTCTGAAAACAGTATTTAATCATTTGGTTATGACATTTTTTTGCTAAATTTTGTCAGGTTTATTCATTTTGGGAATTTTTTTTTCCTTTTCATTGCAGAGTAAAGAAATTAAATTTGTAACATTGGCTGGAAAAGAAGGTAAAAAAAAAAGAGACAAGATTAAAGAATGACACTGTATGAGATGTTGCTTGTTCTTGACAACAGGTAAAAGCAGCCTCGTTTTTGATTTTATAACAATAATGATAGAATCAAACATGGAATCATATTTAATTTATGGAAAATGTGTCTGAATATAATTAATGGAATTCATTTTAGCATTCTTATTTTTTAAAAAAAATAACAGGCTCAGCATAATAATAATTGCAAATGTCAGGAAATGTGAAAAAAATCCTTTTTAGATTAAATCAGCTGGACTTCAAATAATTCAGATATTACTTGTGAAGTCAGATTTTAATCTTGTTTTTTTTTTTTTTACTATAGTTCATCAAATACGAGCCCTCAAGAGCCACTCAAAATTGATATTTACTGGCTGAGGTGTGTCATATGAATCTCAGAAGTGAAGATTAAAAGGATATGGTAGATCTCTATATTTCTGAGATGAGGTATTATGTACACTATTTACATTATTCGGACTATTGTCCTCATCTTTGTCGTCATATTTATTACAACGTTTCAGGCATTGTATGCACCGGCCTTTTCCAGGTGGTTGGAATGTCAAACCGAACCCTTTATTTCACTCACTGGTTAGACTGTTCTAGTTCCATGTGCCATGTCTAATGGATGTCATTCATATCCCGTTAATTCCCCTCTGAAAGTTTTCCACTGCCTTAACCAGGTATTGAACACATGGCACAGTGGATAAAGGTGTTAGTTAGATCCAGTGACAGGACCCAAAGAGTGTGAGTTCAATATATATAGACAGATACTTCTTCAAACCGGTTATGAGTTAGGTTCGGATTTAAAAGGTGTTGAGATGGTCACAAAAGCCATTTACACTGGGAGCATAACTAACAGGAAGCATGAACATTAATATATATATATATATATATATATATATATATATATTTAAAATGAAATAGATTAAGTCTGACAAAATGATTTCCTTATGTGTTGTCATTGTTTACGTTAAGATACATTTTGAGAACAGATATAATCAACTGAGAAAAATTGCCAAAGATCCTGTTTATAAACAGTAATTTTAACTTTGCTAATCAGATGCTTCTGTGTAACTAAATAGTATAGCACATCAGATCAAAAAGCAGATTCTGTAGAGGAATACATGTTTGATTCCTTTTGGAGAATGCCAATTTTCTACAAAATTTCTTAAACATTCAGGCCGGTAAATGTAATTAATACTGTTTCATTAAAAACAGAGTATTTACTTAAACAATTTGTATCTATAAAAATAACATATAAAGAGAATATATATATATATATATGTATATATATATATATATATATGTATATATATGTATATATGTATGTATATATATATATATATGTATATGTATATATATGTATATATATATATATATGTATATGTATATATATGTATATGTATATATATGTATATGTATATATATATATATATATATATATATATATATATATATATATATGTATATATATATGTATATATATATATATATATATGTATATATATGTATATGTATATATATATATATATATATATATATATATATATATATATATATATGTATATATATATATATATGTATATATGTATGTATATATATATGTATATATATATATATATATATATATATATATATATATATATATATGTATGTATGTATGTATGTATGTATATATATGTATATACGCAAAATGACGGTTCCGTATAGGATACAGGTTCGATTCCTGTCGGAGAACGAAAATTTTCTATGAAAATTTCTCGGACATTCAGCCCAGTAAATGTTATTTAATACTGTTTATTATAAAACAGAGCATTTGCTTAAATACTTGTATCTATAAAAGAACGTTAAACATATTATAAATGTCTTTAAATATATATATATATATATACACATACATACATGCACACTGCATTCATTACTTCTTGTTAATTATGTAAATGTTTCAAAGATTTCCCAAGAGAAAATATTTAGTTTCCTCAATGTTTCATCATTGGAACAATGTTTCCTTATAGAATAGTATATAAATTCCTAAATACTTCTTCACTGGTGAAGATATTTAAATGCTTCAATTTTTTCCAATGGAAATTATTTTAATGTTTCACTGTAAACTATTTAAATGTCACAATGTTTCCTGACTGAAAACTATTCAAATACTCCAAACAGTAATTCCTAATGGGAAAATATTTAAATGCCTCAACGATTTCTCACTGGAAATTATTTAAACAAATCAGTATTTCCTCATTGGAAATTATTTAAATATTTACATAGTGAACTGAGGACATGATAAACAAAAGCAAATTCTCCTTTCTCTGGGGTCACTTTATC
Source organism: Acanthosepion esculentum (assembly GCA_964036315.1). Taxonomy (NCBI): domain Eukaryota; kingdom Metazoa; phylum Mollusca; class Cephalopoda; order Sepiida; family Sepiidae; genus Acanthosepion; species Acanthosepion esculentum. The sequence continues at coordinate 129,493,338 of OZ038475.1, forward strand.
TCTTTTAGAAAAGTGGGAGTCATAGATTTTTTTTTCCTTTACCAGACTGAATTATTTCCTTGATTTTCTTTATTCTTCGTTATCTCATTCTTTATTCCATTTTTGCTTTTGATAAAGGAAAGATAAATTTCCATCCAATCTCCTTCATAATTACAAAGTATCTGTTTTGTTATCTTTTGTGTTTTTCTTCCATTTTCTGAAAACTGCATTTGATGAAAGAATTTGTTTTAAAACTTGGCACCACCAAAAGGGTTAAAATAAGTGCACAGAGAGAGGAGGGCATACTCCAGAGAGAAGAAAGAGAATATTTTAAAAGTTGTGGGGGAATGAGAAATGAAATGGAAATAAACAGAAAGAGAATATTCTCAGATAAAAGTGAAGAACAAAAGTTATAAAGCAATAAAAAAAAAAACAAAAACAAAGGTTGGAGTCAGAAGTACTGAGTCTAACTTGCTACCTTCAAACAGAATTGGAATTTCTCCTCAAGAAAAAATGATGGCAAAAAATCTTTCTCTATCTTTAACAATTGTGGAGAAAAAAAAAAGAAAAAGAAGAGAAAATAAAAAGTGATACATACATTGGGAAGAATTTCCTATATGTCCAATCATTTTTTTAAAATTTTTTATTTACTATTATTTCTTCTTTTCATCATAATCATCATCATTACAAGAATTATTTCTGTTTCCTTAACCATCTTTCAGTTCTCATGGCTGATCTGACATCAACTCTCCCATTTTTATAGAAAGTTCACTGAAGAAGTATTATTATCAAAATATACCAATGCCAAATGATTTTGATAGTCAAAGCAAGAAACATGTATTGAGCAGCAAAAGCCAGTGTTAGGTATTTATGGTCTGGCTGTCTTTTTCACTCTGCTAAAACATCCAAATGCTTTCTTCCTTTCCTTGGAAAATGATTTCATTTTATTATATATCAGGTGATCGCAACAATAAAATATAGTAACTTGTCTGATTTCATTACTTTATCTGTTTATTTCAAGGCATTGTTTCTTCTCATCTTCTATGCACACACAGAATTTTCACCTGATATGCACAAAAACTGACACCCATCTTATACGCACACACTGATAGTCAAAATTTTGTAATGATAGGCAGAGGAAATGAAAAGTTCTTGGCCTGACCCACTTTCCCAAATCTAAATGACCATTAGAAATTATTTAGGAATTCTTCTAGGACTGTTTAGGCAACTCCACATAAATATACATAATGCACTGACAGGCCTATATATGTATTACTTTATATAGACATATATATATATGTATATGTATGTATTACTTTATATAGACACACACACTCATATATATATATATATATATATATATATATATATTACTTTATATAGACACACATATATATATATATTACTTTATGCAGAAATATAGTCTTAAAGTGTGCTATATTTATGGGGTAGAGTGCTCAATATCAGAGATAGAGCGTGTATAAATATAAAAGTGGACATGGAAGTCAGCACTTAGAGGCGAGAGTCTGTTTCATGCTAGTGCAATCGTCAGGCGACTAGTGCTGTTATTTTTCTCGGCTATTTATATAAGGGTCAGTGGTGCATTATGGGTAGTCTATTTTGGCGGTTACTTTTACCGGAAGTCGCTTATTTGTTTATTTATGTCAAATTATTTTGCTTGTTTTTTGTTTATTTTTTTATTTTTATTTTTTATCTTATATATTTATTTATTTATTCTTTTATTTTGATCGGTGTTTTTGGTTAACGTAGTAAAAATTTGTTTATATAGCTTATTGTTGGTAGTCTATAATGGCCGTCAATTACCGGAAGTATATATTACTTTATATAGACACATATATATATATATATATATTACTTTATATAGACACATATATATATATATATATATTACTTTATATAGACACATATATATATATATATATATATATATATATATTACTTTATATAGACACATATATATATATATATATATATATATTACTTTATATAGACACATATATATATATATATATATATATATATTACTTTATATAGACACATATATATATATATATATATTACTTTATATAGACACATATATATATATATATATATATTACTTTATATAGACACATATATATATATATATATATATATATATTACTTTATATAGACACATATATATATATATATATATTACTTTATATAGACACATATATATATATATATATATATATATATATTACTTTATATAGACACATATATATATATATATATATATATATATATATATATATATATATTACTTTATATATATATATATATATATATATATATATATATATTACTTTATATAGACACATATATATATATATATATATATATATATATATATATATATATATATATTACTTTATATAGACACATATATATATATATATATATATATATATATATATATATATATATTACTTTATATAGACACATATATATATATATATTACTTTATATAGACACACATATATATATATATTACTTTATATAGACACACATATATATATATATATATATTACTTTATATAGACACACATATATATATATATTACTTTATATAGACACACATATATATATATTACTTTATATAGACACATATATATATATATATTACTTTATATAGACACATATATATATATATTACTTTATATAGACACATATATATATATTACTTTATATAGACACACATATATATATATTACTTTATATAGACACACATATATATATATATTACTTTATATAGACACACATATATATATATATTACTTTATATAGACACATATATATATTACTTTATATAGACACATATATATATATTACTTTATATAGACACATATATATATACATATACATATATATATATATTACTTTATATAGACACATATATATATATATTACTTTATATAGACACATATATATATATATTACTTTATATAGACACATATATATATATATTACTTTATATAGACACATATATATATATATTACTTTATATAGACACATATATATATATATTACTTTATATAGACACATATATATATATATATTACTTTATATAGACACATATATATATATATATTACTTTATATAGACACATATATATATATATATTACTTTATATAGACACATATATATATATATATTACTTTATATAGACACATATATATATATATATTACTTTATATAGACACATATATATATATATATTACTTTATATAGACACATATATATATATATATATATATATATATATATATATATATATATATCTCAAGGGACATTGAAAGAACAACACCGGTAACCCATTCATGAAATGGACTAACGAACATACGAACAATGCAAATATAAACAAGGCTTGGGAGGAGCCTGGAGAGGTGAACAGATTGCAACCGCCTCTCAAGAACTCTACACTAAAAAAAAATTTTTTTAGTGGATAACAACTGTATAATCAATGAAGCATTGATTTCTTTGTAGATATTGATATCATGTTATACTGGTAATCGTAATAATATTCAACAAAAATATTTTTTAGACATGGTGACCAGAAATTTGGCTGTAGAAGACGAGGCATTATCTAATGCAAAATACATGAAATAACCTCAAAACATCATTTGATCAATAGATATAAATTATAAAGATTTTCCTTGGGTTCAGTTAGGTTCCACAATAACAAAGACAGACCCTTTTGAAGAAGAGAAGCATCTCAATAACGGTATTAAATTAAATGGGTTTTATGTACAAAGGTTAGAAGAGTGTCCAAGGAAAAGTGAAATTTGCAGCCTCATTGCTTCTGTACGCCATTAATGTTGGAAAGGATGGCTCCAATATATATGTAGTCACTACATCTGTTACTTGAAAATGAGGAAGAGTTCAGGATTCAATTTAATACATTACTCCAAGAAGGGGTCCTGATTGGACAGTAGTTAGCCAATCAGAGTACCGGATTAGTCATGGTTTCAAGTTCAGGGTTTAACTTTCAATGGTAAAGGATTAGCTCCCTTTACTATCACTTTCAAATTCATAAAGTATTTGTGAATGTTTCAATATAAACCCAAATATATTAAACAAAATCAAATCTCTCTTTCTCTCTCAAATATATACATATACATATATATATATATATATGTATATATATATATATATATATATATATATATATATATATATATATATATATATATAGCATAATGAGAAGCCATGTATACTTTCTTAATATGTATATAATATAGAAAAAACAACTGAAACATTGCAAATTAAAAAAAAAAATTGAATGATTTTGGTGAAAGTATTTATTTATATTTTTTATATATATATATGTTTGATATTTCAGATCGTCCCCGATCTTTCGTCTGACGAATGATCAGGGCCGATCTGAAATATCAAATATATATATATATATATATATATATATATATATATATAAAATATAAATAAATACTTTCACAAAAAAAAAGAATTCAATTTTTTTTAATTTGCAACTTTTCAGTTGTTTTTTCTATATTATATATATATATATATATATATATATATATATATATAAGATATAGATCAAATATTGGTTGAAATCTGACTGAAATATAGAATAAGAAACATAGAAAATATTTATAAATCTAACACATTTCACTTTTATTAAAGTTCATCAGAGAATTAAATATGAAGAAGAAAATAATTCTACTATATTTAATTTTTATGTTGTTTGTTTTTGATTGGTTAAGCAATGATTGGCTGTGTCTTGTTATACGGGATTAAAATATATATTCTTTTCTTACATATAGGTATGTAAAATAGCGAATAATGGTCAAAAGTATACAGAACATGACACAATATTTTAAGAAGTTATTCAGTCAAGGAGAAACTCATCAAAAGGCATAATAGACATTCCTTGTCATTTCTATTTAATGAAACATGTTTAAATGAAGAGTTGCTACCTCAATATACTATTTAATATAAGTTTCAATCACCAAGCCTGAAGCCAGACATGTAGTTCTTGGTTGTATTCTGACCTGTAATTTTCATTATTATATTTGAGCTATGTGATAAAGAGAGAAGTGTGAGGTTAATAGTTTATCAAGCAATTATATCTATAATTCTACTCCTAGAAGGTACTTTTGTGGCATCTCTCTTGGCTCTCCACAACTTATTGTTTTTTGTTGCTCTAGAAACTTTACCATCTCTCATTGTTCTTGGCTTAGAGCCATATCACACTGAAACATTAGTTCTTGCACAATCACCAAAGTTAAGCAGATAGGTGATCACTTGGCAATACCGGGAGCTGTAATCTTGGATATACAGATGATGTAATGAATAATGGTTTGGAAATCAAAGAGCTAAAATCTAATTCCAGTTGGGTTCATTATATTAACTTATGAGCAAATACCCGTAAGAAAGAGAGTCATCCACCTCTACTCCCTCTAGCTATGGGTTAGTAATATTATTTGTATCAGTAAATCATTGTCATCTCTAAAAACAATTCTGACAATCTAAAAATATTTTCTGGCTTTAAATAACTTCAAAAGGTTTACAAGCTGTAAAAACAAATCAGTCAACCAATCATTGTCTTTGTTCTGCCATCTATTCACATGATCTCATTAAGTAAATTACGCACTGTTTCACATTCCTTCAAACTGTTCTGTGAGTGTTAAATTCTCCGTGTTCTCTTTCTTCATCATGGTTTCATGATGAAGAAAGAGAACAGAAATATTAAATGTCTCTTTCTGATTTTCCATTTTTGTTTACTTGTCATTCCACTTAAAACTTCCTCACATGTTCTGTCCATTGTATTCTTCAGAATCTGTTCTTCATCTGTTAGGAAATTGTCCAGTATTTGGAGGTATATACTCTTTTCTTTGTTTTTAAGAAAATCTTCCTATTTCTTTATACTTTGTTTACTTTCTTTAAGATGTCTATCACTGTCCCTACGAATCTATGGATTGCTGAGTCATGTATACTATTGTCTGGTGCTACACAACCCAGAGAGTTGCATTTTTGCATTTGTTTGATTTTTATATATCCAATATATAACCCAGCTAAAAATGAAATTTTTAAACATATATATATATATATATATATATATATATATATATATATATATATATATATGAAGAAATATAGACTTAATTTGTGCTATATTTATGGGATAAAGTGCTCAATATCAGAGATAAAGTGTGTGTAAATATAAAAGTGAACATAGAAGTCAACACTTAGAGGCGACAGTCTGTTTCATGCTAGACGCAATTATCAGCCCATGATTGTATCTAGCCTGAAACAGACTGTCGCCTCTAATGTTGACTTCTATTTTCACTTTTATATATATATATATATATATATATATATATATATAGGCCTTTCAACAGTGTGTTTTGAAGGAGGCAGCTTTTAAGTTGGTGAGGGAGACCTGATAGTACGAATTTACACACTAAAATTAGCTCACATCATTTTCACAAGGGGCTTACAACTCAACTTAGTGATAGACCTGATGTATGTGAGAGATCAACGAGTTTTCAAGCAAGTTATTCAATGAATTTTTATGTGAAATTATGACTGTAAATTTAGATATATGTGTGTGGTTAATATTTATAACTGAATAAAAAAATAATAAAGAAAAAAACCAGGGACAAGGAAGTAGACTATTTTGACAAACTCTCAGCTGTGTATATTAAATGCTTTCATGAACATTAAGCTTGAAACTCGTTGATGTACACACTTTCATACATACATACATACATTCATGTATGCATAATACTCTGAAAATATATGCATACATATATTGGAAACTTACAG
>OZ038475.1:129505150-129512650 GCA_964036315.1 Acanthosepion esculentum
TGTCTAGGGAAATCTCTTTCTTTAGATTAAAGAAAGGGCTCAGCTTGAAATTCCCTGAAAGTTACACATAACAACAAGTAGATGAAGGCTAGAGGGCAAAATGGCCAAAATATTGTGAGAAGTATTAACAAAGATAATATACATAAACTGGGAATGTATTTAATACAATATTCATTGAGAAATCAAGCTAATATAATAACTGTATAGTTCTCAGGAAAAGGAATGGCCAAATATACAAAATACAAACTGGAGATACCAAAATCAAGTTAGTACAATAATTTAAATATCTGGGAAGGGTTTTAATAGAGGGCGGAAAGTGTGACATTGAAATCTAAAGGTGCATTGGGAAGACAAAAACCGCCTTCCAGAAGTTAAGCAAAGTATGAGGAAACAGGAAATTTTCATTATAAAAGAAGAAAATAGTACTGAACTGTTACTTAATATCAGTCTTCCTATATGACAGGGAATGCTGAATAATCTCCACAAAAATGAAAAAGAAACATGAGTTGACAGAAATGTGACTCCATAGAAAGTTGATGAGGATACCATGGCCTGAACATATGAACAATGATGAAGTTTAAAAAAAAATGAAAAAGACACTTATACTTAACATCAGAGAGAAATAATTGACATTTCTTGGGCAAATAATGATGAAAAAGGAAGGTTGAGTGTACGAATTTTGTCTATGCAAAAATATTCAACTTTTTCACAAACAAAATTAACAGGAAAGGAAAAATAGTAGATAAGTATAAATACAAAGATTTTATATTCCAGAAATTGTTGAGGCATTTAAAAAAGAAATTGCTTCTTTTCATGACAGGAAATAGATTAGACACAGGAAAATTTTTTAATGACTACTCTTACTACATCATCTCAGACTGTTACTCCAACTGCTATATGGACTGACTACTTGATACACTGCACTATTTATACTTGGTATACAGACTCAGTAGTGAAGAAAAGAATATGTCAGAACAATTAACAAAAAAATGCTTGCCTCTATTTTAATCTTTTATTTTAAGAGTACAACATTTCTGATAATATACTAACTCTACATGAATAAATGGTAAAACATTTCACACTAATAATTATCTAGAAATAAAATGTCACTGCTGACACTCAAGTTTGAATGTAGATTACCAGAGAATAAACCCAGGCGATCCTATTATTGAATTAAGTGGATCACATGACCATAGAGAAATGCATAAGTAGAAAGTAGCTTGGTGTTTAATTTACCTGCATTTCTATTCTATCCTCTATTACTATTTGAATCACCATTTCTACTCTATCACTATATGGACTGCTATTCTCTACTCTATTCACCATACTATTTCTCTATTCAGATCACTATACGGGTTACTTGTCGAGCGAGTATTATCGAGCAAGTACTATTAGCGTGAGTGATATTTGAAAACATCTGACACCAGCATTCTTCAGCAGTATACTATAGTCTGTATCTGCGATTACAAAGTCTCTACTACAACGAGCATTAGTGACAAGTATTTGTTGGCATCACAAAAGTGGCAACGAGTGTTCAATGACACCACAAAACTAATAATTTGATGTATGTTTTATATGGTGTGTAAAGTTTACCTTTTTCCATAAATTATAAATTAATTAAATATTATTTTAAGTTGGTATCAACTCAGGATATCATATCTTATAAATAATTTTTAAAAAGAATAGTTTTTAATGTTTAAAACTGATAAACAGAATATGTTCTAATAATGTTCCCTATAATTTAAATATAATTCGTTGACTTCCCTATCGTAGTTTTTGTAGATTTTTAAAACTTTTCTTCATGAACAATACAGACTGATATATAATATCACCAAGGCACTATTAATTTTCTCCACTGCAATTAAGAAAGAAAAAGTTGCTAAATTTAACTATTGTACAATTCAAGTGAAACATACTTTTGGAAATACCATAGAGAGGATGTGCTGAATTCAAAAATGGAAGCACTGTTTTGAAAAAAATTTAATCAGACAAATATGAATTCCACAGAGGCAGCAGAGAAAATGTCCTGCAGTCATTGCATTATCAAAATCGGATAGAAAACAGGAGGGCAGAGGATATGATCAACAGAGTTCATTTACTTAAATTTCACAAAGACAAGCAAGAAAAGTAAAAAAATGAGATTTTCTCACGTCAAAGATCAAGCCTTTGTTTTAACTTTGTAATTATAAAAAGTAACAAAAAGATCCAGATATAAGAGATAAATTTCCTTTAGTAAGGTGCTTTTTAAAAGTAAAAGTAACTGCTAAGTTCAATTACTAATAATGCTTTCATACATTAACAGATAATGTCATTTCTCATCTTGATTCAGTGATGCTTGAATTTCATAAATGAATGATTTTAATTACTGTATATTTCCATGCATAAGATGAGATGCAAAATCTCATGTAGTATAAGATTGTGATATCTGTAGTATAAGACAGCCAACAGGGATCCATATGACAAAACTGTAAATGACAATGTTCATGATGAGCTCTTTCCACCAGATGGTGATGATCATCATAATTTTGAAATATTTTATGTATGTAGGTGTCTTTTATTCTGTAATGAGAAATAAAGATTTTATGGAATATTAAATGATTTGTTGTTTAACACTGCAGAATACTTAAAGTATAATGTATATTACGGAAACATAAAGATTGATTGTTATACTAAATGTTGCTGTTATTTAACACTGCTATAAGAAATAATGATTTGGATGAGCACATCCATAGCTCTACATGTTAATAAAATATTTGTTTATGTTACTTGTTACTCATGCATATTGCTCAGTAGAACTTTTGCAAATTGTTGTATAATCATCTCTTGAATATTTTAATATGGAATCAATGTCTTGAATATTTCACTTTAATAAGAAATCAATCTCTTGCATATTCCATTTTAATAATGAATCAATATCTTGAATATTCCATTTTAATAATGAATCAATATCTTGAATATTCCATTTTAATAATGAATCAATATCTTGAATATTCCATTTTAATAATGAATCAATCTCTTGAATATTCCATTTTAATATGAAATCAATCTCTTGAATATTGCACTTACATTTCTAACTGAAGAACAGAATAAATAAATGAATATATATATATATATATATATATATATATTTAAAGACATTTTTATGTTTAACATTCTTTTTATAGATACAAGTATTTAAGTAAATGCTCTGTTTTTTTTTTTATAATAAACAGTATTAAATAACATTTACTGGCCTGAATGTATGAGAAATTTTCAATTCAGAGGATGAATATTTTCTATGAAAAGTTCTCGGACATTCAGGTCGGTAAATGTTATCTAATACTGTTTATCACTAAAAAAAACCCAGAGCATTTACTTAAATACTTGTATCTATAAAAAGAATGTTAAACATAAAAATGTATATATATATATATATATATATATATATATATATATATATATATATATATATTCATGGCAGAGTTGTTAGAATATTAGTCTTCCGTTCTTGAGATTCAGATTCGAATCTCACCATTGTCATGGTGACTTGGGTCTTCATGCATGGTAGCACAACTATTGACATCTTCAAAATAGTTCTGTCTATCTAATTTCACTCACAAGGCTTGTATTAACTTGTGGCTTAAGTTCAGCAGCCAAAGTAGGCAGTCCATCTAGGTTAAGGAAAACTCCAGTTTTAAACCTCTACTACATTGCAGTCTTATCCAAAGACAGAAAAGACTATAAAAGTAATTAAAGAAAGAAAACACTGAGAGGAGCCCCGAAGGTGTTAGCAGTATCAACATGGACAACATTCCTACAGTCAAGCTGTTCCCAAATATAATGGCCTGTAATTCTTTTGGTTCATGTTGGTATAACTGAGAGTGATTGTGGATACAGTCTAGGCAGTGCATAGCATTTATAATGATTTTCTAAGTGTAGCTTAGATGTGGCACAAGGCCAAAAGTAGGGGGCACCCAGTGAGGATTGAACTCACTACTCAGTTGTAACTATGTAGTGAGACAATCTTGATAACCATTACACTGCCTCGAGGTGTCTGTGCATAGCATTTATATACCATTGCCAGGCCTGCACCCTAGACAGGTTGCTCCATTTTCACCACCGAAAAACTGTACCAAACAGTTTGTTACCTTTCTCTCTTGACATAAACAGATGCCTTTTACTACTGATATATAAAATATATTGTTAACTATGCTGACCCCTGTGGTCCTACATAGAACTAAACTCATCATCTTTGGCTAACAAATTTCTGAAGATATTAGACTCCTACTTTTGAATAAGAATAGGGTAAGAGATAATGTGCAAAGTAGCATCAGAAAATGATCCTTCTGGGAAGAAAATTGTATTTAGTAGTCATACTGGAAATGCTACTGTCAAAAACAAAAATATTTTAAATTTATATGTTGTGGGGAAGACCATTTTTGGTTTGATTTTGGAAAAAATGTGGTAGAGTGGAAAGACTTTCTTAACTATGAAAAAGAATCCATTTTGTCCAACACATTTTTAAAGGTAACATATATATATATATATATATATTTAAATAAAAATAAAAACAGACCACTTTAAGGTTCCATGTAATAAATTATTTCACCACAGCCCTTTTAAAGGACCGCATAAGTAAAGCAAAACAACAGCGTCTATTTTAGGGCTTTCATTCCAAAGAAAGTTAGTGACACTTTCTCTCATGACTTCTTTCTCTCTTTTTCTCTTTTTTTTCTCCTCTCCCCCTTCTATATCAATATATAACTTCCGTTAAGTTAACCAGTTAAATGTGTCAATGTCTGGACTTCCTCAAACAATATCAAATTGGAAAGAATAGAAATTTTAAATTACCTGGAACTCAATCATGTCTCTCTCCTCCCGTACTTCGTTAATTTACATATGCTTAGTACTGCCCGTCAAAAATGTGTAAATTTCTTTTCATTTTTCGTTTCAACCATTGGAAGTAAAGTCTGATGATCCATGGTCCTTTAAAAGGGATGTGGTGAAATAATTTATTACATGGAACCTTAAAGTGGTCTGTTTTTATTTAAATTATTAGCTCTGATTTACATTGAGCTCTCTGGATTTTATCCTCCTTGGGTTTACCCATACGGATTAACTAGCTTTCTGTAAACGATATATATATATATATATATATATATATATATATATATATATATATATATATGTGTGTGTGTGTGTGTGTATTATTATTATATATTACTACTATGTTATTACAATTATATACATATAATATATATATATATATATATATATATATATTACTATATATATATATTACTATTATATATATATATATATATATATTACTATTATATATATATATATATATTACTATTATATATATATATATATATTACTATTATATATATATATATATTACTATTATATATATATATATATTACTATTATATATATATATATATATAACTATTATATATATATATAACTATTATATATATATATAACTATTATATATATATATATATATATATTATATATATATATATATAACTATTATATATATATATAACTATTATATATATATATAACTATTATATATATATATATATATATATTATATATATATATATATATATATTATATATATATATATTACTATTATATATATATATATATATATAACTATTATATATATATATATATATATTATATATATATATATATATTACTATTATATATATATATATATATATATTACTATTATATATATATATATATTACTATTATATATATATATATATTACTATTATATATATATATATTACTATTATATATATATATATTACTATTATATATATATATATTACTATTATATATATATATATATATATATATATATTACTATTATATATATATATATATATATATATATATAACTATTATATATATATATATTACTATTATATATATATATATTACTATTATATATATATATATATTACTATTATATATATATATATATTACTATTATATATATATATATATATATTACTATTATATATATTACTACTATATTATTATATATTACTACTGTTATTACTATTATATAAATATATATATATATTACTGTTCTTTCTCTTTATTTTAATATACATACATACACACACACACACATGTTTGATTGTTTATTTTTAATCCTTTCAAATTCATGGGCCAATTTCTTAATGTTGCCATTAACCTTGTTAAGGAAGGTGCCCATAGTTTTTCTCATTCCTTTTATTTTCCCAATTACTTTCAATCTCACCCAAGATCATCTTCAGGGATGAATTGCTAAAACAAAAAAAATAATGTCATTGATAATTGTGAAATTTTTGTTACAGACTGAAAGAATTTGGTAAAAGAAAAGGAATGAGAAAAATTATGGCACCCTCTTTAATAAGTTTAATGGCAACATTAAAAAAATGAACATGAATTTGAAAGTATTAAATAGCAAGAAATAGACATAATATTTTTAGATTATTCAACCAAACATGCTTGAATGAAGATACATTGCCTATATATATATATATATATATATATATATATATATATATATGCATTCATGCATGCATATTTATGAATACTTGATTTTTAAGCATATATCAAGATAATGAAGTAGTGAAAATTCCAATTGATTCTTTCTTTGGAATCATTTGGAAACTTCAAATTTATTGCCACATCTCAATTTAACATTTCTCAATTAATGAGTTCTGGAAAGCAGACTCACTAATATGTAAATATTTATTATAAATATTTGATTAGTATTTCTTTATTTCTTTTAGTAGTGAGAGCATTTTATTGCAAAAATTAAATCAACATTTCATGATCATTAGTAAGCAGCAGAGATTGAAAACTTGCAGTGAAACTGAAATTAAAATGCAAAAAAAAAAAAAATAAGAGGCAGAAATTAATAATAATAATTGACAATGCTTCATTTCTGACTGAGATATTATCTTAGATTAAATTGCAGAATAAAGGAAATCTTAGTATTATTGGTAGTAGCATTCATAGTGTGATATGAAACTGTATTCAATACAGAAAATATTTCAATTTGACCTTGTCCAATATATATATATATATATATATATGTGTGTGTGTGTGTGTACGTGTGAAATTAGAAAATCAGTTGATTCCGCTTCCTTGGTTTCAGCCTATTGGCATCTTCAGGTGATTTCTTAATGCTATGTTTAAAAATAAATAAATGAATAAGCCCATGACGTGAGATGTGGTAGTAGGTGTAGAGGATGAGGGAAGAATGTATCTTGGTCAAATTTGACTCTAACAATTAAACTTTTTTATTATTTTACATAATATATATATATATACATATAAATATATATACATACATATACATATATAAATATATATATATATATACATACATATACATATATAAATATATATATATATATATACATACATATACATATATAAATATATATATATATATATACATACATATACATATATAAATATATATATATATATATATACATA
>OZ038475.1:129536210-129551210 GCA_964036315.1 Acanthosepion esculentum
AGGGCTTATTTAAAAGCTGGATAACTATATTTGGTGCTGAGAAGAAACTTTTGTCAGATGATGGAAGGGAATTCAACAACCATGAAATGTAGCAATTAGATGAAGCCTTCAACATGAAAGTCATAACAATAGCAGCAGAGAGCCCTTGGCATAATGGTGTTTGTGCAAGATTGAATGTGGTTATTGGAAATATGGCTGGCAGGATAATTTTAGACATTAATTGTGATCTGGAAGTGGCTTTGGCCTGGTCAGTTTCTGCCTGTAATGCGCTCACCAACTATTCTGGTTTTTCTTCCAATCAGTTAGTGCTTGGCTTCATCCTTAACAATGCCTATATTGACCCTCTTACTCTCAAATCAGTAACATCTTCAAATATAGTGAAAAATAACTGAAATGCAAAGCAGGAATTTCTTGTAATTTAGTCAGACGAATGAAAAGAGATATAAAGGAGTAAAATTTGGTGTCGTAATATTGCATATTTTTCTAATTGTAGTTAAGTATTTTCCAACTAAGACAACAGTAAAAATGGTCTGGGGCGAGTGCTGTGATTGAATGGGATGAAAATAAAATATATATATGGCATGTTGATATCTTCATCTATGTTTGCTTACATCATCTAACAAATAGTGTGTTTTCTGATGGAAATAATGTGGAATAGGCTTGTGGGAGTGTTTATGATAAAAATGATAATGTAATTATATAGTTCAAGTTGAAGAAATAGAAAGTAATAAAAAACGACTACAGGAAAGATTTAATGTTGCATTGCAGTTCAGAACAGACACCAGGTTCATTCTCAGGATGCAGCTTCTTCCAGACATTCATGGCTTAAAAATAACACTTTGGCCAGATTGTTGCTCACCAATTAATACCATGTTAATTTGTAGCAGTAAGTAGATCTTATTCTTGGTCAGGTAGTAACCTACTTCTATAAATGAGCAAAACCAAGATGAGTTGGAGGTGACGAGGGAGGTAAACAGTCTAATGGGGATCTTTCCTTTCATGGGGCCTCTTCATATCTAATTTTTTTCACAGGTAGTGACCACTCTCTTATAGCGAACAGAGATCTTTGTAAAAGTAATTTATCATCATTCAGTAACTCTCTATGTCCAAGCAGCTTGCCATGTACTTGTGAAGTCCACTTCACTTACCTATAACCATCGGCACGAGAAATGTCCGAGTCCTTTTTTTCAACAGGTCAACTGTTTTCCATAAAAGCTGTTAAACAGTTATTTCAAGCCAAGTCTGTGCTATACACTGCTGAGCAGGCACACACACACACACACACACATGCAACCAGGAAAAATTCCTACAGAAAATACAACTAGTATCTGCTAAGGTTCTCAGACTTGTTCCAGGGAGGTGGTTCATTTATATATGAATTTGAAATCCTTTCCATTAATGGCAGTTGGACAGTGGGCTAATTTCAATATGTATCATCATTGTTACCTGTTGTCATCAGTTTGCAATGAGCTGTCAGAATAAGAGAAGAAAAGTTGTAAGTGATTAATTGGTCAAGAAAATTTCCTTTGCTACAAACACCAGACTAAGTCAGATACCACCTTTAGCAGTCAGGATTTGAATTTATTCTACAACAGAGATACTACAGAAAACATCTTTAAAGTATTAATTAATCAATAGATGACTCATGGAAATATCAAGTTGTTTTTCTTAGACTAAAACATCTAAAATCTTGTTCACTTGCATGCTTCTCTTCTATAGCCTTTGCCAAGCACTCTGATGAAAGCTCTAAAGAGGTGTTTATATTTTTTATCTCAAGGACTCTGTTAATGAATGTTATTCTATCAGACTCCTGACAATCAAGGAAAATAAAAAGTTTGGTTAAGTCAACCTTGTCTGCAAAAACTATAGAATTTTTTGACTTGGAAGAGAAACTGTTTATATCATATTATTAAAGAAATGTCAGGTTGCATGGAAATAAACCGTTTCATAGATTATAAAACATCTTATGGCAGCACTGTGTTCAACAAAAACATTTACAAGATAAAGGTCAAGTATAGATGCAGCCATGATTTTTGTTTTGTTTTCATAATCAGTTCACCCCAAGCAAGGCTATAACTCCACTAAAATGCAAGGGGATAGTAGAAATGAAAGAGAAGCAAAAAACTTTGGAAGCAACTGGAAACCCAATACTCAAGAAACAAAGGACAAACTTCTACTCCCATTCAAAAACTGGAGAGGAGTCTGAACCAGATGAAATGTGAACATATCTACTCCAATTGAAGGAAAAAAAAAGAAATATGTATATATTAATATATTTTTTGTTTATATGTTATTTTTATACATATGATTTATTTAGATAAATGCTCTGTTTTTTTAATTAACCAATATTAATTACATTTACTGTCCTCAATATTTGAGAAATTTCATCGAAAATATGTGTTTGTCTGACAGAAATCGAACCTGTAACCCCAATGGTAAATATAATTAATATTGTTTAATTAAAAAAAAACAGAGCATTTACTTAAATAAATTATATCTATAAAAATAATGTACAAACAGAAAACATATTAAAATAACTGTCAGACTTAATCCATTTCATAATATATATATATATGTATGTATATATATATATATTATATAAATAAATAGTAAATAAAATTTTAGAGTTTAGACAGAGATATTCTAAGTATAGCGTTGAAGTAAATTTTAGAAGGAACTGGAAACCCAATCTTAACAGGAAACAAGGGATAAAACTCTACTAAAAGATTGGTAATGTAATATAGGTGATAACATCTCAGCAGTTGACCAAAAGCTTACTGTTGACAGAAAAAATAGGAAATGTTGTCAAGAGGAATAAATAACGCTCTGTATTATTTTTTGAGAAAATTGGTTGGTTGTTTTTGTCTAGTGGCATATCAACACCTCTATGGGTTATTTAATTCAGAAATCTAAATATTTTGTACACAATTCTTTTTTTTATTTTATTTTTTGGAGATAGTGTTTTTAGTGACACATTTCTGACTAATTAACCTTTAGTTAGAGGAAAATAGGTGTATTCATACCTTTCGCATGAGTATGTGTGTGTGTCTATAAGTATAATGAACCCAACTCCCCTATCAACAATTCCAAGTCATTATTTTTTACAGCAACTACAGATCTAAGCTGATGAGACTTGACACTACTTAACTTTGCTTATCATACAGGAACCAATGTTTCAACATGATGTGGGCATAACCCTTGCTTGTGAAAAAATATTTAATTTAATCCCCTATCTTCAATATTTTATATCTCACTAGATGTAATATATTTTTTATTCAGCCCATTCAATGACAAAACTGCTCTTATTGTATGTTAAATGTATAGTGCTAATAAATTATAAACACCTCCATGAACATCCAACACATCGCTAAACATGTTCTGTAACTATTCTTGCAAAAGAAAGCTAATAGGACACCACCTGTCTATATAATTCCTAAACCTACTCAATACAATGTTGAAGGATATTTGACAAATTCTCTTACTAACCCGATCACCAAACCTGGCCTGTATTCATTGTCTATCAACACCTGATGCATTCAATTATCTCACCTACAACTCTTGCTGTATTGTGTCACATTTAAGATGTGTGAAATGGTGTACCACACATGGTATCCACTCTTTGTACAATTTTATGCCTGCCAAAGATCTGGCCTATGTTAACAGTCAAGGAGGGTATAAAGTTTAATACCATGAAGTCTGAGTACTGTTGATATTCACTTTTTATTTTGGTACATCTGTGTGCACTGACCTATATACTGAAACATTTATGCTAATCCAAATATATCACCTGTAGATTTCATCTTGAGTAAATTGAAAGATATTTAGAGTCTTGTTATATATATATATATATATATATATATATATATATATATATATATATATATATATACACACACATCATTATCTATCTTCTCTATCTTCCAGGCATGTGGGTTGTGTTGAGGCAGAAGTACAACAAACAGACTGGAGATTACCTATAAATATAGCATACCTCAAAACTGTGTGTGTGTGTGTGTGTGCAATCTCAAGACCCAGGTTTATCTAACATCACACAGAACTGTGAAACTGACAGTCACTATGCAGTACTGATTCCTACTTTCACATTGCATATATCTCTAAACTCTCAGCAATACACTCAGTACTCTTCCTCTATAAATATAGCAATATTTAAACACACACACACACATATATATATATGTATATATATAATGCACAATAAAATCTAAAATTACCTCGTAGCCAATGAAAAATCTATTAGTATATTATTTTTTATTGTGTACTAATTATTTGCTTTGTAATAATAAATACATTGAAGTCTTTTTGTGGATCAGTTTTAATATTTTATATTACTAGGATCCACTTGGAATATATGCCAATGGATTTATTACCTTTACTATATATATATATATATATATATATATATATATATCTGAATGAATGAATGAAATTTGTATTATGGACATATATATATATATATATATTTATATGATATTTGTATTGTGGAACTTTCTGAAATCAAGGTTCACCTCACTTCTTTCAGAATGGCCACTTCTCTTCCAACTGCAGAAATAGGCTAGATGTTTTCTGTTTCAGTGGACATTTGCAGTCTGCCTGTTCTATCTTCTCTGAGATTAAGAATGAAAGGACACTAAAAATTCCATCGTCTGAGTCCAGACATTAGTTTTAAGTTTTCAAACCTGCATCACTGGATTGTCCCAGAGATACATGACCTAGGGGCTTAAAGCATTGCTTAAAGCATATCTGGTTCCTTGCCACTTGTGAGTTCAATCCCAGTTTCAGTGGAATAAATAGACAAGCAACACATAGGTGAATGAGACTGGAGAGTATTAACTGATATGAGTTATCTCCCTTAATCATGGAAAGTGGAATGAGAACAATTTACTCTCATGGAATGACTCAGGAGTTTTGTTCCAAATTCCTTGAAGATTATATTAGGTTGAATAAAAAGGTAGATGTTATTGAAATATTTTAGTCTCTTTTGTTATACTTGTTTGTTCTCTTTTTCTTTATTATTATTTTTAATTGATAAGTATTGATGCTATTATATTCACTAATCAAATTCGCTCATCAAATATTGAGTATGTAGAAGAGTTATAACTCTAAATAATTATAAACCCCTGAACATTTACATAGACAAAAATACTTATAAGAAATGAGGAAATAGCTGTACATGGAAAAAAATAAATTCTTTATTTTCTGGTTGTTATGTGCTGTTGGAGACATGAGAGACAGAGCAAAATTATGAGTTGGGATCAAATGCGGCTCAAATATGGATTGGAATCTGACAGAATGATGAAATAAGGAATGAGTAAAATGTATATGGTCCTTCTTGTATGTTTTTATACATGTGTGTAATGAGTGTCCACATAATATTGTTGGAAAATAAAAGAACTGTCTGAAGTTTTTTTTTACCTCAAATTATTTGTTGAGTATTAAGAGACAAATATTACCATTGTGGCCTGAAAAAGGAAAGAAACCAAAATTTTTGTGGACTGCTATAGTGAGAGTGTCACATGTTTGTATGTGGAGAGGAGAAAACTGGGGTTGATTCTCATTGATTTAGAAAGAATGAATTGATGATGATGATAATTGTTATAATTATTTTATAATTATATTTGACAATATAATTAATTTTCATTTATGTATTTATTATGAGCACTTTATTAGCAGAAATTCTGTTCACTTTGTTCTGCATTAAATTATATAATTTTACAAATATTAATAGATATCATTATTATTTTATTTTTTTTATTATTTTTTAATTATTATATTATTATATTTTAATATTTATTATTATTATATTATTTTTATTATATTTTAATATTTATTATTATTATATTATTTTTATTATATTTTAATATTTATTATTATTATATAATTTTTTATATTTTAATATTTATTATTATTATATAATTTTATTATATTATTATTTTATTATATTTTAATATTTATTATTATTATATAATTTTATTATATTATTATTTTATTATATTTTAATATTTATTATTATTATATAATTTTATTATATTATTATTTTATTATATTTTAATATTTATTATTATTATATAATTTTATTATATTATTATTTTATTATATTTTAATATTTATTATTATTATATAATTTTATTATATTATTATTTTATTATATTTTAATATTTATTATTATTATATTTTATTAAATTATATTTTAATATTTATTATTATATTATTTTTTATTATATTTAATATTTATTATTATAATATTATTTTATTATATTATTTTTATTATATTTTAATATTTATTATAATATTTTATTATATTATTTTTATTATATTTTAATATTTATTATAATATTTTATTATATTATTTTTTATTATATTTAATATTTATTATTATAATATTATCTTATTGTTTTTTATTATATTTTAATATTTATTATAATATTATTTTATTATAATATGAGATATTCCTTGACACAGTAAAATGAGAACAATCTATACCCATATATTGCTGTCATATATGGTCAGAGTTGAATATGCAATATGATAGATCCTGATCTGACATCTAGTCAACAATCGTTATCCCACAGATATGCTGTGGCTTCCCTTTGCCTCTTCTGCAAGTATTTTCACTGCAACTGTTCTGACAAGCTACTTTTGTTGGTTCCCAGTGCATGAAATTAAGCGAGCTACCAGGCTGGCATCTCAGTCCCTTTCACTGTCAAAACGGTTAAATGTAACCATCGCTTCTGCTCAAACAGCTTCTTCTCCCACACTTCCCATCTGTAGAACTCCCTTCCCCTTACTTGCTTCCCTATTGACTATAATCTTCAAATTTTCAAGTGTAATATCAATCAACATCTGACATCCTGAGCTTGTTCCTTATTCTTCTCTGTATCCCTTCCTCAAACATGACTCTTTACTTTTGTTCTCTATCCTCTGTAACCCCTTGTGTCCTAGTAGCACTCCCATCTTGCTTGGAGTGAATTCCTTTTAAAACAAAAGTTCAAAATTCCCTGAAAGTTAACTGTATTGACATATACTTCAAGAAGCCTGGAGGGCACAATTACTGAAATGTTGGGATAACAATAAAGATGCGGATAACAGTTCAAATTAAATAATGTAAATAATGATAACACCTCATTAGCAAATTTCAGACAGAAAATACAAGAAAAGAATCAAGTCATTGAAAAGCTCAAGAGTGATGACCCAAGTGAAAAACAGTAAAAATTCAATCAAACGTTTAGTAAAATATACAAATTACTTCATAAATTCAAATACTGAAAGAATTAACCCATTCACGCATAGTTTTCTTAGTTGGAAAAATAAAATTGTTTAAAGCAGAGTCAAACAGTTCAAATTCTTAATTCATGGTGTATTGGATCACGCTTTGTTTCAAGAAAATATTTGCCTGGTGTCTGCAGTGAACAAATGTGGTTAAAAAGAATATGAAACAATTTACAAAGGATTACAATTTATTAATCAAATATGCTTTATCAAGGAAAATTCTTGATGCCCTTTCAGTCATTCTTGATGTATTTTTAAATTATATATTGAAACAAATTCTTCACTAATACTTAAATTTGTGAGTTAGCTTGTGTTTAAGTTATGCTACAAACATTCAACTGTGTGGGAACAAACACACAGCAAGGATGAAGGTCTATTTCTTTCCTGAAATGTTCCTTATTCAAGGAAACAGGAATAGAGCTCAGTTGAAGATAGAACGACAATGAAAAAGACTTTCATCTTCTAGGGATCTAATCACTCCCATTAGGAAAAAGAAACAGTCAAGAGAGTAACATGAAGGTGTAAGATCTATCAAACAATTTCCCTCACAGAATCAAAGTACAAAAAAAGAAAGAAAAAAGAGTCTTCTGTAGTTAGCGTAGAGAGCATTACTCTCCAATAAAATCCTCACTACCCATCTGAGAACCTACAACAGATGTGAAAAGCCATCTCAAATCTTTGATTGCAAAGCCTTAAAAATAAATATATATATATGTGTGTTTGCGTGTCCGTCTTATTTAACATTAGTTGAGCCACTTGAAATCTGTCAAGAAAACAGTAAAAGAAGTTAAAGAGGTTGCTCTCAAACAAATATTTGTGTATGCTAACAAGGTTATGGATTTTTAAGTATATTTTTTAAATGAATTTGTATGTTCAATATATAAACAAAAAGAAGCATACAAAAAACTTGAGTTTCTGATACAAATATTTCTTTCTTTTATGTTGCCTGTATTAAAACATACTTAAACTTCTCTTGACTATGTTGGTTTTCCTTTTTGGTTTTGAAATAATTTATGGGAAATAAGGATACGAACATATAATGCTGGTCGAGTTCAAGTCAGCCTTGCGCCGAGTTGTGATGGACAAATATCTACTTCATGAGTAGGGCTGCTAACATCTGAATGATATTGTTGGAAAGTGGAAATAGAAAGATTCCATCCTTTCCAGAAGTGGTGTCTTAAAATTGCACATGTGACCAGAAACATTTTCCAGTTTCTTTACAACTTGCATCACAAGAAAATGAATTTATTTTTGTAATTTTTTATTATTATTTTATTTATTGGTTTTATTTAATTTCCCCACACAATCTTTTCTTGAGTCTTGAAACGAGGCAACGTTTGAGTAAGTGATTCAGGCATTCTTAATTGATGCTTTAGCCTCTCAAAAAGGTGGATCACGAAATTATCTGTTATTACTTTAATTCTTATCTAAGTTTTGCCTTATTTCTTTTCATAGACATTTTTATTTATATATTCGGTTTTATTAACAAAATTTTATGTTACAAAAGATTTTGTTTATTCTTTTTAATCAAATTCACTTCAAGAAAGGCAGTTAAGTCACTAAGACTCAATGGTTCATAATCATCTTTGGTTAGAACCGCATTGACAATCCCTTTCTACACTGTTAAGATTCCCAATGTTGAACCCTAAGTCCTGATCTATGGTGTCTGGGAAAGTCAACTTTTGTGAGAAGACACTTCCAGAATGGTGCCATAGGAATAAGGATGAGACTATTTTCTCATGATAGTTCTTTTGGTAGCTGATACAAAATGTGGAATGTCAACTCTACATCTGGGTGTTTTTGTGAAGACACCTTCTCTACACAAGGGTTACTGGGTGCAAAAGAATTAGAAAACATAAACATTATTAAGGAGTGAGAACAAGACATTATCAATAAAGACTGACATTGCATTTAAAGTTTTTAAGTTCAAAGTTGGCTGGAAAGCATGGAACTGGAAGAATGTTCCACAAGCAAGAAGTGTGAGAAAAACTTATAGAACTTATGCTTACATTGAGCCACTTCAAAAATGAAAATGTTTCGTTTCTTCTGCATATCAATTTGAAGAAAGAATGCTTTCTTCTGCATACCAATTTGAAGAAAGAAGCTTTCTTCTGCATACCAATTTGAAGAAAGAATGCTTTCTTCTGCATACCAATTTGAAGAAAGAATGCTTTCTTCTGCATACCAATTTGAAGAAAGAATGCTTTCTTCTGCATACCAATTTGAAGAAAGAAGTTCTTAGCTTTTTACAAAAACTGCCACTTTATGAAACCGGCTTTTGTATGGGTGCTTACTTGAACACTTAAATCTGACCTGCTTTTTTTTTTTTTACTAATGTTCTCCAAATGATAAAGAGTCACTCAAAGTAGAGTGTTACTGAATGCAGTGTCTGATATGAACATAAGTGAAAATCATGAAGATATGGAGGATCTGTAATGAATGACTCTTGACTTGAAAATGTTAAGAGCATAGCATTTGTGGAAGCATCCACATGGGAGTTTGTTCTACAAAGCAGTGGTACTGGACATCTTCAATTCAATGGTTAACCATTATCTGTCCTCTGTATTCTCATAATCTACACATCCATCCACCTTGTCTTCTATTCATATCACACACCACATTCATCATTATCTTTCTGACTGTACCCTTCTACTCTGAATGGTTATTAAGTATTGTATAGGGTGAAATTTAATAATTAAAAAAAATACAAGATATGTAATAACACTTGACTGCTAGGCTATTTGGCTCAGCTAAATAGCTGAAAAAAATCTAATTTTATTTCATTCTTTTGTTAATTTTGGAAGAATTATGAAAAATTATTTCATGACTCAGCTTTGGTTTTGGATAAAATAAGTCAATCTCATAAAACAAAAAAATGATAAAATTGTACCTTTTTTTCTGATTCGCTTTGTTTTTTTAACAACTTTTTCTATCAAACAAATATTTTTCAGAATATAAACATAGCAAGCACATTTTGTGGAAAACAAACAATGATAAAAATTAGACAAACATTGTTTTCTACATTACTCTCAGATTCCCGACTTTTTAATTTATTATTTTCATATGACCATTAAGGCTATGATACTTTTATTATGTCTAGAAACCAAAATGACTAAATATCTATAGCTCGGTGTATTAGCTTTTGTCATATATGTTTGTCGTTCTTATTAAAGATGATTTATCACTTCCTCAGGTTGTGTTTTCCGAGTCTATTTGAGAAGGAATTATTACAATTCCTATATTTGCTGTTTAAAAGAAATAATAAATATAGAAACTTTAATATTAAAGGAGAAAACTACACAAAAAATAAAAAGGCATAAATCAAATTGAGTATTAGAGAGAAAATCTAGATCCATCAAATAACTGAATGGAATCTGCCTGGTCAACAGCCATATTGTCGAAAGAAAAGCTTTGAAAATTGATGTCAGATATAATTTATTGTTGCCTGTTGTCTGTTACTTCAACTGAAATAGTTCCTGTCTATTTTTCAGAGTTCATAGCATAGAAATAGAGAAAGACTAAGATTCAGAACAAAACATCAACTTTGAAACTCTACTGATGATCTTTACTGACATGGCATTTCTTAACAATTATCAGTATAAGCAGGGCCGGGCAAGGGTTCTGTGCCACCCTACCACTACAAATTGAGAACTGGTAGAGTGAAGGGGCTCTATAATATGCAGCCACTTCTCAATTTTCATAATATAGTATTCACATAAAATAGAAATTTTATTGTAACATAATTATGTACAATAATGGATCATATGCAATGGTGATGAACAATTCAAACAGGAAAGTTAAGCAATGTCGAACCTGGTCAGTATTAGACAGATGATTGCTTGGGAATGCCAAGTGCTATAAACTTGGATGGATAAGTGGTATAATAGATAATGGCTCAGAATTGGAAATTTGAGAAGGGAGTTCAAATTCCAGTTGAGTTCGATATATTAACTTACACTCAAATACCCTTAGGAAAGGTGTGAATCCACCTCTTCCCTGCATGGTTACAGGTTAATTAGTAGGACTTGTATCAGTAAATCTTTATTATTTACAAAAAAAATTCTTATAATCTAAAAATATTTTATGGCTTTAAATAACATTCAAAAGTTTGATAAGCCATAAAAAAAATGAAATAAAAATTTCTACAAAATTAACAAAAAAAAATTTTAATAATTCAATTATTACCTAATACCTAAAAAATTCAATAAAATTTCAAAATTGTTTAATGTTTTTTAGGGTTTAAAAATTTTAATTTTTTCCAATATTGGTAACTAGGTTAGGGAAATTAGTTAAAGAAAAAAAGTTGGCTAAGTCTTTAGCATCCCTACATCTTCAACAGTTCCTCTTCCCATATATATATATATATATATATATATATATATATATATATAGGAGAAGAGGAACTGTTGAAGATGTAGGGATGCTTATATATATATATGTATGTATGTAAGTGAACATTGAAGTTAACACTCAGAGGTGACAGGCTGTTTTATGCTAGACGCAACAGTCAGGTCTGACGATTCATGCTAGACGGAATCAGCAGCCTGATGATTACATCTAGTATGAAACAGCCTGTCACCTCTGAGTATTGACTTCAAGGTTCAATTTTATATTTATATACTCACTATCTTTGATATTGAGCACTTTATCCCATAAATATAGCCCACCTTAAAACTATATTTCTCTCTCTCTCTCTCTCTCTATATATATATATATATATATATATATATATATATATGTGTGTGTGTATTCACAAGGGTTGGTTGGACAAATTAATTGGAACAGGTTCAAATTCCACTCCTATATTTCAAAGACCTATTATATTAAGAACTTTAACTAAAACTTTGTAATTGCAGGTTATCTCTATTGTAAATACTCTCTTTGTCTTATTTATTTTTAGAATTTAGTAAAATTTAAGGTAAATACATGACCTCTCTGAGTTTGAAAAAAGGCAAATTGTTGGAGCTCGCATGGCAGAAGCCTCGATCACTAAGGTTGCGGAACTGTTTGGTTTTTCAAGAGCTACTATATCAAGAACTATGATGCAATTTGAGAAACAGGGCAAAACCTCTAGCAACCATAGCTATTCGGGCCAAACTTGCAAACATACTGACAGGGACCAACGTGCATTGAAACGCAATGTGGCAAAAAATCATCGGACTACTGCAGCCAAAGTGACTGCCTAGTTGAATAATCATCTGAATAGTCCAGTTTCTACTAAAACTGTTCATCATGAGCTCCATAAGGCTGTATATCACGGAAGAGCCACCGTAAGGAAACCTCTTCTCTCCACTCACAACATTCAGAAGAGGTTGAAGTGGTGCAGAGTTCACAATGCCTGGTCTGCAGACCAATGGAAGCAAGTCATATTCTCAGACAAGTCCAGTTTTTCTCTTTTCCCAACTTCAGCACAAGTTTTTGTGTGGGGGCAGCCCAAAGAAGTTTACAACCCTGACTGCCTTCTTCTAACAGTGAAGCATGGAGGTGGATCAATGATAGTTTGGGCCACCATATCATGGAAATGCCTCAGTCCAATAGTTGCTCTGCATGGTAGAATCAACAGCAAAGATTACCTGAACATTTTCGGAAATCGTATTCATCCAATGGCCCAGACTTTATTCCCTGATGGTGACAGCATCTTCCAAGACAATAATGCTCCAATACATACCACTTGAGTGGTTAAGAATTGGTATGAAGAGCATGAAAGTGAGTCAGAACACATGGAGTGGCCTCCCCAATCTCCAGATATCAATATTATTGAACATTTGTGGTGCATTTTGAAGTGACAAGTTAGGAGCCGCTATCCTCCACCATCATTTCTTAAAGAGCTGGAGCAGGTATTAACGGAAGAATGGCTGAAAATTCCTCTGGATGAAGTTAGGAAGCTGTATGATTCCATTCCTAGATATATTAAAGCTGTATGTGAGGCTAAAGGAGGACCAACTCCATATTAAATAAATTTTCTTTGAATTTAACAAATGTTTCAATTATTTTGTCCAACACTTGTATATATATATACATATATATTTCCATCAATCAGGACATTTTTTTAGATCAGGGAAGTCTTATTGAAGAAGAAAATTCTTTATAGTTTTTTCTCATTTTCTCATTCAATTACCTCCTAATATGAAGTTTTTATATATCGCATTTCTCTCAGAAACAAAAATATCTCTGAAATTTGAATATAAAAGATAATCATTGTTTCTTGCATTTGAATGAATTTTGTTTCATTTTATCTTTCAATAAATATTTAATTAATTGATTGTAATTATTACTTATTAGTTAAAACCTAATCTCAATATTTTAATTAATGAAATAAGATTATTTAGTCTTTGAATCTGAATTATCTTCAAGATTATTTTGGAGTTATGAAAACTTTGCTACATAAGTTAAGGAAAGTCAGACCAAAGCGAACATTGGAAGAGAAAAATTAAATGTTAAAAAAATAGGTCAAATTATAAGGTTTTGAGGAAAGAAATCCATAAAATCACAAGAAATCTACATTTGTGTAGTTAAGTGCATTTTAGTATCTATACACATTGCAAAAGTAGTGTTTGACACCACTCAAAATTTTAGCTACTGATGGATTCTAAGGTGAATCATGAATAGTATATGGGAACCATTAATGCATTTGGAGAAGTACATATCAGCAAGCACCCAACTGTTAAACAACAGGCTCCAAGGTAGGGAAAAAAAAGTTGCTAGATGAATTTCCATTGGTATGCAGTAGTGTTAGCATCCTGCATATCTACATTGTTTGCCTGAAAACTGATAACATTTGTTTTCTGTTCTTATGGTTGTTTTCTGATAATTTTATCAACATTATCAGAAAACAAAGTACTAACAATTTTAGGATTTTTAAATGTTTGAACCCAATTTAGAAAGAAGATATTTGATTTATCAGTAATAACCTGTTCTATAATATACAATAGCTCATTAGAAATAACATGTTCTGTGAATATCTTAAAAAATTTTGTTAGGTATATTTGATCAACAACAAAAATAGATGTGTTGTTACAGTCTAGTTTTTAAATTTATTTTGGTAACATTCTAATGGACCTATGCTATCTATGTTTGACCTTTCACAATCAATATTGTATATTTGAAACTTCAAAGTAGAAAATGATGTAACTAAATCTTATTGGTAAATCAGAAATAAGAAACAACAAAAAAATCTATTATATTTACATTTTTAAATCGTGATTTTTTTATACACTGGAGATAAAACTCAAAATATTAAGTGTCTTCAAGAGACTTTGACTTTTGCTAAGAGAGTGTTTTATAAAGATAAAAAATCTCATGTATTTATTGAAAATTTGTGTATACCATTTGCTGAATATCATGTGAAAATCAAGACTGATTTTCCAAATTAAGTGTCCTCTATGTGAATACATTTAAGCAGTTTACATCTGTACCGAAAATTTTTATTTTTTATCCCCGAATCAAAGAAATATCCACGTTAGAACATTATCTCCAAATTCTTTTCGGTCATGAATGGTGCAAGACACCATCAAACAATAAACAGGTCTGTTGGAAATCCACTGTCAAAACAATCTTTTCATTACTATCTTCCTAGGTTCCGCCTTAGGGAAAAGAAGAAGCGGAAGACAAAGGCAAAAAATAGGCTGGCAATATAACTGACTGGGCTGGAAGATCATCCTCATATACTCAGACAATGACACACACTTCAGAAACACTGGCCTAGACTAAGGT
>OZ038475.1:129556210-129758710 GCA_964036315.1 Acanthosepion esculentum
GGAGCAGTGGGCCATATGTGGCAGCAATAGTCAAAGCTCGGACAGATTGTGGGTTGCAAGTTTTTTAGACAATTTTTCAACATCCCTTCCTGTGTGTGTGTGTGTGTGTGTGTGTTTGTGAGGGGGTCAGCATCTTGAATGTTTTGAATACCTTACAGATTTGACAGATGTACACAGACATACATATTAATATGCAAAAGACTCTCTTTCTTTCTCTCTCTCTCTCTCTCTCTGTGCATGAGGTGCTACCAAACTATGGGGAACTCTGAAGTTGTGAAATACCTTTGTCAAAGAAAGAAATTTTAGAAGACAATCAGGTTGATTATCTCCTGGTGGAGTAATTTTGAGATATGTGCAGCCAGACATGATGAACATGCAGATCAGATCACACTGTTCCACTAATTTTTTGGTGTAACTTTTTATGCCTTTTTATGGGAGTGGGTGTTAGAATGTTGTTGGTCAAATCAACAAGTAGCATGAAAAAAAAGCACTCTGTTGTTTGATCATTTAGTCAGATTTTGTGAAGTGAGTTGAGCCGAGACCTTTTCAGTACCTCGTGTGTATATATCTGGGTAAATCAGTATTAGTATTGCATTTACAAAGCTGATATATATTTGCACATTTATAGGCATGTGTGTATAATTTACAACAATAATAAAATCTCTATCAAAGACTCAAGCATTATACTGTCATTGTACAAAACAAAGAAATAAAACATACAACATTCACAAATGAGAGGCTACATAAAGGTCATCTTTTCTTATTATATATATATATATATATATATATATATATATATGAGAGATAGGGATGGTGCCAATATAGGAATCAACAATGCATGGTGACTGTCAGTTTCACTTTTTACTGCTATCTTCAGACCAAGTGCAATTTGATCTGAATATTACACTGAAGCATGAAACTTTGGTCCAATCAGTTTAATTCACATAATTTCTTTTTTCTTTGCTACTATATTCTAGTTTTTATTATTAAAAATACAAATAAATAATAAGATCGCCACCACTCTTTTCATATGAATTTACCTGAAGAAAGCCATCATTGAATACATCAGCCAAAACACTAAAAAAACCAAAGTAACTAAAAGAATGCATTGATTTATGAAAAAGCAAAACAACACTTGGCTTGACAGTATAAAAAAACACTGAATTTTTTATGAGAAATAAAAGTTCTTCACTATAATTTGTTTTATGTTTGTATCAGCTTGGCTGGAAGCCATAATAAAATCCTTCAATCCTCCTAGCTTCAACCCTCGAGCACTGAAATTTTATACTGACAAAAAGGAAAACCTCATTGATATTAATTCTATTATCAGAAACCACAAACCAATCTTTTAAAATGCAGTCTTTGCAGTTTCAAATCATAGCTTGCATGTTAAACTTACGGTCTTTCTCATGAGGGCAAATATGAGACCAGTTTAATCAGTAGCATAGCTAGTGCAGCATGAGAGTCAGCTTCAGGGTGAGGAACCCTTTAATGGAGGCATCACTTTTGGGACTACTGTATAAGCCTGTATAGGCTGTATTGAAAAAGTGGTTTTCATTTTGGGACACTACTTACAGTTGGAGGACCTTTCCAATTTTGATTAACTTCAACTATGGCATATGTATTTAAGCAATCTTGGCTAAACAATAAACATAATAAAAATTTTACTTTTCTATATTTTAAGAGGGAGTTTTGTTTATTATATAAATTCACTGGAAAAAAAGAACCAAAAATAAGTAAATAAAGATGACTAATAATAATAATAATAATAATAAAGGGGAAAAAGTATGAATTTGATTTAAATTCATGGCTGTTATGAAATTATTTAAAATTTTGTATGGAAGCATTAATTTAACACTAAATAATGTAAGTAAGAATTTACTTTGAATAATATAAATACTAACATTTTTATTTTTAAATTATTTGAAATTTTGTAATGTTAGTAAGAATATGCTCCATTACATATTTTGTCAGCGGATCAATCTACTATGAATTTACATAGTAAAATGAACTTCCTGGGTCTGAAAAACTTTTAAATATTCAAGAAAGTATTGTTATATCTGGGATCTGGAGTGTTTATTCTTATTGAATACACACTTCAGATCCCAAGTATAAAATAACACTTTCTTGAATTTTTGAATTCAATGGGAATATGAAAAAAAATTAAATTATCGTTTCTGGGAGAGGTAAATTTCTGTAGAAAAAAAAAGAAAGAACAATCCACAAAATCAACAACAAAAGGTCATCCCTCTTGTTATCCTCGACTGTTTCACTAGAAAGTGACAAATGCAAATTCCAGTCTATTTAAAGATTGAGTTAATTCTTCTTGATATGTCCAAGATCTAGCATCCATAATGCAAATATTATTGGAAAAAAATGTTCACATTACCAATTTTGTGTTGAATCTCACACTATTTTTCATCTAAACAATGAAGAAAACAGTTACCTACAAGAGAAAAAGAAACACGTATAAGCATAACAGAATCAAAATACAAAGAAAGAAAGAAACATGTTTGGTTACAAAGCAATTAACAAAAACATTTTTCTTGACTTTATCTGAATAGAACATGTTTTCTGAAGTATTTACTTTTTACACTATTGTTTGGATTATTGTTTTCACCTTTATGGTTATATTCATAATGTTTCGGTTGCTTTACACACTGGCCTTCTTCAGGTGATATACGTTGGAGCTGAACCCTTTATTTTGGGATAGATTGTACGAGTTCCACTGTATAGTTTCAGTTATCTCCCATTCAGTAACTCAACTCTCCAAGTTTTTGTTCATCTTTCTTGTGCACAGGTATTGAACTTCCAATTCTTTGGGTTTAGTCACTGATTTTTTTCAGCCAATGCTTTTATCCTTGGGAACATCAGTGTATGAATTTTTGGGAGTTATATACCTAATGTCTCAGTAAACATTTTTTTACCAGAGCTCGTATTACATTTTTTGTTATTATTTTTTTTCTCTAGCACTCTGTATTACAGGTTCTCATATATACAATAAAGATGAGGACAACAGTCCGAACAATATACATAGTGTAAATATTTGCAATGCCTAGTCTCAGAAATATAGACAGGTATTTCCTTTTTTTAGACATTTTTTTTAGAATGCTGAGAATACCAGGGAAATACAAACAAAAAAGACACTTCTACTTAAAATCAGAACGAGTTGAAATTTGTGACAACTGACTAGTAAAGAGGGTTTAGAGTAAACACTGATTGGACATAAAGGTGAAATAAAGTTGAACAGAGGAAAAAAGCAACAAACATCACTAATGACCTTTGTTAAATGGATGACAGAACATAGACTGGGATGGATAATAAGGGGAAAAACGTTGCTTAGAGATACAAAGTGTAGGGAATTATGGAGAGCAATGACCACAACCACATCCTGAAGGGGTATGATACATAAAAGATGAAGACACAGAAAAATTGTGAAGAAAGTGCATTCTTGCCAATCTCATTCTTAACAATGTGAATAAAACTGTCTTAGATTTTGAGGTGTGTTCTTGCTGATATTCAGTAGTAACTAAAGTCTCTGTTAGTTTTTGTTGCATTTGCAGAATTTGAGCCAACCTTCTTTAGGTGAGGTTTTACCTGATGCACTGTTTAAGTTCTACTCAAAAATATAAAGTAAAATGAAGACATTTGATTACAAGGTGTGCTGAAAACTTCTTGTTTCAACTAAGAAGACTTTCCAGAAATCATTTTGAGGTTGCTCCAGATTTTGGGAAATGAGTCAAAATGAGAAATTTTCAGTTTCCCTTCATATATAAGCAGAGCCAACCAACTGAAGGATTTACAGCTATCAAAATGAACCAACTAAAATAATGTAAAGAAAAGCATAAACACAGAGAAAACTTACAAAAATATCAGAAATAAAAACACATGTTTTTGTCATATTGAGATATACAAAAAAAAGGAATAATCTCTCCTAAAAAAGAATGCAAAAGACTAAATAAAAAACATCTAAGTTAAACAAGGAAGAAAGAAAATAAACAAAAGACAAAATGTATAAAAATTTGAAGAAATAAGAAAGAATGAAGAGTATTTCAAAGAAAAATTATTGGAAATAAAAGAAAAATTAAGAGAAAGGGAATAAAGGAAATTATTCAGAAAAAGAAAAACCCATTTAAAAAGTAAAAGAAAATGAAAAAGAAAAAAGCCTTAAGAAAAACAGTTTAGTCAAAACAAATGGTGACTGAACTGAAAACATAGCAATATAAAAAACAACTGAAAGTGAAATTGTCATGAAAACACAGAAAAAAGATTTATGATTTAAATAATAAAAATAACCAACAAATAAAGTACAGAAAAATATTCAGAAGAGTAAAACTAAAAATGTAAAAAAAAAAAAATGTCTTTATTTTCATCTTCCATTTTATTTTTTCCCAAAAGATGAAACAATGGAGCCATTTGCAACTGACAGGTGACTGGGATTTTCACTGAGATTAGAACCAAAGATGATTCTTAGTGCGCTAACATAGAAGATAAGACAGATGGAAGGGAGACTCAGTTTGGAAGGAAACCATCAGATGACAGAGTGGACAAAGATTTCAGCCAAAGTAGTTTCATATCCCTCTTTCTTCAAAAATGTGCACCAATAAAATGTCCAGATTGAAGTAACATTATTAAAACCAAATCATGATGAAAATGTCAAATTACAGTCCGTCGTTAGATATTTATATCCAGTCACTGTACAAGTTCTACTGGTATTATGTACAACTTGCTTCATGCTCAGGTCATTGGCAATTGATCTTGTTCTCCTGCCAGGCTTTTCTGATGAGGAGAGTGGCTAGACACACAGCAAGATTAAAAACAAAATGTATCAAAGGATGAATGAAACTTCTTATAGGGGATCAACAACCACAACAGGGTAGATTTGGTTCCATAGCTATGTATACAGTCAGGAAAGTGAGACACCATATCAAAGAGGTGTAGATTTCTTAGACTGAAGTCAATGACCAGGACAGATGGTTCCCCTGATGGAATCAACTACCGTGACCAAAGTGAACCTTCATATTGGAGTGCAGTATTTGTGGTTTGAGCTCAAGAGGGATGGGCTTCGCCCGGTTTAGTTAACCAAGACACACTATGCAGGATTAATACCTTTCTAGCTTTTAACCCAGATATGTGGAATGAACTGGTTAGTTGCTCAACTGTATACTGACACCATGGCCAGATTTGGTGATGATGATGGTAGTGTATACTTTATAAATAAGTATGTATTTGCATTACATATATCAACAATGTTACCTTGTATTGTCTTAGAATTAATAGCTTTAAAAATTACAGCTATTTTGTTTAAAAATGTTAGTGAAGTTGACAAAGCAGATGAATGTATGGTCAAGGAGCAGAACAGAAAAGGAAAAACTTAACTAACAAGCCTTTCTTTATTTTTGATTTAAGATTACATTTAGTTAATTATAAAAGATTTACAGCACAAAGTTTAAAAGTTTTCAGCCATAGAAACAAATACAATGGGAATAAATATATTTTGGAAAATATTTCAGTCATTAACAAGATGTATTTTGTTTTTGCTAGGATTAGTACGTAGTTATTTATTACAGTTGAAACCTTTGGTATAATAAATTTCTGTTGTGTCCAATTACCTTACACTATAAATTTCCAAATTTGTAAACAAAGAAGTTTTAACTATAATTTATTTTATGTTTATATCAACATGGCCAGAAGCCATAACAATATCCTCCTGTTGCTGCAGTTCCTACTTATGAAATTGTAGCTCAACAGACAGAACATGCTTGCTATCATTTCTATTGCCAGAAAATCAGAACCTGTATTTAAAGAATGAATTTCTTGCAGTTTTAAATTATAGCTTGTACTATATGAATTTAATGGACATACTGAATAAACCAGAATTATTTTGTATTTGGACCAAACAAAATTATAAGGAAAACTGCCCCAAAAATCAAATGACCTAATACATGATCTCTGAAATAAATCAAAGTGCAACAAACTTTTCTTCAGATTTTATCAAAAGAAAACCTTTCATTCAAAAATATATAAATATAGCAATGAGAGAGAGACACTATAGTGTTGCATGTGAGTCATGCTGAAAGCACTAGTTCTTATGTGATCATCAAAGTTAAGCAACATTGATCTTAATAAGTACTCTGATGGGTGACATCTTGCATCTGAAACAGATGAGCCAGGTTATATGTTTAAATTTCGATTATTGTCTAACTTAACCTCTCTTATTCTCCTGTTTTTGCTTTTTTCGAATGTCGCTTTTTTTGTGATGAATCAAATGAATTCTGAATGAATTTCCCACCTTACCCTTTTTTCCAAACTTTTCGGCAGTACTTAGGAACATATGATACTGAAAGTGGAGTGTACCCTCATGTCAGGCAAAGTAAATTTAAGCATATAAACACAATATATTTATATGAAGAGGTGCTGCAAAGTCATAATCCATACCAAAAAGGAATTTCTCTATAACTTCTGACATTCGATCATGTGACCAGATTGTGGAAAAGAGAGCAGGCTGAGAATTTTTCAGCACCTACTTACATTTGGATATGAGATACTATCCACAAATTTGGAAATTGTCATCGAAAAATACTTTTACTAATTGTCACCTTTCATGTCACCCCAGTTTATACACCATCTTACACAGGGCTGTGGCAAAAGTTTGCAGTACATTTTGGTTTTCACATATAATTCATAATCCCTTAAATTTGGGGGTTGCACCTCAAAGATTATAAACTGTCTGCTGTATACAAGTGCTAAGATCAAATGATCAGAAACGGTTTTCAGTGAGAGAAACCTTGTCATCTTGGCAAAGACCATATTGGTTTGAACATTGTGGACTGGTACTAAATA
Organism: Acanthosepion esculentum; assembly: GCA_964036315.1. Classification (NCBI taxonomy): domain Eukaryota; kingdom Metazoa; phylum Mollusca; class Cephalopoda; order Sepiida; family Sepiidae; genus Acanthosepion; species Acanthosepion esculentum. The sequence goes on from OZ038475.1 coordinate 129,563,054, forward strand.
AGCACAAACAAAGAATTGTACAAAATAACAGAAACCACCTCGCTTAAAGACATTCAACAACGGCAAAAACTAAAATGGATATCATGAAACTCGAATTAAGATTCGATGTTCCACACTATTTCATACAAAAGGTTATGAAGGAAAACGTCATCAATACTGGAAAGAATGACAATAGCTATTGGACTTGTGAAGCCTATTTTGCTGAAAAATTGTTTTCATAGAAAAAATGTTATGAATTTCAACTGAAAGTAATACTAGCTGTTAGATCAATTAATGCCAAATATTTCCTTATAAGGAAACAGCTGATATAACCATTATCATAAAGAGAGTGTGAGCACAGTGATTATTTTCTCTCTCTCTCATATATATATTTATATATATATATATATATATATGAAGAAATATAGTTTTAGGGTGTGCTATATTTATGGGGTAAAGTGCTCAATATCGGAGATAGAGCATATGTAAATGTAAAAGTGAACATTGAAGTCAGCACTCAGAGGCGACAGGCTGTTTCATGACAGACACAATCATCAGGTGGCCTGATGATTGCACCTAGCATGAAACAGCCTGTCATCTCTGAGTGTCTCAATTTTCACTTTCATATATATATATATATATACACACACACACACGTCTGTGTATATAAAAATCAAGTTTGTCGAATAATCATTTGATAAGAATAAAACTATAAATAATAATGTTACAAATGTACTAAAAAAGCTGAGTTTGAACAATTGTCCTCAAAGGCATTTGAAGGGGTTAAAAACTTTCGCTTTGTTTCAAACAAAAAGTAAAAGACAACTAGTTTCTTCCAGAAAAACAACCTTGATAATCTTCTAAGCCTGCAAGCTTCAGGATGTCAACAGGAAGACATTATGGGAAGCAAAAGAAAAGCAGGACGAAAAGAAAAACTTGAAATGACACAATAACAAGCTTGTTTTTGAGGTTTTGCAGCAATCATTTTGTGATTATTCTGACTCTTGTTGCTGTTATCATAAAAATAATCAGAAATTACCAAAAAGAAAAGACAGTGAGTTTAAATATTTTATATTTCAAAGTAATTATTTTCTTTATCATTTTCTATTATTTCTGTTATTATCAAATCAAATTTGATCATGATGATGATTTAGATTAAGAAAATAAAAGGTTTAAACTTTTACAAGAAACATTTTCACTATTATATTGTATAGATACAGGATGTGCAAAAGTAGGTATATAGTAAGTATTACCAGTATTATAATACTAGTACTAGAATTCATTTAATTCACCAAAATCATTTTGATTATTTTGATTCTAATTTTTATTTTTTAGTAAATAATAATAATAATAATACTACATGTTTTGCAAATAAAGAGGAATGTGTGAATGGGGAGGGGCAAACAGTTTAAACATTTGAGGGATTCATATGTTTATCATTGATACGTTTGCATAATCAACACAATGTTTTGTGTGTAAGTTTTGTCTTTTATTACTGTGTACCTATATATATGATGGACTCTCCCATTGCCTTTGATGTATGAGGTCTGATCAACAAGTATTAGGACAAGTTCTATAAACAAGAAAACTATGACATATCAATTCAGCATTTCAAGAAGTTTCCTTCTGAAGCCATACACTTTATCCAGTATTGCTTCCATTGATGGAAGCATTCTTGGAACACCACTTTTGGGATAATGAGCAGATACCTTGTCTCATTCTCATATATATAAGAACTACTTAACAGTAATCATGCATATCAATCCTTGCTGTTATGTCCCTGACTTCAAGGTTTTTTTGTGGAAAAATCCACTTTTCAAGGGTCTGTTGTTTAAATAAATATATTTCCGATTTTTCTGTATTTTTTGCATCTTTTTTAATCCTGTTGTGTACACACACATATTCAAGAATTTTACGTTTTGTACACACACGTGTACATGAGTTTACATTTGCTCATGTATTCATTCACAAGCATAATAATTTTCCAATTCTAAATTTTTCTTCCAATAATAATATTTATTATGGATTGTTTTGAATTTGTTATGTTATATTAGTATTTAAGTTAAAGTAAATATTTGTTAAAATGTCAGCATTGACCTATTACCTCATTCTTCTTCTTTAATAATTTAATTTTGTTATTAAAAGTTATTATTGATAATATTTCTTCTAGACACCGTCTACACTTCATATTGTTAATATTATATGTGATACTTTCTTTATAATTTCTCATTTAATTTTAGTAGGTATATTATTTTCTTTTTGAATCCATATATATTTTGATAATGTATTATTTGCATATCTGTCTATTTTTTAATGACATGATTATTAAATCTTTCTTTATTAGTTGTTTCAGTGGCGCCTATATAATTTTTTTCTTGTGTTAATATTATTTGATACAGTTGCTTTATGTATTATGTTATTAGTTAAACATTTATTATTAAGTAGACATTTGTTTTTATTTTGATAATTACAATTATTTTTGCTATTTTGCTGATCTGTATTATAATTATTATTATTTTTGTTTAAAATTATTTTTATTTATTATTTTCTCCATATTATTCATACAACTATAAATGATTTTGATTGTATATTTGTTAACAATTTTTGATTGTTTACTATTTTTAGAGAAGTGTTAATTCAAAAAATATTTTTCCTATTTTTGTTTTTATTATATAATTATAAGTTGGAATAAACCAAATTATATTGTCTGCACCAAAAATAGTGGTTCTTATGAAGAAGCTGTCTGTGTGAAATTTCTTTCTTACCAATGAAATATAAAAGGGATGAGGATAATTCAACCTTGTGTACATGGCAACATGTGTCCTAGCAGTAAAGAACTGATGAAATTGTGCATCAGGAATCTCTAAAGATATCTTTCTGTATCTTTAGAGATCCCTGGCACCTAATAGTAGTTTTGGTCTCACTGATCATTATTATATTATATAATTTGTAACACTGTTAAACACTTTTATATTTGTGATGTATTGTTTGAGTATCAATTATTTTCAATAAGACTGATATTTGAAAATTAACTCTCAGTCATGTGTTCTAAATAAATAGATTATTCCATGAGAATTCCTGGTGCACTGAAACAAGACTATAGGGAAAACAGATTTCTATTCTACCTGGCAGCATTGCTAAATGCATTTATCTTGCAGCAGGATGCTCTTCTTGCTGACAGAAATTACTATTGCAATCTAGTTACATACCAGAGGGCATCAAGTATATAGCTACAGTTTATCTAACTGAGTCTCTGAAAACTTGAAGCAGAAAAGCAACTATATTTACAAAGAAAAAGTCATTTACAAGTTAATAATTACTTAGAGAAAACTTTTCAATGCAAAAAATATTTGGAGTAAAATATAAAAAAAAGAAATGTTATACTGAAAACTAAAAAAATCTTATCAAATGAACTGATGAAAATGGAAGAGACCAAAAAAAACCACACAGGAATTGTTGACTGGAGATGACTAGAGTATTTGTTGGAAAGGAAGGAAAATGGGTAGACGTGCATACAGCTTTTGGGTCACAAATCGGTAATTACAATTTCATGGTCTTTGCAACTGGAAATTGAAACACGTGCAAATGCAAAGGTGTGGAATGAAAAGTGTCATCCACAAGACATTTTCTGGATACCTACTGCAGGGAATCTGGACTGAAAACCTGTCAGTCAATGTGAAATGACGATATGCAACAAACTTGGGTGGAAATGGCAAAGGGTTTCTTATTTTGCACTTGACAGCAACACCATGAAATAGGAACAAAGACTGTGGTAGAAATAGCTGATAGGAAAAAACTTAATAAATGTATGTGATAATGCAGATAAATACTCAGGTGAACAAGTTATTAATATAATCACATTTTCTCTACACACAAACACACTATATTTAAGAAATAAGTGGTTGATGTAAAAGTTCTTTGCAATACCTACTTATTAAAATCTGACCAAATAGGTTTCCTTCCCTCGCTTTCTATGTTCGCATATATATTTAAATTCTGGCTTGAGGCAATTGGATGTCTAAGCACACTGATAAACTGTGAAACAGACTGTCTGTAGATGAGAATATATACATTCTCCTGAAAAAATTATTTCGGTTGAGCTCTTCCAGGAGAAAAGTGAATTTGCAAACAGTGACTATTACTGCTGCTGATGCAAGACTCTTCGTTAAGATGAATTGCATTCTCTGGTCACTGGCATGTTTATCGAAAAATAAATATGCCTAAATTCATCTTCATCCCTGCTGTGCACCAATGGCTCAGGGGTAAAATCCCCAGCTCATACCAAATCAATCGGGTTTTGATTCTGGTTTGAGGCAATCAGATGTCTAGTTACACTGATGAGCTGTGAAACACCGAAACAGTCTGTCTGTGGATGACTATATATATATATATATATATATATATATTATATATATATATATATTATATATATATATATATATATATATATATATATATATATAGTGGATGTCACCTGTTGTTGAATATGATTATCATGTCACTGAAAGACTCATTTGTGTCTTATAACATCAAGCAATGTCTGTGCATGAATTCTTTAAAGTGGAGAAACATTGGGTTAGTCTCACACACTAAACATGAGCAGCATGTATCCTAAAGAAGCCATTCAACATCATTGGAGGCTGATAAGCCTCAAGTATTACATCATTTTCCTCCAAGTTGGATACTTTCATAAAGGTGACTAAGGGGCCCAACAAACAATCCCATATATATATATATATATATATATATATATATATATATATATATATATATTTAAAAACAGCTATTAATGCATTACTCTTCAAGTACAAATTGAATTTTTTGTGCCACTGGTGTATTTTGTATACAAAATGTTAAAATTTCCCTTTCTCCCAACCATGCGATGATAGTCTAGGGGTAGGATCTTTGATGTCAAATTGCTTGAGTTTTGATCCTGGCTTGAAGCAATTGGATGTCTAGCCACACTGAAGAGTTGTGATACAGTGAAACAGTTTGTCTGCAGATGACTATATATTAGGACACACACTTACAATATATAAATATATGGTATGCACAATTTATATATATATATATATATATATATATATACACACACACACTACAGTTCAAAAGTTGGAAGTGACCCCCAGAATTAGCATGGAATGAACTTGACAGAAGAATGAAAAAGAAAATAGTGAAAAAGAGCTCTTAGTATTATTGAAAAAAAGAACGGAATCAATTATCAAACTTATACTTTGAGAAACTTTTGCAGCAAAAAACAAAAACTTGTGCTGCAGTAATCAAGGCTAAAAGAGGATATTTTGATGAGCACAAAATTCAAACATAAAATGCTTTTTTTTACTTTTTGTCATAAAATTTCTAATAAAAAATCATGTCTCACTTTTTTTTAACCATGTATAATAATTTTCTCTTATTAAAAGTACAAAACAACTACTTTTGGGGCCAATTTAAAAAATTACCAGAAGTATCCTCAAACTTTTGAACAGTAGTGTATATGTTTTGCTTATTGGTTATATGCATTTCCCAACTTATTGTGAGTGTTAGTAATGTCAGTGTTTGAAATTGGGAATAACACACTGTCTCCTAAAATATCCACAACAAATATGGTGGACTCAGGATGTGAGTCCGCATAAAGAAATGTAGAAACAATAAGAGCCAATATATATGTACAAACATATGATAATGTATTATCAATAAAGGTATACAAGCGACAAAGACAATAAAGTGTGTAACAAATGAATGTGAAAACCCTTTTTGGTCCAAAGTATGTGTAGTGAGTGAATGATCATATGTATGTGTATGTTCATGTGTTTCCCAAAAGGAATGCATTCTCCACAAGAGGCTACAAGTTGATAAGGTAAGAAGAGAATAGGTAAAATATCGCAGAGTATTGTATTTATAATCTGGAGAACATCCTCTAATAGTGGTTTCAAAAATTAGGAGGAGGTAATCTGACATGCATGTATAGGATGATATATAAATATCTATATATATCAGAACAAAGTTAAGCAAATCAATGACAAAGTAGAGAAAACACTGTAATACATTTTGTTATCTAGGAGAATTTCATCAGAGTAAAGGAATGTTTTTGTTGATGGTATTTTATTTAAGTAGAAGAGGATTGTGGAGATATGAATACATACGCTTCAGTTTTAATTATGCATCAACAGAAAACACTGAAGATGTTTCAAAACTGAAATTAAAAATTTGTTTGTTTTTTTCTCTTCTCACCTATGTCTGGACATATAGTAAATCTGATTTCATTCAGTTTCCTTATGCTTTTATTGTTACCATTTTTCTTATCAAGTATGCTGCATTGTGATAATAGAAAATCTGCTAAGAACCTGGGCACCAATTTCCTGTCAGTGTATAATTATAACCAAGGCATTTTTACATCTCCCCCTCTTACATATATATTTCTGTCAACAGAACCATTACTTTAGTCTGATAGAGTCCTTCTAGAAGACAAAATGTGTTACACAGAATCTTTTCCACTTTATCATAAATTTGTCTAATATATATGTATATACTACTTACATTATTCGGAATATTGTCCTCGTCTTTGTCGCCATATTTATCACAAAATTTCGGCCATTGTACCCTCTTTTCTTCAGGTGGTTGGAATGTCAAACAGAACACTTTAATTTGCTCACTGCGGTAGACTGTTCCAGTTCGATATGCCATGTCTAATGAAGGTCAGTTATCAGTTATCTCCAAGTTCTCCACCGCTTTAACCAGGTATTGAACTCACACTCTTTGGGTCCTGTCACAGGATCTAACGACTTTATCCACTGTGCCATGTGTCCTCAATACCTGATTATGGTGGTGGAAAATTTGGAGATAACTGACATCCATTAGACATGGCACGTGGAACTAGAAGAGTCTACCCCAGCAAGCAAAATAAAAGGTTCAGTTTGACATTCCAACCACCTGAAGAAGGCCGGAGTGTACAAAGGTTGAAACGTTGTGATAAATACGGCGAAAAAGATGAGGACAGTAGTTCGAATAATGTAAGTAGTGTACATAATACCTCATCTCAGAAATATTGACAGATATATGTATATATTTATGGACACACACAAAGGGATGTTAATAATTGCAGTGTCATAATTTTGCTCAGTATGCAATAAATAGGGGTCTTCTTTTTTCAGCTTTATTTACATGTGTACTAGTGTATTTTCTCTCCTTTGTTAAAAATACATGAAAATACGACCTTGTTGAAATTTATTCCATTTCCTTTCACCTCTATTAAAGATGACAACACGTCACTTACATGGGTAAATTTTGTTTGCCACTCCTTTTTATCCAACTAGGAGCAGCACTGCAATAAGCAGTAGTTACATCCTTCTGTGGTAGCCAATAGGAATAAAATATTTCCCCCATATACAAACTTAAATAGGTTCTTATAGTAAACTTGACCAGATACCACATTTTTGTCTGTATGGACAGTCAAAGAAATAATATACACATATATAAATTGGTTCATTTTGTTTAGCAGCATATCAACACCTCTAGGAGTCATTTAAAGACAAAATCTAAATTATCTGAACAAAATTGTATGGCTTCAGCTAAATATATTTTGAATGCAGTTGTATGCCTTCAACTACTGATAAAATGTATTGTTGACGATTTATTACTGGTATTTTTACTATTAAAATCCACTTTTATACTTTCATAGTGATTTTGTTTGTGGATGTGTACTATTTACTCATAGGTGGCGCCCGAACATGTGCTACTACCCCAGGTCAGTGTGGACCTGGGAACAAGATCAGTTAAGAGGTGATTCCATGCTCCTGAAAATTTCCAATCTCCCAATCAAAGGCCTTATTGTCAGATGTAGAATATCATCATACCCAGGACTTATATAAGTAATCTATTTCAATAAACATAAAATATTTATTTATGTAATTCATTTCATTATGAAATATAAAATAGGAGAATAGTAAGCTCTTTCCATAGAGCAGATATTTATTTAGGATTATACTGATGGAGTCCCATTTCCTTTCATCATTCCTCTGTTCAAAATGAAAGACTGTATATCATTTTCTGATATGGAAGAGGCACAAATGAGAATTTATCACATCATATTGAGCAAGAATCACAGACTGCAGGTGTCAGAAGCATGTGTCAGATATTAATGTATGAGACATGAGGGAGATGCCAGGTGTAAAGCAGTGAAATACAGAGGTAATTTGAATGAAAATAAGTCTGGACATTAGTATTAGGCAAGTGTAAAGAATCAGTTTTGAAAAAAAAATGTCTTTGAAAGCTGTTAGAAATAACTTTGTTAAAAACTCTTGAGCTGAACTTGAATTTAAAGACAAAAGTGTCATGACACTCGTTTTATTTATTGGATGCTACATAATAATCAGTCTGAATTTCTTTTAATCATTTCACCCTCAGCAAGGCAATGAAGCCACTAAGACACAAGTACTTAGGTGAAATAAAAAAAACAAAGTGAAAAAGAAAAACATTAAGGAGAGAGAACAATAAAAGAAGAGGAATTAAGAAGACAAAAGATAATGATTGACATTGCATTTAAACTTTTGAAGATCAAAGTTGACTCAACAGCAAGAGCCTAGAATAGAATTCCACAAATGAGAAGTGTGAGAGAAACTGTCTGCATAGAACTTATGTTTATATCTAGCCATTTCAATTCTAAAATTATGAGACCTAGCTGGCAATTTAATTCTGTGTTTAAATTTCTTAAGTTGAGGTAGCAAGGAGGAAATCTAATCAAAACAATTATTGTGAAAATATATACTAAATGAAAATATATAGAAGAGGCACAGGGAAGCTATGTTACAGCAGTGAGAAAGTGACTGAAGTGAAGTTGCCAGATCAGGACTGAAAAAATTGCAGATTCTTTGTATTGTAAAGAAACCAACCAGATATGGCAGCAATATTCAGTGCATGAATAAATGGTTGACTTATAAATCCTAGCAAGAAAAATTGTGTAGCATGAGATAGTGATTTTGGTTTGGTTTGGTTTGTTTTATGGCATATAAGCCTTAATAGGTCATTTAATGCTGAGAAAATTTTCATTGTTGGTAAAAATTTTTTCAAAAATTCTGTTTCTGGTAATATTCCTTCCTTCAAAAAATCCATTTCTGGTAATATTTTTTCCTTCAAAAATCTATTTCTGGTAATAATTTTCTTTCACTGGTAATATTTTTTTTTCAAAAAATGTATAGCTGGTAATGTTTTCTTTTTTTTGTTTTATTTCTTTCAAAAATGTATTGCTGATAAGATGTTTTGAGTCACTAAAAATGTATTGTTGGCAATATTTTTTTTTTCAAAAATGTACTACTGGTAATAATTTTTTTACAAAGTATTTCTGGTATTAAAACCTAATTTTATACTTTCATAGTGTCTTGACCCTAGTTTGGGTGTTAACTATTTGCCCATAGCTGGGACCCTAACAGTTGCTACCACCACTGGTCAGTGTGGACCTGGAAACACCAACAATTAAGAGGTAGTTCCACACTTCTCAAAACCTCTGGGTCAGAGGCCTTGCTGTCGGACATAGTTTATCATCTTACCTAGGATGCAGATGTAGTTTATTTTCATACCCAGGACGGGTATGAGACAGTGAACCATCTTTTCTAGTAGTAAAAATAGCAGTTGATTCAACTGATTTTGCTATAAAGCATTATCTTTACATGGTTTCCCTCTCAGATTATTGTCCTCATCTTTGTTGTTGTTATCACATTTTGGCTGTTGTGCCCTCCAACTTGTCAATCTGAATAGCCTAGTGGATTAAAGCATTGGTTCACAGATTTGGGGGTCTGATAATTCTGGGTCTGTCAGTGCAGACTTAGCCTCAATGAAAATAGAGTGAGTAATAACTGAGCAGTAATAAATAAGAAAAAGTTTAGGCATTCCTAGACACAACAAGAATAATCTACTCTACAGATTACATAAAGTGTCTAGTTTGAAATTCCTTAAAGGTTACCTGGAATATTATGCTAACAGGTGAAATGTTGTGATGGAGACAACAAAGATGAGGATAATAGTCCAAGTGTAAATAAGGTAAATATATGATAATTGGCAAACAACTTCAGAAGCTGAAATAAATATCAATAGGATGTTTTAGCTCCAGAAAATAGCTCAAGTACAATTCCAAGGGCTGTAAATCGGTCTCACAAGTCCAACAACAGAAAATGCTGGTTGTGACGGAGGGGTGGGGTGTGTGGTTGGGGGCTAACCAAAAAGGTAAAAAGTTGATATCACAACTCACAATGCACAACTAACTTCTTCAACCTAAAAGAACAAAGCAATCTGCCTGTGGTCTAAAGTAGCATTCTTTTATTGGGGTAAGATTTGCTATAGGTGGAGATGAGCCATGATCACCTATGTCCTGAAGGGACAAAGCACATAAAAGATGGTGATTGGTTGAGACTTCTAGGAAATCGCAAACATTTACTATATTTCAAAGACTACTAAAGTTGACCTGATCTATCATATTGTTAAAATAAATTCAATTTAGGAACCTACTTTTTTTTATATCTCATTTTTCTTTTTTCGTAATGAAAAAGCTAAAATATCATTTTTATAGATTTTGCCAATAATTAAACCAAAAATTGGTGTAAAAACTACCTTTAATGAATTTTATCATATCGTTTTACCCATGTGGCATGAATGTTCATGAAACTTTTTCCTCAAAGTTATCTGCAGCAGTCATATCTATTATTTAGATGTGAGCCAAAGAACTGTAATGATGGAAATTTATATAATTTTATAGTAAATACACAAACCCAGTCTTTTGAACCATATACAAATGCTGGCTTAATTAACTTAATTGCTTCAATTTTTCCCACTTCCTTACATAAGGTTTATAAGAACATGCTTATTATTTTTCAACTGATTTGCTCCACAGCATGAATATTCTGTTCCACTTTGGCTGCCAGCTGTCATCATTTTAGAGTTTAAATAGCGAGATGAAACTGTAAGTTCTATGCTAACAATTTCTTTTCTCTTATTTCTTGCTTGTGGAACTCTCTTTTGGCTTTTTGCTTTCTATTCAACTTCAAAAATTTGAAAACAATATCAGTCATCATCTCTTTCCTTAATTCCTGTTCTTGTATCAACCTCCTTAATTTTTTTTTTACACTCAGTAACCCCTTGCATCTTCTTGGCTTCATCACCTTCTTTGGTGTGAGATTATTCAAAAAAAAATTCATTCAACTCTTATAAGTTTAAAAATTATTATTGGGATTATTATTACAGACAGCATTTGTATTTGCGACAAAAAGTGTTTGATTTTGAAAGGGATTGCATCTTCATTTTCCTAATTCTTCTTTATACTATGTTACTTCAAGATGTGGTTGATCATGACTCTCCACATCTTTCTATCCTTTATAACACTTAGCAATGTTCATCGCTTTACCACCCCTTCCCCTCCTTGTTCTTCTATTCATTTATACAAGCTTATTAGGTAGGTTACTCATTGTTTCTCTCTGTCCCTCTTGCCGTTAGTATGTTCTGTGAGTGTCAAAATCTCTCAGCCCTCTTTCCTCATTTTGTGTCCAAGAAATTTCAACTGCCATATTCTGCTTCTAAGTATAAGCATCCCTTTTGTTTCCATTTCCTTAAAACTTTCTTGTTGCTCCATCCATGGTATTCTTAACTTTCTCCTATAAAAATGCCATTTTTGTGGTTTCAAGTCTCTTCTTCATATGTGAGGAAATTTTCCTTACCAAAAAGTTAGAACAAATAAACCTGACCAAATTCTTTAAGAAAGCACTGTTTAATGTTCTTTCCACTTCTGTTTCTTTCATTCATTCTTTTCTCTTTTTTTGTAGTGATTGTTTTAGCATCTTTTCTGCACTCCTATAAGTTTACTGCATACAACCTGTTCTCCAAGAGATTCTTTAAGTAGCATGCAGCAAAACCAAATGCTGCTTTTCACTATGTTCTCATTAAGTGTTTTAGTTGAGGTTCATATTTTCCAGTGTAGAAATTCCTTCTATTTCTGTAATGAGGAACTGCCACAGGGAAGATTTATCTTAGATTTATGGGGCAATGTAATTCCAGTTTACCAAACAACAATTTGCTTTCAGCTGCTTAACTTTTATACAGCAACATTAATTTCTAATGGAACCTTGTCAAAGAATATTTTCTTTTTATGCATTTTAGTTGACCATGACATTTGTTTTATGTTTTTGGATGTAATTTTTTTCCGGGAAAAATTGCTCCAGTCCTCATTTCCTTTTCATGATGGAGTTCATGTGGGGAATGGGTTAAACCAAGAAACAAAGGTATTGGCATAAAAGACCTATAAACTTTGCATTACATTCATGCAGTTGAAATTAAATTCCTGTCTGAGAGCAAAACTGACATCAAGAATCACAGAGGAAATTGCACAGAAAATATTTTAGCTGCTTTCAAAGATCTACATTGCAAATTGCTTTGTATATTTACATTTTTTTTTAATTACAATATTCTTATAAAATCCTAAGGAAAAAAATAAATACTGCTTTCTGCAGTAATGTGCAGACCGCAACGATATAATAAGTAACTATGACAATTGTAATATTATGAAAAATTTATTGAACAAATCTAATACTAATCTGTCTATAGTTCTGAGGTGAGGTATTATGTACACTATTTACATTATTCGGACTATTGTACTCATCTTTGTCACCATATTTATTACAACGTTTCGGCTGTTGTATACTCCGGCCTTCTTCAGGTGGTTGGAATGTTGAAGTAAAGTGTTCGGTTTGATATTCCAACCACCTGAAGAAGGCCGGAGCATACAACGGCCAAAACGTTGTAATAAATATGGCGACAAAGGTGAGGACAATAGTCCGAATAATGTAAATAGTGAGATCTAATACTAATGTTGTGACTAGCATTTTCAGTCACCATCTTGGTACAGTTTTAGCAATCACACTAAAACAGTGAAACCAAAAACGGTGTAAGTACCATTTACCAGGCATTTTTAGAAAAGATATAGTAATTTATCACCTACCTAAGGAAACGTGGGAGCGATTTATCACCTGCTTACTAAGTAGGTAATTTTTTTTTTGCTAGTTTACCAAAATAATTTAATTAACATCAATTTATCTTTATTATTATTATTTATTTTTACAGTGAACAATTGAATTACATTCCCTAAACAACAATGGCAAAATCAATATCAGGCTCAAATAAAAACCCTAACCCTTCTACATAAAATTTAATTCCTTTATTTAAAATTAAAATAAATGTATACTTATTAAGTAGACAATAAATCATGACTGTTTTCCCTAAGTGCACTCGGTAAATGGTCATCCACCCAAGTACTTTCCAATTGATGAGAACTAATGACAAAAACAATTTCTTATCAAATTTATGTTTGCTGCGAAATTAGTTTCCGCAACATATTTAAAAGTTTCAAGGAAATGCAAATTTGATCATGCTGATTCCAAAGTCAATACCACGTGTTCATCATTATTTATGGCCCTTCAGGGTCTAGGCAATAATGGCTCCCCACAAATTCCAATACTTTCTAACTCTCAGTTTAACTCTTTTCCATACTCCTTATCTCTGCTCTGCCATCCAAACTCCTTAATTGCTTGCTGTTTCCTTTTACCTCTTCTTCCATTAATGTCCTCTGAGTATTAATTTTTCCAAGTTCTTCTCTCTTATAATGTGTTCAAGAATTATCAACTGCCTATTTAATGTGAGTGTATTTCTACTTCCCATTTTCTTTGGAACATGTTAGTCATGTGTTCTGTCTATGGTATTCTTAACATCCGTATGTAGAACCACATCTTTGCTGCTTTGACTGTCTTTTTCATCTGTCAGAAAATTTTGCAGCATTCACTGCTATGCAGAAGTGCAGATATAATATAGCAGTTCAGCACTCTTTTCTGTTTATAACGAAATATTCCTGTCTTCACACTTTACTTAGTTACTGGAAGGCATCTTTTGCTATACCTTTGGATCTCTGTGTTAAATTTTGCATCAAGAAACATTTAAATGATCAACAACTGAAACACCCCACTTATCTTCACCAGTAAGATTACTCAAATTTCCAATACCTCTCTTTCAGGAAGCTATTTTCACTGATTATATAAGACTGTACTGAAAGAGATTATATTACTGTGTACACTTTTAGTTCCACATTTTGTGAACTAATTTTATGTAACAAAGTTTCGTAAAGATAACTGGAGTCATGGGCATTATTCAGAAGAAATTTAAATGTTGTTATAATTTGACTGTACTATATGTAACACTTGTATTTTTTCCACTCAAAATAAACTTTATTGGAATATATACAAAAAATTTAGATAGCTTACAAAGAGAATATTCCTAAATGGTTGATATATGATAAAAATATACTTCATAAGTATCCTATATTCATGGGTTAAAGTGCTCAATATCAGAGATATAGCATATATAAATATAAAAGTGAACATTGCAGTCAAAACCAAGTGATAACAGTCTGTTTTATGCTTAAACACAGTCTTCATGCCTGTTATGATGTTGATTTGGGGTTTGTAGAGACAAACGACAAATAACACGTAACAATAAAAAGGGTTTTAATAGGTTGGTAAAAAGGTACACAAATCGCCTGAGTAGTCAATAACTAGCTCAGCCAAGAACTTCTCTGTCTCCCTGTCTCCCTCATGTCAACTGACATGCCACTATTTAAAGTCTTTGTCCACAGACGCAGACAAGTTCATCTTCAAGAGGGGTGGTAGGTTTCCGACACAACAATGCCTGAAGATTGTGTTTCTTATGATCATGAGAAATAAAAAGAAAAAAAACTCTACTTCCCATGATTCCATAGAAAAAAAGGAAACTGTCCTACTGGTGGGAAAATTTACATATGTTCTCTTTCCCCCAGTCCCTCACAAGGAGAGCACATGGAATTAAGCAGCTTCCAGAAATGAAAAGTCTTCTCCTTTCACTGTTGAAACAGTTAAATGTAAGCATCTCTTCTACTCCAACAGCTTCTGCTCTTGCACTTCCCATCTGTGGAACTCCCTTCCTCTTACTTGCTTCCCTGATAACTATAATCTTCAAATATTCAATTGTAATATCAATTAACATTTTCTGATGCCTTGATTCTGTTCCCTGTCCTTCTCTTAATCCTTTCCGCAAACAAGCCTCTTTACTCTTGTTCTCAACCCTCTGTAACGCCTTGTGTGCTAGTGGCATGCCTGCCTTGCTTGGGGTGAAATGCTTAAAAAAACAACAAATCTATTCATTTAAACCAGAAACATTTACTAACCACCATATTACAAGAACTTTCATATATCTCTCAAACTATTTCAACAAAATCTTTCTGTGTGTGTATGTATATATATATATATATATATATATATATATATATATTAAAAAATAAATGTCTCACTTTATTGTTATGATGAATATATTATATTTTACTAACCAAAATCAGGAGTCAAACATCTTACATCATAACATGATATGTTATATAAATTGATATTAAAAAACTGCTGAAAATCAAGTCTTACAAGTTTATTTGATATGAGAGTAAGTTGATTTCTCTTTCAAATGATATCAAATTTAATCTCCTTGATTTTATTTGTTATGAGATATAGTTTTGGAAATCTACAATTTGGTAAAGCGTTTCTAGTTCATACAGTGACAGGTGTTAATGCAGAGTATTTAAATACAGTGCTACCTGATTACTTGGAAATTCAGGCACTCCCCCCAACTGTTAGCATATCAAATTGCAGGTGCAGTTGTGTGTTTCTGGCCTTAAAAGGGTAATATAAAAGACAGAATGCTCTTTCAACAGAGTTTGTGTATATTCACTAATATTAACTTTGACACTTTACATAGAGAAAGTTTGGCCAGTTTTCCCAGTGTGCATAATCTGTATTTGAATTTGAAATTCTAAAAGTTACTTAATCTTGAACTTCAAACATAGGAATAAAAACTAAATTTGATTGACCTACCAAAATATTGCTAATGTTTGGTTTCCAAATATATGAGAGCAGCCTTAGTAATACCTGCTTTAGGTTCAAATATTTACTCATAATCAAAAAATTAAGTGTAGAAAATATTTTATATGCCTTCTCCCTGACACTAAAAATAAAACTAGTGAATACTATAATTTGTTTTTACTCAGTAAGCCAACATGTCATGTTACAAGAGAATGTGTTTTATCCACATGTTAGGAAAGCATCTTCCATTGAAGGCATATAACTAAGAAATGTGTTGTCTACCAACTAGGGATTTACTGACTGGCTGTTAAAGGTCACTGATCAGTCAAGTGGGATGCATACTAATTGTGGAAAAGGAAGCAAAGTTAATCCAACAGTCATATATTGAATAAGGATCAAAATTAATGAACCACTTAACTAAACAGAACAAAAATCCATGTGTTTGAACTTTAAATTTTACTAACTATATTGCAACAATATACTTTCATCAGTAGTCTTTGCTTGTTCAGAACTGTAATGCAAGCTGTTATATTTTCCTTAACACAGTATGAAGGAAGATAGGAATCTGAATACATGTGATGCTGAAAATAGGTTCTGCAAAAAATATTGAGGAAGTAGCATTAAATTTATTTATCTATATAGTGACATTAGAAGCCATCATCAGGACAAACATATCATATAGGATACAGCAAGACAGAGCTTTGGGCAGGCCAGACTTGTAAATAATTCCATGTCTACATTAGTGATGTTATAAACGTCTGTATGGTAGCATGTAAGAACAAGCCAAACAACAAGTACAGCCAGTGAGGTGAAAAGAAGAAAAGAACTGTTAAGATAAAATTCTTTGTATTGCTGAATGTCTCTTTGTGGGTGAGGGAAGTGACTTGGAGAATGGGGAGTGTCGGTAGGACCTGGAGTTGATGCGCATATCAGTTTGGCTGACCAAAGTTACTGGTGTGATGTTGACAGATTGGTCCATGACTGTTTGATAGTGTTGTGAGTAGTGTTCTTAAAAATCAGACAGGGTGGAACATGACTCAGCATTTTTTTTTTTTTTTTGGCATGCTTGCTTTGGTGGTAATGTTCATGATTGGTTCCTTTTTAAATTGTATTTTTTTATTATTTTTTGGAGGGGATTTGTTTTGTGAGGCTCAGAGCCCCTGTTCAGAGAGTGACATTTTTAATTTTTGCTTTGCTTACTTAGCATTCACATGAATGACAGGTTGTGATGTAGAATGAATCAGAATGAGATTTAGTTTGAAGCAGAGTATATGATTTTTGATCCCCCTGAATGATTCTTAGCTCAATTATAGAACTATGTCAATGTTATCTCTATCTATAAAAGGCAGGATGTGTGTGTGTGTGTGTGTGTGTGTGTGTGTGTGTGTGTGTGTGTGTGTGTAACAAATGCACGGCCGCAATTTTTGATGGATTTGCACCAAAATTTACATGCACATGCGCCAAGTTAGCAAGAAGGCCATTTCCCAACTCCCATCGATAGTGGAAATAATCGATTTTTTCATGCTTCTATGGCAGTTTTCATGTATTTTGCGGCCATTTTCTACTGGCCAGAGTGAGAGCATATAGCTAGCTGCCACGAATAGGCAGGAAGATTCTATTGGCCAGCATGAGAGCCAACAGCTGACTGACAAAAATGTTAACTAGCATGCTAGCATGCAAAAAAAATTGATAGCTGCATTCGTCACAAATGGGAAAAATTTAACTCTGCATGGCACTTTACTCCAATTGGCTCATTCACTTGCTTAAACTCAACGTTGATTCTGATTTCCACAGAACTGGGTTGGGTGTGAAAAATTATTTGTTGTTAACATTCTTTTTTCATTCGGTTTTTCCAGTTACAAGTCCTTTTTTAAAGCTGATCATTTTGTGTTTATTTTGTTTAGTTCTTTTTTCGTAACAGATTTAATGTTTAGTATAGAGCTTAGAAAAAATTCACAGTGTGAGATAGGCAAGAAGTAAGGCATGTAGCAACATCAGCATGGCAAAGGGCACTCTTTTAAATGCAAGGAAGGGCAAAAATATTTTAAGTCAAGTGATAGCCATTGCTGTACGAGTCGTACAATTTTTGAATCAAGCACGGGCAACGCCGGGCCATGCTGCTAGTTTGTATTTAAGAAGGAGATTAAAACAACATTTTCATATCTAATTAAAACAATAGGAGTTTAGGTCTAGCAACACTTGTTCAAAATAAAATGCTGAAATTTTAACATTTAATCCATTTCCTTTTTTATTTTTACATTAAGTCCCTTAAAAAAACATATGAATAGAGATTTGGATCATGATTATCTGATGAAGGCAATGGAAGTTATACTGAAAACTGATTTTTGGTACCAAAAGTATATGATCAATTTAATGTATGAAAAGAACTGAATATGTTTTAAATATCTTCCTGAAATAAAGGCCTCGTCATTTTACAGTTGAATTGGCTAGATGTAACCATAAGTTTCATATTGACAGTTTCTTTTCTCACACTTCTCACTTGTGAAACTGTTCTGGCACCATGCTTTCAAACCAAATTTGATCTTCAAAAATTTAAATGCAATGTCATGCGTTATTTACTGTTTTCCTGATTACTTGCCCCTTAATAAGATTTGTTTTTTAATTCTTTCACACCGAGCAACCCCCTTATGTCTTAGTGGCTTTACTGCCTTGCTTGGGGTAAATTTGATAAAAAAAAACTCATAACTTGACAAATACTTAAAAGGTAGGGCAAAGACCATTTCTGACATCTAGAGACTGTCAACTTTCAGACTAGGTACAGAATGTATCACTTGAGAAATACTCAAAAGGTGTCAAATGTCTTTTTGCAAGCCCACAGTGTATTATTTTATGAAATGACATTTCATGTTGATTTCATTTATTACTTTGGGTTGGGTACAAAAAATATTAATTAGCTTTCTTTGAGCTGTTCTCTAATTTCAAAGGTCTGTCAGTCTTTTTCTTCTCCCAGATGTTCTCTACATCAGCATGTGTTTTCTTGATGACTCGGACAGTGTGCATAAGCTTTCCAAACTCTGAAGAAATTTCATGTTGATTTCTCCTCTGTGGCATTTCAATGAAATCCATCCTCCATTCCAAACTTACCATCAAATCAATTCACAGTAAAAGTCGAGGTGAAATTTCCAAGTCATTGCAATCACAATCTGTGTTTGGTTCATTTAACATGAGAATTATTTGTTTTTTAATCTGTGAAGATGTTTAGCATAAAGTAGTGTAGAACTTGTTCGTACCTTCTGAATGACATTTTCAGCATCACCCTATATTCATATCTGTATCACTTCTTTTTACTGTGTCACTATGGATACACTTGCACTTCAGTTTTGAAAGTACCTTATCAGACATGGTAGCTACATAGCCCATTTCATCTGCTCCCCACAGTATAGCTTATTTCAGAAATGACGAGAGATTTTTTTTTTATTTCGAATTTCTGTCAAGTCTGTGTGAAATTGATATTGACAGCTAAGTTTCTTATAAATTTTATATGTCTTTAAAGCTACACCTTGATTTTATTATGATGATGATGACACTCATATCAGAAGAGAGATGCAAAACTGCAGAGTGGCAAGATCTTCAATCACCAAATAAAGAGCAACAGAATATGTGTGCAAATATGCTTCAGACTTTAAAATTAAAAATCAAATCAGCCAATCAATTATCTATTATGATATTGTTATTATGCTAATTTTTGTATTTTCAGGCATGCAAGACACTCCTATCAATTTCTTTGCCATAATTAATAGCGACATAAATCAATTAAGTGCTGAAAGGTTTATTTAATCATATGCTGTGTTTCATTCAAAGTTTCAGCAGTAAGTCAGATATCTTATATTCTGAAGATGCAGCTATAAAGGAAATGTGATTCTTATCTACACTACTATTATGAGCTTTAAAAAAAAAGACATGAATAAGCAAGTAATAATTTTGTGTGGTACACTCAGCATTAGTTTGAGCTTATATGTCAAGTCTCATAAGTTTTGGCCAATAGATTTATAACAAGATTAACCTCCGGAAATTCCATTGGTATTGACAACTAAGGTTGTCCATTATTTCATGTCTACACTATTTTCTTATATTCTGCTTGTATCTTCACATTCACTCCCTTATCCCTTGCAATCTTTGTTGCTCATCATTATCTTTTTCTTATATGAATGTTACACAAACATGAATTAGTTATATATGTAAAAAAAGAAATAATGAATTTAATAATAGGCATTTTAAGACAGTGAAATAATTCAGGAAATTCTGAGAATTAAAATATCTTATAGGAGGTTTATTGGAAAAAAAAAATCAAGCTAATTAGAATATCTCAAGAACTGGTTGTGTGGCCTTGATATAGATTTAACCAGATTTTAGCCCATTCATTACATCTTAATTTTCCCTTCACTGCCCAATTGTTTGCTAACAATTTTCAAGCAGGATTTATTGCCATTCAAAAGAACATGCCTTCTTATTTTACCATTCCTGTTAATTTTTCTTTTTGTCCCATAAAGTATTAACTTATCTTCAAACTTCTATCCTCAATAAAAATTCTAACTGATTAGAAGGGATGAAACTCTTCACTCTCCCATGGAGTTACTCAGCCAGCAGTGTGATGCCCTTTAGTGACCTTGTGCAATGATGAACAGTTCCACTCTTAATTAGGCATCATGCTTTGAATGTTGATTAGGATGCAAGTTCACTCTTGGCCTCAAGTAGAACTCAAATAAATAATCAATCAAACAAGTTGAAACATTAAATTAAAAACTTAAGTCATGATTTTAAATAGTCTCGCAAGATCAAGACTTACATATGGATATCATGCATTGTGCCAAGCTCCTTGAGAAATATCTTAACTATCAGTTGTACACAAGTGTTTTCTCAGATCAATAATTTAAAATGGCTTCAAGCAAATAAAGCCTGTAGGTCTAACCAAGGACCATCCTTTTGCAGATCTTGTAGACTAATGTTACTGATTTATAGACAAATAACTGTACAAAATAACAGAAACCACATTACTTGAAGACATTCAACATGAGCAAATACTAAAATGGATATGGTGTGTAACTCAAAGAGAATATCATGACATAATCAAGTTGTTGACACCCCCACTACTTAAAACATTAGAAAAGAAGCCCCTGTTAATACTGGGAAAAGGAATAACAATAATGACTTGAGAAGATGGTAGCACTGGCTGCTTCATCAGTGGTTACCAAGTGTTTCTTGATAAACAAACATGTAATGTTACCATTACTATTGCTAAAGATGGTGGAAAAATACGTGGATCTTTCTATTGCTCCATGCATTATCTTTACAAGAGTCAGATTAAACCAAAAATCAGATATTGTTACCATATCTGGCCAGAGTTACTTAATCTTCCATTTCAGGTCATGAAAGAGTTCAACATCATTTACCCAATCTTGTGGAGGAAGACTTATACTCCACTCTGCTTTCTCACAAATACAATGTTGCAAGCCTGTCACTTCTTTATTGCAATTTTCATGACAAGTGTTCCCACTGGTTCTATCAGTTGAGACCTTTACAACTAGGACATCGCATGCCATTTGCATGGAGTGAAATCATCCTCATTTCATCCATGTTCTAAATGTAAGAAGAAAGTTCCACTAACAGTTTTTCCCCCAAACTGTCACTTTGGGGAGCAAACTCCCAGGAGGTTGCTTCTTTCGAGGACTTCAATCTTGACCTTGTCAAGTCAAAAGTCAATCATTATCTATCCATCTTATTCTTATAATCTTAATTTACTACCACCTACTCTTCCATAAATATCAAACGAGTTATTATAATTTTGATTGAAACCCTCTACCTAGAGTGGCACCTGAGCCTTTTATTAAGTTAAATTTAGTAAAAAAAAAAAAAAAAAATATTGTCAATATTAAATGGCTAGATGATTTCTAGAGATAACTTAGTCTTACAACCATATCAAGTTGGAACAATGATTTTCATATGATCACCAAAGTTAAGTAATGTTAGGTCAGTACCAAGATGGGTGACCACTTGGGAATACCAGGTGCTGTAAACTTATATGTTTGATTGGTTTAATGTATAATGACTTGGATTCATTATATTCAGTTGCGTGCAATAACGTTGGGAAATGTATGAATCCACTTTTCTCTCCAGCCATGTGTTAGTATGACTTGTATCAGTAAATCATTATCTCCAAAAAATTCTTATATTTTCTTCTGTCTTACTTATTCTCATATTTTCTAGCTTTAAATTATCTGCAAAATGGTGTGTAGGTATGTTTAACGTTACACTCTGATATATACAAAAGAATATGTTCTTTAAGCCAAATATATATCCCAAACTACCAACCCTCTATATATATGACCAATGTCATGTACGAATATGCTTGATCACTCGGAGAATGTTTCTCTGTAAATAAAAAATACATAAAACATCTTACATAGGATATACCACAACCACACTCTCAAGGAGATTCATCTGCCAATTACTGGACCATAGTACCATCAGACAACATATTAACAAAGAGCATAAGAATCAAAGCAACATTAGACAGCTAATCGCAAATAGTACCAAAATCTAGCAAAATCAAATAGTAAAAACAGATATATGAACTTGAAGTAAAACTGATACAACAAAAACAACTACTAATAAATAAAAACAATTATAACTTAAGAGCCCATATCCTTAAATATATACAAAGAAAGACAAAAAAAACATGCATCACACCCCAAGTAGGTATTTACTCTATCTCCCCACTAAGATGAGTTGTGACACAACGTCTTTTTTTAAGGTGGAAACCTGAGTGCGTACACCTGGGCCAGGAACAAAAATTGCCCACAGCCCCAGCAACCGTTGGTTATGTTGGCCTTGGTGCGAGCACTGATCACTCTCTCTGGTGCAATGAGAGGATTCAGCCTCGGATAGCTGTTCCCCAGGGCTGGGCACTTCTCAGTATAATTTTTCTCAGTTGCAACTCTATCCTTTGATGGAGTCACCCCTGAGTGCACTCTGCCCAAGGACAGAGACGCAACTGAGAGATGATAAGTAGATGTGTTACAAACCACTCCAAACAAGGGTTTTCAATTATATCACAACGCTCACTAGTTCTACAAAACTGACCAGTTATTGCTACCTATCCTGATGATGACTTAAGAAAGTTGGAAGCTTGAACCATATTTCTTGTACTTCCAAAATTAGCTTGAGGCAGTTTCTGATAGAATTTCCTCCTAGTCTGAGAAGGATTATTTGTAATTTGGAGAAGCTTGTCATTATAACGGTTCAATACAAAATGTCTGTTTTTAATAATGTTTGCATTAAAGAGCATTTATTGCCTATATATACAGAATATATATTTATATAAACACACACATACATACATACATACACAGAAAAAAATGTGTGTGCAATTATTGAATTCTAAATTGTTTTTCTGACGTTTTTTAGGGCCTGATTTCAATGTTTAAGATTTCTTGTAAAAAAAAGATTCAGAAATAATATTAGGTTTTAAACTGGAAAATAAAACACTGTTTTATAATTGACTTGTCCTTAAATTTATTTTGCATGTTGGTGCTTCCATACACGTGTGTTGATATAAACGAGAGATGTGAGGAAAATGGATATTTTTGAGCCGAGAGATAAATCAAGATTAAGATCAATATTTGAACGAGACAATTTTGTGGTTGATCATTGCATATTGATTTTTCACACTCAACTAAGGAAGCAAGTAGAATGATCTATCCATAAGTTGGTTGTTTGTGTTCATCCGAGATATTTAAAAAAAAAAAAAAAAAACAGAACAAAATAATGTAAATTAATAAAATACATTAACAAGATAAATCAGCTAATAAAAGATGGAGGAATAATGAAAAAAAAAATTCTTGGAATAAAAACAACATATTTTCTTATTCTTAAACTTAAAAGAAAACAAAGAACAAAGCATACTTTGGAGGTAAGGGAAATTTCTTGCATAATATCAGCAATTTTTGAAAACATTAAAGATCTGAGTTGAAAATGTGTTAAAAGGATGAAAAGCGTGAAGAATTTTTGTTGCGGATAAAAGATTGAAGATAACTTAATGCTGAGTGAGGCAGAAAGAAAGAAGAAAAATTAACAGGAATGGTAAAATATGGTGAGAGATGGATGTTCTTCTTTTGAATGGCAATAAAACCTGTTTGAAAATGGTTCACAAGCATTAGGAGGTGAGGGAAAATGCAAAAATATAATGAATGGGTTGAGAGCTGGTTAAAAATAAAATACAAATAAACAAACTATGAAGCTAGAGAGAAAGAAATGAAGTAGGGATTATTTAAAGAACATGGAATAAATTTTTAAAAAATGAATGAAACCTGATGAAACTTAAAGGAGGGGAATCCATGAACTGAGAGGAAGAATGATATGGAATGAAAATTGTTAAGATTTACCCGAAAAATCAGTAAAGAAAAGATAGATTCAAATGAGTTAACAGAATAAAAGAAAAATATAACTGCAAGGAAAAAGAATCGTCTATTAATTGTGGATGATATTAAAGCTCACTACATGGGAAATATTAAAATAAAAAAATTGATAAATGTCTACAAAGAGAGAAAGATATGCTGTGATGTGAAAAATATAAAAAGGAAACCCTGAAGTTTTGAAGATAAAAAGTAGAAGAAACAAAATTAGATACACTTTATGTAAAATAAAGAGAAATATGTGAAAGTAAAAAATGAATGACAATAAAATGATTGAAATGAATAAAGTGTAGCAAAGATATTGAAACCACTGAAGAAGTAATATTGTAAAAGTAAATGAATAAGAAAAAGATATATGGGCAGAGAAATATGTCTGAATGAAATACATTCTCAGATACTAAGGCAGAACAAACTATCATTCTGGATGTAGACATTAAACACTGAACACTTAAAATACTGAATATATTTCAGTTATACCAAACTTAGTATAGGAAATATATATGATGGACTCTCCTGTCATTTTTCCGATGTATGAGGGTCAAGTAGCTCAGTTCCTAGAAACCAACACCCCAGACAAGCTGCTCATATGATTTGATTATAGTGCTGAAGGTTTTGTGAAGAACCAACCACACTTTTTGAAAGGCCGAATATAGAGACCTGGTGCACAACATACCACAAGGTCCCCAAACGACCCTCAGGTTTTGAATTCAGTGTTGTTGTTCTCTTAGACCAGTTTCCATCCAAGGCTATAGAACCCAATCTGTCCTGCTATTTACCCATAGCTGGAGGGAGAAGAAGAGGATTCATCCAATTCCCAAGGCTATTAGCGCGTAAGTGAATGTAATGGATTCGACTGGAATTCAAACTCGGCTCTCTGATTCCTTAATCTGAGCCACTATCCACTACTCCACCATGCCTCCCACCGGAAATAGATATATAAAATCATTTATTTTACACTCTGCATATTTTCTCACAATATTAAATGCACTTAACCTATCACTATTAATCATACATATCATATTTCGGATCCATATTCAATAGATAATGGTGACAGTTTATTGTTTTATTGATACACACATGCCTGAATAGTTATGTAACACACACAAAGTTACAGCACTTACCAAAATCCCGATTTTGGTGGCTTTTCTTAAAAATATTAAAATACAGACATATTGAAACAGATTTTGATGCAATGTATTCAGTATTTCAACCTGAATAGTATACAACAAATAAATGTTTGGTCAAACTTGAGGGTAAAAAATTAATTACAAATGAAAATTTTCACTGACTTAATAATCATTTACATTAATTCTGAATGTATTCCACAAATTTCTTATCAGAGCAAATGACCCTTGTTTGGAAAATGACATTGATTATACTACAAATATTTGTTCTAGTTATCCAGATAAGGTACCCAGTAAATTGCAAAAGAGATTCTCTGGCCATGGACCCAGAATAGATTATGCTCGGGTTAATTTTGCTTAACATCAGAAGCTGTTACAAAACAAAAACAATAATGGGAATAAAGATAAGGACAACAGTTTCAATGATCCAAATAGAGTAAATAGTTATCCCAATCTGATTCCCTGAACCCATTGGGAATATAAAGAATCATCCTCATAGTTCATTTTCACAAAATGAAGATTCAGGACAATATCTCATTTCTGAAGCAGAGTTCAAGACAGCACTCTGGTTTGTGTAAGTTTTATGGTAAAGAGTGGTGTGTACATGACAAATCTCACCTATTAAACCAAGGGTTTATATGCTGTGGCCCACTGAGATGTTATGACTGGAGTAATGTCCTGGCAGTGTAGGTTTTCTGTTGAAGATTCCTTCTCCAAGTATTGACAGAGATTTTTAGACAAGTATTTATTGAAAATAAATTCAATAAGCAGCTTACATTTTTATGATCGATTATGCCAGTCTCT
This sequence comes from Acanthosepion esculentum, assembly GCA_964036315.1. Classification (NCBI taxonomy): domain Eukaryota; kingdom Metazoa; phylum Mollusca; class Cephalopoda; order Sepiida; family Sepiidae; genus Acanthosepion; species Acanthosepion esculentum. The sequence continues at coordinate 129,589,298 of OZ038475.1, forward strand.
TCTGCCCTGAGGAACTAAGTAAAAAAAAACAAAAAAAAATATTGTTTTGTTTTTAAAGCTGGAAATAAAAGTATTAAAGTAAGGAATATATGAAATCAATAATTTTCAGAAATCATTATTATTTGAGTTTAGGGAAAAATAACACGTTTTTATACTTTTACTAAAAAATAAGAATTTTAACTTTATTTTCAATTTAGACTATTGATTGATGCAGTTGTACTCTAACTAGATTCATTTAACTTTTCATTCTTTGTTCTTTGTTTCTTATTTTTAAAAATAAAATTCATTGTTTACTGAGACATTCATGATGTCTTCAATTGTTCTATAGTTTTCAATTCTAATGTAATTATTCTGAGCCTTGGGCAAACTAGGTGAAGTGCTCTATTCTTATGTGAGTGTCATTACAGTCTTCTTCCTCTACACGATTATGCAGTTCTGTCACTTCTTTCTTGGGTTTCAAATTTGAGTGATTTTCAATCAGTATTAAATTAAATTGATCAAATTGCTTTCAATGAAAGTTTGTTGGAACAGCCTGGTTGGGAATTTAAAAATTTATTACAAATTTCTCGCCAAATAGAAATCAAATTAATTCATGATCTTAACCTACATCAGTGTTAGATTGACAAGAAAATGTAGCATTAAAATAGAAATTACTTCACAATAGTATGTTTCAAAGATAGATTTCTGCAATTGTGATGAAAGTATGGATGATAATACCAAACAAAATATAGAAACAGGAATTGAATATTGATTTGTTTAGCCGAATCCATATGGCAACTCATTGCATGAATAGTTTTCAACAAATTGGTAAAAAAAATATCTGTTAACCTTTTGTAATTTAAGCTTTATGCTTAATATTTTAACTGAATAACTGTTTCTTTGTCCTCTTTTAAACAACATGTTTAAAATTTATTTCAATAGAGAATTATAAATTTTTAATATAATTATATCAATCGAAGGAAAATTTTCTTTACAACAATGCTTATGTTCCATTTCATGATTAAAAGATGATATCTTAAATAAATAAACATATTTGCTATAAAATATTTAACTGCATTTCTTTTGGTTTCAAATCAATGGTCTGGGACAATTATTTGTTTCTGGAGAAAAAAAAATCCAACTTTGATATCTTTACACCAACCATCACTTGTATTAAATATTCAAATAAAACACTTTGTGCTAGAATGCACACAGCATAAAAGAGGACATAACACACCTAGTCCTCACTTTCTCGTCTTGGTAGAGTTCTTTTTGGAGAAGAATTATTTTCTATCCTCCAACCTCTTTCACACAGGTGGGATGTGGCAAGTGTCTCACAGCTCTATCACTACTTCCATAGAAAGTTCTTGGACAAACTACATTTTTTGGTTCCAAGAGGTCTAACCTTCAAGGTCAGGACCTGCCATACCACTTATATAGTAGCAAATCACCCACATTCCCTCCATATTTCATCACTGAGAAGTAAGTTTCACTCAAACAGCTTTTTCCCACCAACCACGGCTCTGTGGAACAGACTTCCAATAGGATGTCTCCTCGATTAATACAATCTTAACCTGTTCAAGTCTAGAGTTAACAGTTACCGTCTTCTCTGCATATTAAGTACTCAACATAAACCTCTACCTTGATTGGTCTCCTGGACTTTTATACAGGTTGAATCTTACTGTAAAAAAAGATGCCTGAATATTTACTAATTGTCGTGTTAGATCGACTTGAGACTCAATGACACTTGGGCCAAACCTCAAGTAAAATGCCTGCTTTAATGTAAGTTTAATGAAAGCAAAACATGAGTCAAGTTATGTGATTTTGTCCTGTTGACAATGAATGAATATATATATATATATATAAGGATAATCAGCCAGTCATAGTCAGCATCATGAGGAGCAATAAAGGCAAAGTGGTGACATTTTGTTTTCTTGTACACATTACAAAACTTGCTGAAAATTAGTCCATAATTTACTTTGACTCTAGGATGAACATAAGATACATGGTGCTGATCTCTGATGGCATTACAGCTCAATTTAGGATCAAGACTGCTATTTCCAGTCAAGATGAAAAATCCTATATCTTTTACACTACAGCACAAACTAAAAGTACTCCCATTGTAGACATCTATACAAATCAAACAACATACCAATGGAGGTACAAGTGGCCAGGTAGGTAGCATCAATGAAAATAGAATCAACAAACTAACTTTAAACTCCAACTGAAATAATCTATATTGAACTTAGCACTAACACCCTTGGGAAAGGAATGAACAGGAATAAACAAAGTAAAATATATTGCAAAAAATTAAAAAAATGCAAAAATAATAATTATGTAATTCAGTACAGTATTTTGAAAGGTTCTTTCCATGAAAATTAACAATAATTTTACTTATAGAATATCATTTTTATTATTTTTGTTTAATTTTGCTAATTTTATAAAAAGCTAAATAAAAATATTTTCTTCATTGTTTGAAGGCAATTAAATGTTTTGAATTGAATTTTATTCTTTTATCGTCTTTTCTCCTCAGCAATATTTTCTCAGTTTCTTCCGCTCACAGTAACCCTCCCCCCCCCCGTGTATTGACAGCTTTATTGTCATTTTGTGGGTGAAAAAAATTAAAAGAAAAAGTTCTGAATTAATACAAAGTAAACTTGTGATTGTATTCCTCTCAGATATTAAGATATTAGATAAAGGTCAGGTACTTCAGCTAGTATTAGAGAAAATTTTTAGTTTAAAATATTTCTGATTGCTATTTTGTGAAAGTACAATATCCAAACAGAAAACAGTTATAAATCTTTTAAAGAAAATGTTTTTTGAATGTTTCTGCACTGATTTATACAATAGCTCATTACATGAAAAAAAATTATCAAAATTTTTGTGGATTAAATCAGTCATGTTATGAAAGAGAAAAATGTGTCACACTGACAGATAAGCTAAGACAAGATGGAAAATATATGCATTTTTAAAATAATGTGAAGTGCCTCAACCTTTAAAAAAATTACATTGTTCAACACTTTCAGTAATTCAAAAGCAATGATTATTTATAAGTGTTTTTTTTTTAATTTTCTCTACACCATCTTCACTTCTAATTTTAGAAAACCACATTTTGGCATTCATAACACAGATGACTAGAGATGGGTATAAAACAAAAATAAAAATATTGTTAGGCCTGTTATTGTCAGTCAGAAAAATGTGCAGCTGCCACAAACTATCCGTCAAACTTGTAAATAAGAGTTTGATTTGAGAAGAAAATAAAAATAAAAAAACAACTGAAATTCCTTTAAAAGCATATAAATAAGTTATTGGGTGAATATATACTAGCTGAAATAAAGAAACTGTTTTCACTCTCTGAGCTAGAAAGTCAAACAAGAAAAAAAATTTTGTCTTCCCCAATACATAGGAAAAAAGCAGCAGGTTCCAGCAGAAAGTAAAGATATATGACCTTCCACTACTGGAACATTGTCTTATATGTGCCATGTCGCTTCAGGGTCATTGCCCTCCACAACTTCCTACCTTTTGTATCTCTGAAAAATGTTAGTCTTTTTATAATCTCTTCCATTCCTAGTTCTGCCATCAAGTGAAATAAATACATTAGATAGGTTACTAGCATTTTCTCTTTCTCCCTCTTGTCTTCATTATGCTCTGTGAATGTCACATCTTCCAAACAGTATCTCGTCAATAGCTATCCCAGATATTTCAACTGTCTTATTCCAAGTCTAAGAAAGTGTCCTTTTCATTTCCATTTATCTTGAAATTTTCTTGTTGTTCACATGCACCATCCATGATATTCTCAGAATCCTTCTACAGAACAACATCACTGTTACCTCAAGTCTCCTCTTCATATGAGTAAATTGTCTAGTATTCACTGCTAACTAAGGGAACTGATATTACATAGAAGTTGGGCACATTTTTCTTATTTTGTAATGAAATTTTCCTGTTTCTTAATACTTTGTTTAATTTCTGGAAAACTTCTTTGACTATTCCAATGTGCTTTCACTTTTCTGTGCCGCATTTTTTATTGTCTGTTAAAAGACTTTCCAGTTAAATTACTTTACTCACTTGTATTTGACATCTTCAATATGTTCCTAACATTATGGGCTGTTCCACTATGTGACAACCATACATTGTCATTTCTACAATTGATGGTTAGTCTTTTCCTCCAGATTTCTTTAATACCTTCTTTGGGAGTTTTTGTAGCTTTCTCTCTATGTCTGCTATCAACGTCGTGTCACCTGCATATCTCATGTTTGGACTGTGCCCATCAACAGTAAATCCTGGTAGGACTTCTAGTTCTCTTAGGATCATTTTGCTATAAAGGTTAAATAAATCTGAAGACACATCCTTGTCTTATTCTATTTTTGTATACTTAAATTATCTTCTATTTTTATGCAGGCAGTTTGTTCCCAGTATATCCTCTGGATTATTCTAATATCTTTCTCAAACAAGTTTTTTGAACAGTTTAAATAGATCTTGTGCCATAACTTAATGTACAGTAGCAATTAAATGTTTTTTTTTTTAATACTGAATTTTCAGTTTCTGGTAGAAATTCCAAAATTGTAAATTGGGATTTAACTGGTTCCATTTTATTAATTATGATGCAACCAAAATGGATTAAATGCAAACAATAAATTATATTCAATTCTGTGAAGAACTGTAATATAATATCAGGAGGTACCTAAAAATTTATTGGCTTGACTCATTTACTAAATGCTAAGGAAATGACCAAACAATATTTTTTAGAATACTTTCTAGGTCAGGCAGGGAAACAGTACCATCTTCTACAGAAGATTCCAGGCAATTTGGAGAACTGCTCTAATATATTATGCATAGCAAGTAGCCATCACTGCAAACATACATTATTTCATAACACTCTTATTTCATTTTTTTTTTAATCATTTCACCCAAAACAAGCTATAAACCTACTAAGATACAAGGGGTTACTGAGTGTTATAGAATATGAAAAAAAACAAAAACCCTATTAAGGAAAGGGAACAATAAAAAAACAGGAATTAAGAAGACAAAAGATAACAATTTAAATGTTTGAAGATCAAAGTTAACTGGGAAGCAAGAAGCCAGAAGAGAGTTCCACAAGCGAGAAGTACAATTGATTGTACAAGTTTGACAGTAAGGACTTATTATTTTACAATTGAAATAGCTAAATATAACTGTAAGTTCTATGCTAAGAGTTTCTTCACCCACACTGCTTGCTTGTGGATCTTTCGGTTCCTTCTTTCTAGTCAAGTTTGATCATTAAAAATTGAAATGAAGTGTCAATTGCTATCTTTTGTCTTCTTAATTCATGTTCTTTTATTTTCTTGCTCTTTAATAATATTTTTTGCTTATATTCTCTTACACTCAGTAACCCCTTGTGTCTTAGTGACTTTATTGCCTTGCTTGGAGTGAAAGGATTAAAAAATGTATATATTAAAAATTAGTTTGTTTAAAATTGTTTCATGTATAGCATAAGAACAAACCAAAGGAATGTTTACCTTTCCCTAATTTGACTTTTAGTTTCGCACATGTAACTTGAAGAGGAAATAATGACATGATAAAGATGTTTACTTTCCAGACTATTTCAAATAAAATGGTAGGAAGGAAACCCCTGTCAATACTGGAAAGAGTAGTGAAAACTATTAGTGGATTTGAGAAACCTATTTTCTTGAAAAATTGTTTTAATAAAAAGATTTTAGTAATTTTAAATGAAAGGAACACTGGTTACTTTGTCAATGAATGTCAAGTGTTACTTTATAAGAAAATGGCTAATGTTGCCATTGAAAATAAGAAAATACAAAGCAATGTGAAATTTTTTAGATTAGGTTGTTTGGAAAATAATATCTGATTTTAGAATAAACTTTTATTCCTGAATTAATGTATTAAAACAATGTTTAAATCAGTCAAAATAGGAACTCTAAACACCTGTAGACTTCTGACATTTAGTTACATTTTTTATGTCTTTATGATTGTTATAACCTAGAAAGGGTTACGTAATGAGGAATAACCAAAATGGAGATTGGAAATGAAATGTTAATCTTTCTAACATCAGCAAAATACAATACTCACCAGCAGCATGAAGTAGGTAAACCACTGCTAGTGGTGGACTATTTAGACAACATATTACCCTCACTTACAATACTGCCCAATGCCCATTTCTCATCACAATTCACTATCCAATCAAGAAATGGATCACTGGATTTTTGCAGATGCAGCATCAAACACATATAGAAATGTTGAACTCTGACTTTTACTCTGTTGATGTGGAATACATTTATTGAGTTTTTCAACTTCACTCCATGCACTGTTAATGTTAACAGCATTATGAACAAGCTTGAACACGTGCAAAAAATGTAAAAACAACTCTTTTTTTCATGTTCAAGATGAGAGTTATACAATGCCTTAAGATAAATTCTGAAAGATTGATATAAAATTAAGAAATAGGACACTTTTATCATTAGGAATGAGTAATATATCTTTTATTAGAACACAATTAAGAGGTTTATTCTAAAATTTGACAGTATTTTCCAAAGATACTAATACCAGAGAAGTTATAAAAAATGAACATCGTAATAAGAATGATGAACTTATGTTAATAAGATTTGAAAACCATATTACAATCATCATGTAGTACTATTACTCCACTCATCCTATATATATATATATATATATATATATATATATATGTATGTATATTTTAAATAAAAATAAAAACACACCACTTTAAGGTTCCATGTAATAAATTATTTCACCACAGCCCTTTTAAAGGATGCTGGATCATCAGAATTCACTTCCAAAAGGTGAAACGAAAAATACAGATTACCAAATGTTTCGTAACTTAAATATATATATATATATATATATGTATATGTATATATAGAGTATTTGGGCAGCAATCTCTCTTTTATACATGTTTTGTTAGAGATGACTGACAAGGTAGTGCGATTAAACTTTTTATTTAATTTTTCTTGAGTTCATACACTAGTGTTTTCTTTTCTGGACACAAAGTATGTAAAAATGTCCAAAAGTTCTGCATATCTGTGCACTTTTGGCTATTATTTCAGCCATTATCAAGGGCTGATTTTATTTGTTATTTTTAACAGAATGTGCAAGTTTTTTATGCATGTATCTGAAGTGATGGGAATGTTTATTTTCCAGACAATGTCAACACATTGTGGCCGTGTTTGTAGATAATGTCATTGATCAAGGGCTTCGATTACTTTTAACTTTTTTTTACATTATACTTGTATTTTCTACTAGTATATTTTGGATGGAGTTTGGTAGGTTTTTGCGATTGTTTAAATGAGACTTATTTGAGCTATGCTTGGGTAGATGTAATGTGAGTCGACTAGATAGACATGTAGTAGTATGACCAATGTAATTCTTTATGAGTTTGGTTTGATCCGAAACACAGTTCCTTAAGGAGCATATTATAATTGTGTGTCCAGAAAAGAAATCACTTGTATGAACACAAGAAAAAAAATAAAAAAAAGATTTACTTGCAGTACCTTGTCAGTTGTCTTTAACAAAACTGTTATGACTTATTTTTCAAAATCTGACCCTAAACAATCATTCTACATAATAAACAATTCTTTTCTACTGAAGTCAGAAGTTGGCTGAGAAAATTGTCCCAAATCTTATTTTTCCAATATAGTTCAGGTTTAATTTAAGGTGCGTAACCTAATCAATAAATTGGTGTTTCATTGTTTATGAACTTATTGTTGTCATTAGTGTTTGAAATTTAATCCTGACAAAGTACTAAAAACTTTCTCCACACTAAGAATACTGGCACAACATAATCTTCATACCTTTTTGTGCTAGGCAGAAATAAACTATGTATATCCCTCTCTCCTTTCTTCATATATATATATATATAGATAGATAGATAATAAATAAAATAAGCAATACTTCAGGGAGTCTGTGACAGAGTAACACATTAACAGTGCCTTACTATTTCTTAATAAATTCCCAGTGAACAGTGGCCAACCACAACTAAAAGTTTCATGTGTTTTGATACAACCATCAGTTGCCAACTGTTATTTGTGAAAATGGGTATTTTATAGTCCTTTGGCAATTTTGAAAAGTTTCAAAGGTAGCTGATGCTTACATACCATGCACACATCAGCCAAACTTACCGAGTGGGGAAATACCAATTGGATTGAGATGAAAATGCCAAAAACATCTTCATTATTTGGGAGAAGGATAAAAAAACAAAGACCAGAAAAAATTCACAAGCATTCTGAGAAAGTGTTCACTATCATGGGAAACAGAAGGACCTCAGCAATAGAACATGCTGCTAAAAGCAAAATAGTGCTGAACAATACTGGGCTGTCAAAGTTCCCCATAACAGAATGAATAATTTATATATATATATTCCAAACCAAATATAAGCTTATGAATATATAATGTTAAAACATTGATTCTTGTACCATCACCAAAGATAAGCATTGTTGTTGAGCCTGGTGAGTACCTAGATGGGTGACTGCTTGGTAGTACCAAGTGCTGTGAACATAAATGTATGGGTGGTGCAATGGATAATGACTTCAAATTGTTATTCAGAGAATTGAGCTCCAATTCATATTGTGTTCTTTATATTCACTTATGCACAAATACTGTTGTGATATGTATTAATGCACTTATCCCCCAGTTATGGGTTAATTAGTAAGACTTGTAATGCTGAACCATTATTATGTAAAAAAAAAAAAAATTCTTTGAATCTAAGAATATTTTTTGGCTTTCAATAACCAGCAAAGGGTTGATAAACCAGACAACACCAAACAACCATTCAAATAAAAGCCTAAAGGGATTTAATACTCTGCTGATACTAGGTTGATCATTAAGAAACAGATATAAAGAGTTATTATTTTAAAACGTAAAATTATAGTACTTATAAAATAAATGGGAAATCACTACTTTGAATCTGACAGATACAAAATTGGCACAAACTCAAATCCTATTTTTCTTATATTTAGTTTACATCTTTAGCAATTCTTTTTCAGGTGACCTTTTAGTTTATTGATGTGAAATCGTATTTACCAGTCACTGCCTTTTATCTGAATTCACTTTTATCAGGTACTCCAAACCAATTGTTGACATCAAATACTTTGTGGAAAGCAATATTTTTTTTTGTGGCAAGTGCATAATACTCTCCATATACACTACACAAAGTATACAACAGAAAAGGAATGTCTAAGTTCTTCTTGAAAAAAAGCATACAAGAAAGAGATAACATCAAAATTTAGTAATAAAAGAAAAATATCAAAGTTTCCATTTACAGACGGATTCATTGGGAAAAGAATTAATAGTCAAAAGTCATGCATTTGTGAACGTCTTTTATGTGACATGTCTTTTCAGAATATGGGTTATCAGGGTTCTTCAAAACTTGTCTTTGTTGCTCTAAATAACTTTTACTATACCTACTTGGCCTTTTTTTTTTTTTTTTTTTTTTTTTACAATGAATTTCACTGTTCAAGGCCCAAATCCACTCAAGGTAGAAGATTACAGAGTAAGAGGTACTGTTTATGTGAGGAAGATAACAGTTGACTCTAGACTAGGATAAGATTGTAGTGATTGGGAAAGCATCCTCTTGGGAGTAGGTTCTATAAGTTTCATGGAAAGAAGCTGCTTGAGTGGAACTTACATTGTGAATTGCATGGCAGCTGGTAGAACTAAGGAATACAGTTTGAACACTTTCCATGGAAACAGCAATAGAGTGCCAAGAAGATTTGCAACATTTTGTATGTTCAAAAGGATTTGGTTTGGTTTGTTTTACAGCATATCAACCTCAATGGGTTATTTAATGATAACAACATTTTTATTGCTGGTAATTTTTTTTCAAAAAATCTATTTCTGGTAATATTTTTTTTCAAAAATGTATTTCTGGTAATATTTTTTTTTCCAAAAATTTATTGCTGGTAATAATTTTTTTAAAATGTATTTCTGGTATTAAAACCTATTTTTACACTTTCATAGTGTTTTGACTCAGGTTTGGGGGTTAACTATTTACCCATAGCTGGGACCCTAACAGGTGCTACCACTCTGGGTAAGGGTGGACCTGGGAACACCAGCAATTAAGAGGTGGTTCCATGCTCCTCAAAACCTCCTGATCATAGGCCTTGCTGCTGGACGTAGTTTATCGTCTTACCCAGGACACGGATGCAGTTTATCATCATACTCAGGATGGTGTGCAAAAGGGGCTGTAGGGTGGAAAATAATTCATTCAAAGACACACAGAAACTTTTGGACTCTCTGTGGGGAAGATAATGGTTAGCCCTAGACGAGAACAGGGTAAGATTGTAGTGATCGGGGAAGCATCCTCTTGGGAGTACTTTCCATAAGGCAGCAGCTCATGGAAAGAAGTTTCTTGAGTGGAACTTACGTCTCAACAAAGGTGGTTTGCTACAATGTGCATTGCATAGAGGGTCTTAGCTGTGAATTTTCAAAGTGGTACAACTAAGGATTGCAGTTTGTCTAAAAATTTTCCATGGAAATCGTGAGAGTTTAGTGAGAAGCTCACAATATTTTGTCTGTGAGACAGGGATTGTAGGGTGGAAAATCATTTGTCCCCCATAAGGATGTGGATTGCTTTTGGACTCCCTTGAGACTTTAAACTGAAGACTGGGCAGCTCCTGTCACTATATGGTGGCACTATTCTATTTCTGGTCTGATATGTCTTTTGTAAAGATAGAGGATAGCATGAAAAGTCAGGTACTTACTGAAGCAATAACAGGAACAAATGCTAACATTCCTTCCCCAAATCATGTGAAATATATTACTTGCTGTTTCCTCCTGTTTATCTTGTCATCAATATGTCAGTTAAGTTTTAAATTTTCTTTCCTCATATGTTCCAGAAATTTCAGATATTTTTCTGATTGTCAATATTAGTTTCCTTGTATTTCTGATTTTCCTTAAGACTTCCCTGTTGCTCATATGTTCTGTCCATGGTATTCTTAGCATCATTGGCAGAACCATATCTCTATTGCTTCAAGTCTCTTCTTAATCTGTGAAGAAATTACTTGGCATTCAGTGCTTGAATGGAAATTAGGTATTACATAACAGTACATAACTCTGTTTCTAAAGATATTTTCCAATTGGCTAAATTTCAGGAAGACATCTTTTGTTATTGCTATGTACTTACATACTCTTGTAAATATAAAATATTCTGTTATTTATGAATGATTATAAACAAATTCGTTTGTATTTATACAAAATTGTGTACAATTTATATATCTACATACAAATGCATGTACACATCTGTAGGTATATCAGCAAATTCACAAACTAATAAAAAACAAGTCTATTTTACATAAGTATTTTTTATAAAATCTCCTTCACTGCACTGAAGTTGAATATGACAAGTGCAATCAACCCCAAAGATCCCAAACAGTGGAACAAATGGTTGATGATTAAAATAAATCTCAGAGGTTGAATCAGCAGATGAAGAGGCCTAGGCATGACGGACATGCTACAGAAAGCAACATTCGCAATTTTAAGAGAGTCAGCGGCAGTCTGTTGCAGTTTCATAACTGGAATCTGCATGTCTCATTCCATATGTGCTACAGAGTTCACAAAATAAAGTGTGTGGGTCACTTCCTGGCAATTTGAGGTCAACCTTAAACAAATTCACCCCATTGGCATTTTCTTTTACTCTGATTTCCTTTCACTACCAATTTTCTTTCACTGCAAAGCCAAATGGCGATAGGAAATAAATGAGAGCAGGTTTTTGTGAAACTGGAAGCTTCTAGTCCTGAACCTGCAAGATGGTAGTGAATGTAGTCATCAATACTATCCTCATAAAGGAAGCAATCAGCAAAGAAGAAACATGTGTTCAAATCATGTCTGGGTCAAGACTTGTAGGGGAGTTACAACTCTGAGGAAATAATTATAAATACCTTAACATTTATAGATACAAAATTAATCATAAAAAGGAAAAACAGCAAGATGTGGAAACAACAAAATGATTATTATTCATTATATGGTTGTTATGTGGTGTTGGAAACAAGAGAGAAAGTAATAATAAGTAACATTGTGTGTTTGGGGTTAAATGTAGATCAAATATGGTTTGGAATCCGAAAGAAATATAACATAAAGAATAAGTACATACAGCCTTTCTCATATGTTTTTTATATATATGTATAATGAATGTCCAGATAATTTAGTTAGAAAACACAAGAAGGGCCTGGAGTTTTCTTACCTTAAATTTTTGTTGAATGTTAATAGATAAATGTTAGTATTATGGCCTGAAAAGGAGATGAAATTGTAACTGATGTACATGTTAATGGCCTGTCCATATGAACTGCTTTGTGAGAATGACACGTGTTTGTATGTGTAGAGGAGAAAGGTGGCATCAGTTCTCATTGGTTTAGGATGAGTGAATTAATTTTAATTATAATCGTTATAATTATTTTTTTGACATTCTAATTAAATTTTATTTATTTTTGGGCACAACAATATGAAATAAAGCATTTGTAATGCTTCATTTTATGTTAGAGTTAATATTAACCACTTCCTTGTGGTCAGTTGTTGTAAAAAGTGGGGGTCAACTCTCATTGCCTTAGGATGTGAATTAATGATAATTATAATTATTATAATTATTTTTTTCATATTATAGTTAAATTTTATTTATTTTTTCATACACAGTGCAATATGAAATAAAGCATTTCTAATGCTTCCTTTTATGGTAGAGTTAATATTAGCTACTTCCTTATAAGGAAACATTTGACATTCATTGACTGAGCCACCAGTGCTACTTTTGGTTCAGACTTAGAAAATGTTTCTAGTAAAATAATTTTTCAGGAAAATAGGTTTCTCAAGTTTGGTAATTATTATTGCTCATTGCAGTATTGATGGGAGTTTCCTTCCTAACCTTTTGTTGGAAGTAGTGTTGAATGTCAACATCTTGATTATGCCAATGCCAAGCAGACAGATAAACTATATCAGTTCAAATTAATTAGGAAAACTAAACACAACTGATAATTTAACACAAAGGAATGTTCAGATAGACATTAGGCCCTTGGTGGGATTGATATACAAACATGAAAGATTCCATGATCACTCAGTGGGTAGAGAAAGTTAAGGAATTTCTCTATGTGCCACTACTTAGAAAGTGATTCTGATGGGAGAATTTTATAATGCCTAATTTTTTGTTGTGAAGAAGCAAACCATGGCTTAACTCACCAAACAGAATGCCAACATATTGCATCTTTTATCTGCTGAAAACTGTTTTGAGCAAACCCAGGCTTTCTTTTCAGCTCTTTTCTAGTGAGCCCAACAGCAAATGAAATTTTTGTTTTTCCAACTGTGGAAGTTTTGAGTGTATATAAGCTTTTTTGTTTTCCTCGATTCATAAGCATATTTCATCAGAATGAGTGGATCTGGTAGCAGATTTCAAGGATTGTCTGATTCTTATGAATTCTTAGACCGACTTTCATACTGACATAATTTTTATGCTACACCTTCTAGATTTAACTTTACATATGAATATTTTAATATTTTTCATTCCAACTCATAGATAGTTGTCCCTTCTATTTCAATTTCACAAAATATATAGAAAGTACAGGGTGCAGCAGAAATACCTCCCACATAATGGTAAGATGTTAGCTAGATAATATTTACTCATTTTCATTTATGAAAAAGGTGCCATAAATTTTCCAGCTTGACCAAGATTATTTCTACCAAACTTTTAGTAGAAAACATTTTTTTTCAACAACCATCCTTTTGGGTAAATATATGTTTATAGATTATTACTTAAAAATAGCAACATCTACTTACTTTCATTTAAAAAAGTTCTCAGCTAAAATTTTGCTTGGTTCAAAAAATTCAACAGCCATCTTTTTTGTATGTGTGTATGTGTTTGTCTCTCTATCTCTCTCTCTCTCTATATATATATATATATATGTATGTAAAAAATATGTAAAAAACAGGAAGATTTACCAGCTTGTTTACTTCAGCTGATTAAAACAAACGATTTTGATTTGTTGCTAACTTTAATAAAATAATATTCAAACTTCATGAGAAATCACTAAATTATCTTCAGACATTGTTTTTAATTGCATCCACAGTTTGCTATACAAAACTGACTGTATACATTTTCTATGTCTTCACATGCATTACTTTCTGTTATGAATTGATAAGTTTATCACTGTGGAAACAAAACATCAATTCAAATTGTAGTTTTATCTTTTTTTAAATTGCTCTTGGTATAATTAAAAGTGTTAAATGGTATTTGCCCAACACCACCACAGGAATTAGATACTGATAAACCTGATTTTCCAAAAAGTCCCACATTAAAATTTGATTGAATTGCCTATATATATATATGTGTGTGTGTGTGTGTGTGTGTGTGTGTGTGTGTGTGTGTCTGTGTTTCATACTCCTTTCACATCTTTTTAAAAGGAGTAGAAATTTAACCCCCTACCCCCGTTTCCTATTTGGCTTCCAGTTCCTTATTCTAAATTTTTCTCATTATCACATTGCTTAGGGTGAAATGGTTAATATGTGTGTGTGTGTGTGTGTGTGTGTATAAAATTAAAGGTAATTTCCTTCAGCTGCTAAGATTTAAAAAAAGGAAAGATGTCCCCTGATTTGGCAAACTTGAATACCTTTTCAAAGTAGAAACAACTCTGTTGGCTTCATACCAATCATAACTTCCCACAAATCTTCCTGTCACTTATAAACACATTAGTATTCATCTTTTACTGTTGGTTGAATGTAACTTCAGGCATAATTTTCTTGGCAAGGTGTAAAAATTGTTCAATGAAAAGGTTCAATTTGAAAACTACAAACTTCACTGTCAAAATATATAAAAATAAATTTATCAGCATTTTAAACAAATCTATCATTAAGAATGCAAAAGTAACTTTTGAAAAGTCTGAATGAACCTACAGTGTGCAGCAGAAATACCTCCTAGAAAGGCCTCTCACATAATAAGACATTCGGGACAATGGTGTCTTCATCTAGCTAATGTCTAATCCTTTATGTGGGAGATATTTCTATTGCAGCCTGTATATTTGTTGTGGTAGGATCCACCTAATTTGCATAGTGGAGTACCGACTATAAATATGGTTGGTACCGGGAAGATGAGAGGCGAATCAAGAGACTCAACTAGAGACTCTGCCTGACTGCGACTTAGTCAACACATTCTCCAGGAACGGTCTTCCCAGGAATATACAAAAGACTATATGTAAATATTGTGTACACTTTCTTGTTTCAATACATTTTGTTCTAAGTACATTTTGTGTTGCATTATTTTTCCATGCATTAGTCAAGTTTCAACAATATTGTATGAATAATAATATTATTATTACAAATAAAAAGAAAATAGAAAATAATAATAATAATAGAAAAAATTATAAATAAAATAAAACAATAACATAAAAATGTATAAAACAATGTAAATAAAAATTAAACTCCCAGAACTGTTCCTGTGTTTGTGTGAAAAGATCTGGAAGCAAGTCCATTCAAAATGACTGGTACAGCCAGAAGAAGTGAATCCTGTGGGCTATAGCAGCTGAGCATGCAGGTCAGTACCAAGTAGATGAGTGCAAATTAACTTGGTATCTCCTTCCGGGAATGAAAGCATCAATGCTGGCTTTCACCCAAGAGGAGACCTCAGATGAGCATTTTTGAATTGGAAGATTAAAAACTTTATTCCAAGGGACATCATGAAGGAAATCATAGAACAAGTCCTAATCTGCACATTGATAACAGAAAGATATTCAGTTGGTAGGAGGTTCTTGTTTGGTGGAGGGCAGAAAGAGATGTTTACAGAACACTACCACATGATCAGAGTTTCCAAGAAGGCAGAGCTGTATGGTATAAGTCAGAGACAGAAGTAAAAAGAGATCTGGAAGAGAAGCATCAGGGTTACTGGGGAAATTAGAGATTAGGGTAGCAGTTTTGGGAGCAGCATGTTCAAAGAAGTTTGTGAGGGAAGCTTCTATCATTTTGGATCAAAATATTGAAATATTATGTGGTGTAAAAACATTGTATGGAATGGTAAATCAGAGGATGCCATTGGATTGGAGAAAATCTGAACACTGACAAGGGAATGATCCGATATGCCAACGGGGGCGAAAATTTTTGATGAACATTTGTCAGGACAGGATGATAGAAAGAGTTTGATCCGGGACTTGGATGGGTTTTTCAATGATCTGGGTTAATTGGGTGTGTTCTTCAATGA
Source organism: Acanthosepion esculentum (assembly GCA_964036315.1). NCBI lineage: Eukaryota > Metazoa > Mollusca > Cephalopoda > Sepiida > Sepiidae > Acanthosepion > Acanthosepion esculentum. The sequence goes on from OZ038475.1 coordinate 129,605,454, forward strand.
TCTGGGCTAGTTCATATGTGATGGAGAAGTCTCTGCAACATCTGCCTTCCCCATAGGACTTGTTATAGTGGACTAACCACTTTTTGTGGTGAACACTGAAGTCATCACATATGTGAAAGTTCACTGATGGAAATTTGGTGAGGATACTGTCAATTCTCTCTGATATTCAACTGGAGATTCTTGACCCATCTTTCTGAGGGCAATACAGGGCAAAGACAAATGTGGTACTAGGGATAAGGGCCACTTGGAGACACATATATGGGAGATCAAAGTCCGCATTTTTTGTGTCCCTGTCCTTGATTTAGATACCGAGCATTTGACTATAGCAATTTAGGTATCATATTTTGTTATGATGGGTGAGAGGCCTGGGATTGTGAGCACCTGCAATGAGACCGAGGCCTTGATACCTGGATACCTTAGAAGAGAAGGTCATGTTTAAACTGAAGAAAATGGAGTTTCACTTCTGGAAAGTTAGAATGTAGACCCCTTATATTGGTTTAAGAGATGGTATAATTGGGTTCTACTTTTTTTCAAGATAATGATGATGAGCAACAGCATGTGCATGTAATAAATAAATACACTGTTTAATATATAAATGGAGTGTCTACTCAAATATAAGTATCCACTAATAATAACATTTAAAGTGATACACACACACAAGATGGCCTGATGATTGCCTTTAGCATGAAATAGACTGTTACCTCTGGGTGTTGACTTCAGTGTTCACTTTTATATTTACATACACTCTATCCCTGATATTGAGCATGTTACCCATAAATATAGCATATCTTAAAACTATATATATCACTGTTAAACCATTATCAGCTTTTCAATAGTGAAATCTGATAATTTAAAAAATTATACTGAAATTTAGTTCGAGCATTACTTATGAGAATCCAATACCTAAAGAATTGATTTTGTTTTTTTCATCTCTGGTACAAAGAAACCGAGACACTAAATTATGTAAGTAAGAATCATTCAGTATGCATAGAAGATTTTTTTTCTGTTTCGTGTCATTTACCCAAGTACATACCAATATATGCATAACTGATGTCCCAATTTTTTTTTCCAATGAACCTCTCCGCTATTTATTCTTTGTGAAATATCATGTCTCAAGAAGAGAAAAGCTAATTATAACTGGCCTTGAGGATTAGGATTAGAGTAAAATAGATAAATCCATTTGGCGGGGAAAGACAAGTTTGAAATATGAGGAACATGTGAAAAAAAATGGTTCAAATGGTGAAAAAAGAGAAAAAGATGAGAAAATATGAAAAAAAATGGAGAATTAGAGAAAAGTTTTGGGTGGAAGTGGGTAATGAAAAGAAAAGCAATGAAAAAAAAGAATGACAATGAGACAAACAAGGATAATAAATAATAGTTTGGCTATGAGAGTAAAGGACAATAATAAATAATAAATAAAAAGGATAATAAATAATAGTTTGGCTATGACAGTAAAGGACAATAATAAATAAAAAGGATAATAAATAATAGTTTCGCTATGACAGTTAGGGATAATAATAAATAATAAATAAAAAGGATAATAAATAATAGTTTGGCTATGACAGTAAATGATAATAATAAATAATAAATAAAAAGGATAATAAATAATAGTTTGGCTATGACAGTAAATGATAATAATAAATAATAAATAAAAAGGATAATAAATAATAGTTTCGCTATGACAGTAATGCTTCAAATCACTAGCATAAAAGGCTGGTCTAAATATTCCTGAAAAGAAGCTGAAACAAACACAAATCCAGAGAAAAGAAAAACTACTGATACAAGTCTGCTGAAATAGATGATAGGGAAAGTATTGATAGTCAATGCAAGTTTGAATTTCAAAAATGCAGCACAATTCATTTGTGAAAATTGACAGAAGAATGGATAGAATAGATGGATAGCCCTATTATTTAGGTGGGTTCATTTTTACATGTCAAATAATAAAGGGTCATAATAAAAATAATGAATGAAAATTTTAATTAAATAATATTGTTGTTAATAATAATGAAACTAATAAAATCAAATCATCATCAGCCCATTAATCAGAGAAAAAGAGCATCAACTTAGTTTAAAGAGATTTTTGGTAAAATCCAAAGTTTCTGCAAGGTTCTGACCTGGCATCTCAGTTCCAATCACCTTCCCACCATTTTAACATAGCTTCTCTGTACCTTTTCTATAAATATTTTCTTGGTTATTGTTGGTACCACAACTTCATAAATTTAAATGTAGTACTTGGTTGACAGCTAGGTCTCATCATGTTACTGTTGAAATTGCTAGATTTAACCTGTTCTAACAGATTCCTCTCTCACACTTCTTACCCATGAAAAGATCTGGCTTTCTGCATTCTTGTCAAGTAAAATCTTCAAAAATTAAAATGCAACATCATCATCTGGCTTTTCAATTTCACCTTTCTTAACCCTCATTAACTCCTTGCATCTAAGTGGCTTTATCGCCTTGATTGAAGTGAAATGATTAATAAAAAAAAAATGGATGATGACAACAATGAAAATGATGTTAAGTACATTAAGTAAATTTAACTGAGCAAAAATTCTGGAGATTATCGAGATACTCAGGGCTCCTGTGATGTATCTAATGAATCACAAGACATCAGAGACTCCTGAGCTGTGAATGGAGAGTTCCAAGATGTGCATGGGAAATCCAGAGATGTGCTTGGAGAACCCTGAGATATTAGAGAGCAAAGAGAAGTACACGGAGAATCTCAGGATATTAGAGAGTCAAGAGATGTACACAGTAACTCTCAGAATATCCGGAATGTCTGCGGAGAGTCCTGGAATGTAGTAGAACCTAGTGATGTATGTACTGAACCTCATAACATATGGGAAACAAGGGATATGCATGGAGAAAACTAGAACATAGAGATCTTTGAGAAACCAGGCTTTCCAAAGACTTAGAAAAAATGCCCTAAGAATTTTTTGCCGTTAACAATAAAATTAAAAAAAAAACAGATGACATGCATTTAGCGGATGTCAGAATTTGTTGAAAAATACATCCGTACCCACCCCTAAACATAACCCCTTTTTTGAACGTACCTAATAACTGATACAACAAAAGTTAACGAAAATGAACACGCTACCACCCGTTGTCTGGATGAGTGAATTATGAATTTTTGTCATGCCTTTAAAATTCAGTAAATTTAAAAATAAGTTACTCCAAAATTTGCTTGAGGATGAAATGGAACTAATGTTTTTAATTTAATTACAAAATTAAATTCGAAGCTTTGTCTCCATTTTTGAAACATGGTTATTACTGTGTAGTGAAAAAAAACATATTTTAAATCAGTTAATTTATAATATTAATGCTCTGTAAATTTACATTGAGCACTATTTTGTAAAAATAAAAATATCTATAAGAACACCGGATTATATTTATTACTGTTCTTTCTTTTTATATATATATATATATATATATATATATCTCATTTAATATTCAGGTATTCCAAAATTCTAAGAAATATAAGCTTCCTCTCAAGCGAATCCTGTGTAATTGCTAGTTATGTAGTTTCACACTAAGGAAAAGAGGAAAAATAGAAGTTGAATGAGTAAAAAAAGACATTATCAGAAGAAAAAAGAGGGGAAAAAACCCTGACAAAGTATGACTAAAAGTAGAGGTGATAAAATAACTAAAAGGGCTGTAAGGTAACATTAAGAGAACTTTTCATTTTAGAAGTCTCATAATAAGAAATCCAAGGTGAGTTAGATTAATAAAAATCCAGTAAAAATCAAGAGATAAAGTAGAAAAATAATCTCATTACATTCTTCTCTCATATTTTCTGAATTTCAAATCAATAAGAGAAAATTGAAACTGTCAATTAACGTCTCATGTGGCTTTTTGAAATATTCCAGATATGACATAACTGAATCTTTGAATGAAAAGAGGCCGAATTGTTTTTTCATACAAGAGAAGAAAAGATAAAACAGATATTGAACAACAATCCATTATTAATTTCTAAGTGTCTATGTTAATTTGGCCACAAATATAGGGACCTGTGTTCTTGCTGTGAATGAGTACAATCTTGGTGGATATGAGCATTAATCCTTCACATTATATATATATATATATATATATATATATATACACAGTGTAACCTGGATATAAGAGAGTTGTCTTCAATATAGACAAAATAAGTTCACGTATATATATTATTTCAGTTGACATGTTTCCTCCTCTGATGGATTTTATTTTGCAACTATTTATAAACAGAAGTAAAAAAAAGTCATTAATTTTACAAAATTTGAGAATTTTCATAAATATATATAAGGCTAACTAAAAGTTAAAGTAAATTATGGAAGATGTTAAGTGATGTAATTGAATGTCTAAGAAACAAATCTTGCATAATAATATTTTATAATGTAATTATGTTGTGTCGGAAACCTACCACCCCTCTTGAAGATGAACTTGTCTGCTAGCAAAGACTTTATATAGTGGCACGTCGAGAGACAGAGGAGAGAAAGTTCTTGGCTGAGCTAGTTATTGACTACTCAGGCGATTTCTGTACCTTTTACCAACCAATAAAACCCTTTTTATTGTTACGTGTTATTTGTCGTTTGTCTCTACAAACCCCAAACCAACATCATAACAAATTATTATTTACATTATTTTAGTTTGAGAGATTAATTTATTGATTATATATTTTAAAGAACAGATGGTTTTGATTTTAAGTGTTTCATTTTAATTATTTGAAATTAAAAAATTCAGCAATAGCTACATTTACTCATATGCATTTATGCAAAAGGTGCCATAAAGTTTCCAGCTTGGTCAAAGATAATTTCTACCAAACTTTTGGTAGAAGACTTTTTTTCAACAATCATCTTTTTGTGTAAATATATGTTTATAGATTATTACTTAAAAATAACAACATTTACTTACTTTCATTTATAAAAAGTGTGCTACAAAGTTCTCAGCTTGACCAAGATGGTTTCTACCAAATTTTTCTTGGTTCAAAAAATTCAACAGACATCTTTTTCAGTGTGTGTGTGTGTGTGTGTGTTTGTCTATATATGTAAAAAAAAAAAAAAAATGTAAAATAAAAAACAGTAAGATTTACCAGCTTGTTTACTTCAGCTGATTAAACAAACAATTTTGATTTGTTGCTATTAGGTTGGTGCAAAAATAATGTTTTTTGACGTTCAACTTCATGTGAGAAAACGACATTATTTTTGCACCAACCTAATAACTTTAGTAAAATAATATTCAAACTTTATGAGAAATCGCTAAATTATCTTCAGATATTGCTTTTATTTGCATTCACAGTTTGCCATACAAAAGTGACTAAGGTAAATAAATTTTCTATGTTTTGACATACATAACTTTCTGCTATGAATTGATAAGTTTATCACTATGGAAATTTCCTCTTAGTAAAATCTTAAAAAATTAAAATGCAACATCTATCATCATCCTCTGTTTTGTTGATTCCTGGTCTTTGATGCTTCCTCAGTTTCATTCATTGCATTTTATCTTGGTTGAAGTGAAGTTATTAAAAAAATAGAAAAAACATGGATGATGACAAAAATGAATATGTTAACAATTTGTAAATTTAACTTTTTAAATTTAAGTTTGTTTTCTATAATGAATTCAATTGAAATATTTATTATCTCACATTGTTCATATCTATTTTTATATTTATTCAAACTTTAGGTGCAGATGTCCTGAAAAGTTTAAGTTTAATGTTTATTTATAAAATTGGCATTCTCACCTGACACATGAAATCAGGGGCAGATCCTGGGGTGTGGCATAGAGGGTGAATGCCCTCACCACCTAAAATTTCTGTTGAGCAATCAAACTCATTCTTGAAGTTTATAAAAAATTAAATGAGGCACTCAATGAGTTAAGACAAACTAAATGGCCTTGTTATTTTTTATGCTCACAAAGACATTCAGTTAGACTGATAAAATTGTCAAGTCCTATGTAAATAAGAATCCATGAAAATTGCCTTTATTAAATCTTTCATAAATGATATATAATCACACCTTGAATTTAAAAGTTTGAATTTACAATTTTACATAACAAATAAATAAAAGGAAACGCAAATTTTTATATATATATATATATATATATATATATATATATATATATATATATATAAAATAGCTGGTGACTCATAATTGAGGGTATTATGGTGGCTAGCCAATCCCTATTGCAGAGGCTCACTCAGGAACATTTATATTTGTTCAGCACCCACAGAGCCAAACTGTGATTTATACTGCAACTATGCTGAGCAGACCTTAATTACAGTTTCTGGGAGAGAGAGTGTTATCTAGCGTGATCAACAATCTGAACTAGGCCAGCACACTCAAACCCTCAGTCACGATGACGTGACTGTGTGCTAGCACAGTTATTGACTGCTTCCAAGTGTTCTGTCTATCCAATTTCACTCACAAGACTTGGGTCAAATGAAACTGACATTTTCCAGCAATATAAAATATTCAAGTCACTTCATATATTCTGTATTAGAAACAAATTACACATACACACACTCTCATATATATATATATATATATATATATATATATATATAAGGATGTCTCCTGTACAAAGCCCAGGAGCCTTTCAATGTAGATGGTTACAGAGGCATTGTTTATGAAGACATGTGGAAAAGGTAGCGATTCACCCAAGACATGAGCTGGTTAAGATTGTGGTGATCAGGAAAGCATCCCCTTGGGAGTCAGTTCCACAGAGCAGTTGCTTGTGGGAAGATGCTGCTTGAGTACTTCAAAGGAATATGAAGGGAATGAATGTGGTTTGGCTTGTTTGGTTTGTTTTGTTTTACGGCATATCAACCTCAATGAGTTATTTAATGTCGACAACTTTTTTTTTCCTGGTAATATTTTTGTTTTGTCAAAAATCTATTTCTGTTAATATTTTTTCCTCAAAAATGTATAGCTGGTAATATTATTTTTTCAAAAATGTATTGCTGGTAATATTTTTTTTTCAAAAACGTATTGCTGGTAATATTTTTTTTTTTTCAAAAATGTATTGCTGGTAATTTTTTTTTTTTTTAAATGTATTGCTGCCTTTAAAAATCATTGCTGGAATTACATTTTTTATTAGAAAGTATTTCTGGTATTAAAACCTATTTTTACACAAGATTGCGTGTCAACTATTTGCCCATAGCTGGGACCCTAACAGGTGCTACCACCCTAGGTCAGGGTGAACCTGGGAACATCAGCAATTAAGAGGTGGTTCCATGCTCCTCAAAACCTCCTGATCAGAGGCCCTGCTGTTGGACATAGTTTATCATCTTACCCAGAACACAGATGTAGTTTATAGTCATACCCAGGATGCAGGAATGAATGTGGTTTTCTACAATGTGCGTCAAATGGCAGGTCTTAGCCATGAAGGTAAGAACTGGTGTAACTCTTGAACACTCTCTACAGAAATAGCAATAAAGCAGCAACAGTCTTACAATGTTTCATCTGTTAGAAAGAAGTTGAACGAGGAAAATAATTTGTCACCCACAATGATGTGAACACTCTTTTGGATTCTATCAAGACTGGTCAATTCCTGCCCCTATATAGCAGCTGTACACCATTTCTGGTTTGATCTGGGTCTTGTCAAGGTAGAAGACAGTGCGAGGAGTTAAGTACTTACTGGCGAAGTACAGAACCAACCATTTTTCCAGCTTCTTCTGTGGATTGTATGTATGAGTTCTAGTTGAGATCTAAGTTGAATTTAAGTCCCAATTGGTGCTCAAGACAGAGGACTTGCCTGGAGGGAACATTGTTTCATTTCGATTGCTAATACTTCTGGGTCTAATGTTTGGCTTTTGAGGCACTGAGTGTGATCAGCCAGTTTGTATGCCATTTATACACACACACTATATATATATATATATATATATATATATATATATATATATATATATATATATATATATATATAGAGAGAGAGAGAGAGAGAGAGATAGATAGATAGATAGATGAAAAAATGTGAGAGATAAAAAACAACAAAAATAGTAATGTTGATAATAATATTTATTGTATATTAGTAGGTCTTTTGACCAAAGAATGATGAGAAAAATTATTTAAATCAGAATTTTCAGATATGAGATGAAAAATGAAGTGTGATTTTCTTTTCCACATGTGTTATATTACTGAAGAGGTTAGTTGCTTGCCACTATTAGTAGAGGGTTTGTAGTTTCTGTGCAGTGTGCATAAATTCTTGTTTAATCCTGGAATATGACATTTTATTTTATAAATGTATGTTAACTCAATCTTTTCGCTTTCTTGCTTGCATTATATATATATATATATATATATATATATATATATATTTTAGAATTGGACATAGTCCGACAATTTATTTAAAGACATTTATATATATTATGTTTAACGTTCTTTTTATAGATACAAGTATTTAAGCAAATGCTCTGTTTTATAATAAACAGTATTAAATAACATTTACCGGCCTGAATGTCCGAGATATTTTCATAGAGAGCGAAAATTTCCTATGAAAATTTCTCGGACATTCAGGCCGGTAAATGTTATTTAATACTGTTTATTATAAAACAGAGCATTTGCTTAAATACTTGTATCTATAAAAAGAACGTTAAACATAATATATATAAATGTCTTTATATATATATATATATATATATATATATATATATATATATATATATATATATATGTATGTATTAAAAGATATACATAATACTTTACATTGCACAACTTTGAGTTGTGCAATCAATGTAAGGTATTATGTATATTTTTAATATATTAAATAGCTTTGTTATTAATCATTGACCATTGTTTTTTTCTCACTTTATAGAGTATATATATATATATATATATATATATATATATATATATATATATATATATATATATATATATATATATATATCTCCCTTCAAAGTCGAATACGGTTCAATGTAAATGCAGACAATTGTTTGAATTTCTTTGCCATGTTTCAAATGTTTTGAGTTCAAGGAAATAATTTTTCATCAAAAATTGTATGAAATCATGCAAGACAATTCTTTTTCACATACTGTAAAGCTGACAATGTTTCACATAATACACTTAATTCATATATAATTCACTAATTTCTCTCTGAATTTCTGGAAAAAGGAGTTATCATTATTGACACTATTTACATTTGGATTATTGTCTTCATCTTTGTTGTTGTTATCACAATGTTTTGGCCAGTGTGACCCCAGCCTTCATCAGAAATATATTGATCTGGGTAGCCTAATTCTGAAGTGGATTTGATATATGGTGGTAGACTGTTTTTGTTCCACTGTTCATATCTAAGTATATCTCATCCAGTTCTTATTTTTAGTACTGCTCAGTTGTTGCTAGTACACCCTGTCTAGCACAGGAATTGAAATCAAATTCACAAATCAATATTTTAATCTACTAGGCTATCATTCATTTCAGGATTCCCTGTAGGTTACTCTGAATGATATATACCTGATGAAGGTTGGGGAGCATAACAGCTGAAATGCAGTGATAACAAAGAACATGATGAAAATAGTCTGGATGTAAATAGTGTAAATAATTCAGTAAATATTTATTATTTTTATTGTATACATGCATAATAAGCCCCTATTCCCCACATGAGGAGTGCTTAAAATATGTAAGCCCAACCCAATTCTCAAAATGTCTGAACGATTTAAAAAAAAAAATTCTTGGTCATGTTGACAACATTTCAGCATCCGTTTGTATATAATAATTATCAGACCTATGTCTTTCAACCTCACAGCATATTTTAACTGTAATGATGATCCATCGATGTGACATACACACTGCTCTGCAATGATCAGGACGAATCAAATTCTACCTTTTCTTTCACTTTTTCGTGGTGGAAAATTTCAAATTTTTGCAAAGTTTTTCACATTTCCACTATCTGGGTTCACATAAAATTTGGTTAAAAATGTCTTAAATATTTTCTTACACCGAGAATTCTTTTTAAAAATTTAAAATAGGTAAACAGCTTGCTGATAAGACTAAAGTAATTACTTACAGAACATACTTTACCAAAATTACAAGCAAAAAACCAGATTTAAGAAAATACTGCACATGCATATATGTTCACACATCAATGTAAACTAAAGATAAATAAAAGCTTTTATTCTATGTAACAATTGTATATTTTTGTACCTGATCTCCTTCCTTGACAATGCACTCAATCCAATGCTATTTGATGAATCACATCAATTGAACAACATTTATTTTATGTGCCATGTCCCTTCAGGATGGAGGCGATCATGGCCTCTACATCTTCAGGTGTTTTTGTTATTTCTCCTAATACCTGTTCTACCTTCTATCTACTCAAGCTCATCAAGTATGTTACATACTCCTTTCCTCTGTCCCTCTTTTTCTCAATCTGTCCTGTGAGTATCAGGTTTTCCAAGCCTTCCTACCTCGGTATGTGAACCAGAAATTTCTTCCTGATGTTAAATTTCCTTTTCATTTCTATTTTCTCCGAAACCTTGTCATTGCTCACCTGTTTGGTCCATATTATCTTGAACATAAAGCAAGAATTTCATATGGAAACTGAACTAACAACTATTTTGAGTTTGAGATTTATTGATTCAGCCATGTAACCTTTATGAGCAAGTGTGCGTGTGTGTGTGTATATATATATATATATGTGTGTGTGTGTATGTATATTCTCTTCATTTCGAGATGCATGTATACATTCAATTTTTTGTGTGAAATTGATGCAAAAGTATCCACTATATTTAACTAAATTATTAATTCAAGGCATTATTCAGTCATTGAATAGAAAGCTTGTCTTTCTCGTGTTACAATATATAGAGATTTCGACAAAGAAAAATTCAGCTGTCAGTCAGTCCTTCAGTAAAACTGTTGTGGTAAGTTGATATTAAACTTATGCTAGATACAAAAAACAGAATAACACATACATGTGTGTGTGTGTGTGTGTGTGTGTGTGTGTGTGTGCTTCTTGGGCAATAACAGGGAAAATTTCAAAAATTTTTTATTAAAAAATGGTGTGTAAAAATGATCAAAGCTCATTGTATAAAACAATTTAAGCCAAGCAACTTCCTTACTTTATTTAATGATAGTGGGAATGTGTTGACAATCTTCTAAGAGTATTCCTAGCAAAGTTATGATTGCATCCTCTCATGCAGCCTAAGAATATTACTACTTTTACACAATACACCTGAGAGCCCAAACACTGAAAAAGGCTAATGAATTGGCCGAAAGTGCTTGGGCCAATACTTACTATAAACTCTTATTCACTTTAATCTTTCAAAAAAGAAAACTATAAAAACGTTAGAAAAACTTAAATTTTTCTTGCCTGTCACATTCATTATATATATATATATATATATAGGGCTTTTTCTTTATGCAGCGTAATAAAACTATGTTGGAAATTGTATTTAAATCTGAATCCTTTTGGCATTAAGTCCATTTTTTTTGCAAAGTCCGAGAAATATAATATCCGAGTGTATCTGTGCCAGTTTGTAGAGAGTTGTAGGAGGAAAACATTCATTCCTTTAAATAATATGTGGAAATAACCATTCTTCACCTGATGAAAGTCACAAGACCTGAAACATGTGTAGCAAATATATATCATATAGTATATAAAAAATTCACATTATAATCAAAACCATTTGCAGCTTTTTTTATCTTTAAAATATACATATCTCTGTGTGCATGTACACATATATATATATATATATTCTTTTGTGTGTATATATTAATATGGAATATATTTAGGATATTTGACAGTTTATATATATATATAACTTTATGTACTTCAACACATTGCCATAGCAAGTGTATTTCTCAACATAAATTTCTGCCCAAGTATGCACATGGACATTTCCTAAATAAATATCCACCAACAAACCAATGCTTTTAATGCTTCTTTACAAGAATTTTGTGTCTTTCTAGCTTGAAAGGTTTTATATTTAGCCACCTCCAAGCCTAAAATGAAATCACAGCCATGTTTATTGCTCTTCAAATTGTATTTACAATTTCATGGAAAGGCTAACTCAATAGATTTGGGTGAAGGTAAATTTACTCCACAGAGTTTAATGGATTTCTTTCACATGAGAGCAAATAAGAAAAATCAGAAAAAATGTTAGAATGGTTTTTAGAAACAGTTTTACCATTTCAAGAATGCAAACAGCTAACATAAATTTTTCTATTTCTTTATGAGCAAACAAATAATTGTTGATTCTTGGTTATAGATAATGTTACTTATCTATATATATATATATATATGTGTGTGTGTGTGTGTGTGTGTGTGTGTGAGTGTGTATGAACACATGCACAAATGCAAGTAAGTTTTGAAAGTTCTCAGACTAACTCACTTTCCAAAATCTGACAACAAATGACCAAAGAGATATTTTTTCAGAATCCTTGTTTTGTCAAATTGTTGACACCTTTTCAGCTCTATCATATATATAAAGAAATATAGTCTTAAAGTGTGCTATATTTATGGGATAAAGTGCTCAATATCAGAGATAGAGCGTGTGTAAATATAAAAGTGAACATAGAAGTCAACACTTAGAGGCGACAGTCTGTTTCATGCTAGTGCAATCATCAGGCAACTGACGATTGCACTGGCATGAAACAGACTGTCGCCTCTAAGTGTTGACTTCTATGTTCACTTTTATATATATATATATATATATATATATATATGCTGAGGACAAACCTTCTGAAAACCTTGTGGATTGGGGCTTCAGAATCACAAACAAAGAACAGTATCAAAAATAACAGAAGCCACATCATTTGAGGACTTTTGACAACAACAACAACAATAAATTTGAAAATCACATATAATTCAAAGAGAAAATAATAACATAATCAAGATACTGATTATTATCATTATTTCAAACAAATGCTTAGGAATGAAGCCTCCATCAATACTGAAAAGATTGATAACAGTGCTATTGTGAAACTTATTTCCTGAATGGTTAAAAATTTATTCAAACAAATTAATCCTCTAAGTTTTAATGAAGACAATCCTTTACAGAGCAACTATTTCAAGAGAAAGAAACTTATAAAATTCAAATCACAGTAACACTGTTTGGTCAATGAACACCAAATATTTCATGTATGGAAATGACTAATCATAAAATTACCATTTATTCCATGAGCAGTATTAGAATTAATAATTAATAAATTTTTGATTAAGTTCTTGGCTAATATTTTGAACCATGAAATGTACAGGCCCTTTCCTACATTGATCCTGCTGCTCAAAACACATACTTCATACTTTCTAAAGTTCTTGTAAACATTCCAAAACACATTCTAATGTTGGGTAATTGGGATATTTCTGTTGCAGGAAGAAAATGCCTATTCTACATTTTTCCTTCAGTGCCCCTGTTAATCAGTACAGCAACTTAGAGTTAGATTCTGAATTAGTATTCTGCCCGTCTGAAGATAGTCACTAAAATCCTTTTATTATTCTAAAAAAATATGGCCATACCTTTCATGCTAACATTTGAGAACTTCAGCGCTACCACTGTAAGGACAGTTGTTTAGTCTCCTGATTATCATTGAATAACCATGTTGCATCAGTTATGACAAGTCATTCTAAAGAATTATCACAAGGTTGAAGAAAATGCTGCAAAATCATCTCTGTGGTGTCTGTATGATATCATTCTAGTTGGCATTCAAACATTTTGGCACCAACTTGGCTGACAACGTCTGCATACCCAACTGCTCATAAATTATAACACGTTTCTGAGATATATTTATGATCTCAGCATTTCTTCTGGCCAAAATCTATTGATCAACCAAAATTAGGTCTTGGAAATTGTCAACAATTTCAGCAGTTGACATCATGAATATCTCCCAGACCTTTCTGGATCTTGGGTCTCAAAAATCTCTACATTTCTTATAAGCAAGATTTCTGTTACTTTTGATTTTCACATTTTTATTTCATTAGTGTGGAAAAAAAAAGATTGACCAGTATTACCCAAAGTTTGTCCTTGGGGTGCTGTTTACTGACATAGATTTGTTAATACAGAGAATGTTCTGTCCCGTATGCCCTGTAAATCTCCTTGTGAGATTAGACATAAAATATTGTAACAGTAACAAAAGCTGAAGAAATTTTATAAAGAATGCAATCCTGTATTCTGTCATATAAAAAGTAGAAATATACTTAATTTTTATGTCTTCTCAATCCATGCAAGTTGTGAAATGACCAGTTTTCAATGTGTGCAAAACATTTTAACATTACAACAGTTTTCAAAGCTGGTGTAAACACTCGGTTTGGATAGCTACAGCTGCTTAAAAGCAGGTAGATATGAGGTTTATATCATGCAAAATAATTTGCAAGTGCTCTACATAAGGATGCCATTTATAAGTGAAGAATTAATATGACAAATCATTAGCCAAGTAAAAGCACTCATCGGCGTTGTTGTTTTAGATAGACACAAGTATATAAAGTATTAACATTCTTTATGAAGAATTCCAAAAAGTAGAATCTTTCCAAAACGGAAGCTATGATCTGAAATTGGAGTGAAAGCAGTGATCACACATATCCTGAATATATCATAAAAATTCAAAATGTGAAATTAATAAACTCAAAACACTTCAAATATGTATGGTTCACTTATGAAAAATTTAGTATCAGAAAGAAGGAAATACAACATAGGATAGGCTGTGCTCAGGTGAGTTTTGCCTGATACCACAAGATGCTACAGAAACCAAAATATTAACCTAAAAACTCATTCAGAAATGTCTAAAATATCTGCTATATGCAATAGTTTTCTCAGATAAATGATTGAAAATGGTTTCAGGTAATTTAAACCTCTAGATCTTAAAGAAGATGATTCTTAATCAAATTTCATAGACTAAAGCTACAAAATCACAAAGAATTTTACCAAATAACAAAATGCACATCACTTGAAGACTTCCAACAATGGAAACAACTAAAATGGATAGTACATGTAATTGGAAAGAAAACTAATGATATAATAAAAATACTGACATTCCACTCAAGTAAGAAAAGGTTAGGAAATAAACAACTAAAAATAGTAATAACAGTGAAAAAGCATATTTGTTATAGAATACTTTTAACAAAAAGTTTTATAAATTTCACCTGACATAATCACTAAATGTTCAGTCCATAAATGCCCAATGTCTTCTGTATGGAAATGGTTAATTTCACTATTACCAATAACATACTTTGTTGATTGTAAACAAAATTTCCTTATATTACATTTATACATAATGCAAAACCCAATCAGTTTTTTCTGTGGATTCTGTTACAAATATTATATAGGAATCACTTCAATTGATGCCAAAACAGATGTAGCACTTTGTTTCCATCAGAGAAGCCAGGTGTATCAGTGGGTTGACCTGAGAGATGACCTTCAGCTAGTATATGTAAATCCATACCTTAACTATATTTGCAACTGTTACCAACATGTAAACACATAGCTGATATAGCAGTATCTTGCATGTGCACATGTGGGACAAACCGGATTACAAGTATGGATACAAGGATGTATACACCTACCCAAGACTGTAGAAGAGAGTCTATTGCATATTTGGAAAAATGTAGAACGAATTTCTGAGAAAAAACTGAAACCACACTCACCCACTTGCTGGCAGTTTGTTTAGTGGCATATCAACTCCTTCAGTGTTATTTAATGCTGAAATTTAACTTTCTTGAGAGCTTTGAAGTAATATATGTTATTCTGTTTTCACAATTAAGTACATGGTAGATGACACTCAGCTTTTGTGCATATATATGTTTTTGTGGACATAATTACTTGAGGCATTGTTATGTGTGTTTTATGTTGTAGTTTTGTTGCCTTACAATAATATTAAATGTAAGAAAAATAATAGACATCTTAATGACTGGAATATATGATAATAATACTTGTATAGTATATAATAAGTTCATCTAACGTTTAACCTGGGATCATCTCCCAGCTGCCAAGTGCATACCCACATGATCAGCCCAGTTACACCAGAGATCTATGTATGAGAAAGAACAGACTTATGAAGGACTATCCTAGGGAGGAGAAAGGCAGTCTCCTTCACACAGTGTACATGAAAATGTAAGATGTACATTGGGATGAGTCTAGGAAACACAAACACACTCATGTGTGTGTGTATGTGTGTATACATATTATATATATATATATATATATATGGGAAGCCATCCATCTTTTATACAAGTTTCATTAAAAACAACTGATAAAATACTGCAGCAAAGTT
The DNA here is from genome assembly GCA_964036315.1 of Acanthosepion esculentum. NCBI lineage: Eukaryota > Metazoa > Mollusca > Cephalopoda > Sepiida > Sepiidae > Acanthosepion > Acanthosepion esculentum. The sequence continues at coordinate 129,621,629 of OZ038475.1, forward strand.
TTCTTAATGAAACTTGTATAAAAGAGATTACTGCCCAAATATACTCACACACATTATATATATATATATATATATATATATATATATATATATATATATATATATATATATATATATTATAAGATAGATATAAGTTTGAATATAAGATAAATAACGAGATGTTAGTAACTGAATATGCATGCAATAGTGTGCATACACAGATAAGCAAATAAATATTTAATTTATGGTGCAAACAGAAAAGTGCTCAATGTAGTTAAAGAGAGCTATGAAGTATATATTAATAAATAAACGTATAGCTACGTTTGTAGTGCAACTTAAAATTTCATGGTTTCCCAAGTTGTCAGGCTCAGGCACATATGGTGAATGAGCTACTTATTACAGTTGTTTTTAGAAATACTGGATCTCATGGGAGGAATGCTAAATTATATGCGGATTCAAAGCTCAAAGTTAATATATTATTGAAGTGTAAATTCAAAATATAGAGTGTATATAGAGGGAGATATTGGGCAAAACAAAGCAAAAACAAAAAAATGATGCAACTTTAAAGTTTATATGGTACATGTTTTTCCATTAGGAAAAAAAGATTTAAGTTAAAAAATGATAAAGCAATATGAATAAAAAGGTCGGGGTAGGCACAGTGAATTGTATTTTTGTTTATAAATAAACTCTGTGTTTCAAGGGAGTAATACTGCACAGTATATTAAGCTAACATTTCAGAAACTTATTAAATGTTAGCTTTATATTGTGTGTGACCACACACAACATTAACTAACAAAGTGCAAAGTTGAATAAAATAAAATGTTACATATTGAGAGATTTAGTCTTATCCTTTCATTTCTAATGTATGATCGTACTTCCTTAAAGTACTAACACTTATTTGAAGCCATAAAATAATTTTATATTGCAAGAATTTTCATAGATGAGTTAGTTACATGCCATGCATGATACATGCTTAGGCGATCACGTATCTTTCAATACATGACTAATAAGGCAGATTTTCCGGCAGCAGGTTGCCATTTCTTTCAGTGGTAGACCAGTTGCCATCTGAGGACTGGTCTGGAGGGAGAAGAAGAGGATTCATACCTTTCCCAAGTGTAATAGCACATAAGTGAATGTAATGGGTTCGACTGGAATTTGAACTCGGCTCTCCGATTCCTCGATCCGAGCCACTATCCGTTACTCCACTGTCCCTCCTCACATTTTGTAGATAATGATTTACTGATAAAAGTTCTACTAATTAACCCATAGCTGGGGGAGGGGAGGTAGATTTGTACCTCACCAGCTGTATTTGCACAGAAATTAATATAACATAACCAACTGGGATTAGAACTTGGCTCTCTGGTTTCTAAATCTGAGTTGCCATTATCCATTACACCACCTGCACATCTAAGCTTACAACACCTGATATTCCCACACAGTCACCCATTTAGGTACTGACAGGCTTGACATTGCTTAAGTTTGGTGATCAAGTGAGAACCTGTGTTTATATATAAGTCATAAATAAAGAGCAATAATACTACTAATAATAACAGTATTGATGATTCATGATAGAAAAGTAATAAGCTCTTACCTTTACCTGATGTAAATACATTTTTAGAGAAGAAATATATCTTTACTTTTATAAGCAAAAATAAACAGATTTATGTACAAAAACATATTTAACAAAGTCAAAAGCTGAAAGAATGAAACTAAACAAAGATATACACAAGAGACATTTTTTTACATTTTGAGACTAAACTTTTCTATCAGGAAGTTGTGAGCATATCTTGCATGATGAAAGCAAAGTTAAATAATTTTTTGAAAGGAAACTAGTAAAAGTTTTTCATATAACATTCCATTTGTACTTTCGTCTGTTCCTTAGCAGCAAAAACTACTGAACAATGAGAAGAAGTTTTTGCAGTCACTTTTTTTGTTTGTCTAATAAATTGTTGTGATAGAATGTTCTTCTCTTTCTTAAACTTAGGCCTGCATGGATAAATTTGGCGGATGGGGATGTGATAAAGACAACAGTGGAAGTGAGATAAATTTGCAGACAAAAGCTTGTGCACATTAAACAATCATAATATTTTTTCCTTTTATGTGTCATGTCCACAAGTTCCTGTCCTTTGTAGCTTGTAGCAAGGATTGTCTATTTACTATCCCCCCACGCCTTGTTCACTCAGCCATTTGTACAAGCTTGTTAGGTAGGTTACTTGCTTTTACTCTCTTCCCCTTGTCGCAGTTAGCTCCTCCTCATTTCCTTAATCCTTCAACAGGGGTCTCTCTCCCACGAGTATAAATACTGGCTGACCTTTCGCCTCTTTCTCTTTTTACGGCTTACGCACACGCACGACCAGCTGTCTCGACTCAGGCCTCGGGCCGCAACCTTGTGCGTGAGGTGAGGTAAAAAAACTTTCTTTTTTTTTTTAACGTATTCCAATATGTGACCTCTCACACATACAGCGTTTCCCATATTCTGGGAACACGCTAAAAACAATATGTGTGTTCGTACGGACACTCAACACACTCACCATAACTTCTCCATACAACACTCTGTAACCCTTCATGTCATTGTAATTTGTTATTAATATATATTTGTTTGCATACATGTATATCGGTCTTGTTTGTTTCTTTATCTTCTTTAGACTCCATTAAAGTCAAACATTCCTATGTAGCTGGACCGGCCAGTGGGAAATCTTAGCCCAGAGATATCTTCTCATCTTCACTTTCACACCCAGGTCCTCTACACCCTCTTGCCTTCAGAATGTCAAATTCTCCAAGCCCTCTTTCCTCATAATGTGTCTCCGAAACATCAACTCTTTCTTTCTGATTCTAAGTATAAGCATCGTTTTTGTTTCTGCTTTCCTTAAAACTCCCTCAGTTCTCACATGTTCCATCTATGGTATTCGTAGGATCCATCCATAGAATCACATTTCTCTTACTTCTGTGTGGAAAATTTCCAGCAATTACCGCGATACAAGATTGATATTACATCTCATTTCAACACTCTTTGCTTTGCTTATTGGTATCAAATAAGTTGTCTGGTGTCAAATAGAAACTTGTAAAGTAACATGCTGAAATTGTGTGTAATGTTCTGAGTACTTTCAAAGATCATTGGTCATTTTCAAAGAAAGTTCAGAGATAGCTAGCAGAGCTCCTTTGCTGTTCCACACCTGAACACAGATTGAACAAAAAATACCAAATACGTTTGAAAGAATATTACTACAAAATTCAGAATGGATTTTATTCTCATGAGTAGCTGTCTATTCTAATCAGTTGTGGGAATGACTGCAGAACACTTTCCTCTCCTCAAATTATAAGCATAAATACACAAATTCAGGCTGGGATTTCGCTTATCCAAATTTGCACTTGGGTGTTAACCCCAATTCTTAGTTTGTAAACTTTTTGCCTTATTATGGTTAATTTTTCTTATATATATTGTTTTCTTGCTTTATACTATTTTTTGTCCTGTTCCTTTTCTTTTTCTAATTATTGCAAGCTTTGTCAATTCTGTATATTTGGGCAGTTATTGTTAACATTTAACCATGGCCACTCACTCTACAGTAGCCCAGGTTATCTCTAAGTTCTAAAAAAGGTGTTTTTCACACCAGAATCTATCTTATACTTTTAAAAGTTTACCATTCATCCATGCATTAATTATTACTGGCACATCTAGTCTGGGGCTCCTGCTATGTATTTGAAGATTCTTGATAAAATCCCAAAATGAAATACGAACCACCATGCTAGGTAAAGAAACGATTTTTTAAAAATATGGCAACAAGTCTTAAAATATTATTCTAAATATGTATATGTGAAAATTTCTGGATGCACACACATGTTCACATTGAAATTTCTTTTATTTGTGTGTGTGGGTGTGTGTATGTGTGTGTGTGTGAAAATTTCTGGATGCACACATATATTCACATTGAAATTTTTTTTATTTGTGTGTGTATGTATGTGTATGAAAAATTTCTGGATGCACACTCATATTCACATTGAAATATTTGTGTGTGTGTATATATATGTGAAAATTTCTGGATGCACACGCATATTCACATTGAAATTTTTTTATTTGCGTGTGTGTTTGTGTGTGTGTGTGTGTGTGAAAATTTCTGGATGCACACACATATTCACATTGAAATTTTTTTTATTTGTGTGTCTGTGTGTGTGTGTATGTGTGTGTGTGTGTGAAAATTTCTGGATGGACACACATATTCACATTGAAATTTTTTTATTTGTGTGTGTATGTGTGTGTGTGAAGAATTTCTGGATGCACACACATATTTACATTGAAATATTTTTATGTGTGTGTATGTTATGCTGCATTTATGTAACAACTACTGCAAAAGATGCTCAACACTGTCACATCTGCACAAGACAATGTAAGACCAGAGCAGGGCTAGAAAGCCACGATGTGCTGCCATACTTGAGGATGGACCAATTGATGACATTGCTCAGAATCAAGTTACAGCCAGGTCTAAAATATATTTCACATACCTTACACACACACACACACACACACACACACATATATATATATATATATATATATTGGTTTGAGGTGTCAGTTTGTAAACAGTGACTATTTAAGCTAATACTGCACGACTCTTCAACAGAATTGAGTCACTCTCAGTCACTGTGTGTTTATCTGAGTCTAAAAATAAACACGCTAAAATTCACCTTCATCCCGTACCGTGCGCTGACAGTTTACCGGTAGAAGTTCCGACTGACGCAAATTCAGTTGGGTTTCGATCCTAGCTAGAGGCAACCGGACGTCTAGCCACACTGATGAGCTGTGAAACAGCAAAACAGTCTGTCTGTGGATGACATATATATATATATATATATATATATACATATATATATATATTTAAGTGGATGCTGAAATCTCTTCACCTAACCAAGAATCATTTCCAGAAATCTTATTGGTCAGCTCTTGGAAGTAAATCAAGCTAAGAACTTCCCATCACCTTTGTGTGTCTGTTTCGGTAGACCTAGATTCAGATTACATTAATAATTTTTGTCATAAATTTATCTATTTTGTATTGCAGCAATGCACAAAGAAATGTATTTATATGTAATCTTTTCCAATTTTTATTTGTATTTGTTATCAACCACAAAAATCTGTAAATGTTCCCCTGATTTTACTTCATACATTATGTACATTTTACGAAGTCAGTCAAAGACACATTAAACTTTATCAAAATAAGCTAACCAAAAAAAAAACCCCAAAAAAAACCCAAAATATAGATTATATGTTGTTATCAAATATTCTTTGGAGTCATGCAATATTCCAAAGATCATATATATATATATATATATATATATATATATATGTGTGTGTGTGTGTATGTATGTATGTATATATATATATATATTATATATAAAAACCATGATTCCTGTATGAGCTGGTTTTACTGTTTGTTCCCTGAAGTAAGGGACTCGGTTTCATACTTGATACTGATTTGTAAAGTTCATCACACCTTTCTGGCGGGGAAAAATATTCGATTATTTTAGGCTTTGATGTTTTTCTGTTCATATTTGATGAATTACTTTTATTTACTGTGCATTAAAATAAGATTTCTTTTTCATTTGAGAGAACAGTCTGTGTAAGTCGATTACTCAAGTTGATACCTTTGCGCTTCCACAAGATTTTAACCTATGAATAGTGCAACCATACGAAGATATTTTACTTTTAAGAAACTTAAATTAACCAGGTGCTGCTCAACTATTTTCATGACTACTGCTTTAAATATCAGAATCTAAATAAATATCCATGAAAAGATGTTAACTTTGCTTGTCCCTGTTTAGAAAAAAGGTTTTAAAAAGTGGCTTAGAAATTTAATATGCTTTGAAGTTGCTTATTTAATAAAACAAACTGTCAAAGAGATACTGAAAATCTCTTGTTTCTGTGTATTGTGTTTCTTCAGGATGTGGGTGATCATTACTCTCCTATCTTCTTGGTTTTTGCCATCCTTCTCAGTCCCTGCATTGCCATTCATTTATATAAGATTGTTAGGTAGATTACTTTGTTTTTTTTCTTACCATTAAGTTATCCTGAAAGTGTCAAATTCTCTAAGCCTTCATTCTTCATTATATATCTGAAACTAGCCAATTCTAAATGAAATAGGAAGTTCTTGTTTTCTGTTTCTATTTCAAACAAAATTAATATATGGTATCTGTTCAAACATACAATCCACTAACAAACTATTTTATAAGTGTCATTATTCCCAAAAACTTATTTTAAGAACCATGTTCTCTCAAAATGTAGATGATGGCTCTTCACAACATCCTCCCTTTTGTTACTCAAATTAACTTTTGCCCTTTTACCACCCCTCTTTGTTTTGTTATCCATTCAATCAAACTTGTCAAGTAGATTACTCACTATTTTCCTCTGCTTCTCTTGCCTTCAGTATATCCTGTGAGTGTTAAATTTTTCCACCTTCTTTCCTCAGTATATGCCCCAGAAATTTTAACTGTCTCTTTAAATGTTAGCAGTCGTTTCCTTGTAGTTCCTAGTCTCCTTAAAATTCTTGCTGCTTTGTTCTGTTCGTACAGTGACAATAATTTTAAGTTCTTCCCACTCACCAGTGTCAAATGACTTCTCTTCAAAACAAAGAAGAAATTATTGCCCAACTTGTATTAATATTTTCTGGCTGTAATGGAAGTAACAATGATAATGCCATATGAGAAAACATCACCTTCACATAGATATCTCTGCTGTTTTGTCAGTCAGTTTGTTTGATTCATTATTGGTTTTAACATCTTTATATATATATATATATATATATATATATATATATATGTTTATTTAAAAATTATAACATCAAAATGTTATAAAATCACTACAAAAATAGCCATTTTGTTTCAACAACTCCAGTGTCTTATCAAGTGATGATGTTGCAAAGTTGATTCTATCCATAGTATAAGAATAGAATAGACAGTGCTCAACAGTAATAGGAGCTAATATCTAAGTATAGGATTGGTGTATATGGAATATATTCCAATAAGAATGATAACTGGAAAAAAATCTTAGTTTTTGCTGGCACATTTTGTCTTCTGACTTTATCAAGACAAACAACGAAAGCAAAATGCTTTTATTGTCATAGATACATTAAATCCAAAATTAAAAAAAAATAGATGCTCATGCATCAGCCTTTTTCTAGCTAATGGTAATTTCCTTGATACTAAGAGTTTGTTTTTTGTTTTCCATGTCAGCAATATAGTAAAATTTCTCAGAATAATTCTGTGGATAAGACAAATTGGTATAAGAATACCAATTTGTCTTATCCACAGAAGTATTCTGGGAAATTTTACTATATATATATATATATATATATATATATATATATATATACACCATAAAACCCCAGAGTATTGGTACAACAAAGAGAAACACTGCCAGGTAACCAAAAGAAAACAATTATAAAATAACTAACAACAAATAAAACAAAAACTAAAAAAAAAAGCGATATAAGAAAATTGGAATATGAAACTAGACTAAGATAAAAGGAACAAAAGACAGACACCTACCTAAACAGCAATAAACATTGCTCTCTGTCCAAGACAGTAATTACACTTCCCAGCATCAGAATGTAGAAAGAGACAAAGTTCAGACTGTTACTTAAGCTACATGTTGTCAAGCAACCAGAATGTCTGATGATCACAGTAACATGAAACCTAAGTAGCGGTTCAATCTTTTAAGGAATTTTATTATTTTTTTCTAGATTAACAGACACTTTTCCTGGTTTGTTGTACATATTTAGATATCATTTTTCCACTGTCTGAATAATTTTAGCTTTCTGAAGTCATTATCAAAGATTTTTGTTTTTTTGTATTAGGGCAGTTGCATAATTTTGGAAGATCATCTTCATGTCATAGTTTGTGTTATTGTTACTATGTCTCTTATTTTTCTAATGAAATACATTAAGCATTTTTTTTACTTAATATCCTTTGTGATGATAGCTTGATTTTTGTTTTAAGGCTTCTAATATTTGTAATTGTTTTTTTTTTACAGTTTATATATCCTGTTGTTATTGATAAGCATTTGTCAGATATGATTTTGCTAATATGTGATTTAATTGAACTGTTACTATATTATATATAAAATACTTATTTTGAACTGAAAAAGAACACTATTCTAGATATTTATTCTTAGTAAATTAGTTGAAAAATAGTACTTGAAACAAAGATTATCAAATATATACTTTGATTTTAATCCAGTTAAAAAACATGTATGAAAATAAATTTACATTGAAGAAACTGTTTTTTTTTTTTGTTTTTTTTTAAGTATTCAACCCCAAGCAAGGCAGGAAGCCACTAGCACACAAGGGGTTACAGAGTTGGAGCAAGAACAAAGAGGAGTGATGAGGAAAGGATGAAGAGATGGTTAGGGGATAGATTAGGGCATCTGGAGATGTTGATTGATGTTACATTTGAATAGTTGGAGATTATAGCTATCAGGAAAACAAGACATTGGAAGGGAGTTCCACAGGCGAGAAGTGTGAGACATGAAGCTATTGGAGTTTTTGAATGTCTATTATAGAGTTGATAATTTATATTCCTTTTTTAACTTAAAATCTCCATGAAACACAATACAAAAATGTAGCTTCTGTACTGATAATGCAGTAAAAAGACCCTTAGAATATATTACAAAACAAGGGAAACTCTAAAGACCAACTTATTAGCTGTTTTAGAATTCTGCAATTACATGAGGGCTAAATTTTATTTGTTATTTTCCACTTTAATAGTAAGTAATACACTTAAAAGGACAGATTCAATGGCTGAAAAAAAATCACTGTAGAAAATTTGCTGTAGCCTGGTCTTTTTTGACACTAAGTTACTACTTTTAAATCAGTATGTGAAGAGTCTAGCAATATAATGAATAAATTGTGTAGTACATGCTACCGTTCACAAAATTCCTAGACTTTGCAATTATATAAAAGACTGAATGTTTATTTAAATATATGGTCCCTTATTGAGTAAAAAGATGTTGGCAGATTGTGACAGGTTACAATTGTATGATCATACAACTGACCTATACTGCTAGTATAATTATTTCAGCTATTATATAAAGTTGGTTTTCATTACATTTTTAATTAGAAGTTTCATAATATTTATGTTAATTATATAATTTTTATAATATTTCTAAGGATTTTGAACAGTACTCTAGTCACTTAAAATGATTGCTTAAATATTATGCTTGTTTCTAATAAACAGAATAACAATAACAGTAACTTCCACCTGAACAACTTCTTCCAGCAAACCATTGGTTTGTGGACCTGACTCCCAAGAGGTTGTTTCCCCAGTCACTACAATCTTAACCTGTTCAAGTCTACGGTTAACTATTACTTTTCACTTCTATCTGTACAAATTGCCTCCTAACATAGCGCTCTACCTTGACTGGCCCCCAAGCCTTGTACAAGGTGAATTTCACTGTAAAAAAACACAAAGTGGAAGAGTCACTATGAAATGATTGAAAAATGAAATCCATTTTTAATTGTGGAAGCTTAAAAGCATAATATATATGTTTCGGTGCTTATAAGATAAAATTTTGAAAATTTTCAACTTGATAATTTAGGAAAAGGCAGAAGCAACTGCAAGAAAAACCTTTCTTTCAACCATCTTTACAGGACATGATATAACTAAAAGAATAAATCAATGTTTTCCTTGCATTTAAAGCCGGAATCATAACATGCAAGATCCTGCAGTGAAATGAATCAATACACATATATTATTCAGGAAGGAAATTATCGACTCAATCCATCCTCTGGTGCCATACTGACATGAACCTCCATTCTAGAACATGTCACAATTCACTCTCATGTCCAAGGAGGTGTGAAAATCAATATCTAGATGAGTGTCAACTAATGCTTCAACTTGGGATACTGAAAGGATCAGATCCACATGGGAAAAGCTATCGGAAGAAGGCAAAATTTAACTTAACACTGTACAAACACAGTAGCAATGTATTTACTCTGATACACTGGTTCTATCTTATGACACACACAAAAAAAGAAGTTCTCTTTGTGAGAGAAAAAATAAAGACATTCCTGCATAGAAAAAATAAGCTGTGCCCAAAATGGCAAAACATACAGCTTTTAAAAGTCTTAACCAATGGCCAGGAAATAACTAAGCATTAAGCAAATAGTCACTTAGCATAGGATAGATTTTCCTTTTAAATTCTTTGCATGTTCAAGCTTTGTGGATATCAGTTTTTTTTATTTAGTTATGGTCACTTCAAGATTTATATTAGACAGTGAAAAATGTCTCCCCAGTTTATGTTTAACATGACAAAAATATTCTCTACAGGATTCAAATATGAACTCTGATCAGGCCAAGCTCCCATTCACCCAGTTCCTGTCAACTCTGCTGAGGGGTACGGGGTCACAACTTCCAACATGCTAGACATGGATGCTGTGGAGGTCTTTAGATAATAAAGTTTCTATCCTCCTGGCAAGTTCTTTTTAAATTCATAACTGTCCTTCTCCTAAATTGGTTGCAAACCAAAAGCCTGAAGAGACCAGATTGCTCTACTGTTTAATTCATAGATGAAGGGAGAAATAGTGTATTCATATATTTTCCAAGTGTATTTGTACAAAAGTGGATGTAACAGAACTGGATTTCTAACTAGGCTCACCAGTTTCTTGTTTCAAGCCCCTAGCCATTACACTACCATTATGACCAGGCCGAAGTTTACAAGTCATTTTTAGGGAGCTTTCCAATGTGGCCAAAAGCACTGACTGGCTGTTAATAACATCTGATTTCATAGTAATTTACAAACATACCTTAGGCGTATCACATGCCTGAAAGTATAGAGCAACTAGTGGGGATGGAACTCAATAATCACTTGTAACTGATTCAGAGAGAAAAGCTTGCTAACCATTACACCATTTCTAAGTGTCCCCAATTTACTAACTGTAGCTTAGTTGTGACACAATGCCAAAATTTAAAGCACCAAGTGAGGGTTAAACTCACCGCTTAGTTATAACTCATCTAATGAGACATGATGCTAACAATTACATCACATGAAAGAGAGAGAGAGAGAGTAGGAAATGTTTTTGTCCAAAGTCATAAACATACATGAATCTCACAGCAGCATATATAAATAATTTAAAGATAAGTAAATAGATAAGTAATATGAACATCTATATACATACTATTAGTCATAATATAATGAAAAATATATTTATAAAGGCCTTAAATTTATTATGATTTTGGCTCATAAATACTATAAAACTTCAAGTTTGTCTTTTTCCCATTCAAACTATGATAAGCCAAAAATGCCCTGAAATACAAATTCAGCAGAAAATAAATACATGTATTTTTTTAATAAGCAAAATTTAAATATTGAATTTCTTTTAAAGATCTTTTCTTGGTTGTTTGAAACTTGATCAAATCAAATATAAAACCTGCAATTATTTCAATTATTTTACAGCTATTAGGACAAATGCTTATATTTGTAAACTTGAAAGAAATTACATTTTTAATTGATGCTTTCAACACATTTATATAATTTTATTAATGTTTATAGATCTTTTCAGAATGGGAAAAAACAATTCTGTTTAGATCCAACTCATAAAAACAATAATTGTTTTCCCCTCATAAAATCATTTTTATGATCTTAAATATTTTACTGTTTGTTTACTCTGATGTTTTGCTGCTCAAAAATCCTTGTCTCTTGAAATTTGTGCTATGTGCCCTAGGTTTTATGCTTGTCCAAGAAGCTGAAAAGAATCACTGCAGCCAACTGTAGCAGCATATACTTCAAATCAAAAAGCTACAATTGAAATTTGTATGACACATGATGTGTAAAGAGGCTTAGAGAATTTGACATACACAAGACATACTAAGGGCAATAGGGAAAGCAGTATGTAACCTATGTAACTAGTATGGATAGCAAAACAAAGACTGGGAGGGATAGTGAAAATAGAAAACTTAATAATGATAGGAAGTTGTAGAGAGCCATGATCATACACATCCTGAATAGACATGGCATATAGTAGAAGCTGTATGGCCCAACAGGATGTAACAGCTGCTAAAGCTTTTGGAAGGCATGGATAAACTTTTAATATATCCAAGGGCAAATATGAAGAGAGGCACATGTTCTGAACTTTCCACAGATGATCAGATCATATGTGAAAGAAGCAAATATCACATGTTACATAAACCTTCAGTACTGAGGGGATCAAATGTGTATCAGATGTAACATCAGAGAAGCAATGAAGCTAAGAGAGAAAGCAAAGTTAGTGACATCATCGTCTTCCAATGCATGTACTTGACATATTTCTAGACTATGTCCTTTTAAGAAGACGGTAAAGCAGAAGCAAGAGAAAGTGCATGTTTCTTATCCACTGGCTTACAACCAATAATTTATTGATAAGATAACGAAGATTGATTAACATCAGAACCCATGCAAATGATGAGATCAGCAAAGCACAAAGTGTCAGATGAAAGGAGACATTAACTGGGAAGAAAAATGGAAACAGATCAAAGGTCAGTCAATATGTAATATTTTGTCATGAAAAGCATAATTTTTCCTTTTCACAAAGAAAAAGAAAGCAAAGAGGTTTCATTTTCCGAGGGTCCAGGCATTGTCTTAGCCTCTCTTGCATGAAAACTACTAAGATTCAAAGATCAGAGTGCCAAGCTGACGTTTAGCTTAGGGAACATAAAGAAAGTTCAAAATTTTGAAGATCAGAAGAAAGTATCTGATAAAAAGGTCAAATTTGCTGATAATAGTAGACAGTGTAGGGAGAGAATCTGAATGGCCCAATGCGTATGAGGCCAAAGTAAGGACCACATACTGAGATCAGAAGACAATATATGAAATTAAAAATCTGAAATATAATCGGTACTGAAATAATCTTCTTACATACACATGATTGGTGGAAAGTTAGTGCCCCAACCCACATCCAAAATATATATATGTCCTGAGGAATGTATTTAAGCATGAAACAGACTGTCACCACTGGGTTTTGACATCAATGCTCACTTTTATATTTACATAAGCTCCATCCTTGATATTGAGGATTTTAACCTATAAATATAGCATAACTTAAAACTATATATAATATATATATGTGTGAGTGTGTGTTTATATAGTAAAGCAAAACTATTCTCCTTTTTAAGGAAAGCATATCCTCTTCATTCAGATTATTTTTTCAAAAGTCTCTCTCTCTCTCTCTCTCTCTCTCTCTCTCTATATATATATATATATATATATATATATATATATATAAGATAAAGAGAAATAACAGTAAGATATCCATTTTTACAAAACAGTGCTCAATGCAAATCTACAGAGCATGAATATTATAAATTTACTTATTTAAAAATGTGGTTCCACCACTACACAGTAATTACTATGTTTCAAAAACAGAAGCTAAAAACTTTAAATTCAGTTATACACATGCATTGAATGGATGTCATCATTTGTTTGAAAAGGCACTCCTAACCTATCTTGACTTAACCTCTTTTCGAAAGTAACTCATAATTTTTAATTTTTGATACAATAGTTGTCAGTGAAAAAGAATACCCTACTGTCACGTTTAAAATGATTGGATTTCTCCATATCCATAGAAACTAATATCATAAATGCATGTGCTTATAAAACTCAGTAAATTTCAAAATAAGTTATTCCAAAATTTGCTTGAAAATGTAACAGAACTAGGGACTTTAATTTAATTCTATAATTGGATTTGAAGTTTTTAGCTTCTGTTTTTGAAACATGGTAATTCCTGTGTAGCGATGGAACCATATTTTTAAATAAGTAAATGTATAACACACGCACACACATACATATATATATATATGTGCTCAGGTTAACTGAAAAGTTTAATATCTGTCTATATTTCTGAGATGAGGTATTATGTACATTATTTACATTATTTGGACTATTGTCCTCATCTTTGTTGCCATATTTATTACAACGTTTCAGCCGTTGTATGCTCTGGCCTTCTTTAGCTGGTTGGAATTCGATATTTCGCTCACTGGAGTAGACTGTTCTAGTTCCACGTGCCATGTTTAATGGATGTCAGTTATCAGTTATCTCCTGTTAATTTTCCCTCTGAAAGTTCTCCACTGCCTTAACAGGGTACTGAACTCACACTCTTTGGGTCCTGTCACTGGATCTAACCAATGCTTTTATCCACTGTGCCATGTGTCCTTGAGGACATCTGTGTATGAATTTCTGCGTATTATAAACCGAATATCTTCAGCAACCATTTTTACCAGTGCTCATATTGCAATTTTTGCTGTTATCATTTCTGTTTTTTTATTGCAACTTTGTTGTTATTATCGCTTTTCTCTGACACTCCTTATTACTGGTTCCCATATTGTATTCATTTCTATGCTTGGTCGGCTCAGGAGATTTTTGTGGCTTAGCATATGTGCTGATTCCTTAAGTTTACGAACTTTCCAATGGTGTTCCTTATCTATGATCTCGATCTGATACCACAGAGGGTGGTGATCTCCCTTCACTCACCATATGTGGTTAGCCATGCCCGATTTTTCCATTTCCCCTCATGTTACAGCTTTCTGGTGTTCTTGAAGCCTCAACTTAAGGGAGCAGCCTGTCTCTCCTTTTTATTTAGAGGAGAACATGACTAAAGACTGTGTGTATGCGATCACATGCAGCTGCGGAAAGAAATATAAAGCGTACAACGGCCAAAACGTTGTAATAAATATGGCAACAAAGATGAGGACAATAGTCCGAATAATGTAAATAATGAAAAGTTTAAGTGTTAGAACCTAGCTTACATCATATAGCATCTTCAAAAGGAAATTTATAAATTTAAAGACGCTCATAAATATTCACCATGTTAACTGAAATGTCAAGACATTTAGACCTTAGATTATGTCATTTAGTGGTAATTCCTTCAGGAAAGGTGAGACTGGAAAAAAATGAGGCGAGGCAGAGGTTAATAGTTTGATAATATTAGATGGTGGCACTCTCCAGGATTTTCCTTCTGGGGACATTACTCTTGTGATGAGTGTGGTATTTTTTAGATCAAAATTGTGGTTAAATTTATTTCTGTGTATTATTAGTTCATTTGTTAAATTTTTATATATAAGGTCACTTCTGTGTTCATACACACGTTTTTGATAAATTTCTGCTAGTTTCCACAATGTATTGTGGTAAAATCCGTCAGATGACAAAATGTGGCGGCTAAAAACTAAGTATAGTTTTCCTGTTGTGTATATATATATATATATATATATATATATCAAGGGAATGTATGTCTGAATCAAACTTTTCTACATCAGGAATACACTCAACTAAATAAAGATTATCCCATCATCATGTAGTAAAATCTTCTGAAGACATTAGAGAAATATAATTTTCTGGTATTTTTAATTTGACAAACAAAAAAAGAATTATTAACCATATACTTGGAGATCTGTTGCTGTCTTACTCTTCAAATAGCCTATGAGAATCCAGTATCCTCAATGGATAATTTTAACTCTCTCAAAACAAGATAACATGAATTCTGAGTATGTACATGTAGATGTCACATGAAGGCTTTTAGCAGTGAATCAATTTTCAGATGCTCAACAATATTGTGTATGTGTGTGTGTGTGTGTATATATATATATATATATATATATTTTTCATTCAAGCATTTCTTAATGTTGTTATTAAACTCATTAACGAAATTTTTTTTTCATTTCGTTGAAATATATACAAAATGTGTGTAGCAATAGTTTTCAAATTTGGACAGCCGGAAGTAGGAACATCAGATGTTATAAAAAACATGCACACCATGCCCAGCCATCAGTTATAAGCCGGAGAGCTGTGAGAAGGATGAAAGTGTCTAGAGATCTCGTTCGGGGCTGTTTGCTTTACGACTTCAAAGTGGGCTTATCAGCAGCTGCATCAAGTCGCCGCATATGTCAAGCATTTGGGGATAGTGCTGTAGATGAACGTACTGCAAGGCGTTGGTTTCGAAAATTCAAGTCGGGAGATTTGTCTCTCCATGATGAGCCTTGCAGTGGACGATCACAGGTCTAGAATGACGGAGTCCTGAAGGCGGCCATTGAAGAGGACAGTAGTCTAACATGTGGTGAACTTGCAAGACAGTTCAACATTTCCGACGAAATAGTTAGACTTCACCTGCACCGCCTAGGTAAGATGTACAAACTGAGCAAGTGGGTTCCGCAAATGCTGTTGGAGGTCCACAAGGGACGACGAGTGGCAGTCTGCGTATCACTGATTTCTCACAACCGTAGCACATCCTTATTCAATCGAGTGCTTACCAGTGATGAAAAGTGGATTCTGTATGAAACTCGCAAGCGTTCCAGACATTGGTTGTCTCCTCAGGATGCTATCCCTCACACCACAAGACCGTCTATGCACCCACGCAAGATTATGCTTTGTGTCTAGTGGACAGGTCCTCAAGTGGTTCATTATGAACTGCTAGCAATGGGCCAAATGGTCACTGGAGATCTATACTCACAGCAGTTGAAACGTGTGCAACAGGCATTGCTCCAGAAGGAACCAGCACTGGTGAATCGCAAAGGTGAGCTTTTCCTCCATGACAACGCCAGGCCGCATGTCGCGCAAGTGGTCAGGGATACCATACAGCAACTTGGGTGGGAGACTTTGTGCCATCCACCTTATTCACCTGACCATGTGCCATCCGATTACCACCTCTTCCACTCCCTGGATAATCATCTTCGTGGGAAATCCTTCACCAATGAAGCAGACTTGCGCAAAGCCCTCACGGACTTCTTTGCGTCAACCCCCCCCCCCGAGTTCTACCACAAGGGCATTGAACAGCTGATGACATGTTGGCAGAAGGTGCTGGATGCCGATGGGGATTACTTCAAAGACTAAATATAAGTTACACATACTGTGAAGTGTTTTCTTTTTTTCCTTTAAAAACGAACAGAACTTTTTTAGTTACCTTGTATATATACACACACATATATATAAAGCTGATTTTCGAATTGGTTTATAAGGTTTAATAATACGTTTAGAAATAAATTAGAAATGTTACAAATAGGATTGAAGTGACATTAAAGCTATCTGATATTGGTTGACACAAACCCTTATACAAGCAGTATGTTATATGCATGAAATAGCAGTGATGTACACATTCTCATTTAGCGATGTTCTCGTTCAGTAATTTGGTCGTTAAGTGAGTAGTAGCTGCAAATTTTATATCTATATTCTATACGAATCTATCCTAAAAATCTTGTTGGCATTAAATAACCCATTGAGGTTGATATGCCATAAAACAAAATAAACCAAACCAATCTAAACCAAAGAATACATATTTTATTCATACAAATCTATCCTAAAAATCTTGTTGGCATTAAATAACCCATTGAGGTTGATATGCCATAAAACAAAATAAACCAAACCAGTCTAAACCAAAGAATACATATTTTATTCATACGAATCTATCCTAAAAATCTTGTTGGCATTAAATAACCCATTGAGGTTGATATGCCATAAAACAAAATAAACCAAACCAATCTAAACCAAAGAATACATATTTTATTCATACGAATCTATCCTAAAAATCTTGTTGGCATTAAATAACCCATTGAGGTTGATATACCGTAAAACAAAATAAACCAAACTATACAAAGACCAATAGGCTCAATGCTAATTTCCAAACTGTGTAAGCCCTTAGAACATAAAATTCCTTTCACATTTAGTTAGTAATGAAATATATTCTAAATTCTAAGATACCCAAATGGTGTATCTATTTAGATACCTTTATATTTTTTGTTAGAATAAAAATTACTTGTAATAAAATGAAGAGTATTGCCTTCAGGAAATTTAAGACACCTGTGTATTAAAAATGTGTTCATTTCATAGGGCACCTTTACATTTTTAACGTCTGGAAGACAGGTTGAATACATTTGGGGATTAAGAATAAATGAAAAACTAGAAATACCCTTACAAAAAAAAATGGAAATATACATTTTCTCTTAGTATTCACTAGCTTAAAGTCATTTAATGTTCTCCACCTTTCTACAGCTGGGGGAGAGACATATTTTTCTTTTTTTAATTTAAAAAAAAAAAAAATCAAAGAACCAAAAAATTCTATGAAAGCTGGTTGATTAATAATGATGGAGAAGCATGAGTGAAATACCTAAAAGACAAATAGTAATGCAGAGACCTATTTTGTTGTTTTGCTTCTCCATCTTTGCTCTCAAAGATAAGTTGCTTCTGGAAACAAAAAAACGTAACCAGATCTTTGTACTCTCTGAGTGCTTTTAACATTGTATATGAAGATAAGTAAAGAACAGGTATTGTGGGCAAAACAAAAGTCTACCATATTTCTGTTATTGTGAATCCTATAAAAAAAATTTCCTTTCACTGACATGACCCATGAAAGTTCCAAAATGCATATTTGCATTTTAGAAACAGAACTCAAAACATACAAAAGAGAAAAATAGTTTTTATATTTTTTAGATAGTTTCATTTTTTTTCACTTTTATGACTGATTAAAAGTCCTTATTTTTCAGTATCTTCACAAAAGACATTACTACTGAGATATATTTCTTCTTCAGCTTTCTAACCAAATTTAAGTACTTTTAGTTTGATATTTTACAATGTATGAATTACCTTGTCAAACCAAGTGAAAGCATGTCAACGTGCATTCCGTGACGGAAAATGTGGTGAAAAAGTAAGATACTTACTGACAAAAAGGGCACATATTCTGCATGGTATCCCTAAGATGGACTACCCAAAATAGAAACAAGTCAGTCACAGGTGTTGCCATAAAAGTATTTCGGATATGCTAATATTGTGAGTCTTCTCCTACTTGTTGATAAATGAAAAAATTGTTCTGTCAATAAAAGCAGTTGGTGTTCTTGAATTTGGGGAAATATTTGTTTATTTTGCTACCATGTCCGTTGGCTAGTGTGGTATTTTTCTAACTGCTTACAAGCATTGGGATTTGTAACATTGGACCAGCGAATCGAGATTTCGACATTTCTTTCTGCCCTTGATATTTGAGTTTAGACGTGTGATTTGTTTTCTTTCTTGTGGAAGTAATCTGTGACATCAATTTCTGAACAAGAATTTTAGTTCAAGCATGATAAAACTGACTACAGAATTATTTGTTTTATTTACACTTCGACTATTGTCCTCATTTTTGTCCTTATTATCCCAATATTTTAGCTTTTGTGTTCTCTCATCTTCTACAGATGCTTGGTGACAAGAGTAACGTTCAGTGAATTTTGAACTTAACCATTTCTTTAATTTAGAGTGATAGCTTATTCTTGTTCCACTGTCCATGTCTAGAGATATGTAATCTATTTCTTATTTAATACTGTTCAGTTATTGCTCACCCTATTTTCATTAAGTCTAAGATCAGCACAATCAAGGTCCAGGGATTGAACTCACAATTACTCTATCTCCAAGACATGGGAAACATTACTTTAATACAAATCTGTTTTGGAAAGGTATTTGAAAAGTATTACACCACCAGCACATCCAAGCTTATAGTGCCTTGTATTCTCAAGTGGTCACCTATGTAGGTAGTGACTTGGCTCGACGTTGCTTAACTATGGTTCTTGTATGGGAATCAACGTTTCAACATGATATGGCTGGAAAGACTTATGTCCATGTGGCAACATAATATAGATATATTTTTGAAGATTAATATATCCTGAAAGAAATTTATTAATTTATTACAATCTCATTTGTAAATCATTTTTACTAGAATTTCATCCAATCCAGAGCCCAAGAGCCACCCAAGGTAAAGTGTTACTGAATGAGGTTATTGGATGGACATGAGAGGAAGTTAAAGATTTTAGTGACTGGGGCTTCGCCTCTTGCAATGTATTTTATCACTGGTTTTCTTAAATATAATTAGAATTTTATTATTTCTAAGCTCTTTCTCTCTCCACACAAAAAATTTTCTTGCATTCAATCATTTCCATATTATTCATTCTGCAGACATGCTTCCATACTTGGTATTGATATTTAACAATAATTCTATATTTCCGAAGATCATGACTTTGCCAAAACCAGGAAAAAAAACTCACATACATTTCCTCGCTGAGACATTTATCTCGGTATTTAACTTGTATATCTAAAGGAAAGATGAAAAATGTGATACCAGTATCTGAAAGGTTCATTGGGATAGTGAAATATGCCTTTCAAAAGGTAAGCAAAGTATTAAGAAATGGGAAAATGTCATGAGAAATAAAGAAAAGAATATTGGACTCTTAGGTAATACAGGTCTTCCTATATGGCAGTGAATGCTGGACAATCTCAGCAGAGATGAAGAAGAAACTTGTTGCAACAGAAATATGGTTCTAGAGAAGGATGCCAAGAATATCATGGACCAAACGTGAACAACAACAAAGTTTTAGAGAAAAAGGAAACAAAAAGGACGTTTATACTTAGATTGAGAAAACTGAAATTTTATAGAGTATATAATGAGAAAAGAGGTTGGAAAATTTCACACTCATAAAAAAAGTACAGAGGAAAGCGGCACATAACCTACCTAAGGGGCTTGGATAAATGTTTGGCAGAACCTGGATTACGAGATATAGCAAAAAGACAAACTTTTGTAAGGGCTACAAAGAATAGGAAATTATAGAAAGCTATGATCACCATTTTGAAGGGATACACCAATCTAGAGGAATTAAAGAGAGAAATTCAGATTAACAAGCAAAATGATAAAATTTCCCTATAATATTTCGATTCCAGATGTAGTAAGGACATTTCAGCAATGAATTATATGCAGAAGAGACAATCCAAAATAATACATTTTCAGCAAAATATCACATCTTCAGTAGTTTTCTGATATGCCATGATAGCTGATAGAAAAATTTTACAATGTTTCAGAAACATTGATTTTAGATTTACCTATTTTCTAAAAGTCAATGGAATTACTCAAGAATTTTCATTTTCAAAGTACATGTTTGATTTCCCCCCAGGTTTTTGCTATCTTCTTTCAAGCAATAATATGATAAAACAAGAATCTGTTGTGTATATATTTTTTAAGTACATTCTGAAGACTGCTTTAATGTAGAAAAGTCTGTTTAGTGTATCAAAGATAATGAAATTATACTGACATGAAATCGAAAACCATTAATCAATCAATCATATTTATATATATATATATATATATATATATATATATATATATATATATACAATATCAACAAATCATGTCTTCTATTCGCTTTTTCAAGATACATATATTTATTAACAAAACACATCTGTAAGTAGGATTTTCAGATGGTTAACATCTGGAGATGCAGTGTGGACAGATGGTTGACTACTCAGGAGGCAGTTTAGTTAGATGGTTAACACCTCAGGAGGCAGGATGGTAGACAAAATCAGATGGTTAAGGACTGGTGAGCTATGAAGATCAGATGGCTAATGTGTTGGAGAGTTACGAGGATCAGATGGTTAATTGATGGCATTTTATCAGATGGTTAATGGATGGCAATTTATCAGATGGTTAACAGCTGGAATCAGATGGTTAACAACTGGGGAGTTATGAGGGTCAGATGGTTAATAGAATTAACAAGTTCATGGCAGTATGTTTGTGTTTAATTTATATTGTTGCCCTTACTCTTTTGGGAAGTTGGCTCATGAAATATCAGCACTGCTTCATCTGTGTTCCCTAACAATTATTCAAAAGAATATTCAATAAAGAAATAAACTAAAGCATTTTTTTTTTTTAATTCTATTAATTTTAGTAAAAACCAAAATCACAAAATGAAACAAGTTCATTTAATTTTAATCTGATGAGTAGAACTGGGAATTACTACTTCTGAGATAAGTTACTTAGTTAGATTCCTTTATAAATACAATGTCAGAAAAACTCGATGCAAACTAAATCATCATATGTTTGCCAAATATATGTATTAACTAGTTTGGAAAGTAATGCATGCTATTTTCTCAGTGTTATAGATTTTTTGCTCAGCTGAAACTGATTTATAAATAATTATCTGCTTCAAACCCAAATGCATTATCCATTAGGCCATGTGGATGATATTAATCTTTCACTAGAATTTCTTTCTTCTTAGTGTTGCTTTTTATTACAATGTTCCAAGCATTATATTCTAAGAGATTTTGTTAAAAATAAGCAATGTATTTTGGAAATACAATGGTGGATTAGAACGCCTATCCCAAAGTCTTTACATCCTAATCAGGGATGAAACAGCTTAGCAGAATAAAATCGTTCACTAGCACACACCTAGTTTAACTTGGCTGACCACTAATACCATGTATTCAATTTGATCCACACAGGGTACCACACTGAAAAAGTAGACATGAGATAATCCCATAAGGATTGACATCCAACATCTAAGGATTGACATGAAAAATTAGACATTAGATAATCCCATAAGGACTGATATCCAACATCTAGCTATATCTTTCTTATCAGATAGACCTTACAATAATATTTATTTAAGTAATAGTAGTAGTTTAAGTCATCTGAATTTTTAAAAACTTCTTGACATATATTGCAATAATTTTCCTTTTGCAATCATTATTTTCTTATGTGAGTTAATTCATATAAGAATCTTCAGCTATTATTTAATTTTATTAACATTTATAGTACATATTACTCAAGAAGGCAGTAATCATGGCTCTTTACAACTTCCTGTCTTTTTTAGCTCTAAGCCATGTTTACTATCTTTCCCTGTCCATGATCTGCCATGAATTCACACAAACTAATTAGATAAGTAGCTCGCTGTTTACCTCTACCGCCACCTATTCTCAGTATATCCTATGGATATTAAGTTTTCCAAGCCATTCTGCCTCACAAATCCAAGAAATTTCATATGATTTTCTAAATGTCTTCAAAAGGAGGCACGGTGAAGTAATGGATAGCAGCTCAGATTGAGAAATCGGAGATCCGAGTTCAAATTCCAGTCAAATCCATTACATTAACTTATGTGTTAATACCCTTGGGAATGGTATGAATCCACTTCTTCTCCCCCAATCTATGGGTAAATAGCAGGACAGACTAGGTTCTATAGTCTTGGATGGCAACTGGTCTACCGCAGAAAGAAATGGCAACCTACTGCAGAAAAAAAAATCTGCCTTGTCAGTCATGTATCAAAAGATACATGATTGCTTATGCATGTATCATGCATGGCACACAACTGACTGACTTTTCTACTTTAGATTTTCTTTTGAACGTTCCCATTGCTCATGTCGTCTGTCCATGTTATTCTCAGAATCTGGTTATAGAACAACATCTCTGTCATCTCAAATCTCCTCTGCCTCTGTAAGGAAATTTTCCAGCACTCACTTTCATACAAGACAATAGACATGACATAAGCTCAGCAATTTTTTCTTTCTTTCTAAAGGACTACACAGTAACAGCACAAATGAATGGTTGTTAGCAAAACTGGACACAGCAAAATAAAAAAAGGACAACAAATTAGTAATCTAGGAAGTGTTTTAACAGAGGATGGAGAGTTTGACACTGAAATCGAAAGAAACGTAGTGAATTTTTGCCCTTCCTTGCCTTTAAAGGAGTTCCCTTTGCCATGCTACATGCCTAACTTCTACATGCCTAACTTCTTGCCTATCTCACTCTGCAAATTTTTTCTAAGCTCTATACTAAACATTAAATTTGTTACGAAAAAAGAACTAAATAAAATGAACACAATACGATCAGCTTTAAAAAAGGACTCGTAACTGGAAAAACCGAATGAAAAAAGAATGTTAACAATAAATACTTTTTCACACCCAACCCAGTTCTGTGGAATCAGAAACAATGTTGAGTTTAAGTTCAACGAATGAGCCAATTGGAGTAAAGTGACATGCAGATTTAAATTTTTCCCACTTGTGACGAATGCAACTATCGATTTTTTTTGCATGCTATTTAACATTTGTGTCAGTCATCTGTTGGCTCTCACACTGGTCAATAGAATCTTCCTGCCTATTTGTGGCAGCCAGCTATAGGCTCTCACTCTGGTCTGTAGAAAATGGCCGCAAACTACATGAAAAGTGCCGTAGAATCATGAAAAAATTGATTATTTCCACTATCGATGGGAGTTGGGAAATGCAACTTGGTAACTTGGAGCATGTGCATGTAAATTTTGGTGCAAATCCGTCAAAAATTGTGACCGTGCATTCGTTACACACACACACACACATCCTGCCTTTTATAGATAAAGATAAGTAGGCATGGTTAAGTGGAATTAACAAAATTCTCACTAACAATAAGGAGGAGTAGGGGAAAAGAAGAGAGCAACATAATACATAGCATAACAATATTGATGTAATGGAATAACCTGTCACCCCCATGAGTGACTATACTATAGGTAGTAACTACCTATAAATATCTGTAAGTCAACAGACTACAGAGACTAGCTGGGATCTGTTGAGTATGACTCAGACTTATGCAAGAACTACCGACCTTCCAAAAGTAGCACTCACTACTGGATTGACTTGCGATGACCTTGTGCATAACAGTTACCTTTATTCTTATTGTACTGGTTTTTACAATAAACCTTTACTTATTTTATCCACCATGTTTTTCAAATATATATTCCCATTATCATGGAATATAACAAATATATAATGCAAGTCATTAAGCAAATCAACTATAAGACAGAAACAAAATAAAATGTTTATATGATATAAATAGTATTCACACACAAAAGGGATACAGTCAAGTGATTATATAGCCTTCTGAGTTAAAAGCAGGAAAGAAAGGGAGGTTTTTAGCAGTTATTCCCACAAGATTTAAATCAACACCCACATTCATTACCCTTTGCCTTAGTCCCCTTTTTGAGGTTTTAATAAATATGAACAAAATATATACCAATATTTTTTAAACAATTTTTATTTTGACAAAGCATAAAATATACTAAAGTAGAAAAAAATGTACAATAAAATTGGACTAGATTCTGTATGAAAAAAATGTTTATTTACAAAGCCTATCACCACTTTAAAATTTAAAACATTTTTAATACTCTGAACAGAGCATAATCCTGAACATTTTGTCCATCAATTTTTGCCCTGGTTTTCCTTCTTTTTCCTCTACCTCTTTCTGATTAAAATTAAGAAAACCAAAAAATAAATGTAGGGAGAAGACTGAGAATTGTCCATTTTAATTGACTAGGAAGAAATTTCAATATGCATATGTAGGATTTGTCAACATATTCGGAAGAGTTATTCCCACCTGATTACAACCAACATATCAATACTTGTAATAAACACAGTCAATATCCTCCTACTTATATAAAAGAAATTAATATCTATTTTCAGTAAAATATTGGTATTAATGTAAAAATTGCTGTTTAAAATGCAAGTTTTTCAGTCTTGGAATTTTGAGTTGTTTAAATATTTATGATTAGAAATGCCCATAAAACAATAAAGAGTTCAACATAGTAATTCTCCTTACATTATTTAAAGTTGGACTAATGTCCTCATCTTTGCTGTAATTATCACAAAGTTTCAGCAATTGTAACCAACCTTTTCAGGTTTCTATCAATCCAAGAAAGCCTGAGTGTAGATCCACCAAAATGATGTGTTATTAAGCAACAAAGATAAGGATATTAGACTGACTGTAAATAACTCCTCCTCTAAGAAATACAGACGGAAATTACAGCAATTTTTAAGTTTTGTTATTAACCTACTGCTCAATTTCATTTTGGAAGTCAATACTATGATTCAGTATCTATAAATATGAGTGCATGGTCGGTTTGAAAACCATCCTGTCATTTTGAATAGATTAGATTGTGCAGCAATGATGTCACTTTGCAACCAATGGGGATTAGTGCATATACATCAATACTCTCCCATGGGGTTACTCAGTCAGTAGTGAAATGGCACAGAGAAATTTATGTACTGTGTGACCAGCACATTCATAATGTCATCTAGATTCTAGATTATGCTCTACGATATGAGTGGCTTTTGATAAAGCTAAATGTTGTATTGAAAAAGAGATTTAAGACCATGAAACAGATTAAGGATGAAGAAGAATGTGACAATGTAGCTAATGGTGATCTTCAAAGAGAACTTTACAGATTGTTTTGAAAATTGGAAGAGACATTAAGGAAAATATTTTTAGGAGAACTGAGATGCCACGGGAGATGTCTATGTTGTAACTTATTAACATGGAAAATGAGATCAATGTGCCAAGTTCAAATTCCAGCTGATGCCATTATATTCAATTTTGTACAAATTCCTTAGGATAGGTATAAATCCATCACTTCCTTCCAGCTCAGTAAAAATAACCAGGCAGACTGACATCTCTAGCCTTGGTTGGTAACAAGTCTAAGAGAAGCAGAACTTGATTCAAAACCGGTTGGGCATGTGGATAGCAACCCCATCTTGTAAAAACCTACACAGCAAAAATGACAATCATTTTCAGACTATGGTCCTATTCCACATGGAAGAGTTTATAGGACTTGCCTATATTTATACCAAGTGACATTTCCCTAGGTAGGCTATTTTAATATTAAGACAGTTGGACAGACATCACATGCAAAGTATGAATTGTGATTACAAAAGATTTTTAAAAATATAGATTTTATTTTTATGGTCATTTAAAAATTTTGAGTGATATGTCCTACTTCTGCCCAATCAATCATGAAAACTGAGAAAATGAGTTCAGAAAGATTTTATAGGGATACAAAAGGTGATTGCCTCCCTTTCACTGGGATAGTCACAAGGGTCATGTGACATCTGATGAGTGATGTCACAAGAATGTCCCTAGCCCAAAATGGTAGGTCTCACAGAAAAAACCTCATGGCCTCACCGGGTTCATAGTGAGAGCCCCGTAACTTTAGAAAATATTACAAGTATGGTTCCCCTTTTCTAAACATTGCTGTTGCATTTATGTTATATGTGTATATATAATTGTGTGTATGATGTATCATTATAAAACTTTCTCTGTGAACAAAGCGTGCTTATCATTCCTTTTCCATTCAGTTATTCCATTTTGTCTGTGACGTACGGTGTTATTTTATCACAGATATAATAATGCCCATAATGGGGGAAATGTAATTGGAGAATAAACCTTTCCACCATAGCTCTCCCCCATTATAATTTCTTTTTTTAAATTAAGGATTAACAAAAACATTAGTCAGTTGAGCATGGAAAATGATCTCAAAGTTAGAAGGATGATAGACAATCATAAATATCACTGAGACAAAACCTTGCAAGCAGTACAAATATTTCTTGTTGGAGTGTTTGTAGATTTTTTATGAGTTTACAATTCAGTAGTCTCTTGAATTCTCATTTTCATTTCGTATGCACTCAGCCAAGTTCAAATTCTTGGGTAGTATGTTTCATTCACTTTCACAGAAATGTCCTTAGTGAAAGCATGAATCTATCTCTTCTGATCACCCACCAGCTATGTGTTAAATAGCATAGTAGACAAGATGATCTAGCCTGGGATGGCAGCCAGTCTAAGAGATGGAAAAATTCCAAACTGAAGAGAAGGCAATAGGCAACTTTTTTAGTCTTTCCCAAGAATTTATGGAGAATTCAAAGGTAATAAAGAAAAATCTGTAAAGAGTCATGATCACATCCAGACTGAAAAAAAAACTGCATTAAAAAAAAAATCTGTCAATAATCTAGATTTTCAATTTACAATATGCTTATTCATTTTGTTAGTTTACAAATCCATTAAAGCACATGTGTTTTGGAGGTAGATGACCTTTTGTTATGCAATACAAGTTTATTTAAAAGTGACTTCCATCAGAGATTAAATGACAGTATGTCTACGAGTAAACCAGGACTTACCTCAGTATTTGTATTTTTATAATGCTAGATGATTTCAATTTCTTTTAAGAATTCTAATTGCTTCTATTTTGCCAAACACAGAGATAGTTTTCAGTCATCTTATAAATCCTGTAATCCATTAGGGCACTGCATCTATTGCAGCCATAACAACGGTAGTGTTTCGAGAGTAAGCCTGATGGATGTCAGCATTCTTCAGGTTTCTTTCTTTTTTTAATTGAGAGTTTTCATTCTCCTAGGTTGATTGCCACCCAATTGAAGAAAACCTAGTATCTCTTGTTATTTAACCCATAAATTGAAGAAGATAGATTTATGATTTTTTTTCCATGACATGAATGGAACAAAACTGATTTTTATTAGTGTTATGTAATCTTTCAAATTTTCTTACAAAGGACTAAATATTTCTTGCAAGTTTAATATTAAGAACAGCAACATCCAGACATCTGAAAAAGCTCCTTTCCTTATTTACAGTAACAAGATCAATTGTTATTGTTTTTATTGATTGGTGGGGGCTGAATACTTGATATTTTATGATCAGCTGATTTTTTTTATTGAATTCTCAGTTAACTTAAAATCAAATCCTTTCATGTAAGTTGCCAAAATTTAATAACTTTAAATGAGCCAATACCATAATAATTATTTTTTTAATAAAAGGCAGGAGAAAAGAAAAAGGGAGAAAAGTTTTAAAGATATTTAAAAAAGTTGGCCAAAATAAAAGAAGCAGAAAGATTAAAACCTTTAGCATTCTGCATTATTAATATTGCTTTCCAGTGCATTCTTTTTAAGGCCTCTCAACTGCAGTATCATTATTGTTAATTTCACTTAAGGTTGTTTTCTGTTGCCATAGCAGGATAGGACAACACAATGAAATTCAAGGATACTATTGTTCTGGGATCAGAGTCACCTTCAGTGGCAGGATAAAGTTTTTGTACAGTAAATGAAATCATATACAGAGTGATAAAGATTAACAGAAAAAAAACAGTATAAAGGAATAAATAACCAAAACAAAATCCTCACATTTTTACTCTATTAATTAGAACCACTGAGACATTAGATGTTTGGTTGTAAAGTTTCCAGGTGTTTTTTTCAGTTACTTGGGTAAGATAGGGGGTAGATTAAGAAAAAAAAAATTTTCAGTTTTCGAAAAGGTTCTGTAAGTTTTCCAAGATTATGAACACTTGCTGAAATTATTTTCGGTCAAAGTAAATAAAAAAAATATTCACTTGCTTAGATTAAGCAATTAATTTTCTTTTCTTTCAATTTTGTCAAATTTATGTCTGCAAACCTTTTCTTATCAGTGTTCACATCTTATGATCAGCATTCTTGGATATTGTTTTATGGATTAAAATCAAATAAGAAAAAAAAAATGTTCATACTTTTCACTAAAGTTTTTGGCAAACTGGTTAAACAACCGAGTTTCTCTACTCTTTCTTTACAAACTCTATCCAAGTGGGAATTACACTGTTAAGAAAAGAGTAGACGATAGCATAAAGGAAGGATAACGTACGAGAAAATTCCACATCTCGTACTTAAAGGTCATCGTTCAAACTTCATCTTTACCTCTTATTAGTTTCCAGGATAAAAAATGACAAATTGAAAAGTAACAAAAAAAATAAAAAACAATATAATGATTGCCGAAGAAAATGAAGGAAACAAATTGCTAAAATAATCATAGAATGTATACTATTTAATAAGGTTCATATGGTAGATCTATAATTGAACAGACTCAAACTGTCTGGCTTACATCCAGTTATACGAGAGCAATGACTGTTATTTCATATCCCTCAAATAAGTTCCTGAGAGAGACAAATGAGACAAAGTCTGTGTAAAAGATACTGAAATACCTTTGAGTTGATCAGATTAGTACATGGACTTCTGCCAGTGCAACTGCTACAAATCATTCGCTATGTCATTTATTCCTCATCTTCTTTTTCTTTACTTATTATCTCCTTACTTATAAATCTTGACCTAAAACTGAAATTAGAAATCAAAACCAATCTTCATTCTGAATGTTTAAACCATTACATACATATATACATATGTATTTAAATATGTATCTATCATTTAAACATTTCTATTGAATAAAACAGACAAAGAATGTCTGTGAAGCCTTTTGTCAAGTGTTTTTCTTCCTTTACCATTTAAAGTTGTGAACAATCATGGCTCTTAGCAATATTTGTGTTTTTAGTATTTTTTCAAACCCCTGTTCTGCCATCCATTTACACCAGCTAATCACTGTTTCCCTCCACTCCTCTTGATTTTAGTATGTCCTGTGAGTGTAAAATTTTCCAAGCACTCTTTCCTCGTTATGGGTCCCAGAAATTTAATCTGTCTTTTTCTAAATATGATTGTCCTGAAAACTTCCTTTTTAGTCACATGCTCCATCCAGAGTGTTCTGTACATCCTTCTGTAGAACTGCATCTGTTACTTCTGCTGTTACCCAGCATTCACTGCCATATAGGAGGATTAATATTACATAACAATGCAGTACTCTTTTCATTGTTTACTTACATTGAACAAGTTGTTTGATGTTTGATAGAAACTTGTAATGGAATTTTTTGTAATTGCTTCTAATATTCTGCTGATAACAGAAGGATTCATCATAAAAACGGAGAAAGAACTGTTAATGACCTTTATAAACATTACCATATTTGGAAATTAAAAATATGTTACCTCTTAACAAATTACACATCATTTACAGGGATTACAACCCAAATCCTTGAAAATGGCTATAGATTTGCCAAAAGCACTTGGAACGAATGGTCATTTGACAGTTTCTGGACACATTAAGTACCAAAAGAAATCTCTGGTTCACACACTAGAAAAAAAAAAAAACAGAATTTTGTCAGGAATTTTTTTATGAAAAATGAATTAGGAGGGAACTGGTGATCAAATACATTACTTATATATATATATATATATGTGTGCGTGTGTGTGTCTATGTGGGGGGGGGTGCATTTAAATATATAGGGAGTGGACATAGGAATCAACATAGCATGGGGATTGTCAGATCATGTTTCTATGTTATCTTCAGACCAAGCTGGTCAGAAAATTGCAGTGAGACATGAAACTGACAGTTGCTATACAGTGTTGATCCATACATCTATGCTATCTATGAATACTATCATCTTCTCTTATTTTTTATTTGTGTTTTTTTTTTGTTTTTACTATATGCTTCACCCTGCCCAAGGCCAAGAGGCTACACAAGGTAGTGTATACAGAATAAGAGGCAGTTGATGCAGATAGGAGGGGAAAATAACGGTTAACCCTAAACTTGAACAGGTTAAGATATTAGTGATTGAGAAAACATCCTCTTGGGAGTCAGTTCAACAGAGCAGTGGGTTGCAGAAAGTAGGCTGTTGAAGTGGAAGTTACTTCTCAACAATGGAGTACAGAGTATATGCTTCACATTATCTTCAATAATATGCACTCTCCCACTGTAAGTAGTGCCAATATCAAACTATATAACATATTGTTTAGCTATAGAGATAAGTGAACATATATATATGTGTGTGTGTGTATGCATATATATATATATATTATATATATATAAACACACACACACCTACATATATATATATATATAAAAACACACACACACACACCTACATTATATATATATATATATATATATATATATATATATATATATATATATATATATATATACTGACACTTACCCCAGAATTGCAAAGCAATAATAATTTTCTTTACCATTTCAACAAGATGATATTAATTGTAATTTTTATGCAAAGATTTTTAAAGATTTATTATCAACCTGTCTGGAATTCTGTCTAGCCATAAACTTTTGCAAGTTTTGAACCCAGTGAAATTTCCAAAAGAATTGAAATGTTATGAAATTTATTATTTGTGACATGTTTTGTTGAAATGTTGAATAGAAACTCTTCTCACTGCTACTGTGATGTCACCTCACGTTACTTTTGATTGGCTCTGGGGCCAGGGTGCACAAATGGCCAGGAGTTGATATCAGTTGAGTTCAATTTAGAGAATTTGAGTTAAGATAAAGCAGAAGACAGGTGGTACAGTTCAAGGTCACATAAATGACAATTTATCTGTAAGAATTTTGTTATATGACAGCTCCAGATTCAGAGCTCTGTCCGGAAAATATCTAACCATTTAATGGCTAAGCCATTTCCAGACAGACTTTGTCTACTACTTGTCATGTAAAGTATATTGTGTAGTTTTGCAGTACTGACTGAAGAACCATGATAAGAAGTAGAGATGTATTTCAAATAAAAAAAATGCAGTTGGAAATCACTAATAGACAGTAAATCATATACATGCATAACAATAAGTAATCAGTATTTGGCCTTCTGTGAATCTTGGATATAAACAGGTGTTACAGAATCATCCCAGGCATCTCTTACATAGACTGCATCATAAATTAATCACAAAGAGCCACCTAACTGGAAGACCTTATAAAACCTGGTAAGAAGACAAATTTTAAATACACTAATATATATATATATATATATATATATATATATATATATATATATACATATGATAAAAATATAGTTTTAAGCTACACTAAGTTTATAGGTAGAAGTTCAATATCAGAGACAGTGCATATGAAAATATAAAAGTGGATACTGAAGTCAGTACCAAACAGAAACTGTGTTTCATACAAACTTCAAGCCATGAAGATTGCATTCAGGCATGAAACAGTCTGTCACTTTTTGGTGTTGACCTTAGTGAACAGTTTTTATATATATATATATATATATATTTGTGCGTGTGTGTATATATATATATATATATATATATATATAAAATTAAGTGTTTGCTTATCTATACTTTGAGTTTTAGCTAAACAATACTGTTATATATTTTAAAATTGGCTATATTTATAGGTGAGGAGTGCTGCTTATTATCTGAGGTATTGTTTAGAGATAGTGTAGATGTAAGAATAGTGACTGTCAGAAGTATCCAAAACCTCCCCACTGCCATCCTATTAGGTACCCCCTGAGGAAAAAGAAGAAGAGGCACACATTTGAAAAAATTGGTTGCCTGACCATAACTGTTTTGGCATGTCCCCTATGGGATGACCCACTGTGTGTGTGTGTGTGTGTATGTTTGTGTTCATAATTGAGAGTAGTGGGGGAGCATCATGGGTCAAGTAGATTATTTTCGTTTAAGTTTACAAGATGAACCAGCTAAGGTAAATTAGGACTCCTTTAAGACAAAGGTAAGAGAGTTTGTTGCTCACCAAAGGGATATATGGTTTGTATATGTTCAAAGTAGATGGAATCAGAAAATTATTTGAAGTGCAGAATATTGGTGAGAGTCCGATAACATAATTGCTGAGTAATTTTACACAGGCAAGTATTTCAACACTAGTTATGAGGAACTGAAACAAAGCCTTTCACATGACATTAGACACTCTTCTTCAATTTAATTTTTCTCCTCATTTTATATCATAAAGAATTTTGCATGACCTCACTACTTTCTTTCCTTCTTGGCTAAAAGGCTAATTTCTGTGAAGGTAAGGTTTTCATTGGTCCAAAGACAATATCACATAGGCTCAAAAATTTATTTCCTTCTTTTTCCTCAGCATACTGGTTAATTTATGTGAAAGGCAAAAATCTCATATTTCTTTCCTCCATCCTCTGAATTTGAATGGAGTGGGTGAAGGGAGTTATTTTTATTTCACACTCACTACAAGTAATCAAGAAGACAGTCGATAACAACTGACATTGCATTTAAATTTTTGAAGATCAAAGTTGTCATGAAAGCATGAAGCCAGAAAAAAGTTCTACAACCTAGGTTAATTCTATAAAATTGTAATATTTTTAACTGTAGGGGTGATCTTATTTGCTCTCAAATTTATTACTTGTCAGAAATTAGATTGGTAAGAATTCCAACAATTCTTCCTAAATTAAAATATCTTCATATAAAATAGTCTGTATTTCTTGATAGAATTTAAAAACATTTTTCATAAGAAAAATAGACCCAGAAAGACGTGAAAGATTTTTAATTTTTTCTTTTTTCCAAAATTTATTACCAGCTACAAAGGACAGGAAAATGTGGAGAGCTATGATCGCCAACGTCCTGAATAGACAAGGTACATAGGAGAAGGAGATCATGCATCTTAAAGTATTTCTTGAATCAAATGGTCTTTGGAAATCAGCTTATAAAAAAAAGAAAAAAGAAAGTATTTTAATTGGCATCTACTTTAATTCATGTCATAGTTAAACTAAATTCTTCAAGCAAAAACAACCTGCATGAATTCAGCATTCATTGGATAAATTTTTATTTAGTAAATATGTGTTTATACAGGAAATGATGAAAACAATCAAGCTGAAAAACAATTATTTAAGCTCTTCCCATTTGTCTGCCACCCACAGGAATTAGTAATACGAACAAGAAAAATTTGTCTTTGTTTTTTTGTTTTTTTTGCACATTTTAATTTTTATATTTTTAAGGAGTGTCCTTGTACTTTATTAATTTTTCTCTTGTAGTCGTCTATTCTTTTCTAGAATCATGCAAAAAATGTAGCATTTAAAAAAATATCAGAAAAATACCTATGTTATTCAAAGCGTATCTAAATGCTCATTGAACACAGGAAAGTCTGGTTCAGTCAGATTTTTCTGACTGTATAGCAATGTCAGAGTAGAATTTCATACAAGCAAGTTTAATATCTTTTTAATCTGCAAATTTTTTATTCAAAATACTTTTACTAAGACGATAAATAATTTTGAATTTGAGCTGATAACGAACAAGTTGCATTTTTTAGGATGGGAGCGATCATAGCTCTCCACAACTTCCTATCCTTTGTCATTTTTAGTTGGTTTATTTTTCACCAACCCTACAACTCCCTGTTCTTCAAACTTATTAGGTAGTTTACTTGTTCTTTCTTTCTTGCCATCAATATATTGTGTCGGTGTCAAATTCTAAAAGCCCTCTTTTCTCATTGTGTTTCATAGAAATTCCAACTCTTGCTTTCAGATTCTATATAATTTTGACTCTTTTTATCCAGCCATGAAAGATGAAGATATTTCTTTTCAAAATTACTGGAACTCTATTACATATATTTGGGTGAAAATAAAATTGTATCTCTATCTATAAAAGGCAGGATGTGTGTGTGTGTCTGTGTAACAAATGCACAGCCGCAATTTTCGACAGATTTGCACCAAAATTTACATGCACATGCTCCAAGTTGGCAAAAAGGCCAAGACTGACTTTGCATTTCCCAACTCCCATTGATAGTGGAAATAATCTATTTTTTCATGCTTCTACAGCAGTTTTCATGTAGTTTGCGGCCATTTTCTACTGGCCAGAGTGAGAGCCAACAGCTGACTGACACGAATGTTAACTAGCATGCTAGCATGCAAAAAAAATCGATAGCTGCATTTGTCACAAGTGGAAAAAATTTAAATCTGCATGGCACTTTACTCCAATTGGCTCATTTGCTTGCTTAAATTCAACGTTGATTCTGATTCCGCAGAACTGGGTTGGGTGTGAAAAACTATTTGTTGTTAACATTCTTTTTTCATTTGGTTTTTCCTTTTTTTTTTTAGTCCTTTTTTAAAGCTGATCGTATTGTGTTCATTTTGTTTAGTTCTTTTTTCATAACAGATTTAATGCTTAGTATAGAGCTTAGAAAAAATTTGCAGTGTGAGATAGGCAAGAAGTAAGGCATGTAGCAATAACAGCATGGAAAAGGGCAAGGAAGTGCAAAAATATTTTAAGTCAAGTGATAGTGATTGCTGTATGAGTCTTTACGATTTTTTAATCAGGCACGGGCAATGCTGGGTTATGTTGCTAGTTTAAACTAAATTTGAAATGTTATTAATAAGAATAAAATAATATTATATTTATTACTGAAGATACAGTAATTGTAGCACAAGGCCAAAGGGGAAGTGGTGAAAAGACAGGTCTCTGCTAACTATCCTAGTCAATCACAATCATAACCCATTCATCCAATATAATTTATCCATTTACCACAAAAATGCATCCCTCACCACAATAGCACATTCACAGGGGACCGAAAAAACACCACAAGGTGTAAAAATCATAGCATTAATGTTATTAATAAAAATAAAAGAATATACACACATGACAAAAAAAATTCAAGTCTTGGTATAATATTATCATTGATAACAGAGTGAGTAACACATGTTGCTGTGTGTAATTTGTTTCCAATTTATTCATTTGAGTATACAAAATATTAAATAAAAGAAGTATATTCATTCTCCAGAGAAAAATAATTATCATTGATGTTTCCTGTTTCTAAAGCAAAAGATGTTTACACATTTGATCCTCCCTAGTGAAAGTTGCTAATGGTTTAAAAAGCTGACAAGGTCACCTTCAATGACAAGTTACAAAATACAGGAAACATTGTACCTAATCATGGTTTATGTATATGGTTATGCAGAAGAGTGTGTGAGTGAACAAGTGAGAATGAAAATTAATTTTATTTTCCTTATGAAATTAAGTGTGCTATTATGAAAGCCAATCAGTTTGCCCATGGCTGTTGTTAACCAACATGCATTGGGCAGCACCTCAATTTCCAACATGCATGAAGGTGACTTGCAGGTACTATAATGGATATTGTGGAATCTTGAATTTATCAATTTGATTGCAAATTTCAGCTCAGTAACTTGCATTCAATTTCACACACATGCTTTTAGAAAAGCCTTGAACTCATCACTTCTCTGCTAGGTTTCTGTTAAATAGAAGGGTGGATTTGGCTCTCTCTAGCTTTGGACGGCAAACAGTCTAAGAGAAGGGAAACTAAATTTAAACTGTGAAGAAGACAATGTGGTTTGGTTTGATTTACAGCATATCAACCTCAATGGGTTATTTAATGCCAACATATCTTTTATTACTGGTAATATTTTCTTTCAAAATAAACTATTGTTGGTAATCTCTTTTTTTTTTTTTCTAAAAATGTCATGCTGGTAATAATTTTTTTTACAAAGTATTTCTGGTATGTATTAAAACCTATTTTTACACTTTCATAGTGTTTTGATCCCCGTTTGAGTGTCAACTATTTTCCTATAGCTAGGACCCTAACAGGTGCTACCACCCCAGGTCAGGGTGGACCTGGGAATGCCAGCAATTAAGAGGCGGTTCCACACTCCTCAAAACCTCCTGATCAGAGGCCCTGCTGCTGGACGTAGTTTATCGTCTTACCCAGGACACAGATGTAGTTTACTGTCATACTCAGGAGAGGAAGACAATGTGGAGTTAATCCACTTACCTCCCTAAAAATATCCACCAGAGAACATTTTCTAAGACAATAAAGACAACGTAATATATTCTATCATCCGCCTTCTCCTGTTTTCCTGAGACAAGCTAGGATGTAGGTCTATCATGTAATCACATTACCCATTGGGAAATATGCATACATACACACATGTATGCAAATTCATTCAACTCATTTTCTCTAGGATGTATTCACTTGTCTTTAAATGTCTTCATGCATTTCATTGTATTATCACATACATACAAAATCATTGTCTTTGTTGCTCGCAACAATCTAAGCTTTTGTCTTGTTAATAATGCAATATCATTTGTTTGTATATATATATATATATATATATATATATATATATATATATTGGTTTTAGTTGTTTCTTTTCATTTAATTACATGGACTCACATACTGAGTCCGCCATTTTGTTGTGGGATAAATATACCAAGAGTCATGCGTTTCCCCAACTCAAACATTAATGTACATTCTGCCCACAACAGATTGTTGACCCTGATGTGATCTTTTGTTTCTCCTGGACACAAAAAAAACACACAATCTGTATAAACAGACCCATGCATCATTCAGACACCTTTTTCAAACCGAGAGCTGGTGAATAACAACTTCGATCAACTTCTTTACCTCCCTTATCATGCATGGCAGGCACTAAAAACCTCTAACAAGATTAACGTGCAGTTACAAAATTTGTGATTAGAACCAACAAACAGAAAAATCACAAATTTCAAAACTTTAAAGCTAGTCTACATGACACAAGATGTTCATCAAGTCAGGAAATAGATTTTTTTTTGGCAACACGTGTGACCCAAAAATGAAATAAAAATCTCTAATCGCCAGTGCAATTACTACTATGATGGACCAGTCAGCAGGCAGACAATGCATCTCATCTCTACTGTATTTTGCTTGACCCTTTCCTTCCCTCAGGCTATTACACTTGACTTTACCTCAACCGGCAGACATCATGAAAATTCTTTTTTGCCAAAATGAATTTTCAACTTTATACAACACTGTTTCTCCCGGGCTAAACAGATAAAGTATGAAATGACTCCAAAGGTGACTCACTGACCTTTTCACTCAAAGATGTTAACATGAACAAACTGAGAAATCTACAAGTTCAATTTAAATTTAATAGTACACGGAAGATAAATGCAAAAAAAAAAATCAACAATAATAGCAGATATCTCAAAATTCTTGCAAACATGTATTTGACTTGGGGTAGCAATTCCACAACATCAGCTCAACAACAACATCAATTGCTGCTTCTTCTATTAAGATTTTGTGCACCATCATCATCCACACACAGGAATCGTCCAAACAAAATCAATTCAACATGGAGCATTGGAAAATAACAAAATTTTAATACCAAATGCGGAAATTCTACACTACCAAACTATTTTCTAGGATGTGTTATGACTCTGACCCACTAAAGAATTATAAGCACCCTGATGACACAGCACTTTACACAAGTATTTTTTTGTCAACATGTTTACACATAGACATCTCAGCCACACTGTCCAACACCTTTTCCTTCAATCCTACCAAGGACAAAAAACATACACAAACTGTATGGGCAGCATAAAATCTCCCCATCTGTGGGTAGTATTGAGCAGTTACTCCACTTACCTGCCTAAAAATCCACCAGGGTAACACTTTCTAAGACTATAAATACACTGCAATATTTTCTCCCCTTCTCCTATTTCTCTTTGATATGCTAGGATGCAGGTCTATTGTGTAATTGTGTTTCCCATTGGGAAATGCATATGCAAACACACACACGTATGTATTCCACTTCATTTTCTCTAGGATTTATTCACTAGTCATTAAATATCTTCATGCATTTTATTGTTTTGTCACATACATACAATATCATTGTCTTTGTTGCTCAGAACAATGTAAGCTTTGTCTTGCTCATAATACATTATCATTTGTTTGTGTATATATATATATATATATTGGTTTTAGTTGTTTCTTTGGATTTTATGTGGACTCACATACCAAGTCCACCATTTTACTGAGGGATAAATATACCAGTAGACACATGTTTCCCCACTTCAAACACCAATGTACATTCTGCCTGCAACAACAAGAAGGAGCTACTTCACTATCTTCACCAAAGAATGCATTGCAATTCACAAATAAATGAAAGAAATCTAGAAAGTCATGACTGTCCATTTTCTGAAATGATATGACATATTTAAAATATACAGAGAGTTTGTCCTGTATGTACAATACCAAACAATCACTAACATGGCAACCCAAATATGTACGAATAAATGACCGGCATTAGAATAAACTTTGGAGCAACAACTATTCTGCTGGAATAACATCGGCTTTCACAAGTAGAGGTATAGCGTCAAGAAGAATAGTGTAAAAATTGCTGCAGTTTGTCTGAGATCAGAAGCATGTCATGAAACATTAAGAAGATCTACTATCCATTTAACATCAAGACAGTATTCAAAAGCAATTTCCTTCTTTTCCCAGAAGAAAACATGACCAAAAACTGTGAATATTCAATTTAATACAGTTGTGGCTATGCATACAGATGTAAAACAAGCCACCCATGAAAAGTCAAGCTTGAGTAACATCAAAATCTAATAAAACAGAATGATGATGAAATCAGTTACAGCTGATCATGTGTGAAAGGAAAATGGCATGTTCACCAAAGGTGTGGAATGAAGTCAGAAAAATTTATAAAGAAAAACAATATGATAAACAATTGAAAGAACTACCACACATGCTAGGCTCTAATAACCTCCTCAGTAGACCCAGCATAACAATAACCTTTTAATTAACAAAGAAACAACCTGAAACTTTCAACCCAAAATTTCCACTACCTAATTTCATATAAACAGAGAAGCAACATTAAGCTTAAACATCTAAATTTCCACCACCAAATTGTCTTCCAGGAGAACTATCCTAGTAAATAAAAGTATTAAATAAACACACCAAGTTACTTAGCAGTTGTGTGTTTAATCACTGATTTGGGTAGGTCATATACTCTGGTTTAGTAGAAGATAAAAGCAATATATCAAGGATGAATTAAAGTTTTAGAATTAAGAGATATGACAGATCTTCTAACATAGATAGCAAAATAAGAAAAGTTTTCGCCTTGTGTATGAAATAGCATGTTTGGATTGACATTCCCAAAAAGTTACAAACTACGATAGATTCATGAAGAAGTTTGAAAGCACATTGTCTAAAATCTTGTGAAAATAATAACCAATATAATGAGATTAGTCCAAATAAATTAACGTATATTAGTTCCTCACCTCGGTACTCGAGACAAAAAAATGTTCCATATCATTACAACATTATTTAGGATAAAAACTGATGTTTAGATATTTTTTTTATATAGTCTTTTGGTATATATTTCCTTATGAGACAAATTGAAGAAAACATCTAAAGAAACAAACAAATATTCAGTGTCTCTCCTTTCTGGCACCCACCAGTAAAATATCTCTGTTGATACAGCATGACATCAAAATAATCATTTTACATATGTTTTCCTTTTTAAATATTTATAAGATAAAATCAAAGCAAAACAAATACTACATTATGAAAGCTGAATTAAAACTATTCTAGACCCAACACAGTGCAGGAGCAGAGCTAGGTTAAATTGAACAGAAATTGTTCTGATACCATTTTCTCATAAACATGTCATTAGTGTTAGGGTCAAGATAAGGTTTTCAGATATAATGTTTCTAAATATATGACTCCACATGTGTCACTTCTCTTCCTTTCTAAGAAGTACTTAAGGTAACAAAAGTGTGTGGTCATTATTTCCCTCTTAATGTCTTTTACTGGAACTGTGTTGCCAATTTTGTTTTGGTTTGAAAAATTTATTTCCTGACTTGTTTCCACTGATATTTTTCTTCTTGAGAGACAAAATCCAAAATTTTATCTGATGCTACTTTTCTTCTGATAAGGAATTAGTGCTAAATAAGATCTCTGAATGATTCAACAGAAAATGACACAACAAACCTGATATGAGTCAAAACTAGATTCAACATTCATGAAAATTCATTTAGAAGTAGCTGGAAAATAGTCTGCGGAAAATTATGTTTCAAAACAAATGAACAAGAAAAAAAAAAGAATTGAAATTGTATGAAAGGCTTATTTAACAATGATATAAAAGAAATACTTGATTTCATGCACTTTCAAAATGGTTGGAAAAATCACCTGATGGTATGTGTTCTGGTTTCAAGTGAGGTGTTCTACTTTAAAGAAGTTGATGAGAATGGGAGCTGATGACAAGAACTAAAAATTATGCATAATTTTGATTAAAATATTTGAATGCGTGATGTAATATATTAGACACAAATTGGATTCAATTTGGCTTTTGGATTTTAATATGTTTGACATTATAATTTTATTATAGTAATACCAGATGTAGTTTTTCTGATACATACAAAGCAAACAAAAAGCAAGTTAATTTGGCCATGTATGGAAAGAATTTGAACAATATGGAAGTAAAACAAAAACTAGAAATTAATATCAATTTTTTTTTATATTATAATGATATTAATATCAAATTTTTTTTATATTATAATGAATAATATGAATAATAATTATCTAAGAAAATCAAATAAAAAATATCTTCGGTTCAAAATTTAGTATAGGGTGTCCTTTGTTAATCTGGTTCTCTGTGATCTGGCAACTTCCATAATCTTTTATGTCTTGAAACTGTTGCCATTAAGTTCCAGATCTGGCACTGTAGCTCCTTCATTTTCAAACTGATGCTTGAACTGCCATGTGTAAAATTAATTTACCCCAGTTTAAAAACGAATCCAAGAATTCAAAATCTGACAACTTGTAATGTTTTATTATATCATAAAATTAGATGTCTGTTTATTAATGTTTTTCTGAATTAAATTATTTCTTAATGCTACTGATTAAAAAGCCAACAAGTTTAATTTGTAAGAACATAACTTATGATATAAATTGGTATAAAAATATATCATTCTATTTCCATATTAGTTTCTGTCTTTTGGCCTTTTTAAATGGTCATTCAACAGCGACAGTGACAAGGTTTTCAGATAAAAAATGTACAAATATATAAATATATTCAGAGGGAATTAATTACATTTTTCATCTTCTATATGTTGTGTTGCTTCAGATTGTGGGTGATCATGGCTCTCCACATTTTAGTAATTATATACTGAAAGAAAAGTTTTATGTGCAATGGATTATTTTGCCATTTAACTAAAAATAATGTTATTTTCATTCTATAATTTTGAAAAGATTTATTATTCTTCCAAGAACTCTAACAGTTTATTGCATTCTTTAAGCTTTTTATGCTGGTACCATCATGTTTTCATCAATTCATTCTTCATGTCTACAGAATGTATGGAGACAGTATTAAGTTGACTACAGTTACTTCCCTTGACTGGATAGGCAGAGAGTGACACACAGGAAAGTGATTGGTAAGGATATGCTATTTATTCAGACAAGCAGCAGTTTCTTTCAGTTACTATCATTTTAATGGTCAATAGAGAGGATTCTATTATGACCGATTTAACAATTGATAGCAGAAGAGCAATGTTTTAAATTGAAGGACCTCTGGATTATTGTCCTAACATTCTTCTCATGCACTAATCTTCTTTGTTTTTTTTAAACAGAGTATTCAGTCATATAAATGAAATTTATGCTAAAAAACAACAACATGATGGCAAATACACAGATGATACTAACCTATTATGCCAAACTTTGCAGTAATTCATGTGACACAGACAATTCCATACTTTACATGCAGGATTGTTCTCAATTCCTTTCTTTGCTGAACAAAGAAATCAACACTGAACTGACTCATACATTTATCAGCAAGGATCATGCAGACCCCGCTGTGTAAGTTTTCTCCCTCTCCAGAAAAACAAACTGAAATCAATAGTCTGGACAGTTCTTGGGATCATTTTTCTTTGACATATGAAAGCCTTTCAGTTGAAATTCAAAACCAGTTTAATATCAAACTCTGCTACCAGTTGATTCATTTTTTAGTCACTTCACCACAAGCAAGGCAACTAAGCTACTAAGACACAAGGGGGAGTTATTGAGCGTGAAAGAATCTAAAAAACCTTATTATGGGGCAAAAACAATAAAAGAACAGAAATTAAGAAAGCATGATAATGCTTGACATTGCATTTAAATTTTTGAAGATTAAACTTGACAGTAAAAAAAGAAGCTGAAAGAAAGTTCCACAAACAAAAACTGTGATAGAAGAAACTGCTAGCATAGAACATATGGTTACATCTATCAATTTCAACTGTAAAATGATGAGGTCCTGCTGCCAATCTAGTACTGGACTTAAATTCATAGTTTCTAGATACCCTAACCAGAACAATCACCATGAAAGTATTTATAGGAAAAGCACAGGGAAGCTACATTATGAGATGCCAGGTAGGGCCAATGATATAGCAGATTCTTCTTCGGATTTTATCAAGGGTCTCTAAATATATAGCAACCACATCAGCCTATATGTGACAGTAATATTAAAAGCACAGACGAATAGTAGAATTATAAATACGTAAGATAGGTTCGTATGAGAAAAACCATCTAGCATGACATAGTGAACCATCTTTTCTAGCAGCAAAGCTAGCCATTGAAGTTAAAATAGGAATGCATTCCCTGCTGAACATGAACAAAATAAAACAGTTACTACACACTCATTGCAAGTTCTACAGAAGAAAATAATGCTGAAATCAATAATGTCTCTATTGAGCTTTACATTACTTGCCACGTTTAAACTATGAAGCAACATGTGGAAAAGAAAATATAAAATACAGCAGCAAAAATAAATGACAATTCTTAGTAGATTGAAAAGTTAACCTGAGAGTGATGTGTGAAAGTATATTTTTAATCAGCTTGTGAAAAAGCAACCATGTTGGATTTTTTTTATTAGCTTTCAAGTTAACTCCCTTTAATATCTTTTTTTGCTGATTAATTTTACCAATTAATCTAAAATGGAAAAAGAAATTCCACCACTATTAATATTACTCAATAATTATGTTTGAAATTTTTCATTTTATTATGCAAATAGCTACAATTTATTTTTAGCCTTTACATTTCAAACATCTTTCTACAAAAAAAAAAATAACAGTCTGTGTTCAGGAGTGTTTTTGTCATGCTTTTTCTTTTTTTTTTAAAGATGAAAGCAAGACATCAATTATTCACTTACATAAGTAAACGGACAATTTTGTATGCAGAAAACATACTGTTTAACCGTCTAAGAAAATTATACCCATGAAAGGTGGTAGTTTGCAGAATGAACATTATAGATTTGTTATTTTGAAGGATTGATTGGTAAGAAACAGAGAGAAAACAAGGTAAACAATTTAACTATTTGTATAAGGGTATGGGCAATCATGTCTCTTCACAGCTTCCTGTCTGTTCTTTCTTTCAGCAATGCTTGTTCCTTTATGACTCCTCTTCCACTTTCTTCCCTCAATTTATACAAATGTTTCAAGTAGGTTACTAAATGAGTTTTATTGTTTCTCTTACCTTCGATGTGTTCTATGGGTGTTAAATTCTCCAAACTGTCTTTCCTTTTTTAAACAGTACCCCCCCAAAGAAAACAAGGCAGTAATGTCACTAAATCACAAGG
This sequence comes from Acanthosepion esculentum, assembly GCA_964036315.1. Lineage (NCBI taxonomy): Eukaryota > Metazoa > Mollusca > Cephalopoda > Sepiida > Sepiidae > Acanthosepion > Acanthosepion esculentum. The sequence goes on from OZ038475.1 coordinate 129,666,137, forward strand.
GGGTACAAGAATTAGGGACAGAAACAATAATGATGCAGAAAGAGAAGAGAGTAATCAGGATGACAGTAGATAGAAATTAACATTGTATTCAAATTTTTGCAGATTAAACCACAGGTGAGACGTGTAAGAGAAGAAACTGTTAGCATAGAATTTATGGCTATGTCTAGCCAGCTAAGCTGTAAATTCATGAGATCTCAATGCCAGTCTAGTGCTGCACTTAAATTCAAAAACTTTAGGTACTATAGCAAAGAGACCATCCAAACAATTAGAATGAAAGTATTTATAGAAAAGACATAGAGAGGCAACCTTACAGCAGGGGGAAAGTGACTGGAGCTGAGCTGCCAGATCAGGACCAATAATATTGCTGACACTCCTTTGGATCTTATCAAGAAGCTCAGGGTAAATAGCAGGAGCACTGGACCATATGTGGCAGCAATATTCTAAGCAAATGGTAGACTTACAGATATTTAAGATAGATTTTGGAGAGAAAAATTGTCTCACCTGACATAGAAAACCAATTTTCTTAGCAGCTGACCTAGCAATGGATTCAGTATAGTCTTTCCACTTCATATCAGCAGAGAACATGAGCCTGAGAAGGCATGATGATTCACTTTCCTGGAGGTTAGCATCAGTCATATTAATGGAAGGCAGCATAAGTTCTCTCAAATGATTAACGGAGAGAAGTCTAGTTTTGGAGGCATTAAAGTTAATAACTCATCTTTTGCCCAATTAACGACAGACTTGTGGTTGTTTTGAACTTCAGCAGCCATGTTGACCTTGTCAGACTGACAAGCCTTACTAATGAGGCAGGAGTAAACTGTTGTATCAGCCATGTAGATAACAAGTTGAGAGCTGATGTCATTAATGAGGTCATAAATGAAAATAAAACACAGTAGGACCAAGGATGGAGCCCTGGAGGACACCTGCATTACTACAAAAGGATCTGGATGAGTGGCCATTCAGGATAACTTTCATTTCACGATTTGATAGGAAAAACTAGATCAGTTCAAAAAAGTGTCCAAAGAAACTAACTTTTTAGCTTGTGGAGAAGACCTTAATGCCAGACCCTGTCAAAGGGTTTTGAGATGTCCAGTGCTACAGTGCAGGTTTCACTGTTTTATAGACTCTTTCTGCAATTATTATCAGTACATCAACAATTGATCCGGAGAAACTAAAGCCATATTGCTTGTCTGAAAGAAGGCTCCGTGATGCGAGATGCTTAACTAATTTAGCATTGATTAAGGCTTCTAGGAGTTTCTCAAAAACAGGTAGGAGGCTAATAGGCCAATTGTTGGAAGGCTCACCAGAGTTCTTAAAAACTGGAACAATAGATGATGACTTCCAGCAGGCAGGAAAGTAGGAGGCAGCAAGGCATTTATCATAAAGTTTTAGAGAGAACAGGAGCCAGTTCAGCAGCACACTTCTTAATGACTATTACAAGGATACCATCAGGTCCACATGCTTTAAGGGGATCTAGGTTAGAGATAATAGCAGAAACCATGGAAGCAGTTATATGCATATGACTCAACAGAGACTCAGTTCTAGGAGAGAAGTTAGGCAGTGATATACTGGATAAGTCAAGAGTAGAGTTTGAGAAGAATTTGTGGGCAAAGCATTCAGTGGAGGATGATAACAATTATATTAATTGAATGATTTGTCACAAAGACTGTGTACTCACACAGGCTTCACTAATCTCACCTAACTTTTCAGCATCTTGGCATCACACGTCCACCAGCCCATCCAACACCTGATAGGTATCGATTTCAGCCATGAAGAAGGGTGTACATCAAACTCCACTAATGGCTTATCTGCTCCAGACCTATCTTCTGACCTCAACTGTGACCTTGGCCCACCAACCCAAGAAATTGGTTAACTCCCAGTTTCACTGAAAACACCCTTAAGCCTAACTGCTTTCCTCACCAGCAGCAACTGAAGAACCATACATGAACAATTTTTGCTAAATTTTAAACAACTATGTATATATTCTGAATTCTGATGGATACTCACAGTTAAAAAATTAATCCATGTTTGTTCCTTTCCTTTGCAACCAAATGCTCACTATAAGAAACATATTCATACAATTTGTCATGGATGATCTATCGAGCCTAAAATCTTAACATGCACCTTGTTTAGAGCTTTTCCATAGATATTAGATATCACACCGATTACCCAAATTGAAATTTTCTACAAAATAACTTGAAGATGCTTGCTAGACAATAGAAACTCAACGTTAACGCAACCAAATGCAAATCACAAGTGAAAGTGATAAAATTATAACAGACGGTAAAGATGTTGGAAATATTTAAATTTTTGACTTTCAAGGATCAGATATCCCAATTATATCTGATGATATTAAGGAAAGAATAGCTTGTAGGTGAATTATAACTCTGCGTAAATAATTATGAACTCCCTAACATTTATATATACAAAAATGTAAAAATTAGAAACAACAAGATGTTTGGTTTGGTTTTTGTTTTATGGCATATCAACCTCAATTTTTATTGCTGGTAATATGTTTTTCTTCAAAAATCTATTTCTGGGAATATTTTTCCTTGAAGAAATCTATAACTTGTCATATTTTTTTCAAAGAATGTATAACTGTTTGTATTTTTTTTTTTTTTTTTTAAGTATTGCTGATAATTTTTCCTTCAAAAATTATTGCTGGTAATAATTTTTTTATCACAAAGTATTTCTCGTATTAAAACCTATTTTTACACAACTTTGGGTGTTAACTATTTGCCCATAACTGGGACCCTAACAAGTGCTACCACTTCGGGTCAGGGTGGACCTGGGAACACCAGTAATTAAAAGGTGGTTCCATGCTCCTCAAAACCTCCAGATCAGAAGCCTTGCTGTTGGACGTAGTTTATCGTCTTACCCATGACGCGGATGTAGTTTATCGTCATACCCAGGATGAAAACAACAAGATGTGGAAACAACAAAATGAGTATTATTTATTATTTCATTGTTATGTGGTGTTGGAGGCACAAGAGACAGTAATACTGCGTAAATTTGTGAGTTTGGGGTTAAATGTAATTCAAATATGGATTGGAATCTGACAGAAAAAAATAAAGTATAAATAAAATTAATATTGTCTTTTTGGTATGTTGTGTTTATAGATACGTGTAATGATTGTCCAGATAATTTAGAAAATACAAGAAGTGTGTGGAGTTTTCTTAACGCAAATTTTTGTTGAATGCTAAAAGATAAATATCTGTCTATATTTCTGAGATGAATTATTGTAACTACTTACATTATTTAAATAGTTTGGATTGTTTTAATCAAAGACACATTGCCTAGTGGATAAAAGCATTGGTTGAAATAAGCCAGTAACTTGACCCAAAGAATTGTTACTTAAGTACCTGGCCACAGCAGATGTGAACAAAACTTGGAGAGTTAAATTAAAGAGAAATAACTGAAATTGTGATATCAGGAAGAGGCATGGTATATGGAACTAGAACAATCTATCCCAGTGGATGAAATAAAGAGTTTGGTCTGAAATTCCAATCACCTGACAAAGGCTGGAGCATACAACGGCTGAAACGTTGTGAATATGACAACAAAGATGAGGACAACAGTCTGAACAATTTAAATAAAAGATATACATTACTATTATGGCCTGAAAAAAGAAAAGGAGATGACATTTTCCTTGACGCATGAAAAAAAATGAAGAAAGATCTGGGACAAAAAAGACATTCAGTACAATATAAAGTCTAGGTACTACTTCAGGCCGATCATCCCCATAATCGATGTATCTCTGAGAAACCGGGACACTGGGAAGAAATGGACATACAAAAGGTCTCACTCTTTAAAAATAACTGCCTCAGAATAATGGCTGGGGAAAATATCAGAGAGAGAAACAGAATGGCTACCATAAGGAAAAACAGATGCAAAGACAGACATAATTATCCTGAATAGAAGAAGGAGGCAGTTAAACTAGGTTGGTCCGACGAAGAGAATTAAGATTTGTGTAAAGATCCTATACAGACAAGTTTCTTGCAAAAAGTCCCCATGGTTGACAGGCTAAGTGATGGAAAGTCGAATTCAGAGAGGACCCTGGAATGCCACTTTTGACACTTGAAAAGATTGCCTTGGACAGGAAGAAATGGAAAAGTTGTGTAGACAAGAACTATTCAGGAATCTCTTTGAGATTATGCAACTAAGAAAGACTTAAAAAAGAAAATGGTAAACAAGAAAAAATCAAAAACAAAGATAAACAGCAAAGTTTATCTAGATCTATTTTTGTTGCATTTCAGTAAAAAAAACTGAAGATATAGCAATGTATATAATATTTATAAGTCTACCATTCCTCCTTGCTTTGAATATTGCTGCCACATATGGTCTGGTACTCCTGCTATATATTTAGAGATTTCAGGGTTGATTATTTGCCCACAGCTGGGACCCTAACAGGTGCTACCACCCCGGGTCAATTAAGAGGTGGTTCCACACTCCTAAAAACCTCCTGATCAGAGGCCTTGCTGCTGGATATACTTTATTATCTTTCTCAGAACGCAGATGTAGTTTATTGTCATACCTTGGATGGCCTATTCAAAGGGGTGTGAAAGGTATGATAGGTAAACCTACTACACTTATATTCAAGAGGGGTTGGTTACATTCACTTATGTGCAAATAGTCTTGGGAAAGGAGTGAATTTATCTCTTCTCACATCTATAGGATGAATAATAGTGTTTGTATCAGGAAAAATGTTAATTGCTATCTACTGTCCTCCTGATTACTCTTTTGTTCTGGCCCCTTAGCAATGTTTCCTCAACTAGTAATCTTTGTGTATTAGTGGCTTTAATGCCTTGGATGGGGTGAACTTGATTAAAAAAGAACTCTCCAAAAACTTTTAATGCTCACAAAAAAAAAATTATTATTTTTACAATCCAGAATATGTTACACGTTTAAATAAACCCGAAAGGTTTGATAAGCTGTAAAAACCAATTATCAATCTTGACCAAGCCAAAAATATTTCAGCATAGTCATGTGTGTGTGTGTGTGTGAGACAGAGAGTGAGTGACAAGGTGATGCTCTCATGCCTTCAGGTTTTTCCAGATGTCTATTGATTTGTGTAACCTTCTGAAAATTTCAAACTGAACCCTTTGTTTAATCTATGGAAGTAGATTGTTCTTATTTGGCTGCCCATGTTCAGGAAGGTCTTGTTTTGTTTTTTATTTAGTGCCGCACAATTATTGCTAGACCTTTTCTACTGAATCTGAGTCTGTAATACTTAGCACTGGGACTGAACCCACAATTACTCTTTTACCCAATTCACAAATCAACACTTTAATCTATTAGACAAATGGTTCTCAACTTTCTTTTATTCAAGGAGCACTTGTAGAGTAACTAAAACTCAGGGGGGTGCACTTCAAATTTTACTAGGGAAAGATTATTCAAGAAATTAGAAAATAGAAGTCTTCTAAAATAAGCATTTATTTTTAAGACATTACAGTGTATATTTCAGTATGCTTTTTTGCGAAACCCATGCTTGTTGTGGTTTGGCAATATTTTGAATGTTGGGTTTTATATGTGATGAACGTTAGGCCTAATACGTGAAGATCAGTGGTACAGTAAAGGTACATTTAAAGGTATTCATAAAGAATTTTCTCTTTTTTTTGTTTTAGAGAGACTCAAGCTTTTAAAAAATAAAGATTTTTTTTAAATATATAAATAATTCTTATTATTCAGACTGTTATCCTCATCTATATTTCTGTATTCACAATGTTTTGACCTTTGTACACTGTCTTTCTTCAGGTGATTGGAATTTCAAACGGAACACTATATTTTATCCACTGGGGGAGGGGGGGTAGATTATTCTAGTTCCACGTGCCATGCCTCTTCCAGATGTCTCGGTTATTTCACTTTAACTCAACTCACCAAGTGTTGGTTCATAACTGCTGTGGCCTGTAGCCCAGTGACTAGACCCAAAGTGTTGTGAATTCAATACCAGGCCACAGCAGTGGTGAACCAACACTTGGAGAGTTGAGTTAAAGGGAAATAACTGAAACATCTGGAAGAGACATGGCACACAGAACTAGAACAATCTAACCTGTTGGACAAAATAAAAGGTTTGGTTTGAAATTCCAATCACCTGAAGAAGGCCGGAGTGTACAACAGCTGAAACATTGTGAATATGGCAATGAAGATGAAGATAACAGTCCGAATAATGTAAATAATGCAAGTAATTATAATACCTCATCTCAGAGATATAAACAGATAAAAATAATTCATAAATTACTCTTCTATTAACTTTCAATGCACATGGCTATCTTTCAGGGTGCATTAGTGCACCTGGGCACACCAAATGAGAAATGCTATACTAGACTATTGTCACATGAAGTTGGAAGTTGCAATGGTTGAAACATTGTGATAATAACAATAATGAGGTCATCAGACCCAATGAAAATAATGCATTTAATAAGTAAAATAATATTTTATAATTAGTACATAGCATTAATATTGATGAGTAGTGATAATAAAAACTATCCTTTTACTTGAAAATATATTTACCCATTTCCAAATGACTTATTTTATTTTAACGTCTATTAACTTGTATCATTACTTGAGAGTAGATCATAAAATATGAAGAAAAATAAGTATTACTCATCTGTGAATTGAAATTTTATTTTATTGCTGACATTAAGCATCTAACAACTTCTCTTGAGTGGAAGCTAATAATTGTTTAATTTGTAAGGATTTTCAAATATTCTTCAGGAAGAGATTTTGAAAATATCTCACTGCCTAGAATTTGATGAAATTTTCAGAATCTGTTTACATCATGGCAGAAATATTAACATGCCACACTTGGACTAAAATGAGATTTGTCTTTGGTTGATAGTTCTAGGGGATATATATTTGTCTCCCTATATGAAGCATTATCCTACATCTATATAAATAGATGTGAATGTCAGTGTGTCACATTTTTTCGACTTTATTCCAACATATCATTCTATTTTAGAATAAGGCTAACTCAATGAGCAAATTAACATCATTCCAATCTGGATCCAGACCTACAATCCTGAAATTATGGATTCCCAAGTTTTCATTACTCTGATTGTTTTTGGCAATTTTCTCAGTGATTTTTGTGATGAATTTTTGTATGATAATTTTTATAACTTGGAAATAAATTTGGGAATAATTGAACTTAACTGCAAAATCCAGGGAAAGTCACCTATGAAACAAAAATAATTGTTTGTACAGAAAGTAATGACCTACATACATCAAATTGTTTTCAAATTAAGTGACAGCAGAAGAATTATCATTGAACTTTTAAAGGTAAGTTTATATATTAATGTAATATTAAAAAATGCCAGGATCAATTTTGAGTTCTTCTGTAGTTTATTGTTGCCTATCCCATATGGCAGCAGTATGCTTCACAAAAAGAAATCTTCACCAATAGAGCGCCAGATTGTAATCAAAAGAGCAAAGACTGCAGCAAGGAAAAGAAAGTCCCATGCAAATGAAAACCCAGATCAAATAGCAGCCAGGAGAGCTTCCAGTGCTGAGAATGTGCAAAAATTTAGGTACTCTCAAACTCTTGAACAAGCCTAAGGCCCAATCAAGAGCTCTCCAGAAAAGCTAACTTAAATGCCGCCCAATAAGGCGGCTTTTAAGCTAGTTATTTATACTTGCACTCAGGTCCTCATCCTTGATGTCATATCAAATAGAGTGGCTGTAATTTTTTATAATTTGTTTATAATGTTCTTTACACTTTTCAGTAATGAAATACTTTATCACAGAATGTTCACAACCTAAATTAACAAGAAGAAATTTCATGAATATTTATAAAAAGGTGTGTTTGGAATAAGAATGTTCCAGATGGATATTTCTCCCAAAGAGAAATAATTATCCCAGCTTCTCTATTGAAAACTCAAAATTGTCTACTTTGACAGAGTCTATCTTTACAAGTGCAGGGGGCAAACTTATCAAATGTATTGGTACATCTATTTTTGGCACTTCACTTTAACTTATTTTGATTAGTGATTTTGATTGATTGCATAAGGTTATTAAGTGTATTCCTTTCAATAAAATTTTTGATATTATTGTGTAGTGGAATTGGGAGTAAGGAAAAAAAAATCTAATCAGCCATCTTTGAAAACTTGATGCCTCATAAGTTCTAAGAGTGTCTGTATTAATCTTCACCGAATCTACAGTTAAATTATCTTAAAAAAATGAATGAAGATTGTAGGTTTTAGCAAGGACCATCCTCCTTTGAAACTTGTGGATTGGTGCTACAAAATCAAAAACAAGGAACAGTACCAAATAACATAAACAACATCATTTGGGGACTTTCAACAGCAACTAAAGTGGATAGCACATGTAACTTGAAGAAAAATAATGATATAATCAAGGGGTTGAATTTCCACTTTACTTCAAACAAAAGGTTAGGAAGGAAACACCCATTAATGCTAGAAAGAGCAATGTTTGTAGACTGGTGAAACCTATTTGACTGAAATATTGTTTTAATAGAAAGATTTTATAAATTTAACTCGAAAGTAGCATTGGCTGCTCAGTCAATAAATGCTAAATGCTTCCATTCCCATGTTAGAGGTATTTTCAGCAATAACTATTCATAGTGAACTGCTAAAGGGGATCGATGAGAAATGAGGGAATAATTGCATAGGTTTTATGGATATATATATATATATATATATATATATATATATATATATATTCATTTTTTCAACCAATATTTCCCTTAATAAAATGCATTTGCAATTTAAACAGCCTTAATTTCACTTTATTGTTACCTGGTCAATTAAGCTAATATATTCTTAATAAAAATGAAAGAAAATAAAAAACCTAAAATCTTTAATGTAACCATATAGTTGCTTCAAATTGGGAGCTTTTGAAAATATGTCATAATGTTGAGTTTTTGATTTTTTATAGACATCAACTATTTTCAAGGTTAAACAACAATGATACTGCAATATCCAATTTCAAGAAGAAATATATTTCATTACCAGTCATTTTATTTGTATAACAGTATAAGTATATTTGTATGTTAGATACAAGGACATGTGTGTATGATTAAATAGATTGTGGCTTGAAATTAGAAAGTTGAGAGCCAAGTTCAAATTCACTTATGTGTAAATACCCTTGGAATCCATCACTTCTCCCTCCAGGTATGAGCTAAATAGCAGGACACACTGGGTTTCTATAGCCTCAGTTGGCAACCATTCTAGAAATGGTGATTCAATAAAATCGTCCTTCTTCCAGCAGACTCTTCCTGAGCGACTCATGGGGAATCATCGACCAATGAAATTATTCAGTCATGTGAGTTAAGCATTCTGCCACAGGTGGAGAGAGCATTTACTGTCATAAATATATATGAAATGAAGATTACTACTACTAAGAAACTAAATCTTGGACAAAGTACTATATATGCTTGTATATCATGAAACTTTTGAGGACCTAATTTTGAAGCTAATTTTAAGGGAGTTGCATCATACATGAGATATAAAATTAGCATATGTTTTGGTTGTCCTGGCTACACTTTTGACCAAACTATATATCCATTTACTGTAATAAAAAATTCAGCTGTATTTAAACCAAACATTGCATGTTACATTAGTATATGCAGTAATTTTTTCAGATTACAAATAAATATAAATAGTATATGAATAGATAAAGGAACACTTATATATATCAGATAGTTTTTATTATTACGAAGATACATTATTTTTAGTGGTATATCCGAGTAGATCCCACCCTTTTTTTTTCTTAAACTGTAAAAATATCAACTGGTCAAGATTGAGGAGACCTACTAAAGAAAAATGTGCATTCTGATAGGAATCAAAACTGTACTCCATTTCACAATCAGGGAAACCACTCCTGTAACAAAAGTGTGCCATAAGCAATTAGACATTGGGAGAACATCATAAGTGACTTACTTAAAGAATGCACATTTCTTGCTGGGACCTTTTTTGAATCTATAAGCTAGCTTATTTTTTATACTTAAAATATAAACACACTAATTCTTAATTTCTATCTGAATTTCTGGAATGAAGAGTTATCTTGAAAATGTGCACTACAGTTCAAAAGTTTGAAACAACTCCCAAAATTAGCATAGGATGAACTTGAGAGAATAAGGCAAAAAAAAAAAAAATAATTGTAAAAGGGCTCTTAGAGTCATTGAAAAAAAGAATGAAATCAATTATTAAAATTATATTTTAAGAAAACTTTACAACAAAGGCTTAAGGAGGATATTTTGACAAGAGCAAAATTTAATCCTAAAATGCTTCTTTTTTTTTTGTCATAATAAAATTTCTAATAAATGACATAATACCCAGCCACCAGTTGAACAGTGGTTGAGAAAAATGACTTAATGACCAGCCACTGGTTGAACGGTGGGTAAATGTTTATAACTATTTTTATATCTACCATGAAACATTACATACCAATTATTAGCGAATGTTGACTCAGGAGCTCAGGAAGAAGGATTAAAATTGTTCAGAAATGCACGGCTCAAAGTGTTAACCATGTAAAATAATTTTCATATTTAAAATACAAAAATAATTACTTTTGGGGCCAATTTAAAAAATTATCAGGTGTGAACTTTTGAGCTGTAGCGTGTAGGATGAGGAATAAATGTGCCGTAAAAACAAAAACTAGATAATATCCCTAGACATAGAATGAGAACAGTCTATCTCCATAGATTAAATAAAGGTTTCAGTTCAGAATTCTCTGTAGGTTACTGTTATGGTCCAGGTTAGGACCAAGGAAGAACAACACAAACACAAGAGTAGAAATAACGAAGATATATTACACGGAATAATAATACAAGATGTGGAAGGTGTTAGTATGACTGTCAGTCTGGTTTGGAGTGAACTACTCTTGGCTCGACTTGATTCGTCCCTCTCTCTTGAGAGGCGTAATATACATAGTGTTAGGAAGAGTTCATTCTGTAGTTATTGGTAAGTATCCATAACAAAAAAGAAAGAAAGAAAGAAAGGCAGAGGGTTTAGAAAGAAAGAAAGAAAGAAAGAAAGGAAGGGAGAGGGTTTAGAAAGAAAGAAAGAAAAAAGAAAGACAGAATGAAAAGGAGAGAGTTTAGAAAGAAAGAAAGAAAAAAAAGAAAGAAAGAAAAGGAGAGGGTTTAGAAAGTGTTATGGTCCTGGTCAGGACCAAGGAAGAACAACATGAACACAAGAGTAGAAATAACGAAGATATATTACACAGAATAATAATACAAGATGTGGAAGGTGTTAGTATGACTGTCAGTCTGGTTTGGAGGGAACTACTATCGGCTCAACTCGATTCATCTCTCTCTCTCTTGAGAGGCGTAATATACATAGTGTTAGGAAGAGTTCATTCTGTAGTTATAGGTAAGTATCCATAAGAGTTAGCCAGATTGATATAGACTTGTGGAAGGCTGAAGGGTACAACAGCTGAAACGTTGTGATAACAACAACAAAGATGAGGACAATAGCTTGAATATAAACATAGAAACCAACTTTTTTAAATGTGTTCTTTAATCAAACTTTATACATTATTGCTATAAAGGCTATTTTTAATAGGAACACATTTGACTGGAGAGTGGGTAATGAAATGACAAAATAGGAAAACCTCTTAGTGACTCATTCCTTTCCCAAAAATGATGTCTTCTGACAAATTATGACTTTACTGATGGAATTTGTTTCCTATCTAAAAGAGGGGAAAATGGAATGAAAATACAACAAATACTGTTCATGTTTTGTATAGAAATGTTCAAGAAACAAAGACAATCAGCTTTAGATTTTGATACCCAGTTTATTTAGATATATAACTTTGTCTGTGCAATTCAGCTTTTTATCCTACTGATTTTAATTATCCCCCATTGTGGCCCCTAAACACCTTTCATATGTAAGGCTGTTTCCATCAGTAAAATATTTATTAGTCTAAAGTTGCTTATTTTCAAAATGAAACATACCAATAAAAAGTTTTCCCATTTTGTCATTTCACTTACCCACTATTTGATATATATATATATATATATATAATATAATATATATATATATATATATATATATATATATATATATATATATATATATATATATAATTTTAAAATGTTCACCCTGTACAAGGTCAAAGGGTTACTCGAGGTAGGGGGTTTCAGAGCAAGAGACATAGTTTATATAGATATGTAAGGAAGATAATGGTTAACTCTAGACTTGAACAGGTTATGATGATAGTGATTGGGGGAGCATCCTCTTGGAGTCAGTTTCACAAAACAGTGGTTTGAGGGAAGTTGTTATCTTTCATAAGCTTATATGAATAGATACATGAAAAACATCAGTAAATAGAATTTTAAATGGATTTGTTGTTATCGAAAATGTATCTACTCTCAGACACTTTGTAAGAGAGAGAAAACCATGACATAATAAGAATTTGGATTCAATTCTGGCTAGAAACAGATTTGGTAATCTTTATGATTTTCTTTTTGGATCAAATAAAATCATAAATAAGGCATTGTAGAGATTACCTCCACCTTGTTGATCAACTATCAAAGGATGGGCCAATAAAACCGTGTTGCACTTTGGCTCTGGATGTATTAGCAACATGGCACTCTTCCTCCAAGGAGACTTATTAGTTGCCTGGTAAACTTCATTTCAAACAAACCACATGGAGATCAGATATATTTGCTTTGTTTTTTTTAAAATCAGTTTCAGCCCAATCAAAGATGTAAAGCCACTAAGACACAAGGGTTTACTGGGTGTGTAAGAATTAAGAACAGGAACATTAATAATGAGCAGGAAGATGACAGATAATATTGCTGATTCTTCTTTGAATTCTATCAAGGAGCTCAAGGTAAATAACAGGAGCACCAGGCTATATGTGGCAGCAATATTCTAAGCATGGATGAATGGCAGACATAGATATGTATGATAGATTCTGGAAAGAAAAATTGTTTCGTACGACACAGTAAACCAACCTTCTTAGCAGCTAACCTAGCAATAGATTCAATATAGTCTTTCCACTTCATATCATCTGAGAATTTTAGGTAGAGAAGGTGCAATGAATCACTTTCCTGGAGGTTAGTATCAGCCATGCTGATGGAAGTCAGAGTGGGGCGTGTCAGATAATTGATGGAGAGAAGTTTCGCTTTGGAAGCATTAAAATTATTAAGCCCCCTTTTGTTCTTGTTAACAACAGACTTGAGGTTGTTTTACATATTTTTAATGGCAATGCTTATACATGTTTTGCTACCTTTTCCAGTTATCTCTGTACACAAATGTATATTTTCTCTGTTCTTGAATCATGTTAGTCTTTATATAAAATATATACGTAAAATTTATCCACATGTTGAAATTTATTCCTTCTGAAAATGGTCAATTCAATTTCTTCAGAACATCTCTAGTCTCAGCCAATTCGCATTGCACACTGTTCAGTTCTCTAACAGCATAAATGGTATGGAACATCATTTTACTTATGATAAGACATTTATCAGTATATTTATGGTGAATACTTAAAAGTAAATTTCATTGCTGTTGAACGTATTGCTTGGTTGAAAAATTGTTTGCAATAAAATTATGATGAACTACAGTAATTATGTACAAAACGAAACCCAAAATTTGCAAACCAAATATACAAGGTCATCAAGATATGGGGATATGTATGTATGTGTATGTACACACACACACACACACACATATATATATGTATATACATATGTACATTCATATACACACACATTTTCCAGCTCAATTTCTCAGTTCTGTTTATCAAATGAACAGTGCCCTCAAATAATCTTCGTGCTTCTTCATGAATATATATTAATAGTTGCAGGCAATTTTATAATATTTGGCTCACTGTCAAAAAATAAGAACAATACCTAAGTCGTTTAAACGGAACAATAAATCTGTCAATAATGTTCTGAGTATAATATTTTCCCCTTAGTGAAAAAGACTGCTTTTGACTCGATGTCATTTGCTTGAAATTAGTCATATTATATATAGTATTACAACTTAAGGTTGAATATTTCTGAAAAAGTGATGATAATCCTTCTTCATTTGCCCAGCCTTTAGATACTTATATTTAGTCACTGAAATAACGAATGTAACTTGTTCATATATGTATATAAATATATTTATAAATAATTGAGAAATAATTTTCTTTTAAGGATTCAATTTGATTCTAACATGTAAATCTTGAAGTATGAAAGCACATTTAAAAATTATATTTTTATATATATTTTTAACATTAAAGATCACCCAGTACAAGGTTCGAGTGCCATTTAAGGTAGAGCATTAACGTTATGATGAACAAAGTGTGATATAAGTGAAAGTAAATGTGGTAGATAGAGAAGATTATGAGGATAAGGAAATTAGACAACAACTGAGTCTTGACTTAAAGATTTTAAGACTGTAGCATTTAGGGAAACATCTGTTCTAGAAAGTAGCACTTCTTGGGGAAAAAGATGTATGAGTGGAACTTTTTCCTTCCAAATGGAATATGAAAGAAATAAGGATGTCTTGAGTCCATGGAAGTGGCATGGTATGCCTGAATTGTAAAGGTCTGAAGTGGTAGAACTAAAGAATGAAGCTCATCGAAACAGAAATATAGTGACTTTGTAGCAATAGACTTGTGACGTAGCATCTGCGGGCAGAAAATATTGAGTTATAAATAATTTCTGTTTTCATTTTTCCATAAAAAATGAACTACAATTACGTTTTATTATATAATCACCATTATTTCGTATGACTTATTGCCAATTACTAGGCAGCTCTTTGATAACTTTTCACTAAAATTCCACAGGTTTTGATGTGAAAATGTTTTTGACAAACTCATGAATTTGGTTTGCATTAGAGGTTTTTCACATCAAAGCCTTTTGCAGGAATAAAAAAAAGGTAATCTGTTGGTGCACTGTCAGTGGAGTATGGCAAATATGACAGAACAGAGCAGGAAAGTTCAAAGAATTTTTTCAATGTAAATCTTTGCTATATTTAGACTTGAATTTATAGAGGAGAACAAGATTTTACTCAGTCTTAGGAAGAGACAGTTCCTGGAGCACGGAATTAGGAAAGCGGGCTTCAATAATTTGATATTCACAAAACACTGTGCAAGTGGAGCTGAGAGAAACAGTAACTAACCTCCCTAATGAACATTAAATGGATAGCAGAGAAGAGCTGGAAGGGATAGGAAGAGGACAATGTTTTTAGAGTTACAAAAATAGGAAGCTGTGGAAAGCTAAGATTACCTTTGTCCTGAAGGGGGACAATGCATAAAATGCATAAAAGAAACTCTTGAAATAAAGTTCATAAGATTTAGATTATGCAATGTCATTTCTTTATATATATATATATATATATATAAATGACATTGCATGACTCTTTGGCAGAATTGAGTCACTCTCAGTCACTGTGTGTTTATCTAAAATCTAAAAATAAACACGCTAAAATTCACCTTCATCCCTGACCGTGTGCTGACGGCTAGGTGGGAGAAGTTCCGACTGGCGCAAATTCAGTGGGGTTTCGATCCTAGCTAGAGGCAACCGGACGTCTAGCCACACTGATGAGCTGTGAAACAGCGAAACAGTCTGTCTGTGGATGATAAATATATATATATATATATATATATATATATATATATATAGAGAGAGAGAGAGAGAGAGAGAGAGAGAAAGAGAGAGATAGAAAGAGAGAGTTAAGTATCAAATATACATCAAATATGGATTGGAATCTGACAGGATAAGATAAAGGACAAATAGAAAATATTTATCAATATAACATGATTCACTTTTATGTTGATTTTCAGTCTGATGAAGCTTTAACAAAAGTGAAACGTTAAATTGTTAAATGTTTCCTATTTGTTCTTTATCTTATATATATATATATATATATATATATATATATATATATATATATTTATTGAGGCATGTGTTTTTGAAGTCTATGGAACTTCTCCATTTAATAATCTTTATTTCAATTTTTTTCTTGCTTTCTCACAAGTTTCTTTGTATTTGTGTCTAAGTTGTTGAAAAAAGACCTCAGTTCTTGATGCTTTGCCGAGCACTTTCGATTGTTGTCACCCGTCATCATGGCTTTATGCTTTTGGTTTGAAGTAGGTTGCTTTTTATTTTTATAGATAATATTTTGGGGTATTTGGGCTGGGTTGTTGGATTACTTCATTAGCAATTGGGATGGGGTCGGTATTTATTATTTGGAGGATTAGTTATTAAATTTGTTTAAGATGTTTGTGCCAGTATTAAATCCTATTTTATTTAAGTTGGGTTTTTGGTTTTTAATTGTGATGGCTTCAAGAATTTGTAAACATTTTTTGTAATTGTTTTTGTAGTGGATTTTGGTATTGTTGATTATGATTTTTCTTATTTTGGAGGATTTGAATCTGTTCTTAGTGGTACAGTGTTTTGTTATAAGGTGATTTTTATGGTGCTGGTGTAATTAAGATGTTATATATGATAATGTGTGAGAGTTATAGTTGCGTGTTTGATATATATATTTATATATATATATATATATATAGTTGTTGACTGATTTGTTTTTTACAGCTTATCAACCATTTGCAGGTTATTTAAAGCCAGAAAATTCTTTTAGATTCTAACAGCTTTTTTTGGGAGATAATGATGTTGTCGCCTTCCTAAAGTAAGCCTCTGCCTTGAGCGGCCCACAAGCTTTGTACAGAGTGAACCCTACTGTAAAAAAAAAAAAAAAAAAAAAAAAATTAAAAAACAGAAAAATTATTTTGGGAAATGGATTATGCTAATAATATTTCAACTCTGTCTTGTATATGATTGGCAATGCATAAAAATACGCTCTTCTATGCATAAAAAAAAAAACGATTTTCTGCCATTCTCTATGAACATTAGGGAAGAGAAGAGCTGAGGGACATAAATTAAAATTTTTCAATCGAAGTGTGTAAGGAGAAAAATGCTGTTCTTGTTTACTACTGCCTGAAATGAGTGAAACATGGAACAATCCTATAATGTCATGTCAGAAAATCAATACAAGGCTCTCACTAAATGGATGCCTATTGTGTGACTAATGCCAAGTGTGAGAATTCCCATTACTCTAAGTAAAGAATTTTTTCAAAACTCACATTTAATGAGTTGATTTTTTTTAGCTTGAAAAATGCATGCAGGAAAATATATATATATCTTACATACCAAGTCTAGTGTAATGCCTATTTTCTTTAACACCTTAACCTTTTATTGTGACTACTGCATATTTTGAAAGAAATAAACATATTTAGAAGTTGAATGAAACTGCATTCCTGGGACATTTGTTGCTTTTCTTGTTGGTTGCAAAAAAAAATGTTAACACTTCAGCAAATGCTTAAAAGAGTTTAAATTTAAGAGAATGTTGTCGCCTGTATTTCTCCTAGTGAAAATTGCCCATTTTCTATTTCATTATCAATGAATATGTCTTCAATGAAATAATTATTAGAATTTCCAGAGGCTAGATGAGGTCTATGACTTAACAATGGTAAAAGGTGCCACTCAGACTACCAATTTTCGGAACATTCCGATCTGTCCAAATTTGCTTTTCCTAACTCTAGGGAAAATCCAACAGTGAATCACTCCAAAGAGATAAAAGCAATCATATAAAAAAAAAAAAACAGATTAAAATCTATTTTTAATCCATAACAGTGATTATTTGTACTGCTGGTCATTAAAGGAATTGTTTTTCTTTAAAATTGCAGAAAAAAAAAATCAAGTTTATTTTGAAGATTTTTGGTCTGAATTTCTGATCTGAGAAATTATTATCCATTAATTTATCTTAATTAGTATTCTCACCAGGGTTGTTAGGGTCACATCAGGTGTATGTTTTATTTGGTAACATTCTCACAATGTCAAAGAGAAATCTTTTGTCTATGTTCTCTTTCTGCTGTCTAAGCTAAGGGAGATAACTAATAGGTATTAATTTTACTTTGTTTATTTGTCCTTGTACTTTCCCTTGTGTCAATGAATTTTCTTGGCCAAACCCGTCAAGTTGCAGTCGTGGGTATGATGATAAACTAAATCTGACAGCAAGGCTTCTGCTTGCGAGATTGGAGTTTTTGAAGAGCATGGAACCACCTCTTAATTGCTGTTGTTCCCAGGTACACCCTGTCTTGGGTGGTAGCACCTGTTGGGGCTCCAGGTATAGACAAATAGTGAACACAAAAATAAAAAACTATGAAAGCATAAAAATACAATTTTTATAGAATGACTAACAATACCTTTTATTTATAGTTGAAGGTATACAATTATGTTTAAAATATATTTAGTTGAAGCCATAAAATTGTGTTCAAAATATATAGATTTTGGCATTAAATAACCCATAGAGGTGTTGATATGCAACTAAATAAAATCAACAACGAACATGAAAGAACTCTTTCATAATATTAATCCATATAATATCCAATTTCTTAAAGAAATAAAACTGTATTCCAAAATATAACTTTAACAAAACTATAACATAAAACACACCTATCACCCCACTCTAGTAATAATGTCCTTGCAAAAATGTATATGCACAAAAGCTGAGTATCATCTACCATGTATTCAATTGTGAGAGCAGAATAACATTTTTATTATTTCCAAGTTCCCAAGAAAATAAAATTCCAGGATTAAATGACCCATAATGAGTTGATATGCTGTTAAACAAACATACTGTACATTGAACTGAGTTCCATCCTTGAGACATGCAGAGAAATTCAGGATGAAGTCACTTGTTTAAATTAATCAGTGTATAATTTAGTTATACAAATTTTGTTTTTCATAATAAAAAGCACAGATCTGGAATAATTTTGCTTGTATGTTTCTTTTCTTTATTTAATATTGCTATGTATCTTTGGTGCTATAGGGTGAACTGAGAAACATGAGCACCCTCACTTTTTTACTGGATAAAATTCAATAGAATAAATTTGTCATCTTGGCTTCAGTCAATGATAATGCTATTGTGCTGAACAGAACCATTTCTCTATAATCATTACTTCTATTAATTTTCAAAATAAATAATAAAGCTTCTTCCTTCTATTTTTTTCCTCACAACATTAGCTTCTAAAGATTTTAGATATGTGGAATAAAGAATATAGGTCTCATTCTAGAAAATAAGTACTAATGAACAGTAAAAATCGTCTACATAAAATAAAAGATAAAAAATATTTAGAGTAGGATAATAAATGTAAAAAAAAAGTTCATTTCATAAGAACTTTAAAGCAGGTATATTATAAAATAATTTTTAAAATATGAAACTAATTTCAGTTTCAAACTCTTAGCAAATAGACAAACTCAAACCATCCTCTCAAAATTGAATGAGGAGAATTTTTTCCCCAAGAGTAAAATTGTACCAAAAGTTAAAAGCTAACTGTATTTGATGACACACTCACTTTTTCAGCAAAAATATATTCTGCATCTTATATGTATCCATTATCCTAATGTTTACCCAAGGCAAAGACTACTAGTTGTACTATATAAAAAAACAAATTGTAAAATTTCAAGATAGCAAAAAGGAAATAGTGAAATGAAAACTATGTGCTTGTGGTGATAGAGAAATCAATAAATATAAATAAATAACAAGAAGACCAAAATTTCACCATCTCTAAAATTAGACATACCATAAAAATCGCCAGGCAAACAGAGCCATAGTTTGACCAACCAATCAGAAAGCTTTCACAACCAGTATATAGGGCTGCAATCTGATGAGAAGTGAGCAGGCTTTTCAAATAGATGTGTATAAACAGATAGAAAGTCAACCAAAATCAGTGTTGATAAATTAATTTTTCCCAGTCTGTGATGATGGAGTCAGTGTAAAATACCCAGAGATGAAATACATTTACATGACTAGCTAGTGACCTTACATAGCTAAACCATACTTGTTCCATTTAAAACAAACATACATTCCTTCACCATGTGGTCAAACAGTGGCCACTACATTTGGATACAAACATACATAGGCACATGCATGCATGTGTATGTGTATATATATATATATATATATATATATATATATATATATATATATATATATATACATACTTCCTACTGGACGGACTCTCTCTCTCTCTCTCTCTCTCTCTCTCTCTTCTATATGCTGGGAATTTTACACTAGAACTCTTAAAACTTCAAATTTTACCTTATCTTTCTGTATTATTATGGTGTTTATAAAGATTTATTTTATATATATCAACTCCGTGAATTTTCTTTTAGGCATTACTTCAGTTAATATACACATAAATCAAATATACCTTATATATGGAGGTAATGGACATTGTTTCTAAATAAACAACTTATCCACCTCATATCCAACATATGCTCAACATATAATGTTGAAAAAATTATTTATTATTCTCACAAATTATATATTAAAGAATAAAAAACTATAGAGAGAATAGTTCTAAAAATGTATGAAGAAACTCAATACTTTTTCTGGTTTAAAGAGATATTTTTTAAATTGTATATAAAGATTCCACAAATCATTCTCTCTTCATGGGTTGTTTTGTAACCAGGATTTGCTGAACCATTCATGTCTTTTGCTTTCTGGAAAATAGAAGAAAGTTCTGTTGTTTTTGTTGGAACTATGCCTCTTCTTAATGAGGAATTTTTCATTGATAATGCTGAAGATGGATATAGATAGGTGAAACATTGTGGTCATTTTGGTGGCTTCTTATCAGTAGGTAGCCTTAATTAGATAATATCAGTTACATTTTTGATAGCCTGTTGTTCAAGAAAAACAACCCTTAATATATTTGATCTCTTGTCACTTTGCCCTGTATTGTCTTGCAGATATTTTTACACTGTTACAGAAAAGATTTCACAGGTAGATATTTAAGAGGAAAAGTTTCTTTGGGAGTTATTTTTTAGTATGCAAAGAATTTATCAGCCAGTCAGGTTGAGTTTGATAATATTTGTAACTTTGTTTTTGATCTTTTTTTCACATAGATTTTGCTCCAAAAGTAATTGTGAATACAGTTTTTGTTGTTAGATTTTGGTGCCAATATTGGCAGCCATTTCCTTCAAAGTTTAACTTTTACTTGAATATAAATCTATGAGAGCTTTTAAGTGTTCTTTTTAAAAAAAAAAGGTCTTTCAAATAAAATAATTTTAATTTTTCAAAATGTTTGTTTATTTTGCTTATTTCTTATTACCTCACCTAAATCAATGATGTTATAGTATTAAATATAAATGGGTAATGGACATTTGATGCCATTGAATATAGGATTTTTTTTTTATTTCAAGAGAGGAAATTGTTAACAGAAAAAGGAATGTTCGATTTATTTAGAAATGTTGAAATGTAGTTATGAAACTACAACAGTTTCATTTTGCAGCATCCATTTTTAAAAACAAAAATAATTTTAAGTTTTCAACCTATATAAAATGAAGAACTTCAATAATAGTTCCATATGGAATAAGTCATATCAGATTATAAGTCATAATAATAATAATAATAATGATGATAATAATAATCATTTTTAGTTGTAATTGTAAATTACCAATGAACTTCCATCATCCAATAAACTATGAGGAAAAAGAAAAATATAGTGCATAAGATGATGCAGAAGACTTTAGGAGGATTTCATCACCAGTAATGGCTAAGGTAGAAAGTCTGGAGAGAAGACTATTAGAAAACTATTATGAAGCAGAAAGTCACCTGATGCTAACACAACCAGTTTTGCTTTTCTTGTTTGTCTCTGAAAGGCACTTTCCTTTTGAGGACTACTCTATCTGCATTGTTCATATTTATTGAAGTTAAAAAGCTGTTGTAGCCAACCAGAAAAGCAATTTCTTTCTCAGATTAAAGGTGAAAACTGTTTTGGGAAGAAAATATCAAAATAATTTCCAAAGTATTCCAGAAATATATTCTGTTGAGCTGGAGAAATTGTCCATGTTAATGTGTAGGTCATTGGAAAAGAAGACAACTCATGCAGCAGAACTAAAATGAGTTATTTTAGCAATTGCCATCAAGTTTGGGGGTGACTGCCTATACTTAACTTGCGGCACTATGCCACAAAACTGTTATCATTCGCATATTGGCCAGTCACTTGTGAAATGGGGGTGCTTAAATCCTCTTTCTCCAAGAGAAATGGTATTCAATAGGGGAGAATTTTTTTCATTCAGAAGTAAAGTGAAATGTGTATATAGGCATGTGAGAAATATGACTGGCGAAAGTGTGAAAGGGGTTTGATACTGAAAATTAGAAAAAGCACAAATCATCTTTGTATGAACAGCTGAAGACAAGTATGTCTTTGTGTGAGACAAAAATAATGTTTCTTTATGGTATACACAACTCTGCATGAATGAGAAATAAATGTTGTATTTATGTAAGAATTTATGTCCAGTTTGAAGAGGTAGATATATAATATATCTAGGCAAATACGATTGGTTTTTCTCCGTTTATCAATACAGGACAAAGATATTGCCAAGAGTATATTTATGCGTATGGTGAGAAGTGATCCAAGTCTGTTTCACTACATTCAATATGTACAATTTCTCAAGTTGTACACATTCACAAACACACACACATCATATATAAATTAATGATTTTCATCTGTGTTCATTTGTTATCTGTAATTGTGCTGAGATCTATATATTTGGGAAGGAAATAACAACTAATTCTTCTTTTATGTGCTTTGTCCCTTGAAGACATGATTACTTTTCTCCATAACTTTCTATCCTTTGTTTCCTTACTAACACTATCCCTCTTTCTCTTTGATATGTCCTGTGAGTGTTATGCTCTTCAAGCACTCTTTTCTCAATGTTTGTCCAGACATTTCAACTGCATCATTATGATTATAAATATACTTTGTGTTTCTGTCTTCCTTATTGTGAAAATATGCCATCCATAGTATTCTCAGCGTTCTTCTGTGTCTGTTGTCTCAAGTCTTTTCTTCCTCTGTGAGAAAATTTTCCATAATTCGCTTCTGATATTGCGTAGCATACTTTTCTTTGTTTCTAAAGCTTTGTAACTTGATAATATTATTTTAATCTGTTGGTTTCAATCTTTATTAGGGATGACTGCAAAACACTTTCCCCTCTCCAATTTGTAAACAGAAGCACACGAATGCATTTTTTCTAGCCAATAAAATAGGCAGGTTCTGAGTTTCATCGAACTCAGTCTGTTTCTGTCTTATCTTGAAGTCAAAATGCTATGTTGGCTTATCTGAATTTACTCTTGTGCACCAACCCCAATTCTGAGTTTGTGAATCTTATGCCATATTACTGTTGCCTTGCTTCATTATTGATAATTTGCCTTGCATATATTTGTTCACTTGAGTTATATTACTTTTTGCCCTGTTTTATTCTTGTTATTGATTATTGCAAACTTTGTCAATTCTGTTAGTTGGACATTTCTGTCATTTTACATTTAACTATGACCACTCACTCTACATAATCCTGTCATTTTTCCATAATCTTATTTTGTGTTAAAGTCCATGAAGTAAACCGAACCTCTTTCTACAATTAGTTTATTTCTAAGCCTTGTTTTCATATAGCTCACAAATTTAAATTTAATATCATATGTATATTCTAGTAGTGTTATTGTACAGTCTGGTTTGAATTCAGAATTTTCCTTCTCCTAGACAGGCTGCCAACCAAAGCTATAGGGTCCAGCCTGTCCTGCTATTTACCTATAGCCAAGGGGAGAAGAGATGAATTCATACATTTTCCCAAGTCTATTCCCGCTTAAGTGAATGTAAGGAACACAACTCTCGGATTTCTCATTCCAAGAATCTATCTATTACACCACCCATGTACCCATCCAAAAAGATACAGTCATGTAAATATGCATCTCTTTTGTGACAGTAAAAATATTATATATACCTTACAGAGGACCACCATTCTTCAAACCTTGAGGATTGGTGCTACAAAATCATGAATAAAGGGCTTTATCAAATAACAGAAATGACATCACTAGGGGACTTCCAACAGCAGCAACAGCTTAAATGGATAATATATGAAACTCGAAGAGAAAATGAAATAATTAAGATGTTAATACTACAAAGAGCGATAATAGTGAAATTAAGAAAACTGTTTTCTGAAAAATTGTTTAATAGAAACAGTTTAGAAATTTCAAATGAAAGTTGCACTGATTGATTGGTCAATGAATGCTGAATGCTTCCTTTTAAAGAAGTGGTTAGCATTACAGAGACACTATATTTATATATATATATATATATATATATATATGTTGGACTCTCCTGTTGTATTCAACATAGGAGGGTCAAACAGCTGAATTCCTAGGAACCGACAGCCATACACCAGTACATATGATTTGCTTATAGTAGTGAAGGCTTTGTGCAGAACCAACCACACTTTTTGAAGGGGCGAATACAGAGACCTGGTGCACTACGTTCCACAAGGTCCCCAAAACAAACATCCGCAGGTTTTGAATTCAGAGGTGTCCTTCTCCTAGACCAGTTGCCATCCAAGGCTATAGAACCCAGTCTGTCCTGCTATTTATCCATAGCTGGAGGGAGAAGAAGAAGATTAATATCTTTCCAAATGGTATTAGCACATAAGTGAATGTAATGGATGTTGTGGCCTGTTAGGGGTCAGAAAGAAAGACACGGAAAGAAGGTAGGTCGAACAAGTGTATTGAATAACAGAACATATATACAAAATAAGAGTGTTATTAGTCAGCAGATAGAAGTGTTCATCCAAACTGTCATGTTACACAGTGTCCCGACTGCCTACCTAGGAAGTCGGGCAGGTTAGTATTTATGAAAGAGGAAGTTCATTCTAATGTAGATAGGTCACACCATAACAATGGATTTGACTGGAATTCAAACTCGGTTCTCTGATGTCTCAATCCGAGCCAATATCCACTACTCCACCATGCCTCCCTTACATATATACACACACACATATATATATATATATATATATATATATATATATATATATATATATATATGTGTATGTATGTATGTATGTATGTATGTATGTATACAGGGTGACCGAAAAACGGGAATTTTTGAAGTGTGTATTGCCAGACATGAGCAAGTGGCAACACTGCGAGACAGTGACCTTGAGCAAGTAAACATTTCGCCATTTTAGTAACGAGAATGAAATTCACAATATCCCAGCTGAGATGTTGCAGCAGTCAATGAGGAATCTCAACAGCAGATTTCAAGAATGCATTCGTACAGGAGGACGCCATCTACAGGATGTAATTTTTAAAAATGAAAATTCCATCATTGTTTCTTAAATGGCATGTTTAAGGTTTCAATTACTATGAATTAAATATTTTTCTTCCATCACTCTTGGATTTATTGGATTGTTAAAAAGTTCACGTTTTTTGGGGTCACCCTGTATATATAAAACAATGATTGTATTTTCAAAGAAAAAACAGCAACACCAAAAAAACAGTTAACTAGATAATATTTTTAAGACAATCTTCATCTGTTCAGAATCAACGGATAGAGCATTAT
This sequence comes from Acanthosepion esculentum, assembly GCA_964036315.1. Lineage (NCBI taxonomy): Eukaryota > Metazoa > Mollusca > Cephalopoda > Sepiida > Sepiidae > Acanthosepion > Acanthosepion esculentum. The sequence continues at coordinate 129,691,490 of OZ038475.1, forward strand.
ATTCATAAATAAAACCAAATGATCCTTTATTTTGTTTATACAGAGATGTAATCTCTGAAAAACTGAGTAGAGATGATTGATCGGTTTGTTCATTTTTTTCTACATCTTAACGTTTTCCACGTTAATTAACGACAGAAAGTATTTTCTTTTAGATAGAAAAATTTTTGGGTTGGGGTGGAATAAAAATGATTTAGTGGTACAAGTCTTACTCATTAACTCATAGCTGGGGAGTTGGGAGAATAGGGTATTTGTATTTAAGTAAAGATAACAAACACCACTGGAATTGGAACTTGGCTCTCTGGTTAACAATTTTGATTTATTATCCATTAAACTACCTACACATCCAAGCTTACAGCACTTAGTATTCCCAGTGGTCACCCATCTAGGTACTGACCAGGCTCAATGTTGCTTAACTGGTGTTCATATAAGAACTGGTATTTCAACATGATGAGGCCATAAACCTTTGAGTAGAAACAAAATAAATGAATTCTATTCATTATTATTATTATTATTATTATTATTATTACTACTCATAGTTTTGAAACCATAAGTTCTGATGAAGCAAAATCAAATTTTATTTGTCTCACAAAATATAAAATATCTGATTTATAATATATATCTGATTTGTGAAGTAATTATTACTTGCTCTGTTTACTACATTGAGCTCTCAGGATTTATATTCTCCCTGGAATTATCCATATGGATTACCAATTAACTTTATCACATATATATATAAATATATATATAAATATATAGTTAGACCTAGAGAACCAGACAAACCTACCAGTGGTAGGTGTGTCTGGCTCTCTAGGTCTAACTAGGTCTGCTCTACTCACTGTATTGAGCACTTTATTTAGTTTTTTTGCGTACTCATATCAGGGTTTTTTTCTTTGGGCCTTGAACTTGTACGCTGGACGATTATTTTTGGCTAACGTACATGTTCTTGGTTCTTTCTTTTCTTATACCGTTTTTTTCCCTTTGGTATTGGCTTGATTATTTTCAAATCAAGACACCAAAGGTTTTCCGATCGAGTATAGTGTCTTATACTTATAAGACTTCTACTACTACTAACAATATATATATATATATATATATATTATGTCATTCACAGACAGTACTGTTTCGCTGTATCACAGCTCCTCAGTGTGACTAGACTTCCGAATGCCTCAAGCGAGGATTTAAACTCAACTAATTTGGTGTCAGCCAAAGCTCTCAAGAGAGGTGTGTGTGTGTGTGTGTGTGTGTGTGTGTACATTTTAAGCCCAGGCAACAGGGCTAATACATAACAAAGGTGTGGCTGAATTCAACATGCATATATAGAATATAAGGTGTTAAAATTACAGAAATTAATTTATTAGAAATTGTCCTAATTATAATTTTGAGTTTTTTCCCCAGATCTAGCATAAAAAAATTTCTCTTATTTCACAAACAATTCAGACTAGAATTACCAAGGAAATCCTAAAATAAGATATTTTTAAATACATATTATGCATATTTTAGTGTATCTGGTCAGTTTCTTTTCTCCATCCATTTGCAATGTGAATATTAGATTTCATACGCAGATTAAAAATAAACTGCTGGGGGATGTGAGAGCATACTCTCATCTCCACCTTTGGTCATTTGTAGTCAAAGGCCAACATATGCAATGCCTATCTCCAGGATACCTGCAGCTCCAGACAGCACCTCCTCACTGTTTTAGAAAAAATTATGGTTTTATAGATTTATACCAATTCTGTTTAAATCTAATAAAACTGCAAGAGGTGTCAGCAAGTGACGGAAAATGGCTAGGATTTCTATTTCGAAAGCCAATAAATCTGCTTCCTGTAAGAGTAGTGGGGAGGGAAGTACCATTTTCACTTTCATAAAATTGGACAATTTTGAATAAATTTATTCAAAAAGAATTCCTCTGAGTCACATTTGGTTGTAAAGACAAATTATAAATTATATTCAGTGATGATATATTATTTAAATTTCAACCTTACATAGAGAAGGCAACTTTTCCTTTCTTTTTTTTTTGAATGACTGAAAATAGGAAACCAATAATTTTTACTGAAAGTTTAAAAAAATAAATAAAGGTAGAGAGATATAAATAAATAGAAAAAAAGCTAATCAATTAATTTAAAATGTCCTTCAAAAACAGTTTCAACTGAGATGGAACTTTGAAAATGGACAAAAGGCTCAGAATCAATCAATAATCATGTAATCATTAGAATGTGAAAGGCCTTCAAATTACAAGAGTGGCCTGCTTGATTGTAGCCATTTTGAATTTAATCTCCTCACGCAATAATTAAATCAAAGTGCCAGATGCAACAAAGGAAGATTAGAAATGATTTCTTTTAATGATTAAAACTTCAACTGCAATTCTAATGACAATTATGATTTAGCACAAAATTCAAGACAACATTTAAAAAAAAAGCCCACAAGTATACACACTTCAGATAAATGGTCAATGAAGGTTCACTCTTTAGTGATTTTTATTACCCAGAGTGAATGCACATTACTAAATAGAAGTAAAGAACTCATAACAATATATCTCAAAGCATTAAAAATATAGGAAATTTCTGAAGAATATTTTTTTCTTCTTTTTAATCAATTCACCCCAAGCAAGGCAATAATGCCACCAAGATGCAAGGGGCTACTGGCAGTTAAAGCGAATAAAATAAAATTTAGAATGAAGTAGAAACCTAATCTTTAACTGGAAACAAGGGATAAACATCTATTCAAAAAACTGGGGAGGAGAGTGAACCGGCCAATAGGTGAACATATCTATTCCTACTGAAGAAAAAAATAAATAGTAAATAAAATTTCAGAGTTATAACAATTTTAGTATAGTAAATATCAAAAATTGAACAGAGGATATGTTGTGCTAGGGGTACCTTCTTTCTAGTACCGTAAGATGCTAAAAATTGAAATATTGATCTGAAAGCTCACCATGTCCAGGTTAACAATCTGGTTGGATTGGATGGGTGTATCTTTGATTATTTCAACAGTGGGCAAAGTTTCAGTCATATCATGGTGACTTTCCTATTAATGGATCAATTATATCCACAAGGAAATGACTCAGAGGGTGGCACCACTTCTGAGTAAGACCTCCCATAGAGGAAAACATGATTAAGTATTGTATGTACAATATCCCATGCAGCTGAGGTAAGAAATATAAGGGAGAAACAGGCCATTCCCTTAAGATAAGTCTGCAGGAACACCATAAAGCCGTAACATGAGGGGAAATAGAAAAATCAGGCGTAGCTGACCACATATGGAGGGAAATAGAGATCCCCACCCTCTTTAGGATGCAGCTAAAATAATAGACTGAGAACATCACTGGAAAATACAAAATGTTAAGTAATAAGTGCATATCCTAGGCCACAAAAATCTCCTAAGCTGACCAAGCATAGAAATGAATACAATATGAAATCGATAATACAGAGTGCTTCAGAAAAACAAAAATAACAACAAAATTGCAGTTTGAGCTCTGATAAAATGGTTACTGAGACATTATGCTTCCCCAAATTCATACACTGATGTCCTGAAGGACACATGGCCGAGTGGATAAACGCATTGGTTGACTCCAGTTACTTGACCCAAAGAGTTGTGAGTTTAATACATACAGCTGAGGTGAATAAAAAAAATTGGAGAGTTAGGTTAAAGGGAGATAACTGATACTGAGACATCCGGAAAAGGCTTGACATGTGAAGCTAGAACAATCTACTCTGGTGGATGGTATAAAGAGTACAATAGACAAAACATCATGAATATGACAATAAAGATGAGTACAACAGTCTGAAGAATGTAAATAAATTACAATACCTAATCTCAGAAATACAGACAGATATTCATAATTGTTACTTATTTATTCATATGTAGATATTTATTTAATTTGTGGTAGCAATGGATACTAAATATAATATTTTTCCTTCTAATATTCAACTGTCTTTTATGAATGCATACATATTTCTTATTTAGGAGCAGATATAATTCCAGTTTGTGATAAAGCCATGGTGAAGCCAACTCATCTAGGATGAAGCTAACCCTGATTTAAAATAACAGTCTCTTTTTTTCATTTCCATCTTCTCTCTCGGAATGATTAAACTTATAGGTAGGTGGAACCTGTTTTCTTTTGCAATCCACATATAGATAGAATCTAGAGAAAAAGAAATTCTGTCTTTTCGGTTTAACGTTTTCTCCTGATATGAATTGAACTCATTATATCGATTCAGTTGCTAAGTTTGCTGTTAATAAAGTTGGTATATGATGTCCTGCTAGGCAAGTTTTCTCACATAAATCTGTCTGTAGAGTAGGACTTAGTGTACTTCCTGCTCTCCCCTACTACAATGACTATAGACTGCTCCTTCTTATGAATATGTCAAGTAGTCACATTAGAGTAGGATTTCAGTAGTATTTGATTTACTCAAGTTATTCCATTTTATGTGTGAGTATTTAATAAACCTCTTCTTCTGTTCCTTAGATGCCCTCTCTAACTAAGATCTTCTTAATTCTCAGTTATCTTGAATAAAGACAACATTACAACAATCTTGCACCTTTGTAAGTGTACCATTTATATTGTTGCATTAAATAGTGTTGCTCTATCTGGTCTAATGATTCTGCTCTCTTGAGATTCTGGACACTTCCCATCTTGCCCCAAGAAAAAAATAATTTGCAATATTATCAGTGCCAACCTGGCATCTTTGCTTCAATCACTTTCCCATTGCTGTAACATAGCTTCACTGTGCCTACAATATTTTAATGGTGATTTTTCTGATGAACTCCTTTTTGGTACACAGACTTCTTGAATTTACCTTTAGTACTTGATTGGCAATTAGGTCTCATCATTTTACTGATACATATAACAGTAATTTCTATTGTAATAATTTCTTGTCTCACACTCTTTGCTGAGGGAACTGTCTTCCAGTAAAAAGACAAAATTTACTAAAAGCTACAAAGAATGGGAAATTGTGGAGAGCTATGATCACTACCATCCTGAAGTGACATGGCACATAGAAGTTTGAGGGAGAGACAAGGACGGTTGCTTTCACCAAAATTTCTAAATAAATCAATGTTCTACAAACCACAAGAACTTTAATTCTAACCAGTTGATTAAGAAAAAACATTGAGTACACTTTAATTATTGTTAGAGGATAAATTCCACAACGTTTTTTTATTATTTTGTGAACAAATGAAATTTAATTTTCCCTATTCTTGGTTTAATGCAATAATAAATATATCTGAAAATAGTTTTACTGTATTATTCATAAGAGATAAACATTTCACATCACAAGTGTCTCTTAATAACGCAAACTTTCTTTTTGGCTACCTTTTAATTTGTTCAAAAACTTTGAAATCACATATCAGAAAATGTTTAAAATGGTGCTATTTTTTTTGCAAGTTCATGAGAACCTTTTCAAAACACTTAAAAAATGACCTCTGGTAGCCAGTGATCCTTTTAAAAAGGCAAACACAATTTTTTTTAAGTTGTGGTTTTCAAATGAACAGAACAAATCATATGAAAAAAGCTTCTAACCTAGAAAAATTTCAGTGAGATATTTATGTTATAATGATATATAAAAAAAAAGGTAAAGATTCCTGATGGACGCAAACTAAAGGTACAGGTTAGCCATATATTTACATTTATATAAATCAAACCTCATGCAGAAATCATCTTTTCAGGTCTAATTATTAATTACAGAAAATTTGGGGTCATAGCTAGTGCTGCTCTTGTGTTATGTGATGGTAGACAGATAAACGAAAATAACCTTTAATGAGTTTGAGTAAAAGGGCAAAATCATTTTATCATATATTTGTCTCCATCTTGTTCATTATAGTCAGAACGCTTCAGTCATTTTACACTCCACTCTTCTTCAGATATATTTCATATCCATTAACAATTTATGAAGTTTAAATTCAATGTTCAATACACATGGACTGATGTTCCTCTTTCCACATTCTATATTAGCGGAAAGTTTTTTATAAATTGATTCTGAATCATGAATCCTTGTGATGCTGTTTTGGCTTTCCCCCCACTTAACTTGAGTATATAAATTTCACTGTTTGACCAAAGGTGTGAATTCATGTCAACAAGGTCATCAGATACAATTCGATCAAATTCTATTGATAGCATGGACAGCAGAATAAGAACAGTCTTCACCTGGGACGGGATAAATAATTACAGTGGAAATTGTCAGAAGGTTTGCAAATATGACAGACATTTGAAGAAGGCCAGAGAAACCCTCACTCTGAAGAATGAAAGAGAATGAGAAGACTTTTAGGGGGGGGAGAAAAGACAATAAAAGAACAGGTTTCCTGAAGGACAAAGATGGCGATTGACATTGTTTTTCTTTTTTTAAAGATTGTAGGTGGCAGGAAAGAAACTGGAAGAGAGTCCTACAAGCAAAAAGTGAGAGAAAAGAAGCTATCGGAATAGATTTTACAGTTACATATAGCTATTTCACCAGTAAAACGATGAGACCAAGTTGCCGTATCGGAGTACACTTAAATTGATGCGTTTGAGGTACCAAGTAGAAGAGCTCATTAGAACAATCATCATGAAAATATTTGTAGAAAAGACAGAGGGAAGCAATGTAATGATGGTGAGAAAGAGACTGAAGTCAGGATGCCAGGGCAGGACTGATTATATTACAGACCCTTCTTTTGAATTTGTCAAGAATATTACGGTTATGCCAATAATGAGACTAAACATTGGAATATATGAAGAAAAATAAAACTCAAAACTATTTTTATCAAACATTAATAATATTATGTTCAGCACAATTACATTTGTATTCAATGTTACAGATATGTCTGAAGGACATAGCTCTAGATCTGAATCTAAAAAGGTGAGCTTTTCATACAGGAAATATATGATACCTATACGCGGCATCAGTATCTGTATCTTTTGGTTTTGTTGAAAACTGCTTAAATCATGCATATATTTAGTTTGACACCTTAACTATTATTCTTCCCCAAAATATGTTCAACAATAAAAATATATTTAGCCCCAGACAGATAAGAAAATTTATTGCACTCTACTTTCTCACAAGTCAACATCAGTACACAGTAACCTGGAACAACTTCACATTATTCATTCCTGTCAATTCCACAAACAAAGCAAATCAGAACCTTCGGGCACTTCAGATGCAGTTCTGTAGTTACAAAAAAAAAAAAAGTAGAAATTATGAGAGCTGAAGTTCAAACTTGAAAAAAAGATTCATCTATGAAAAAAATCAACACATGCTTGATGACAAAAAAAAGATTAGTTGACAAAACTAATCTATTTGACAAAAAAAAAAAGAAAAAAATATGTCTATCACAAACAAAAATATCATAAAAGCTAGTAGAGAACTCTTCAGATCAGTGACATGCAGAAGTTTAGTGATTCCTGGGGCCAACTTCTTGATTGTATACCCCAAAGACTTGGTGCCTACCCCAGTCACGTTTATCAAAACATGGATCCAGATTCACACCATCTTGTGGGACAGTAGAGTGCTTGTATAATAAAGTTAACAGAGATAATATAAAATTTCAAAAGCTAAATTTTTATTTCAATCTTTGATTGGATGCCCTCCTGATACGGATGCCCAGGGCTGTTTCACTCTCTGTGCATTCTACTGCTTTAGATTGTTAAACTGATTGTTTTGAGTGCAGTGTTTTTAAAAGGATAAATATTGTAGTTGGGAGAAATGGTACTGGCAACATTTACAATTTCCCCTATAAGGAATCATTTGGCATTTATTGACCAAGCAGCCAGTACCATTTTCGGTTGAAATTTATAAAATGAAATGTTTATTCAAATATACTTTTAAAATTTCTTATGCAAATGAAAGCCTACCACTTATGTTGTTAACACCTTTTTTCATTAATATATATATATATATATATATATATATATATATATATATATATATATGAATGAAGAAATATAGTCTTAAGATGTGCTATATTTATGGGATAAAGTGCTCAATATCAGAGATAGAGCGTGTGTAAATATAAAAGTGAACACAGAAGTCAACACTTAGAGGCGACAGTTTTTCATGCTAGATGCAATCGTCAGGCCACCCTGATGTTTGCATCTAGCATGAAACAGACTAAGTGTTGACTTCTATGTTCACTTTTATATATATATATATATATATATATATATATATATATTTTAGAATTGGACATAGTCCGACAATTTATTTAAAGACATTTATATATATTATGTTTAACGTTCTTTTTATAGATACAAGTATTTAAGCAAATGCTCTGTTTTATAATAAACAGTACTAAATAACATTTACTGGCCTGAATGTCCGAGAAATTTTCATAGGAAATTTCCGCTCTCCGACAGGAATCGAACCTGTATCCTATACGGAACCATCATTTTGCGTGATGTGCCTTAACCAGACGCTGCTCTGTGGCCGAAAGGTTAAGGCACATCACGCGAAATGATGGTTCCGTATAGGATACAGGTTCAATTCCTGTCGGAGAGCGAAAATTTTCTATGAAAATTTCTCGGACATTCAGGCCGGTAAATATTATTTAATACTGTTTATTATAAAACAGAGCATTTGCTTAAATACTTGTATCTATAAAAAGAACATTAAACATAATATACATAAATGTCTTTAAATAAATATATATATATATATATATATTAATGACAAAAGGTGTTGACAACATTAGTATATATATATTATATATAAATATAAAAGAATGAAAGTAATTGCTTCCTATGTTAGCAGTATGGTCTCTATTGTTCAGATGTAGCCTTATGCGAATTTATAAAAGATAACATCACAAAACTAGAGAAACTGCTATGAATGACATGAATAATAGTGAAAGAAAATTTGAAAGGGTATTCTTCCTGGCAGAATCTATCTTACATATTTATAAGTCAACCATTAATTGATGCATTGAATATTACTACCACATCTAGTCTGGTTCTTCTGGTATGTATTTAGATATAATTAATAAAATGTAAAGAAAAACCTGCAATGTTATCAGTCATGGCTTGGCATCTTGGCTTCAGTCACTTTCCCCACTGCCATAGCATTACTGTGCCTTTTCTATAAATATTTTCATGGTAACTGTTCTGATGAGCTTTCCTCTTTTGTACCTCAACTTTATGAGTTTAATCACAGTGCGAGGAGAAGGCGTTAATTCATGCAAAAAAACTAAAAAAATTAAATTTAAAGGCCTTAATTAATTTAAAAAAAATCAATGACCTTGATATAGAGAATCCCAGAAATTTTCCCAACGCCAAAAGGGTTCTCACTGTGGTAAGGTCAGGCGTAGCTGGCCAACAGATATGGGCCATGATGGCCCTTGCAAATGAAACATTTGAGATGTTCCCACCAATGTCGTGTTTTGACGATGACAATGTAAATAAACTAAAACAATTTTGTTCAGGGAGCTTCCCGATTTTCGTTCACCCCTCCCTATATAGAGCTTTAAAACTAACATTTCCCCTGGACATTGGCGGCCTGTCTCCTGATGGCACCATCAAAAGTGAGATGGGCACTGGCTCAATGGGAGAGGCCGTCGGTGTCCTGACCCCGGCCATGTTCAGTGCAGGACGGCAACCCTAATCGGTATTCATCATGGCACTCTGGTTAGCAAGTGTAAATGCCCGAGGCCTGAGGTCCGAGTCTCGAAGGGTGAGGCTCTCTCGTGACCTTCAGCGTCTCGGGGTGAATATATGTTGTGTTCAAGAAACCCGTTTTTCTTCTCGTGACTATGAAGGCATTCTGTCTAGGGGCTTTTCCCTCTATTCAGCATGTTTTGATGGACGCTCGAGGGGTGTCTCTTGGCTGGTGAGCAAGTCTTTGAAGGCTGCGTGTGTTCTTGTCTTCGCGGATCCGGCGTGCTGGATGTTACCATAAAGGATAAGGCTCTTCGTCTCATTGGGGTTTATGCGCCCAATGCCCATGCTGAGCGGCCTGCTTTGTTTCGGCAGATCGAGCCGTTTTTGACGCCATCGCGGCGGGTAGTTTTAGTGGGTGATTGGAATGCCGTCCTTGATCCCGATATAGATCGTATAGGGCCAATTTCGGGTACTAACAACCGAGACGTGAAACCATTTCGGGACTTTATCCACAGGTTCGATCTTGTCGATAAGTACCGAAATGAACATCCTCGGGGGGTAGTGTGGACTTGGACCAATAGTGGCGGCTTGGCTAGTTATCTAGACCGAGTCTTAGTTAGGAGAGTCGATGTAGGGCTCTTAGGGTGTCCAAGTTTTCATGAGATAGTTTATTCGGATCATAGGCTTGTCCGGGTCCGTGTAAACTTAGATAAGCCTAAGGTTAGGATGGCTGGCTACTGGAAATTCAACTCATCATTATTTGGTGAGCAAGATTTCCGGGACCAGCTACTACTAATGATTCAAAGGGAACTGACGGGTGCGGTTGTGGGAAATGCCTGGTGGGATAAATTAAAATCTAAAATCCGAACGTTTGCTGCTGATTATAGTCGTCGGCTCAATCTAGATAGATTAGCGGCGCAAACGGCTTTAGAGCAAAAGGTCGATCGGGCGGTGAAATCCCGTGATAGTGGGGACATAGCCTTAGCTAAGGCAGAGTTGGCCTCCTTGCTTATCAAGAAGGATCAAGCTCTGGTAGTTAGGGCTAGGTTAAAAAGAATGTCCTCTGAGGCTACGAATATGGCCGCGGAATTGCGGTCAGAGGAAGCTCGGAATGCATCTCAGCGACATATCGCATGCGTCACATTGCCGGATAGGCGGACCGTGACAACAAATGAGGGCATATGCGAGGCTTTTCGTGACTACTTTCAGGAGCTTTTCACCAGGGAGCCCGGTCTGAGCCCTGCTCAGTTCGACGCCTATTTAGCCGACTTTCGCTGCCTCGAGGCAGCTGAAGCGGCTAGGTGCGAGGGTCCCATTTCAGAGTCGGAAATCTGGGAAGCGATGAAACAGGTTGGCCTGGACAAGTCTCCGGGACTGGATGGTCTTCCGTACGAAGTGTACTTGAGGCAGTCGCCCGTTTTTGTTCCCCTGCTGGCACTGATTTTCGGCAACGGGATGAAGCAGGGGTCTATACCCCAACGCTTCACCAGGGGCGTGATCAAGTTGTTACGCAAGGATAAAAACGGAGGGGATGGGTTAGGTAACTTTCGCCCTTTAACTATGTTAAACACAGAGTTAAAGATTTTGGCTAAGATCTTGGCCAACCGTTTGCAGGTTGTCCTGTCTAGTCTGATTGGCCCTGAACAGACTTGTGCTGTGAAGGGTAGGACTATTCAGGACAACCTTCATATGGTACGCCTGATCATTGAGCAAGTCGACAGTGAAGCCGCGCTGATCAATTTAGATCAGTCCAAGGCCTTCGATAGGGTTGACCATCGGTTTCTGGAGGCTGTTCTTTCGGCGGCCGGTTTCGGGCCGTACTTTCGCACCTGGATCCGACTTCTGTATGCGACTCCCGGTGCGCTGGTGGAGGTGAATGGAGTACGATCGGAGCCTTTCGTATTGTCTCGCTCCATTCGTCAGGGTTGCCCGCTTTCGCCCTTGCTTTACGTTCTTGCGTTGGAACCTTTCCTTCGCAAGTTAAAGGCGAATCCGGTCCTACGCGGAATTGCCCTGCCCGGTGCTACCACATCGGCCAGGTATTCCGCCTATGCTGACGACGTTTCGGCTCTTGTGTCGAGCAGAGCCGAGATTAACGAAGTCAGCAAGGAAATCAGTTGTTATGAGATGGTGACAGGGGCCAAGATCAACCGCGATAAGTCTGTTGGCTTGCGGTTGGGTGCGTTGAAGGGAGTTTCTCTTCCCGGACCTTTCCACTGGACGGATGGACCGGTCAAGATTCTCGGCGTCTGGTTCGGTCCTGATCTCCGGTTGGAAATGAATTGGTCGGAGGTGCAAGGGAAGGCCGAGATCGCAATTAATTTGTGGTCTCGGAGGAATCTTTCCTTAAAGGGGAGGGCGGAACTATGTGTTTCACACATCTACCCGATTCTCCTTTACCGACTCTCTGTACTTCCACTTCCGTATGACACTTTGATGGCGTTAGTGAGGCTCTTGTTCTCTTTCTTGTGGAGAGGCAAGGCCGCCAGAGTCACTCGGGAGATCTGTTGCCTTCATCCTACTGAGGGCGGTCTGGGCATGCCAAGCATTGAGATTCGTCAACATATGCTTCGCATTAGCTTTCTGGATCGAATGTGTCGTGAACCGGATGGGGAGGGCGCCTTCTGGAAGGAAGACGTCCGTAAGAATTTCCCATCCCTAAGAAGTGTGCACTCGTGCGAGGAGGAGGCCCACCGTTTACCCCGAGCCGAGTGCTCCTTCTATCGCGAATGTCGTATTGCTCTGAAGCGACTCTTATGGGCGTCGGATGGCCTCTCCAACGTCCAGGCGTTGTCTCGTAGGGCGTTATATCAAGTTTTAGTCAGGGGGTCCGTTCATGATGAGCTGATTGGCGAGCTCGGACTTACGAAGCAGGAGGCTCGCTCAATATGGCCTTGGGCGCCCGGGTTGAAATGTCTCAATAACGATGAGGCATCACTCACCTGGCTGGTGATTCGTGGGGCCCTCTGGGTCGCCAAAAGACTCTGTTCAGCTGGCTTGGAGAAATCTCCAAACTGCCGACGCTGTACTGGGGAAGTCGAGACCCTGGGTCACGCCTTCTTTCAGTGCAGCCTGGTAGTGCCGTTGTGCAAGTTCGTTGAAGGCCTCATGGTCCGCATGCTGCGGGGAAAGTTCTTTGTCCTGGAAGCCTCTTCCGTTTGTAGCAATGTGGCACCGCCGCTGACGAAGGCTGAACTATATGTGTTCCACTGCTTGCTAGGTGTTTTGAGAGTCGTGATATGGACGACGCGTCAGAAGGGATTCTATGGAGGCGAGAAGTTCACCTCTTCCCAACTGATCTTGTACTTTAAGCATCAGCTTAAAGTCAAGATTAGGACGGAAAGGCGGCGGCTCACTTCATCAGAATTCAGCAAAAGGTGGGTGCATCTTGCGCGCATGTGTCGTGTGAAAGGAGCTGACCTTGAGTGGCACTTTGATGCCGGTTAGGCATCAGAATATTGCTCTTCCTGGGTTGAACTAGGGCAACCCATTCCAAAAATTAGGCTAGTTTAGGTTTCAGTTTTTGATGTTTTAGTTTCCCTTTTCCAGTTAACTTAGCTAGGGTATGTATGCTCATTTGGCCCCTTTTATTTCTGCCCCTAATTTTTTCTTTAAGTTTAATTCCCCAGCCCCTCCCTCGTTAGGTGGTTGGTGATGTCAGTTCGCAGGTAGGATGCGGGGCGCCTTTCGTTTCGCGTGAGTGTTTTCGTATTTGTTGTTGTGTCTGAATGAGTGCGTGTCAGTGTGTGTGCTTGGGATGGATGAATGTTTTATAATATTATAGTCCCGCATTGATTTCGGCCAGCAAACTGGTATTTCTGCCACATTTAGTTATTGTGGGGGTTTTACTTACTAATAACATTTTCTTTAGTTTCTTGTAAATATTTTGTAATCATTTGTATATACTCACTGGGGTTAATTTTTAAAATTGTTATTTTATCCCCCTCCCCCCCCACAGACATTGAATTGTACATATGGGGACTAGTCAGTATTTTCATAGAGACAGTGAGGTATTATGGTGGTTGTAGTAAGAACGGTACGGATGAATGTGGTGTTTTGGTGTAAGGAATATTGTTCGTACGTTTGGGTCAGTGTTTGCGGCTAGCTAAGTTATAGTTAAGACAGATGAAGACCGTCCTATTTTCCCCAATCCCCCCTTTGGCCATGTGCCACATTTCTGTACAGTATACAGAATAAATATTGCTTTCCTCTTTTGTACCTCAACTTTATGAATTTAATCACAGTGCTAGATTGCCAACTAGGTCTCATGATTTTACAGTTGAATTTGCTAGATGTAGCCAAAAGTTTGATGCTAACCGTTTCAACCCTCACACTTCTGACATGTAGGATTCTCTTCTGGCATCTTGCTTTCCAGCCAAGTTTTCTCTTAAAAAATTTAAATGCAATGTCAATTGTTATCTTCTGCCTTCATTCTTTTCATTTTTCCTTCAAAATTGTATTGCTGGTAATAATTTTCCAAAAAAGTATTGCTGTAATAGTTAACTATTTGCCCATAGCTGGGACCCTAACAGGTGCTACCACCCAGGGTCAGGGTGGACATAGGAACACCAGAAATTAAGAGGTAGTTCCACGCTCCTCAAAACCTCCTGATCAGAGGTCTTGCTGCTGGATGTCGTTTATCGTCTTACGCAGAACACGGATGTAGTTTAACATCTTACCCAGGACGTGCCTTGCTTGGAGTGAAATTATTAAAAATAATTAAAAAAAAAACTAATAAAATTATACCAGAATCTGATTGTTAATGGATTCATCTCTTCCTAATACTTGTATAATAAAAACAATATACTTAACTCCTTGCTGGCAAAACTTGTACATCTTGGCAATAAGAGACATGCATATTTGAGAATAAATTAAATTTAGACAGAACAAGTAAATCCCAAAGATCCTTTTATGTTTATACTATGGCTCGTTAATTTAATTTTTACCTTTCGATAAAAACATTTATAGGTAAAAAGTTAAATATTTTTTTTTCTTGAAAAGTGTTTTTCATTCTGAAAGACATATTGGGATGACCAAAGTGCTTTCCTCCTTCTGGGTATGATGATAAACTACATCCGTGTCCTGGGTAAGACGATAAACTACGTCCAGCAGCAAGGCCTCTGATCAGGAGGTTTTGAGGAGCATGGAACCACCTTTTAATTGCTGGTGTTCCCAGGTCCACTCTGACCCAGGGTGGTAGCACCTATTAGTGTCCCAGCTATGGGCAAATAGTTAACACCCAAACTTGTGTAAAAATATGTTTTAATACCAGAAATACCTTGTAATAAAAAAAATTATTACCAGCAATAATTTTTGAAGGAAAAATTATTATCAGCAATACTTTAAAAATAAAATACCAGCAAAACAAACAGTTATACATGCTTTGAAAAAAATATGACCAGTTATAGATTTCTTCAAGGAAAAATATTCCCAGAAATAGATTTTTGAAGAAAAACATTACCAGCAATAAAAATTTTGTCGGCATTAAATAACCCACTGAGGTTGATATGCCATAAAACAAGACAAACCAAACCAAAGTGTATTCTCAAAGCTAAGCAGAGAATTAAGAGACGGGAATATTTTGTTGGAAACAACGAACAGAGTACTGAACTGATGCATGACTTCTGTCCATCTGTATAGTAGCAAATGCTTAACAATCTCCTCAAAGATGAAGAAGAGACTCAAAGCAACAGAAGGATGCTAAATATACTATGGGTCAAACACATGAGCAACAATGAGATTTTGGAGAGAATTGGAACAACAAGGAAACTTATACTTAATATCAGGAAGAGGCAGTTGAAATTTCTAGTACAGGTAATGAGGAAAGAAGCCTTGGAAAATCTTATACTCACAGGATGGATTGGGGGAAAGAGGGACAGGGAAAGCAACACGTGAGATACTTAATGGGCTTGAGCAAATGGATGGCAGAAATAGCAAAAAAGACAAAACTTATTAAGAATTACAAGCAGCAGGAGGATCCGGAGGGCCATGATTGCCTGCATCCTGAAGGGACACACCACATAAAAGAAGAATCTTCTGCATCTTCAAGGTGAATTTAAAATAAAAAAGAGATTGCTGGAAACTTTTACAAATACCTAATATAAGAAATAAAACACTTAATTTATAACATCTATATAATAAATGCCAATGTCAGTGTGTCACACCACTTCAATTAAAGGGACACAACTCTCTAACTTTCTATAGCTCATCTTCTTCTATATAATAAATGTGAATGTCAGTGCGTCACATTTTTTCAACTTTATCCCTAGAGGCTATAGCCCAAGATATACCATATTGGAATCAGGCCAACTTAGTGAGCAAATTGAAAACATTCTGAGCCACACCCGGACCCACAATACTGAAATTTTGGATTCCCAATTTTTCATTACTGTCATTGTTTTTGGCAACAAATTATTTTGTGCTATAACAATTTTTATAATTTGGAAATAATCAAAACAAATTGCAAAATCCAGCAAAAGTCACCCATGAAATAAAAATAATTGTTTGTAGATAAAATAAGGACCTATGTACATTAAAGTGGCGGTAGAAGAATTATCATTGAACTTTTAAAAAGTAATCTTAAATGTGAATGCAATACTTAAATGCAGTGATCAGTTTTGAATTCTTCTGTAGGTTACTGTTGCCTATTGTGATGAAGGCCCAATCAAGAGCTCTCTGTAGGAACTAGCATAAATGCCGCCCAATAAAACGGCTTTTAAGCTAATTTGAAATAAATCTTTTCCCCCTCTTAGATTAAGTAGATAATTTGATTTTTGCAGATTCTGTATAATATCATTTTCAGAATTCAATGTGTTCCATATAAATATTTGATTGCCATTACATGATAAAAGCCAAACAGCATTAAAGTTAAACACTGGTAAAGTTAAATAATGTTGACAATTTTATTTCAGAAGTTCTAAGGAAAGTTTTACCAAGAATTCAAATTCCACAAGAAAATTTGCTCTAAAAGTTAAAATTAAGAACCTAAGATAGTATAAGCAATGCACTTTACAACTACTGTGACAAGTAAAGCCAAAATTACAAAAATGAAATTATAATTTTATTCATTAAATTTTTGTTATACCTGTTTTTATGCAATGAATTATTCAGAGACAAGTTCAGAAGCTCACTTACAAGAGAAAAATTTTTAAAAAATTAGCACTATTGAGAAAGCATCTTTTAATTTTGTTATTGTAAATCTTTATAAAATATGTTTATATTGGTCAAATTATAGCAGAAATAATTCAAAACTTCTTGGTCATAGAAATTAAAAAATGATTGCATTTTTTTTTTGTTGCTTTAAGAAGACAAAAATTTGATTGATTTTCAAAAGGACTGAGCCTCAAATTTTAATTCTTCTAAAATGATCTGCTTTTGGTCTGACCATTGCTCTTTTAAATATATTCTTGCAGGGAAAACTTGCAAGATTCATTTAGAAACTACATCTCTGTGAAAGTTAAGGCCAAGATGAGTTTAGGAAGCAATTAAACATTCAAGTAATCAAATATGGAAAAGAATCTATTTAGATGTCATTTGTGGGCTTATATTTATTGATTAAGGAATACACAATACACATGACAGTGCAATTAGATTTTAGTCATCTATGGATCTAAGAACATATGGGTAGCATAATGGTTATAAGCACAGAAGGAAGAACTGGTAGGCAGATTTCAAATTCAAAGCTAATCTAATGCATTGACTTTCACAATAACATCCTTGCAAGAAAAAAGAATGTGGAGGACCCTAATCCCTTAAATCCTGAGGGAGAGAGCATTAAAAAATAAATTGTGGGTCAAAGAAAAAATTGAATGTTTTAGCTCTATGTATACACAAAGAGTGTACTTGTGCTTGGTCCTGTATGTACAAAAATACAATTTCCTATATATATATATATATACACACCCACACACCAAAATCCAATTTCATACACACATATACGCATACACACGTGTGTGTTTGTATGTGTATATATATATATATATATATGTGTGTGTGTGTGTGTGTGTGTGTGTGTGTGTGCATACTAAAGGATATTGTTATATTCATGAATATGTAAATTTTGGAGATAACTTTTCTGAATTCCCTTCCTTTTGAGTTTTTAAATTTCCTTACTTGAAGTAAAATGGCTGAGATATTGATTTTGTGTTTTCCTTCAAATAATTTCATGCAAAAATGTTTTACTGGTTGAAATTTAACTGCAAAATTTAACCAAACTGTGCAAGTAATAAAAAAAGCAAATAAAATTATGTGTTTTATTGACAAGAGAATTTCCTGCAAATATTTCAATTTATAACTATTATCCTTTCATAGATTTCTGTTTTACAGAAATTATAATGTCAGACAAATATTCACTATTTTTTTTTCACAGAATTTAAGCAGAAATCATTATTTCCAGTTTTGGGAAAAATTTAGAGAAATATAGTTTTAAAGCTCATAAAAAGAAAAATGAATGTATAATCTGGGCATGAAAAGTAATTTGTAATCATTTTAGAACGAAAATAAGTAACCTACAATTTGTAAAATAATTCAATCCAATTCATTTGATTTCTTAAGAACAGTGAATCTCCTTATTTAGATTTAAAAAAAAAACATGAAGAAAATATTGTTCTACAGCTATGTTCCTTTATATTTTAACATCATTTTCTGATTTATGTTTGTTGTGTAAAGGATTAGTTGACTTATTTTGATTCTCCTTTCACTTAACAATTGTGAACAAGGAAAGAAACAATTGAATGATGAGTTGACTTGTCTTGATTCTCCTTTTATTTAACAATTGCGAACAAGGAAAGAAACAATTGAATGATCAGTTGGCTTGTCTTGATTCTCCTTTCACTTAACAATTGTGAACAATGAAAGAAACAATTGAATGATCAGTTGGCTTGACTTGATTCTACTTTCACTTAACAATTGTGAACAAGGAGTAGAAACAATTGAATGATCAGTTGGCTTGTCTTGATTCTCCTTTCACTTAACAATTGTGAACAATGAAAGAAACAATTGAATGATCAGTTAGCTTGACTTGATTCTCCTTTCACTTAACAATTGTGAACAAGGAAAGAAACAATTGAATGATCAGTTGGCTTGTCTTGATTCTCCTTTCACTTAACAATTGTGAACAATGAAAGAAACAATTGAATGATCAGTTGGCTTGACTTGATTCTACTTTCACTTAACAATTGTGAACAAGGAAAGAAACAATTGAATGATCAGTTGGCTTGTCTTGATTCTCCTTTCACTTAACAATTGTGAACAAGGAAAGAAACAATTGAATGATCAGTTGGCTTGACTTGATTCTCCTTTCACTTAACAATTGTGAACAATGAAAGAAACAATTGAATGATCAGTTGGCTTGTCTTGATTCTCCTTTCACTTAACAATTGTGAACAATGAAAGAAACAATTGAATGATCCGTTGGCTTGACTTGATTCTCCTTTCACTTAACAATTGTGAACAATGAAAGAAACAATTGAATGATCAGTTTGCTTGACTTGATTCTCCTTTCACTTAACAATTGTGAACAAGGAAAGAAACAATTGAATGATCAGTTGGCTTGTCTTGATTCTCCTTTCACTTAACAATTGTGAACAATGAAAGAAACAATTGAATGATCAGTTGGCTTGACTTGATTCTCCTTTCACTTAACAATTGTGCAGAAGGAAAGAAACAATTAAATGATCAATTGGCTTATCTTGATTTTCTTTTCACATAACAATTGTGAACAAGGAAAGAAACAATTGAATGATCAGTTGGCTTGTCTTGATTCTCCTTTCACTTAACAATTGTGAAGAAGGAAAGAAACAATTAAATGATCAGTTGGCTTGTCTTGATTCTCCTTTCACTTAACAATTGTGAACAATGAAAGAAACAATTGAATGATCAGTTGGCTTGTCTTGATTCTCCTCTCACTTAACAATTGTGAACAATGAAAGAAACAATTGAATGATCAGTTGGCTTGTCTTGATTCTCCTTTCACTTAACAATTGTGAACAATGAAAGAAACAATTGAATGATCAGTTGGCTTGTCTTGATTCTCCTTTCACTTAACAATTGTGAACAATGAAAGAAACAATTGAATGATCAGTTGGCTTGTCTTGATTCTCTTTTCACTTAATGGTGAAAAGCCTGACTGGGTTCGCCTGTCTGTTTGGCATGGTGCAGAGTCATGTTGCTAGACAGTCTCTTCCAGCAGCTCCCCTCACCCCTGAGCAGCACTACGCCCTCAAGGCACTTGATGTAGGCCTCTGTATTTAATCTGAGACCCTCACTAACAGGAGTTATTTTCTTGTCAGAACAATCTGAATGAGTTTTCTGAGCTACTGTACCTTCGTAATCTCCATTACACTCATCTAACACTTTTGCACTGTTCTCAAATTGGCACCCAAACACACTGAAATGTTTGTATTGGAGCTTCCGGTGCAAATGCCAAGCAGTATAGCATGCTGTTTCCAAATTTCTCACGGAGTGAATTGTGTCATGGTGCTCTTTTACTCACAGTGCCCAACTGACCCTACTATACTGTACAGTCAACAAAATAAAATAAAAAAACAATGCATATGTGCAAAATTAAAAATATAAAATGGCAACAATTTACACATCACACCCGGTATATGTTTAAAATGTTTCTAGATTTATAGAGGTAGAATTTTGATTTATTAGATATCAAGCATTTATAAATATGAAAAGTGTGGACAAGGATTCAATGCTGAATGTTCACTCAATATGCTTCTTGTAGTACTTTTAAAAAACAAGATGATTTTGTATGAGATTTATTCAGAGTGTTGTACTTGTCTCAAAGCAAAATACAATTAAGAGTAAAAATGAGCGTTCCATTCAGAAGTGATTTTTGCCAATTTTATGTTTAAAAAAGTTTGTAAGGAATCATTTTGTATGGCGCTGTTCAAATGAGACAATTAATGAAATAGGTCTTTTCTTTTTGGATCTTGATAACATTTACCAGACTTTACCATGTTTAATTAAGTGATTATTTAAATGTGGACCAGACAGACAAGGTAAAATTAATCAAGACAGAAACTTAGGCAATCTAAATGACGGTGTTGGTAAGTAATTAGCAGCTAGGTCAGGTACATTCAGTGGCTGAATTTAAGGAGAATTTAAATTTTTGATTAAGATATTGAATCTGAAATGAACCAACAACAAGAATGTAAATGTTTCAATTAGTAACTTTTTCTTTGCTTTGATTAAAATACGTCCTGTAATTTAAATCTATATGAGGTTTGATGATTTAAACTTGATGTTTAAATACATTATTTACTCAATACGATCAGAAAATTGAAAGCAGTTTTTTGCGTTTTTTTTTTTTTCAAAATAATTGTCGCATGTGTTTCCTGTATTCTTTATTATGTACTGGAGTGATTGAGCAACAACTGGATCAGATCATTCTTCAACATGATGCGTTACTTCAGCATGTCAGTGATCACGGCTCTCCAGAACATTCTATGCTTTGTAGCTCTGAACAATATTTGCCTTTCTGCTATTCCTGCCACCTCCCTATTCTGCTATCTGTTAACACCAGCTTGTTAGGTAGGTTACTTGCTGTTTTGCTTTGTCTCTCTTGCCTTCAAGACGTCCTCTAAGTATAAAATTTTCCAAGCTTTCTTTCCTGTTAACTAAAGTTGCTATATAAATAAAAATCACCTTGGAAAAGGCAAGGGAAACAACTGCAATATCAATCCCAAGAATAATACCAAGTCATTACAAGACCATATAAAATGCTGTCTTCAAAGGAATTACCATGCCCAGCTTAGCTCGTTTTGGATACACATTGCTGTGGTATTCATGAATTAATAGTCAATATAAACTTACTAACTTCTCACAATATGCTGTAATAAATTGTAGCAGTTTATTTATAGTTAATTTTTTCTACTAGTGTGAAAAATAAAATGATAGTTTTAAAATCTAATCTATATAATATTTATATCAGGTCACTCTACAAGTTCTACTGATACTAGTAATACCTAGTGCATGGTCAGGTCATTGGCAGCTAAACTGGTTCCCCCAGAAGGCTTTTCTAGCTAAACACCCTGTATAGTTAAAAACAAGATCAGTCATAATAAGATCCATAGCTATGTACACACTCAGTGTTGCAGTGATATAGATTTGCTGAACAGAGGGTTTCCTAAAATAGAGTCAATAGTCAGCACAATGGGTTCATCCAATAACATCAATGACCAAGGTCAACCTACAAGTTGAAGCACTGGCTGTGGTTTGACTGGGAGAGGGATGACTTCCATCAAGTTAGTTGATTTGTTTAATGGCATATCAATCCCTTATGGGTCATTTAATGCTGAAATTTATTTTTCTTGCGAAATTTGATGTCGTAATATTATGTTATTCTGCCCTCACAACTGAATACATGATAGATACTCAGCCTTTGTGCATATAAAAGTTTGTGTGGAAATAATTACTAGAGGTGGTAATATGTGTGTTTTATGCTGTTTTTTAGTTATATTTTGGAATACAATTTGATTTAAGAAATTTCAGTATATTATATGGATTAATGTCATGAAGGTTCATGTTGATCAGAGGATTTTGTTTAGCGGCATATCAACACCTCTGTGGGTTATTTAATGCTGCAATCTAAATAATTTTAACACAATTTTATGGCTTCAACTAAATATATTTTTAATGCAATTACATGTCTTCAACTACAGATAAAATGCATTGTTAGTCTTTTTTATATCAAAATGTATTGCTGGTATTTTTACTATTAAAATGTATTTTTATACTTTCATAGATTTTTTGCTTGTGGGGGGATCACTATTTTACGGGACCATAACAGGTGCTACCACCCCAAGTCAGGGTGAACATAGAAACAACAGCAATTAAGAGGTGGTTCCATGCTCTGGAAAACCTCCTGTCTCCCAATCAGAGGCATCTCTGGCAGATGTAGTTTATTGTCATATGCAGGACTTCATCAAGTTAATTTGCGAAAGACACATTAGGGATAAACCCTGATAAGTAGTGGGAACTGGTCAGGTGCTCATCTGCACAGTCACCTTATGACCACACCCAGTCATGAGACGGACAACAACAATATTAGATAATTTGTAAGAAATGAAAATTATTCATGTTTGCTAATACCTTTTCATTGGTTTGATATAAATATATAAGATTAAAAAAAATCTTTTTTTGTAATCTTAAACAGTTTATAAATTATAGCTCAAACCATGGTTTAAAACAGAATCAAAGAGATCTAGTAGCAGATACAGAAAGTGTTGATTCAATGGAGTTGCTTGACCAAAGAGTGACAAAATGGCAAATTTGAAACCTTCATGCCAAGAAAAAAAAAAGAAAAAAAGAAAAGAATAAAAGAAAAGAAAAAAAGGAAAAAAAAAGGAAAATAAAGGAGTATCAAAAGGATGGCTTTTCCCTTGACACTGATATTATTTTAACTACCTTCACTCCTTGGCAATGTTTATTGTTTTGAAACAGTGGTGATTAGAATTTGTATAAAACCTAAACATATGATTGTGAGTTTATACATTTTCTTTGTTCTTGAGAATTGACAACAAAAATAAGAAACACTATTTATTAGATTGTTTATTTACACTATTAATAATATTTTTTTAATGGAAAGTTAAAGCATCACCTAACTGACGTTTGAACCAAACTTTATAAAATGCTAAATAATAAGGATATCCTTATGGTTGGTTCACATATTTTAATAATTTAGTAAATGTTTATAAATTTATGAACAAAAAATTGTTTCCATATTTATTTTTATATAAATTTTTAAATGATAATTATTGCATTGTATTAGTTTTTTGAATGTTGTAAATGTAAAATTATCCTTATAAATAAACAATCTAGTAAATAAGTAATGTTTAATATTTTTCTTCTTAATTCTCAAGAACATAAAATATATAAATTCCCTTTCATCATATATTTAGACTTTATTACAATTCTAATCATTGCTTTTTAAAACAATAAAAGAGGAGTGAAGATAGTTAAAAAATCAGTGTTGTGAGAAAATCCGTCCTATTGACACTCCATTTTTTGGGAGGCACTAAGTTTCAAGAGGTAAAGTTATATTAGAATTGTGAGAGTTCCTACAAATTTTCTGCTAGACTAACAGTGAAGTGGTATTCTGTTCAGGGCTATATACAAAGGTGGCACAGAAATGCTCTTACTACCTTTCTGCATTGAGATGAAATAGTGACAAAATGACATTTGTCTTTGCTGGGGAATATTTATCTTCTAATAAACCTATTGATTAATTTCAAACAAAACACAGACACACACCCTCCCTCTCTTTCAGACATTGAAGGTTCAGTTGTTAATTTAAGTTACTCCATGTTACATATATTAGTAGTTTATAGAGGATTGCTTTTCTCTTTTTGATATTGTTTATAATTATTCTGAAAATTTTGTGGTTAGGGGAAGCTTTTGAAACCATCAACTCTGGATTTTTACAGAGTGAAGGAGATACATCTTGTCTGTATTGTTCTTTTTACTACTGCTACTTCTGCTTCTGGTGAAAAGGTTTGTTTTTTTTAATGATGAAGTTTCAGATCCTTATTTCTAGAATGATGAAATATCATCATAAATCATTGGTGGAAATGTTTTTAGAACAATGAAATTTCAGATTTTTATTTCTAGAATGATGAAATATCATCATAAATCATTGGTGGAAAGGTTGTTTTTAGAATAATGAAATTTCAGATTTTTATTTCTAGAATGATGAAATATCATCATAAATCATTGGTGGAAAGGTTGTTTTTAGAATAATGAAATTTCAGATTTTTATTTCTAGAATGATGAAATATCATCTTAAATCATTGGTGGAAAGGTTGTTTTTAGAACAATGAAATTTCAGATTTTTATTTCTAGAATGATGAAATATCATCATAAATCATTGGTGGAAAGGTTGTTTTTAGAATAATGAAATTTCAGATTTTTATTTCTAGAATGATGAAATATCATCTTAAATCATTGGTGGAAAGGTTGTTTTTAGAACAATGAAATTTCAGATTTTTATTTCTAGAATGATGAAACATCATCATCATGAATCATAATATACACATACACACTATGGCTAAATGCATTAACATTTTCTTTTCTTATGCTATCTGTATGCACATGAAGTTCATTTTCTTCTTTCAGGAGCTCTGTTGGTCATTATATAAAAGTTGGGTCACTGTGTCATGACAGAAAATTTATCCAGATGTTGAAAAATTATTTCCTCTGAAACTGTAGCAAAAGATGGTGCAAAATGTCACAAATTCCCAGAGCCACACATCCAAAAAGTGACAAATCCACTCTTCCAGCAATCGGTTTTCTTACCCTTCTCTTGTTCACCTAACTTTACAGGGCATGTATTTTAATCAACAGGCAGCACGTCCAGGTTATTTCATCAAACCGCATGGCAGTTTTCTGTTATAAATGATGAAATAACTGTACTCCAGATTTTCTTTGTATCATGGAGTCAATGACACCAGCAAGTATATGCCCTCATTTTGAAGGTATGGAAAATTTTGAAGGTAAGTTAATTTCTTCTGCAATATTTTTCAATATTTTCATCAAAATTCTTAAACAACTGCATCTGTTATAATATAGCTTCTCCCACAACAAAATGATGACCAATAATAACCATTAAAACATGTAACACCTCTTCATAATAAAATGAATGATATTTATATAATAATGGCTACAAAAATCATTAAGGAATTATCAAATATGCACATATTTTCTCTGTTAGTGTTACACCTATTAAGCTTAATTTCATCTGGCACAAAGCCACAAGTTTGGGGTCTTTATGAGGATCAAACTCACTTCACAGTAGGAATTGTGTACCAGCTTAGCTTCCTAACCATTACTCCATAGAAAGACCTTCTGATGTCACAGGGAAGTCAAGAAGTGTGAGAGAAGAAAAATATATTACTTACAAATTTTACATATTACTTGAGATGCAAAGAGGGAAAAAAAGTCATTTACCTGCAAAAGAAAAGAAATATTTAAAGTTTTAATGGATTGGGAATAAAAAGACAGTTTCTCTATTATTAAAAATCAAGATAAGAATTGAATTACTTTTGTTCAAGATTATTTTCCTTACTTACTATCATATAACACAAAGAAGTCCTGGGAGAAATTAAATTCCTTGAAATACTTCTTGAAGAAAAAGAAAAAAAACAGACCCAACCTTCTTAAAATCTTGATCAAACTTCTTTGAAATTCTAGAATATTTTCAGAGAAAGACAATTTATCTCTTTGTAACAGTAAGCACAACAGTTAAATGAAACAAGTTTCTAGTTATTTTATATTTTCAATTTGAATCAGTTTTTATTTGGAAACTTTGTTTCGAATCTAAAAAAAAGGATATTTGCTTATATTTTGCAATTCTTTGTGAAATATGTTTTCAGTTTTCTCTACTAAAATATTCTCCAGTGAAGTAACACAATATACACAAATCCTCATCTTTCATAAAATATGGTTTTCATTTTTTTTTTCACAAGTTTATTTATGTAAATTGTATTAAAAAATACCACCTCATCAATATTTCAATACAATATATTGAACTTGTGTTAATTTTTTCAATAAAGTAAGCTAATGTGATTTCAGAATTGTCATATATGGGTTGGGGAAAGACATGTCTTCCATGAAATATTTCTACCAAGGAAGAAAGTGATGAATACTTTGTTTCTAATCAGATTATATTAATGAAATTATCTTAAAGTAATTTCTAGACAAGTTAAAAATCATATACATACATACATGTATGTATGTATGTATGTAAGCATACATAAATTTTTACCATTTAAATGCAAGAAGGAACTGACAGACCTCAGTGCACTGACATTTCATACACTCTCAGAGTAACAGATTTTTATTTATTTTTTTTATTTTTATCAATTAGGTCCTCCTTTTCCACTAGGGTCAATGGGCAATAGTTCTTCATTGTCTTAGTCCCTGGCAAGGGTTGTAGCACCTAACCAGGTTGAATCTTTACTTCCAATGCTCTACAATCACATAGCTGTTAGGTTTTTTGCTGTGCTACTCATGGTGGTGAAGTGTATTATTTTACTAAATGTTCACTCAATAAAAGGCATGAAAGCTACTCCAGGTTAATAAACGAGGTTGTATAGACAGGAGTTGCAAGTGCAGATTATGAGGATATGTATGATTGGTGATGGTCATGCCTCGATTTGCACAGGTTATCATTGTAGTGTTTGGGGATGTATCCTCTCAGAAGCCTGTTTCATAAAGTAGCAGATCTTAGGAAGAAGTTGTCCGAGTGGAGCTTCTTTCTTACCAATGGAATATGAAGTGAATGAGGATAGTTCACCCATGTACAAGTTGGATGGAAGGTTTTAACTGTAAATGTCTGAACTGGTATAACTAGGGAATGTAGCTTACCAGACCCTTTTCCATGCAAATACTGAGATAGTAGTAACAGGCTTACAATGTTGTGTCGGTGAAAAATAATTAATCACCTGTCCCCAAGCTAGGCTGAAAAAGGATAAGTCAATGATGCACCCTATAAAAACATACTGTTGTATCAGTTAAGAGAAGAGGCTTGGAGAGTCAAAGTTGGCATGATGGAAGAGTTAGGACTTCAATGATTCCAATAACAGCTTTGAGCGAAAGCTAAAATAATGATGTGGACCAAATCTTTAATGCTATTAAAGTGATTAATTAATTTATTCATTTTTTATGGATTATCAATCAATTGTAGATTATTTAAAGCCAGGAAACTTTTTTTTAGAGACTAAGAATTATATTCTCTATATTTTTTAGTGATACGAATCTTACTAATGAACCAACAGCTAGTGGAGAAAAGGTGGATTCATAATTTTCAAAAGGGTATTTATATGTAAGTGAATATAATAAACAAAACTGGAATTGGAACTCAGCTCTCTGATTAACAATTAAAAGCCATTATTCATTACACCATCCACACATCCAAGCCTACAGAATATTATATTCCCAGCTATTAAAGTAGCAGATATATGCTGGAAAAATTATTTATATGATTAAATCTGACAAAAAGATCTTAACAATTCATATTAAAACTCAAAAGGATTCCATTTTAATAAATAATTTATTTATATTAAAGAATGGATTCGACAAAATTCAGTTCTCCTTCATACAAAATAAAAAGCTGATAAAAATTTTTAAGATGGCGATAACAAGATGACTGAAATCTCAGTAGTTTCTTTGACTCTTTATAAATAATATGTACAGCAGCAAAATAATGGTGAAGAATGACCTCATATATGGTTCTATTCAAAATTCATTGAGACCTGACCTCCAAAGTTATTACATGGTTCAAAGAAGTAACAAAGAGCTGTATTTAACTTCTGATAACTTGTCACATGAAAACAAATCCATAACAGCATCACTTATCGTTTGTGATAACAATCATTATGATTAACTCTTAATGTCTTTTTTGACAGACAGGTAAGTGAATTGTCACAGAGATAAGCAGGTGAGATGTGGATAAAAAGAAAAAAAAGAGAGAACTTTTTTTATTTAAAAAGGTCATCAAACCATGTGGAACTCTTTGTATTGACAGTGAAGCACATTTTGTGGCAGCAATATTTGAGTTATTGCTTTGAATGACATGCAGTATTGACAAGATGTTAAGTAAAATAAGTATAAAAAACGAGGGTTCCTTCGGGTGTCAAAGTGGTCATTTCACATTTTCAACATACACAGCCAGACATTCATAACTTACAAAATATAATTAAAACAATATAATTTGAATTTTAAAGCAACAAAACTTATATAAAACAATTTCTGGGATGAGAAATTACCATTATTTACATTAGTCTGACAAATGTCCTCATCTTTGCTGCTATTATTATAACACTTCAGCTGTCATGCTCTCTCGCCTTCTTTAACGCTATGTTGATCCACTTAAAAAAATGACTTCAGTAAATATACAAAAATAGAAAGTGGTGTAAGACAAGGATGTGTATTCTGACTTGACTTATTCAACCTATACAGTGAAGCAAATCTGAGAGTTCTACCAGGATACATTATTAGCAGCCACCATCTTAACAAGTGAAGAAAAATGAGATTAAAGGACTAAGTATCAATTGCAAGAAGATAGAATGTATGGTTATTAGAAAAAGGAACAGCCCAACATGCAAATTACAGATTGGAGATATCAAAATCAACTACGTACAACAGTTCAAATATCTGGGAAATGTTTTAACTGAAGACAGAAAGTGCAACACCAATATCTGAAGATTCATTTGTATAGCAAAGGATGCTTTCCAAAAACTAAGAAAAGTTTTAAGACTGAAATAATTTGTTAGAAATGAAGAAAAGAGTACGGAATTGTTATTCAATATCAGTCCCCTTATATGGCAGTGAATACTGGACAATCTCCTAACAGATAAAGGCAACAGAAATGTGGTTCTACAGAATGATGCTGAGAATAACATGAACTGAACATATGAGCAATGACGAAATTTTAGAAAAAATGAATACAAAAAGAACACTTATGCTTAACATTAGGGAGAGAAAGTTGAAATTTCCCGGCTACAGAATGAGGACTTCGAAAATTTGACACTTACAGGATATATTGAAAGCAAGAGTGATAGAGGTTGATGCATAGCCTACTGAACCAGCTTGTGTTGTGGCTGGCAGAACAGGGTTTAGGAGAGATAGCAAAAGGACAAAATTTACTCAGAAATACAAAGGACAGGAAACTGTGGAGAGTCATGATTGCCAAAATCATGAGGGGTATGGCACATAGAAGATGATCCAGAAAACCTTCAGGGAATCTCAAACTGAACTATTTAATTAATATACAGGAGGAGTTTGTTGTCGTTACCTTGTGCATGTGCAGAACAGGCAATAGGAACACCAGGTTTAAGATATCTAGTTTTAGATTCAGGATCGTTCCATAGAACAAGAGCTTAGTGGATTAAAACATTAGTTTATGAAATTAGTAGCATAATAATTTTAATCTTAATCTTTGGGCTGCATAGTACCAACTAAGAATTATTGGAAACAGGACTAGCTGTACATTGAACAGAAGATAAACAATATGACATGGGCAATGAAATGAGAATAATCTATCTCTGCAGATTGAATAAAAAGTTCAGTTCAAAATTCCTTGAATCATTGATAACTAAAGATAAATTTTACACTGGTGTTAATAGAGGAACAGATGAACTCATTAAAATGTACCTTTGGTCTAGAAAATGAGGGCAAGCAAACATAAAGCACCGTGCATCTAACTTGATGAGTTTCTGATCTTTTACCCTAAAATACACAAAGCTTTAGTTAAATATTTGTATATTTCTATTGAGATATTTATTCTGATTAATTAAGATGAAATAGTTTGTTGAAGTAATGATTTTTTGTCAATAAAACTAAAATTGCATTCAGGTCTAGAAATTTACTACTAATAAAAAAAGTCTTTGAGCAAGTGAAGCCTGTGGGTCTTGGCAAAGAGATCATTCTTCTTTGAACATTGGAGACTGCTGCTAAAGACTGATGATAGTTGAAAGAACTATATATATATATATATAAAAGTGAACATAGAATTCAACACTTACAGGCAACAGTCTGTTTCATGCTAGATGCAATCGTCAGGCAACCTAGATTGCATCTAGCATGAAACTAAGTGTTGACTTCTATGTTCACTTTTATATTTACACACGCTCTATCTATGATATTGAGCACTTTATCCCATAAATATAGCACACTTTAAGACTATATTTCTTGATATATATATATATATGTGTGTGTGTGTGTGTGTGTTACAAATATAGCAATATATTAAAGTGCATATAACATTTAATGCTATTTTGCAATTTTACCAATTTCCAGTCAGCACCCTTATATAGAAATGCTTGTCTTACAAAAGATTCCGTAACTACAACAGATACACTTAAAATTCTAAAAGAACTATAATAGATCATGTTAGGACATAGATTTAAAATCAACATCACAATAGAATACAGATTTTATTGCAGTTACAATAAGTTTGTCATTGTAATTTACCCCTGAAGATGATCTTAGAAAAGATTGTCAGTACTTGGATTAAAAAAAAACTATGGCGCCTTTCTTGATGAATTTCATATTAACATCAGGTTTGGTTTATTTTGTTTTATGGCATATCAATCTCACGGGGTTATTTAATGCCAAAAAAGATTTTTAGGATAGGTTTGTATGAAAAGAATAAGCATTCTTTTTAGGAGATCAGGTTCCATTGATGTATTTTTGTAAATAAGTTTTTTTTGTCAAGAGCCAAATCTATTGCTGGTAATAATTTTTCCTAAAATGTATTGCAGCTACTTATACTCTAAAAACCTATTTTTACACTTTAACAGTGTTTTGACCCTAGTTTGGAAGTTAACTATTTGCCCATAGCTGGGACCAGGGTGGACTTGGGAACAACACCAATTAAGAGGTGGTTCCACACTCCTCAAAATTTCCTGATCAGAGGCCTTGCTGCTGGATGTAGTTTATCATCATGCCCAGGATGACTTAACATCAGGAAACTGATGAGAAAACTTGAAATAATCATTTTAAAAATAATTACACACAATATATGTATATTATTCAATGAAACATATTTGAACGAAGATATGCTGCCTAAATATACATTATATATAATACACACACACATATTATATATATATATATATATATATATATATATATATATATATATAACCATAAAATGCATCGAGTTGGGTGTAGTCAAGATCCAAAATGAACAATGTTAATTAAAACCATGCCTGCAACACAATGCTACTCCATCATGAAATAATACATCTGTTTACTTTGCATTCTGTGTCATTGATAACAGTCACTATTGTGAATTGGCTAATGATCAAAAGCAAACGCTTTTAACACAATGTTGAAAATCTGACTTGCAGTTGAAGAAAAATAAAATCACAAGAGACTGACATGTCTACACAAAAAAAAAACATACCCTGTCTAGTGACAAAAGCTGCTGATGGCACCAGGGGTGGTAGTACTATCTTACCATTAAAACTGTGTTACCTCCCCTGGTTGGCAGCTGATGAGTGCAGGATAGCACATATGCTTTCATATGTTGTATGTAGAAAACAACATTTTTTCCTATGAACCGAAGGGAGTCATAAACAACGTGATATTCCAGGTTTCCTCAAGAATCTTAAAACTCAACAGCATATTCTCTCACTGAAGTGACCCACAACCAAGGCTGATCAGACACTGATTCACCCCCCACTGCCACTGCAACAAACTTTAACAAACTTTGCCTCCATTTTGATATTCATAAGTTTTGACAGGCGGTTCCATAATTTGATAGGTTCTGATCATGTTACCTCAAGCCAATGGCATTTGAGTTTTGCTTGATGCTATCTTTATATGAGTTTTCTAGGCTTTAGCATGAGTTTGGTGCCAATTTCATTATCAGGATAATAATGAACTGGCTGTGGTAAATTTGTTTTTTTTCTCGGTTCATGAAAGGAAATTAGTTTACCCCATTTTACTTGGTAAACCATAACTGCACTTATATCATACACACACAAGATATAATAATTTAAAAAGAATCCTAATGGCTATGTATCAATTAAAGTACATGCCAACACTGCCACTAATTCAATGAACCTGAGGAACAGACACAAATCAATGGCAAGTACCTACAAGAGAAGCCTATTTTCTCCCCCCAGCCCAATAAAATAAAAAACATAATGGCTAGCCTAAATGAAACAATTATTTGTCTGCAAGTTAGTTTGATGAAACTAAAACAAAACAACTATCATTATGCATACAGCTGGGAGAAGGAAAAGATCATGTGTCAAAAAAAAAAAATAAATAAATAAAAAAATAAAATTAAAAAATTGGAGGACGGGACTCCATTGTTATTTTCTAGTCTATATGCTCCCGCTCTTTATCCATAAGCACATCACTGTTTTCATTGCAGTCTCTGATACATTTTGGATTGCTTTATTTTTCTCATTCCCTTTTAGACTGAAATTTGTCAGGATTTTGATTAAAGATCTTGAAGCACATCCTCTATATCCTACCTCATTTGGTATGCAGTTTGTTTTCCAGAAATTTTTTCTGGCCTATTCCACTAACATTTTGTTTTTTTCCTTTCACTTGTTTCATCTATGTTGTCCTCCCAAGCCACAGTCACTTCCAATGTAATTAATTCTTTTGTTGAGTTATAGAATATGACTATGTGTTGATATAAGATTGTCTCTACTATGTGATTGGGAGATTTCAGTTGGCTCCCCAGATCCATCCTCATCTGCCAGTCTTCAAATGATGATGGCATATCTGCTGTTTCTTTTAATTTCTGTGATGGTTTCTTCTCTCTGGCCTTAATGAAATTTATTGTGTACCTGTTCGGTTTTAGGCTGTTTGGTTTTGTTCGTTTTACAGTATATCAACCTCAATGAGTTATTTAATGCCAACAACTTTTTTTTTCCTGGTAATATTTTGTTTTGTCAAAAAATCTTTCTGGTAATATTTTTTCCTCAAAAATGTATAGCTGGTAATATTTTTTTCAAAAACATATTGCTGTAATAGTTTTTTTTTCTTCAAAAATTTATTTCTGGTAATAATTTTTTTACAAAGTATTTCTGGTAGTAAAACCTATTTTTACATTTTTATAATGCTTTTTACCTCAGCTATTTGCCCATAGCTGGGAACCTAACAGGTGCTATCACCCCAGGTCAGGGTGGACCTGGGAACACCAGCAATTAAGAGGTGGTCCCACCCTCCTCAAACCTCCTGATCAGAGGCCTTGCTGCTGGACATAGTTTATCATCTTACCCAGGACGCAGATGTAGTTTATCATCATACCCAGGATGAATTTAGGCTGTTTGAGTGGATCACAATATCGGTTGTGTTTGCAGTTGTCTTTAATATCTGGTTGTGGCATCAGCAATAATGTCTGTCAGTCAATGCTTTAGAGCACCTGCTTAGTATATGCTGCAGTAACCTACCTGCACATAGTGGGCAAGCTGAGGATTCCATTTTATTCCAGGTATAGAGATTTGTGGGGCTTGGCAAGACATTGTATATTGCCTGCACCAAGAACTTTCACTTAACACAACCATCTCAGTCATTCTTCTTTCTTCTTCTCCTGAATGTATTTCTTCTTGTATAAAAGATGGCATCACTCCCCTTTCCTTTAATTATTTCTATCCATAGTCTGGAAATGTAACCCAAACCTGTTTATCCTTTGGCAACTGCACCACCGAGCATTTTTGGTCACAATTGCTCTTCTGACATTTAATTCCTTTGTAGCACTCCATTTTCTGATTGATCAAACCTCAATTCCCACCTCACTTACTTTTGGGTTGAACGAGTCTTTATATTGCATTTGTATTCTTGTTCTAGCAACTATATTTTCTTCTACTAAACTGCTGAATAGGAGTTCTGATATAGGGAATCCACCATATAGGACTGCACTACTGAGATATCTGGGAAGCCCCAGCCACATTATCAGATACCCACTTATATTCCTCTGTATGCATTCTACTGTTGACATTAAGAATTCATAGATTGCCAGTGGCCACAGAACTCTCTCTCTCATATATATATATATATATATATATATATATATATATACACACACACACACACTTAGTGTACTTTTGTATTGAGCCCTCTTTTAAATTGAATGTTATGAATGTCGGAACTGGATCCTATTCATTCTCATTTTACCTGGGTATATATATATATATATATATAAAATTTATGTGTGTGATAATAATGAAATCAATCATACAGATAACATTGACCATTCATTGACTGAACAGTTAGTGTTTTTGTCAGATGAATTCTATCAAATCTTTGTCTTCAATCAGTTTTTAGGAAAATAGACTTCACGTTATCATATATATATATATATATATATATATATATAAAAAGAGTAGAGTGAAGTCAACATCAAGTGGCAACAGTCTGTTTTAAGCTTGAAAACAATCTTCAGGCCAAGTGTGTTGACTTGATTATTAATATATGCTTATCAATGGGGTATTATAGGTATCAAGGTCAGTTATTTCCAGTTTAGTGAGTTAGTCTGACAGCTATTAGATCAGCAGAAATGGTTATTTTAAATTATTATAATGGTTATTGAATAAAAATAATTATGGGCCATTATGCGGTTATTTTATATCTGTTGTACAGGGTTGTTTGTTAACATGTAAATCATTATCTATTCATTTTTAATTACTTAAGGGTCTTTTGAATTCATTCATTATTTGCTACTGATTATTATTAGAAAATTTACTTAGCTCTCTTTATGAGTACATTTTGTTATATTTACATATGCTCTATCAAAAACAGAACTGTACCAAATAAAACAAGCTGCATCACTTGAGGATTACCAACAGCAGCAATGACTAGAATGGATAGCACATGTAACTTGTGAAAATAATGATATAATCAAGATATCGAGATTCCACACTACTTCAAATAGGTTAAGAAGGAAGGCTTTAAAAATACTGGAAAGAGTGATAAGAGCTACTGGACTTGAAAAAAAAAACTATTTTCCTGAAATTAAGAGAAAGGTCTTATAAATTCCTCCTGAAAGCAGTACTACCTGGTCAATGAATTCCAAATGTTTCCTTGTAGTGAAACTGCTAATATTAACATTACCGTAGGCAATGGTGTCTTAATCCCTCTCAAGTATTGCGCTTTAGGATCTTATAAACACTTCCACTTTTCAAATTAATCTACAAAGACCTTTCAGAATTGCCATTAGCTGTCTCATCATGTTCATCCTGAATCTTTTTCTTTATCTGAAATCTCTTCCTTTTCAACAGTTACTTCCCTTTTTGAAAATGCCAGCAGGCTAATGGATCTATGTGAAGAAATCCTTTGCCAAAACCCCTGCCCTACATATCATTTTCAATGCAGCATTCACACTGTATAGATTTCATTCAATGGTATCTCACTGATGACTGAATTAACCCATGGCAGAGTGCCTGCTACCACATGCATAAGAAGATTCCTTCTGATTGGTCGCCAAATTACATTGATGTTGTGCAAATAGTTTTTAAGATAGTCAAAATGGCTGAATGCTTTTTTGAGGATCCTTTGAAATAGTAAATTGAATAACATTTTCAAATAGGTATATACTCTTAAATATTTTTTATTGCAAATTATAAAACCTTGAAGACAAATTATTTCTACTAAAAATATCCTGTTGTCATTTGTTTTCACTTGCATCAATGAAAGAGAATGAAATATCAAATATCTCTCTACTTTAAGAGAATATTCAACTCTCCCAATAAACACGCTGGTGTGAATTGAATCTTATTTTATTAATTAATTTATCTGGAGATATATCTTTAAAAAATCCTAACTGAAAATGACTTATAAGATTTAAGAAATGAAATGAGATTAAGTTCAATATTCTTGATAACTCCATATCTGATTTCATGATAAGCATTTTAAAGGAAGACATAAATTTTCAACAAATCTCTAAATATTATATAATCCAGAACCACTAAGATCAAGCCAAGGTCAAAGCAAAAGAGAAAATAATTCCATTGATCAATTTCTTATTGATTTTGGCTTGCAAATTTTTTTTATACATTAATAAAAGACAGATTAGGAAGCAAGAATTTACAAAGTAAAATCTCCCATTAAAAAATATAGATTGCTTATAAAAAATCAAACAAATAAGAAGGTCAAGACTGAGTAAAACCCCTGTTTTACACTGCCAGATCTTATTAAAATTTGGATATAGCATAATAACACAGACTAAACCTCAATTTAGTATGAGCCTTTTATTTGCAATCATATTTTATGGGCCTTAGTAATTACATTAGAATGGAATCACAATGTTTGTATATGTTTTAATACCTGAAAATCCATGTGCATTTCAACAGTATTTTTTGTGAGATTAACAAATGAAAATTCATTATACTATTCTTTATCTCTCAAGAATATGATAAAATGGGAATTATATATATTCAACCGATATCCTCAAAATATAAATAAAGATGAAGACAATGCTAATTATTATAAGAGATCATTTAATATCTTGTAGTTTTCCAGGAATAGAGACAACGATCATTAAAGTAAATATGAATCAATATCCCAATATGATTTAGGATTTGATGTCATTTTTATGGGAGGAAACTTCCTGAATAGATCTATGGCTTACCAAACAATGTGCTAAACATTACTATTTATCTACAGAAAGAAGATGCTGTTCAAAGGCTTAAACTTTGGTAACCAGGCTAGTCATTTTTATAAGCTTCATCTGAGAATGAAAACCAGAGTACTGAGAAGTTGACTTTGACTGATCTTATAATTAGAGAAATACTTCTAACAAATTTACTGAAGGAATAATACATGAAAAGAAACTTAAAAGACAGTCAATTGTTTTGAAGTTTTCAAACCCCAACAAAAATTCTTATTTTAATGAAAAAAATGTTTCTTTGCACATCTTTTTCATGAATCTAATAAATCTGAAAACACTGAACAAACACATAATTTGCTGCTGGCTTGCATGTAGATTAGGTCACCATAATTCTGCAATTGATACAAACTTGATATAAAATATCTGAAGACAAACCTGATTATACAATAGTTTCAATATTCTTTGCCATGCAAGAATGCCTTAAAAATATTTTTTGCTCATTTCACCCTAAGCAAGGCAATAATTTCCACTAAGAAGGAAGGATCACTGGGAGTGAAAGAGAATGAAAAGACATTAGCGAGGAGAAAGAACAATAAAAGAACAGTGGTCAGGAAGACAGAAGATTGTGATTAACAATGCATTTACATTTTTGAAGATCATGGGTGGCAGGGAAGCAAGAAACCAGAAGTGAGTCCTAGAGGTAAGAAGTATGAGAAAAGAGCCTATTCAAATAGAATCCTTGGTTACATGTAGCTATTTCAACAGTAAAATGGTAATACCTAATTGCCAATCTCGTATACTTAAATTCATGCAGTTAGGGTTAGAACAATTAGATCAAATGTCATGAAAATATCTATAGAAGCCATATTAAAGTGGTGGGAATCTAAGTCAAGTCAAGAAACCAGCTCAGAACATAACATTACAGATCCTTTCTTTGGAATTTTTAAAGAATCTCAAGATATAAAGCAGGAGCACCAGATCAGATATGGCACCAATATTCAATCCACATAGGAATGGTAAATTTATAAATGTGCAAGATGAATTCTGGTGAGAAAAATTTTCTGGCATGATGCAGTTAACCAATTTCCCTTGTAGCAGATTTATCTAAACAAATATAACAATCTTTTCTTTTTCATTATCTATATATGCTATTTCTGGTTTAATGGCAATTTCACTAATTTTTTCTACACCCCCAAAGTCATATTAATGTAATAATTACTAGACAATAGACTGAACTACAGATGGGCATGTGGGTGATTGATTAGAATGTTAGCATTCTGAATCATGAAACCTAGTTTCGAATCTCACCATGATCGATTACTTATGGAGGTAACTTCTTGATAATATCCTCCCAGGGAGATAATTTCAGTGTGTGGTACCAATAGTAAGTGCCTGAAACCATACCACAGGTTGACCCAAGCATTAGGCATGAAATGGAATAACCATTCTGAAAACATCAGTACTTATACTAGTACACTGTTGTAAGTCCTCAAGTCATGGGTAGCTTGAACCTCAGTAGCCTTAATACGTAATCTATCGAGAGATGGTCTCAACAGCCTGCTTATTTGAAGAAATGTATTGGTCTGAAAGATGCATGCTGACTGAAATAGTTAAAACAAAATCTAAAAAATCATGCGTGTCCATAATTTGCTGCAAGCAGAAATCATTGAACGATAAATCAAACTACAAATTCTGTTCTGACAAAAATGAAAGCTTTCTATATCATCCACTGATATTACAAATAGCCAATGATAAACTTATAAAAATGTAGGAAGATAGTTTTCACTAATAATCCTTAACCACTGACAATTTAACTTCAGTCTTTTCAGTTGGACACTTTCTGGGTGATTGATTGTTTTTTTTTACTGCTTATCAACGTTCTGCAGGTTAAATAAAGCTGAGAAATATTTTTAG
This sequence comes from Acanthosepion esculentum, assembly GCA_964036315.1. Taxonomy (NCBI): domain Eukaryota; kingdom Metazoa; phylum Mollusca; class Cephalopoda; order Sepiida; family Sepiidae; genus Acanthosepion; species Acanthosepion esculentum. The sequence continues at coordinate 129,730,042 of OZ038475.1, forward strand.
ATTATAAGAGTTTTATGGAGATAATGATTTACTAATATGGTTTCTACTAACGAACCCATAGCTGGGAGGAGAAAATATGAATTTGTACCATTCCAAAGGGTATGTGAGCATAAGTAAATATAACAAACTTGGAACTCTGCTTATTCACTCTCAATTGCAAATTATTATCCATTACACTATCACATATCTAAGCTTACAGAATCTGGTATTTGCAAGCGGTCAGACATCTAGGTACTGACCAGTCTCGACATCGATTAGCATTGATGATCATATGAGAACCAATGTTTCAACATTGCATGCCCGTTAGATCACTCTTGGGGGGAAATATATAAATTTAATCAAAAAGAAATGTTTCTCCATACATTATTAAATGAAGAATTATGGCATATTTCATGAAGTAAATTTAAGTTCATAAATAGAGAAACAGTTAATTGAAGGCAACCATGGTTCCCCACACATGCCTATGTCGTATGGCGCTTAGCAGTTTTTCTTCCTTTGCTAAGGACCATGCCCACTGTTTCCCCCGCATTGATTCACACAAGCTCATTAGATACAGAGATCATTGCCTTCCTTTGTCTCTTTTACCCTCAATATGTCCTGTGAGGGTTAAATTTTCCAACCCTTCCTTCCTCTATATCTTCAAGGAATTTCAGCTGTCTCGTGGTTTAGAGTGGGTTTTGAGCTCCTGTGCTAATTTAAACTATTGCACCTCCTACTTAACCATGAGCTGTGTCAGTAGCCCCTCCTAATTTTCAAAGCCACTACTGGGGAATGCTCTCCAGACTATAAATACTCAGCAATTTTTTTTCTTGATCTCTTCTTTATCTTTTCTGGTTATTTGTCAACATGTAACCTCTCGCTGAGAATGCGTTCCCTTTGGGAGATGCAGGAACAATACATACATTCATATGAACATTCGCTCACTACATATACTTTGGACCTAAAAACTTTTCACATTCATTTGTTACACACATTATTGTTTTCGTACTTTGTATACCTTTGTTGTTAATACATTATCATATGCTTGTATATATATTATCATATGCTTGTATATATATATTGGTTCTTCTTGTTTCTTTCCACTTCTTTATGTGGACTCACATTCTGAGTCTGCCATGTTTGTTGTGAGTATTTCAGGAGACAGTGTGATATATCTAATTTCAAACACCAATGTTACTAACACCCAGAACAGCTGTTATAAGTTCTAGTTTCATAGGTATTTTCTCAGCTTAATTAATTTTTTTTTTTTTTTGCAACCCTAAAAATGTAGCACTTCGGGCAATTGCCCCTCTGGCCATGCCCAAGTTATACCATTGAGTATCAGTGTTATTTTTTGAAATTAACATCTGATAAATTTTAAAAAATCAAACAGACAGATGCAATTTTAAGAATCTGTTTCTTTGTTCTCAAGTTCTTTTTGCTATTGGACAACACATTAGTCAAGTTCAAAACCAAAAAAAGCTTTCAGAAATTGTCATAGAACAAAATCAAAATATATTGCAACAAGTTCTTGCCTGGAAACCAGAAATAAAAATTGCAATGTGAAAGAGTTAAAAGAATCAGGTTGGTGCACTGTTTGGCAAATAAGCTATTGAGTCAAAAAAAAAAATGTGGACAAGCAAAATAAACTGGTAATTTCAAATGGACAAGGCAATCTCCTCAAGGAGGATAATATAAAGATACCAATTTCCCCCAGGCAAGAGAATCTTTAGAAAGTACATCTTACTTTCAATAATGTCGAGCTTTCAAGAATGTTTTATGGAAAATCATTGTTAAGATCATTTGTCTTGGGGAACAGCCATTTGTAGTCTAGCTTTTTATTTATTTATGTATTTATTTTATTTGTCAGAGTAATAAGTAAGTGCTTTTCAGTAATTTGAACTTATATCCTAATATCTTTGTCGTTGTTGTTTACATCAAATTTTTATCTGTTCACTGCTTGTCTTCAGGTACTCTGCCACACATCATTGGGGTATTGATTAACTGCATAAAATCTACATAAAATGTTCTCATAAGTAATTCTTTCCTGAGTTTAAACTACAATCTGATTTGGCTAAGGTTCAAATGTTATCATTTTGCAAAACCAATTTAACTTTATTGGTTTGTCTATACACCAGTTTCTAAGATAAAAAGGAAGAAAACTCTTTTCCAAGACAGCATATTTCCAAATCTCTCAGATAACTTTAAAAAAGCATCCAAATATTATATTGCATATTATATGCAGCTATTATGACTAAGTGACTAACTACCTAAAATATAAAGCTATTGGGTTGGGAATAGGGAAGATACAATAGTCTAAAAGTAAGACTGCAGAGATTCTTAACTCCATTCTACTTTCAGTTTAAAAATTGAGTAGTTGAACAGATCAAAATCTCTTTTATATCTTGGTGGTGGAAAGTTCGCCTGTGAATATGTTCAGTTTAATCTTGAATATTTCAAACCTTATATAATCTCATCTACCATTTTATTAGTGTAACCCTTAGAATGTTTTATATGAAACTACTTATGCTTCATTCTGGTAAATATAATTAAATCTTTAAATGAATAATTTCACTGTTACCTTGGTTATTTGAACCATTACATAATATCTACTACATTTAAAAAAAATTATCACCATTTTAGTATAGGAGAAAAAGAAACTGAATATAGGACAGGTGACAGTAGCGGTAGTTTCTTCCAACACTGCAAGCTACTACAAAATTGAAACATTAACCTAATAACTCAAGCCACATTTTGTAAATAGCCTCCTCAGATTACTATATATATGTGTGTATATATATATATATATATATATATATATATATATATATATATATATATATGAAGAAATATAGTCTTAAAGTGTGCTATATTTATGGGATAAAGTGCTCAATATCAGAGATACAGCATGTGTAAATATATAAATGAACATAGAAGTCAACACTTAGAGGCGACAGTCTGTTTCATGCTAGATGCAATCGTCGGGCCGATGATTGCATCTAGCATGAAACAGACTGTCGCTTCTAAGTGTTGACTTCTATGTTCACTTATATATATATATATAGTAAAAGGTAATAAATCTGTTGGTATATAATCCAAGTGAATCCTAGTAATATAAAATATTAAAATTGATCTCTGGAAAAATCTCAAAGAGTCAATTCTTTTGTGTGTATATATCTCCATTCAGAAATATCTGTACTGTCAAATGTATACAACTGCTTTCTCAGATCAATGATTAAAATGGCCTTGAATGAATTCTGTAGTTTTTACAATCCTTCATCAAATCTCATGGACTATGGAATTGCAAACAAAGAACTGTACCAAATAACAGAAATTACATCCCTTTAGGACTTTCAGCAGCAGCAACAACTAAAATGGGTATCATATATAAATTGTAGACAAAATAATAACAACAATGGTTTGGTTGTTCCACACTATTTCAAATAAAAGGTTAGGAAAGAAACCCCATCAATATTAGAAAGAACAATAACAGTGGACTTGAGAAAACACATTTTTGAAAAATTGTATTGAGAGAAAGATTTTTAAAATTCCAACCTATGGTAGCACTGGCTCTTCAGTCAATGAATACTGAATGTTTCCTTATAAGGAAATGGATAATATTACCATTTTACATGGGTAACAAAAAGTATTTTATATTAAAGACTTCTCTTAGGTACAATAAGTTTGCATATCGAATGTGATGGTACAATATAAATTGGTTTGGATATGTATAAAGACTGACAAGCAAGTGTTTTCCAAATGCTTTTTGAATTCTACGCAGATTAGGTGGCATAGCAGTTCTGTTACATAGCATGGCGTCATACTGCTTGGTTAGGTCAAGATGTTTCCAGGAGTAAATTTTATATATTTCCACTGAAGACAATTCTTATCAAGCCTACATGAAGGCCAAGATGATACTTTCATATTCAGGTTATTATTAAAACTGAACAAAACCATTTTTACCTTTGGTCCTCAAAGCTGAAAAGTTTAATTTTTGTTATTTTGTTTTTAGTCTGGTAAATAATTTCAACAAAAAAGCCTAACATATTTTTTTTCATGATGCTTTTGTGAATTTGCAGATTATTAAAAATATTTATCATCAATATTAGATCCCGCATTGATTTCTACAAATTTCTGTGAGTAATAATTGAATCAGTTCCTAACGGAATATCACTTTCCTCATGATTTACAATGCAAAATAAACAAAATAATAAAAAAAATCAGAATTTTTCTTTTTAGAAAACTGCAAAATTTAGTGTTTAAATGGTAATTTTTTTTCTTTTATGCACAAACGATACTACAGTTTGAATTCCTTTATAACCTTGTAGACAATCTTCACTTTCTCAAAACAACCAATGCACATCAATAGTGATATATTACAAATTATTTTTTGAAGGACATTAACTCGTACACTTTGTACTATTAATGAAGTTAATATTATTTTTCCACAGATAAATTTAGAGTAAATGAAAGTTTTTATGTATTTGTTTAATAAATTTTATCCATCATGTCTGATTAAGAGACACAAACATTGTAACAGTTATCAGAATAAAAAAATCATAAAGCAGACTGCATACACTTCTTACTTTAAAAAAAAAAAATCAGTGTCACCACATGCAAGGCAGTAAAGCAACTAAGGCACAAGGGGTTACAGGATGTAGGAGAATTTGGAACATAAACATTAATTATGAGCAGGATGAGAAAAGAGTAATCAGGAGGACACTAGATAGTGATTGACATTGTATTTAAAGTTGGCTGTAAAGCATGGAGCTAGAAGGGAGTTCCACAAGTGAAAAGTGAAACTGTTGGCAGAGAACTTATAGTTACATCTAGTCGACCCAACTGCAAACTGATCAGATCTTGACACCAATCTAGTACTGCACTTAAATTCATAAAGTCTAGGTACCATAGTGAAGCACTCATCCAAACAATTACCATGAAAGTATTTATAGAAAAGTCACGGCGAAGCAACATTGTGGCAATGTGAAAGTAACGGAAGCTGAGCTGCCAGATTAGGACCAATAATATTGCTGATTCTTCTTTGGATTTTATCAAGGAGCTCAAGGTAAATAACAGAAACACTGGACCATATGTGGCAGCAATATTCTCACATGACACAATGAGCGTTCTTTGTTAACCTCTGACCTAGCAATGAATTCACTCAGTTCTGTATTGTTAACTTTGTACTAATGCATCTGAAAAAGGCAAGAATCTGTCTTCTTTAAGCTACGAGTTAACTGACAGGGGTGACTAGATTTGTGTGGAGGTGGCAACCAATTTAGGAGAAGAAACAGTCTGAATTCAAAATCAGACAAGATAGCCTGATGGAACCCAACATTTTTGAGGCTAAGGTAGTGACCTTATGACCCCAATGAAATTCATGACATTAACTATATTAGTTTACATCTGATTTGGATATTTCTTCAGTCTTGAAATTGAAATTTGTCATTATGAGTTTCACCAGATGAGGATTAAAGACAAAAACAGACATTAAAGCAATCTTGAATTGTATCTTGGAACAGAAGACTAACAATCTTTTTTGTTGTTATTGCACCATTCCCAAAGTGCTTGTTGTGTTAGAAGTCACAAAAATATAACTGCTTTTTCTTTAATTCAAAATTCAATTTATACTTTCCTCAGAGAGTAAAACTTTTAAAATATAAGATCTGAAATAAAAATCATTCAGACACTTCCCACACCCGGGTCTCTATTTTATCATAAAAGAGAATAGCAAGAAATTTGCACCTATTAAGCTTTCTCATCCATATTTTTTCTCTCTCTAAACAAAAAGAAACAAAAGAAAGAAAAGAAATGATGACAGTAGAGTCGGCCATGATGAAAAATATACAAACATGAGAGTACATTATCATTTACTTGCTTTAAAAAATATGGGAAAAAATATTTAATACAATAACTTAATTTTTGAAAAGGTTGTGGTGATAATTTGATTCATCATATTGATTCAAGAATTCTCTTTGGAGAAACAAAATTAGTACACGCAGTGTTTAAAAGCCAATTCCTTGACTGGAGAATTCATGAGATGCCTGAAGACAGTCTTTTGATTAGCCTTGATATGCCAATGCTTAAAACAACAACAAATATTCAATGTAACACAAGTTCTTGCTATCAGCCACAGAAAACAATGAACACTGTGACCACATGAGTAAAACTCTTTGAAGATCTGGTACTAAGGAAACAAAGTAAAATTTCTATCTCTTTTAATAGAGACTGAAAGAGGTGGGGGGAGATCTACTCTGTGAGTTTTCCCTGCTGCATGCACAGCAATTTAAACAATAGATTATACAAATCCAATAAGTTGTTAATTAAATTTCATGATTTAATTGGTTTAGTGTTCAACCTAACTACTACAGTATAGCAGCTAGAATTATTCTGAGAAGTCTGCTTCTATGCATTAACGCCTTCCCCAGCACAGGCATGTATATATGTTTTTACCGAATGCATCTTTTTCAGACACGGATGAATAAACATGTCCAAAACATAGCATTCAAAACCTAGCTACAGAAGTGTTTATAGGTCGATCTTGATTCTTTTTATGTCCTTCTGTGCCTGAAATGTATCCATTTGTCACTCGTATGTCTGGTAGAGGTTTTAGCCTCCACTTAGGTACTTCAAGCAGTCAGAGTTTATTATTTACTATATTTAACCAAAATAAAAAAACGTTTGTCTGAAAAGGAAACGTTTTTCCCAAAATAACTGTTGGGAAAAGGTTACTCTAATTAAAATAATGCTACATTCTCTTTTATTGTTAATTTTACTCTGTGATGTAATAGAATAGCCTGTCACCCCCATGAGTAACTACACTATAAGTATCTGTAAGTCAACAGACTACAGAGTCTAGCTGGGATCTGTTGAGTACGACTCAGACTTACGCAAGAACTACCAATCTTTCAATAGTGGCACTCACTACTGGATTGACTTGCGATGACCTTGTGCATAACTGTTACCTTTATTCTTATTGTACTGTTTTTTTTTTTACAATAAACCTTTACTTATTTTATCCACCTTATTTTTCAAGTATATATTCCTATTAGCATGGAATATAACACTCTGCAAATTTTAAATTTTAAATCATATTGAGTGCATTTTTTGAAAATTACTCAATTCATTCTCAGCAGACATCACATTTTGGTGAAAACAGTTTATAAATTTGGGGGTCAGTCAGTAATGTTATATTAGTAACGTTTATAAAGAGTACTAGACTAAATTTCTAATATGTAAAATCATTCTTTATTCACTTCAACTTCATTGAGGGTATGTGCCATTTAGGAACTCCTGAAAGTTTGATATTCATCTCATGAGAATTTGAGGGATTCTCTGCCGACTCCATTGTAGGCTGGACACTTATATAATATCTTGTCATCTGGTTGTCACGTGAGTGTATATCCTGACAGCATGCTTTACTTTCTATTCATGTTTAAACTCACTAGCAAACTTTGAGGTTCAATTCTTCACTTGGTTACTCTGTGGATACACTCTTGGTTAACCCTCTAAAGCACCTAGCTCTTTTGATATCCTAATCTGAACCTGTGGTACCGAGTTTTCTTTGCTGCTACTTTTGGTGAACTCAGTACATACAGAGGTCACCACAAATCAACTCTTATATCCTGACGAACATTAAATTCAATTCACACCTCTGCTATCTCCTGATACAAATTGCATTCTACAGTAATAATCTATTATCTTGAGTTTTTAGAGATCAATAATTAAAAAGGAGACAAAGTTTGATTTGCAATGATTTTTTAAAAAATGCCACATCCCTTCATTATTGTTATATTCTGTGCTAATAGGAATATGGAATAGACAAACAGTGGATAAATAGTAACAGGTTTATTGTAGAAAACAGTACAGCAAGCAAGGAAGTAATAGTTATGTGCACGGTCATCACAAGTCAGGCATACTGCTATCAGAAGGCCGCTAGTCTCGCAGATCCCAGCTCAACTCTGCTGTCCGCTGTCCTAACGGATACTTATAGGTGGTTACTATCTACAGTGCCACCACTCATGGGGGTGTCAGGTTATTCCATTACATCAATTATATAGGCAATCATGGCTCCCTTTGAACCCCTTTTTCATTATAATCTGTGAATTACTATGACCTCCTGGTTGATAGATTGATTGCGTGTAACAGCCCCTCAACCACTTGTGGGTCATTTAGAGACAAATCTATGACTTGCTGGAAAAGATAGTGTAATGGTTTCTCATTGCTTTCTCTATGGTTTATATCTCAGTATTCCTTTTCCTAGATTGGCTGTGATGCAAGTTGAGGGAGAAAACTATTTAACTCATAGCTAGGCAGGGATGAGATAGACTCATGCCTTTCCCAAAAGGCATTAATATAAAAGTGAATGCAGTATACAAGATTAGAATCTCAAGTCAGCTTCTCAATTCCACTTGTTTTTAGCAATTACACTGTAATATACTTAAAAACTGCAGACTAATTTTTTTTTACCAGACTTTTTTTTTCTTAATCAGGTTTTACTATCAGCAAATTCTATTTCTAAAGTCACCGATTCATCAAATAGTGTTTGAGTTCAGCAATTTTCCTTGAGAAATTATGAAACAATTCAATTCACTTTGGCTTTTATTATAAAATGAGCAGAAGAAAATATCCAGCAGGGATAAATAAAATTTAATGTAAATTTCTTGTGCTTAAGTTTCTAAATTTCAGCTTGATTTATCTTGTAATTCACCTGTGAGTGACCTTTCATTATTTAAGCAACACTGGAGCATTTTATATATATTTTTTCATTTACAATGTGTTAGAGTGCTTATACAGTTGACTATTAAGTCAAAATTTCATCCTATTTGGGGGATCAGCCATTACAATATATAAAAAAAATTATTTCCTACCAAATCCAAGTTCATGTTCCAAACACAAAACTTAGAAGAAACAGCAAGTCACAATAATAAACAGAAAATATCAAAATAAGAAAACCACTGCAGAAAATCCTAAAAAGGAAAACATTTAGTTATATATCTCTTAGATGAGGTACTATGATTACTTGCATTATTTACATTACTCAAAGTGTTATCCTCATCTTCACTGCCATATTCACAATGTTTCAGCTGTTGTACACTCCTGCTTTCTTCAGGTGATTGGAATATTGAACCAAACCCTTTATTTTAGAGTAGATTGTTCTAGTTCCACGTGTCATGCCTCTTCCAGATATCTCAGTTATTTCCCTTTAACTCAACTCTACAAGATTTGGTTCATCACTACTGGGCCTGGTATTGAACTCACAACTCTTTGTGTCTAGCCACTGGATTTAACCAACATCTTTATCCACTGGGCTATGTGTCTTTGAGAAAGTTGCGTTAAAGTTTTTCCCTTTAACTCAACTTGTAAATATGGCAATAAAGATGAGGATAACAGTGGAAAGGGAACAATGGAAGGATTATCAATACTGGCTTTTATCTTGAAATTGGACATTGATTAATGAGAGAAAACATGCAACTGAATCTATTGCTAGATCAGCTGCTAAGAAAGTTGGTTCACTGAGCCATGCGAGTCAATTTTGCTCTCCAAAATCAAACATACATATGTATGTATGCCACTCGCCCATGCTTAGGATATTGCTGCCACATATGTTCCAGTGCCCCTGCTATTTACCTTGAGCTCCTTGATAAAATCCAAAGAAGAATCAGCAATATTATTAGTCCTGATGTGGCATTTTGTCTTCAGTCACTCTCCCACCAACATAAAGTTGCCTCTCCGTGCCTTTTCTGTAAATATTTCCATGGTGTCTGTTCAGATGAAGTCTTTTCCAGGGTAGCTAGACTTCATGAATTTAAGCACAGTACAAGACTGTTGATGAAGTCTCACCAATATACAGTTGAGTTGGCTAACAGTTTTTTTTTTTTGATCGCATGTCGATTGTAGAATTCTCTTTTGGCTTCATGCTTTCCAGTAAACTTTAATCTTCAAAAATTGAAATGCAGTGTCAATCACTATCTACTGCCTTCCTGATTACTCTTCTTTTGTTCTTGCTCCTTAGTAAAGTTTATGTTTTCTAATTCTTCCACACTGTGTAGCCCCCTTGTGCTCTAGTGGCCTTACTGCCTTGCTTGGGTGAAATCAATTTAAGAAAAAAAGGAAGACAGAAAATGGTGATTCATGTTGCATTTAAATTTTTGAAAATTTTAGTTGGCAGAAAAGCAAGAAAGTGATAAAAACAAAATAACACTACACCTCCAGGCTATAGCTCCATAGCTGTCTAATATATGAAACTTCAACAGATACATAGAAACAAGGACACTGTCGAATAGAATAAAACGTCAACTATAAAACATTATATTTTCTTTGGGTATAACACAGGTTTTTGAGGAGCAAGTATATTTCAATGATGATTAATGTTAATGGTGATAGAATCCCCAGCAAAACAGCAGAAAATTTGGAGGAAAAAAAATGAGTGTATTCTTTGGTGATGGCCGTTGCCGAACAACACCTGATTTGAATTGGTTATGGAGTATGCCTGGAGATCCTCTTCTGAGACTTTTCTGATTTTGCCTAATAAATATTATGCATATCTGAGAAAAATCTGATTAATTGTTGAAAAATTTTAACAAATATTTCTCAGAAAAATATATGAATTCAGTGCAAAACTATTGAAAAAAAAAAAGACATTCTTACTCGTTCAAACTATCTGTTTCTGTCATGTCATATCATGTCCATAAAGAAATAGATAAATAAAAAAAAAATTATACTGCTACTGTGACATGTCTATATAAAATAAGTAAATAAAAATTAATTATAGTGTCAAAAATAATTATATCAATTATAATTATCATTAATTTACTCTTTCTAAACCAGTGAGATTCAACCCCATATTTCTCCTCTACAGACACACAAACATGTAACATGCTTATCAGAGAGGCAGTCAACATGGGCAGGCCCATCAAGACATTAGGCAACAAAAATTTGGGCTCCTTTTCTTTTTTGAGACTCTAATAGTAAGATTTATCTCTTAACACTAAACAAAAATTCAAAGTAATTCTTGTATTTTCCAACTAGATTATTTGGACACTCATTACACACATCTGTAAAAAAATAGTTATGAGAAAGACTGAATACACTTTGCTTATTCTTTATCTTACCATTCTCTCAGGTTCCAATCTACATTTGATCTACATTTGACTCCAAACTCACAATTTTACTCAGCATGACTATCATGTCTTCAACAACACATAACCAGATAATAAATAAGACTTGTTTTCCCATCTTACTGTTTCTCATTTTTTTTCTTGAGTATTTTTGTATAAATAAATATTAGGGAGTTTATAATTATTTGCTCAGAGTTATAACTCACCTACAAAAGTCATAGAGAAATAATTTTGGATATATACTTCTTAGTAATTAGAATTTTTATGATACATTCTTTTTATAGATACAAATATTTAAGTAAAGGCTCTGTTTTATAATAAACAGTATTAAACAACAATTACTGGCCTGAATGTCCGAGAAATTTTCATAGAAAATTTTCATCCTCCGACAGGAATCAAACCTGTATCCTATACGAAACCATCATATAGCCTGACGTGCCTTAACTGTTTCGGCCATAGAGCAGCATTCGGTTAGTAAGGTCGATTTTACTGCCTTTAAACTTTAATCTTCCATGATTCTCTCACATACATTCATATCTGCTCATGGTGTATCAAATGTAAACAAATGACATCACACATTATGAAATGGACAAAGTCCGACAATTATTTTAAGACATTTTTATGTTTATACATATTTATCAACAAAAATGTGATTTTCTTTTTTTGACTTGATTATATTATTTGTTGATTCCAATCCAATAGGAATGCCTGCTAAAAACATCCTCTTCCTTAAATTTACAGACAAAGCTGACAGATGCATGCTGGGATTTTTTCCTCATAAAGAAATGGACCACTTCTTGGTTTTATCCACCATATTTTTGTTTCTCATCTTGAACTCAGAACACTACAATCTGTACCGTATCACTTTTGCATGTCAACTTTTTGCATTATTACAGTTACTTGGTCTAGTTTTGACTTGCATATATATTGTTTGCTTAGTTATGACTTGCATATATATTGTTTGCTTAGTTATAACTTGCATATATATTGTTTGCTTAGTTATGACTTGCATATATATTGTTTGCTTAGTATTATTTTACCCTGTTCTTTTTTCTTCCTTTCTTTATTGTTTATTTGTCTATTTACTTTGTAGAGTATTTTGCCAATTACACTTAACTATGGCCAATTACTCAGCATAATAAAAATCTGTTTTTCCGCTCAATCTCTTGTTATATTTTGACTTAATATTTTACCATGAAATATTGTCAAATATATCACTTTACAGTTTAAATTTCTGGGACATACTGAAGAAAGAGGGCTTGGAGAATTTGACATTTACAGGACATATTGAGGGACAGAGGGACAGTGTGAGTAACATACCTCAAAATTTGTTAAAATGAATGGCAGAAGTGGGAGTGGGAGGCATAGTAAGATGAACATTGAGCTTCAAATGATAGGAAGTTATGGAGAGCCATGACCCCCAATATCCTGAAGGAACATGACACATAGAAGAATACATTTATAACACAAATACATATATGTGTGCATGTGAAGCAAATAGAGAAAAGGTTTTTGTAAAAATGTTATTTTGATTCCTTTTGCTCACGAACTGGTGTAAGCAGAAAAAGAAACTGAATAAAAATGAATTCAAATCTAATTTCTATACTGATATGGATAAATTAAAAAATAAAAATATTCAGTCAATGTGAATTATGTTTTGTTTCTTTTATGTGTCACAAATCCCTGTTTTTGTAGCTCTTAATAATGTTTGTTTTTCTTATCATTCCTAAACCTTCTTCAGCCGTCCATTTACTCAAGCTCGCTAGGAAGTTTAGGCATTGTTTTCCTGTATCTCTCTTGCCTTCAATCTGTCCTGTGAGTATCAATTTTTCCAAGCCATTTTTTCTCATTATATGCCAAAGAAATTTTAATTTTCTCTTTCTAATTCTAAGTATAACTATCTCTTCCTGATGTTATGTGCAAGTGCGCTTTTTGTTTCCATTTTCTCTGAAACTTTGCCATTGTTTGGGTCATGGTATTCTCAGCATCCTTCTGTAGAACCAGATTTCTATTGCTTGAAGTCTTCATACGTGAGGAAATTCTCCAACATTCACTGCCAGAGAGGAGGACTGATATTATGTAACAGTTCAAGAGTCTTTTTCTTAATACTTTGTTAAACTTTTTAAAGACAGCTTTCACTATCCTAGCGTGTCTTTGGATTTCACTGCCACAATTTCTGTCCTCTGTTAAAACATTTCACAGATATTTCAATTTTTGTACTTGTTTGATTTTTGAATTTCCAGTTTGTAATTTGTATGTTGGACTGTTCTTTTTTCTAACAACCATGCATTCTGTCTTCCTGTAGTGGATATTTAATCCTTTCTTCTCACTTTCTGTCCCTACCTTCTGTCGGATTTCTTCTTGTTCCATTTCTGCATTTATCATCAACACTGTGTCATCTGCACATCTTAATCTTCTTAAGATTATGACAGCCAATAACGTGTCTTGGTAGAACTTCTAATTCTCTCAGAATTGCCTTACTGTATAAGTTGAATAACTCTGGTGAGAAGACACATCTGGGTCTTAAACAGGTGTATATTTTTGTATATTTACTGAATTCATTTTCTATCTGTATGCAGGCAGTTTGCTGCCAGTATAGGTTCTGGGTTATTTTAATATCATTTCCAAATACGTCAAGATTACCTGGTTTTGTGCTACTAACATATATTTTTGTGTTTTTCTGATGCAGATGCATCAGTTGCTAAACATGTCAAGTTTTTCATATTGCTTTATACATTTAAAATTCTGTCGGATCTTCATCTGACTTCACATACGCTCTCATACACACACACACATACATACATACATATATATATATTGCACATATCTATACATACCTTGCTAGCAAGTCTTACAGCCATTTCACATTGGTGCTCATATGAGAACTGGTGTTTCAAAGTTAAGCAACATTGACCCTGGTCAGTACCTGGATAGTTGGCTGCTTGGGAATACCAGGTGCTGTAAGCTTCAATCTGCATACAGTTTAATAGATAATGGTTTAGAATTGTTACTCAGTGAACCGAATTCTAATTCCATTTAGGTTTGTCACATTTACTTACATGCAAATACCGTTAGGAAAGGTCTGAATCCAGCTATGGGTTAATTAGTAAGACTTGTATTACTAAAACAATTGTTATCTAAAAAACTACATCCAAAATGTTTAGATTTTGGCATTAAATGACCCATAGAGTTTGATATGCCACTAAATGAAAACCAACCAACCAACTTGCTAGCAAACTTTGTTCACTATAACTCAAACTGAATGCAAACATACCTGATTACACTAAGTTTACTAATATTAAACATCCCTTTAAATTTCAAATAGACAAGGCAGGAGGATTATTCTTTTAAAGCAAAAACTCCAGAGAAAACCTATTCTAATCACCCCTTTTATTAAGTGTTAAAATGAAACTGCCTTTGACAGCTTGTCACATGAATTTAGAAGGTTTCCTGAATATTTAATGAAGAAGATGTCTGGAATTAGGATATCATGTGTCAATGTATCTTTAAAAAAAAAAAAAGTAAAATGAAAACATCCCAGCCCATCTCCTTCAAACTCAAAGTAAGGTGTGTGTGTGTGTGTGTGTGTATGTGCGTGATGGACTCTCCCACTGTCTTCGATGTATGACGGTCCACCCAGAATACCTGTACATATGATTTGATTATAGTGGTCAAGGTTTGTACAAAACCAACCACACTTTTTCAGAAGTACTAAATAGAGAGAATTGGTCCACATAGTGAGCTACAATGTCTCCAAACAACCTTCCTCAGCTTTTGAATTCAGTATCGTCCTCCTCCATGATTTTGCTGCCAATCAAGTCTAAAGAGCCTTGTCAGCCCTACTATTTAACTTATAGCTACGGAGAGACAAGAAATGTGCATGTATTATGGTGAAGTAATGGATGGCGGCTCAGATTGAGGAATCGGAGAGGTGAGTTTGAATTCCAGTCAAATCCATTACATTCACTTATGTGCTAATATCCTTGGGAAGGCATGAATCCTCTTCTCCCCCCAGTGTAGAAGTCAAATAACTTACTTTCTAACATGGCTTCCTCCTTGTGTCACATTGTAGAAAGGCAGGCCAGCTAATCTACCTCATTTATAGGAGATTACCTAATACAGCAGGTGGGTTAGTCCACTTTACTATAATGGACCCGCCCAACACATTTGCATGAGTGGACTCTATTCACTCATGCTCTCTCCATCAAATCACTCAGTGGGTGTATTTTCATTTTGAGTGACTACAACACTCTAGCGGCATGTCAAACCACTTGCAATCAACCCATATTCAACACCTAGCTATAGGTAAATAGCATGATAGACTGGGTTCCACAGCCTTGGATGGCAACTGGTCTACTGCAGAATGAAATGGCAAACTACTGCGGGAAAAAAATCTACCTTGTCAGTCATGTATGGAAAGATACATGATTGCCTAACCATGTATCACATATGGCATATAACTGATATATATATATATATATATATATATATATATATATATGTGTGTGTGTGTGTGTGCATATGAAAGTGTGTGTTTGTGTGTGAAATTTTTTTTCAACAATTTCACTCCAAGCAAGGCGATATTGACACTAGGAAAATGGGATACAGTGAGAGAAAGAGAATGAGAAGACTTTAGTGGGGAGAAGTGAGGAAAAGGACAATAAAGGAACAGGATTCAGGAAGACACGCACGCACACACACATGCACATTCAATGAACAGTTGTTTGTCAAGAAAGTAATCTTCAGTTTTATGATAAGTTCTTTTTCTGTAAATCTCCCCCACCAAACCTGAGCTTGTTTACCTCTTCTGATAACTTCTGTCATTGACAACTTCTGACAACAGAATTGAATTATTCCCTGTGTTAGCAGCAAGGATCTCTTTCCATCTGTATTCTCCCATAACACAATCCTTCATAGAGCCACCATTCTCTAATTATTTGCATCTAAGTAGATGCTAGTATTTGTAAAGCAGTGCACAAGTTTCCTTTATGAAATGGATGTAGTCTTGGTTGTAACAACACAATAAGCAGAGATAATTGTTTATTGTCACCTAATATCAATTTTTCTTTTTAATTATATTTGTCAATGGATGCACAGAATAGTGTAGTTATCACCAGTACAGAAAATGGCACTGGCAAATTCAATTCAAGTTTATCCAAGGATTCTTACATTCACTTTGCAATAATACCAGAAATCCATTCCTCTCACCAGCTTGCAGTAAATAGCAGGACAGTTGGAGTCCTTAAGCCCTATAACACAGTACAGATAAGAAATGGTTACCGTCAGAGCAAAAAAAAAAACCAACATTCCTGGTATACTGCCTGTTTGAAAAGTGGATAGGGTTGTGTGAGAATCTCTTCTTAGTTCGTTCATTTTTAAATCAGTTTTTTTTTTGTCTATAAGCATTTAAGGTTTGGTGGAGAATGGTCAGAATAGCAGATAGATTGAGGAATCAGAGAGCCAAGTTCGAATTCCAGTTGAAGCCATTACATTCACTTACATGCTAATATCTTTGGAAAAGGTATGAATCTTCTTCTTATCCCTCCAGCTATGGACAGACTGGATTGCCTTAGATAGCAACTAGTCTACTGCAGAAAGAAATGGCAACCTACTGCAGGAAAAAAATCTGCATCATCAGTCATGTATCAAAAGATACATGATCCCCTAAGCATGTATCACACATGGCACATAACTGACTGAAGTGGAGTAACTCTATCATATAAATGAAGAACAATTAGTTCTATATAGAGTGTGAACTTGGTTAAAGCATTTCCTTTTTCATTTGTGCTAATAATTACTTAACCTGTACCGACTTATGTAAACTATCCAGTAATAATAAGAGAAGAACATTATATTGATAAAACCTGGTAGAAATTCCATGTTTTTTTTATTTATTCTTTCTGACTGAATCTATTTATCACTGTTGTAGAATTACTAGCAGAAAAAGCATCTAATCAAATAATTTTACATTGCATTTTTTTTTCTGTAAAATCATCTTTATATTCTTTCATGCTGAGAAAATGGACCATGGTAAATCTTTACAATAAATATTCTTTAAAAAAAGAAAAAAAAAAAAACAGAAAAAAATTATCTGATCATATATTCTAACATTTTCTCTTTCTTTTGTATAAAATCATCTTTATGTTCATGGATGTGGTAATGGTAGTGTTAACTGTTTCCCTACAAAGAAACATTACACATTCACTGCCAGCCAGTACTGCTGTCCATTGAAATTTATAGAACTTTTCTCTTAAATCCATTACATTCAGTTACACGCTACTAATCTTGGGAAATGGAGGAATCCTCTTCTTCTCCACCCAGCTATGGGTAAATAGCAGGACAGACCGGATTGCCTTAGATGGCAACTAGTCTACTGCAGAAAGAAATGGCAACCTACTGCGGGGAAAAAATCTGCACCGTCAGTCATGTATCAAAAGATACATGATCCCCTAAGCACTGTTGTAGAATTACTAGCAGAAAAAGCATCTAATCAAATAATTTTACATTGCATTTTTTCTGTAAAATCATACTTATATTCTCTCATGCTGAGAAAATGGATTATGGTAAATCTTTACAATAAATATTCTTTAAAAAAAAAAACAGAAAAATATTAATGGATCACATAGTCTAACATTTTCACTTCTTCTCCCTGCAGCTATGGGCAAATAGCAGGACAGACCGGGTTCTTTAGCCTGGGATGGCAACTGGTCTACCACAGGAAGAAATGGCAACCTACTGCAGGAAAAAAAAATCTGCCTTGTCAGTTATGTATTGAAAGACACATGATCGCGTAAGTGTGTATCATGCATGGCACATAACTGATGGATAAGCATTTAATTGATCTGAGGAAAGGTAAATATTAATTATTTATATCTGGACCTGTAAGAATTTGTGGTTTGGGGTTAGGTCATTGATTTTTGAGTTTATAAGAACTTGGTTTGGGATAGATAATTTATATTTGTGCCTATAAGCATTTAGTTTGGGAATAGGTAAGAATTGGCCATTTGTATCAATTCTATAAGCCTTTACTTGGTTTGGGAAGAGGTAAACATTGAGTCTATAAATAATTAAGTTTGTTTGGATTTATGAAAATATTGGTTATTTGAGTTTATAAGCATTTTGGTAGTTGGCTTCTTTGACAAGATGACATTAGGCACCACAGCCTCATAAAAAATATACAATTTTAACAGAAACCGTAAATAAATCTCCAATGAACAAATCCCATGCCAAAAACAACAGTAACAATGTCTATTTAATGAATGCCTAATATTCTGTGTGGAAATGGCTAATTTCATCTTTACCATGACCAATCGCTTTTGCTGCACAGTTAAAAAGTCAAAATTATACTCAGGTATAATTCTATTGTGATCATTTATTAGACAATAACTTCAAAAAACATTAAAGTGTAAAGATAAGGGTACAAACAACAAAATGTAAACAGCAAATTTTAAAAATAATCAACATGAGCAGATACTTTATAATTATTTCTGTTTAAAGAAGCAGTTTTTTTTTTGTGAAAACAAAAAACTTATTTACAATTCTAAATTATTTTTCTTCAGACAGAAAAACAAAGCAGAAAATGTTTGCAATTTATAAAACAGTAATTGCTACAAATTTGCAAAAGGTGAATAAAGATTAGAAAACAAATTAATTCTAACTTGTCTTCCTTTGTTTGCTTTTGAGAAGAGATAGTCAAGTGAGAAAACGGAATCTTTTTATGCATAAAGACAAGGAGAGATACAAGGTAGAAAACATTTTTATTCTTTCCGTATTTGTCCAACATGAAATCTTAAGTATCTATTTGATGTTATCAGATGTAATTATATTTTCTAAGATATTCTAACTTGATGTACTAAGAGGCACTTGACTTTTGATCGTTTATCATTCAATTCTGGCTTTATATTGGAATCCAGCAGACTATTTAACTAGAAAATGAATGTAGATATCTATTTACTATTTAACAGAAATAAAATGCGGAAATATAGCTGTATCAATATATTCACTTATCTAGATTTATGCACATGAATACTAGATAAATTATCCATCTGCATTGGATAAGAAGTCTACATTTGGATTGTAGGTGCTTATAATGTCAGTAGAATCATTCTTTACAGACTACATGAAAATATTTGTCTATATTTCTGAGATGAGGTATTTTTATGTAGACTATTTACATCATTCGGACTATTGTCCTCATCTTTATCGCCATATTTATTACAACATTTTGGCCATTGTATACTCAGGCCTTCTTCAGGTGGTTGGAATGTCGAACGCCAGCGAGCAAAATAAAGGGTTCAGTTCGACATTCCAACCATCTGATGAAGGTCGGAGCATACAATGGCTGAAATGTTGTAATAAATATGATGACAAAGATGAGGACAATAGTCCGAATAATGTAAATAGTGTACATGAAAATACCTGAAATTGAAGTGGTTGCCATTTGATTTAAACTTAGATTAGCACAGTAAGTATCCCTCTTTTAAATTTTGTAATGTAGGTTATAGGTTTTTGCTGCTGTTGGTATGTTAATTTATAATTTTTCTCTTTGTTTTATCTAAGTGCTGGCTCATTCACTCGTCTATCATTAATAATGACATATCAGTGACAAGGCATTTTGCCATGGTACCTGTTGATGGAAAAGGGCACAAGTTGTGGGAAAATTAAATAAAGCAATCAATAAAATAATAATAATGAATAATAAAAAAAAGAAAAAGAAATATATTTTCCCATGATGCTAGTAGCAAAGGAACTGGAAATATGATTACCCACTTGACTTTATCTAATGCCATTAGGCGATGCTTGTTAAGTGTATAAAATGGCAAGCAGCTTCCTGTCTCATGCTCTTTCTGCCCCTTGCTCCAAGATGTAACACTGTGTGGAAATTATGTTCCCACTGGGGAATGTCTCGTTTCCCCAGTTTGCTGACAACTTTCTTTTCACTTTCTAATGCATGTCATTTGCATGTGTCTACCAAATGCTCTACCTATGAAGTAATTCCACCTTTTCTTTGGTAGTTACAAATCACAGTACAAGACTTACTTAAACTCAACCATTAAAACAATGCTTATACTTACTTTCCCTAACTCAAAGGCGAGAAAGAAAATCGACATGCCCAAGAAATATTGAGGACTTTGTTTCCCTACAGTTTATATAAAAAAAGAAAGAAAAGTTTTTTTTTATATGTGTTTTGTTTAATTGTTTATCACATATAAACATGCACCCACCTATGATACACCAACATGAAGAATTTAAAAGGTCTTAAATTCCATAAAGGAAATGTTTTTTCGTGCTTTCCTTAAGAGAATTTGTGCAAAGTGACATAGTCCTAACCTGAAATGAAGTTGTTGCTTTGACCTTTACCTCAGAAGCAGCCCAGTAAATGTAAATAAACTGTTATATTTTGTTTAATTTCATCTATTATTTCTGTGGTTGGAAATACTGAACAGGTTTCATTTTCATGTACAATACATCAGCCACACTTTCTTACTCTGTTATGGAAAAGAGGCAACAAATCATTCATTGAAAACATATGGTACTATTCCTGTTTCAAGTTTGATTTTCTAATAAAATATTTTATGAGGCATATTTACTAATAAACTGTAGTTTAAATGAGTCTCTTTTACTACAACGTCACTTGTACAAATGGTTCAATTCACTGTTCTTGCTTTCTGAACATGTCACAACGTATATCCATCTTTCCTTCTGCCCTTTTCACTGCTTCAGCTCTCTTTTATCAGGCCAACGCTGTGGTCGACCAACCAATCAGCGTCTTTCATTTTTTTCTCAGTTACCCAGGCAAATAGCCTCCTCCAGTTTGACCAATCAGCACACGACTTGCTATTGGTGGAAGCATGCCAAACTGTACAAAAACCCTCGTTACCACACACACTGCTGGAATTGCTGGACAGGAGAGTAATGCCATTTTCACGGAGCAAACTTGCCGATGTCACATGCCGCATGTTAAGTTAAGATCCTTATTTTCCTATGCACCAGATGTAAGCCACTCTGGCTCACTTGCCTCTATGGGGATGTTCACCACCTAAACACTGAACACAGACAAATAATTCTATTCATTCTGATTGAGTTAAATAAGTCAAACACAAGGGTTAGTTGTTTATGATAGAAGTGGCACAGGAGTCAAACCATTGCTGCCAGTATTTTTTCTAGGAGTGGGGAAGCTGTTATAAAAATTTCGTTTTAAGTCAACAAATGTAACAATAAAATTAACAATCTTTTGGAAATTGACAACCTTCAGAGAATAAATACTTATCTTTATTATGTGTTCACATTTTTTTTAAAGAATGTTAATATATATACATTGGTTTGACTTTGTTCTGGCTATACATCCAAGGAAGGGTCTCTAATGTTATTGATCATAAATTGGCATCTTGACTTCAGTCACTAGCCATGGTCAAATGCAAAATAACTAACTGAACTGTCCAACAAATGGAATTTACAAAGTTTATAATAAGCAATATCAAGAAGAAAACAGAACTTTGGCAAAAATAATACAAAGCAAGCAAACAATATATGTATGGCAAATCAACAGTAATAAGACAAAACAATAGTAATATGGCACACGAAAGAAAGTTCACATAAGCAAACGTAGTGTTCTGACTTCAAGACAAACTGGGACTGAGTCAGATGAAACTGAGAACTGGCTTATTTTATTGGCTAGGAAAAAATCCCAGCATGCATGTATGTGCTTATGCCTGCAAAATGGGGAGGGGAAAGTGTTTATAATCATTCCTACAGAATGAAACCAAAAATCTTCCACTGTTGTGATATGGCTTCTCTCTGTTTTTCTATAAATATCTCTATTGCAGTTTTTCTAATGAGCTCTCCTCTTTGGTACTTCAACTGCATGAATTTAAGTGTACTACTAGATTGGCAACTAGGTCTCATCATTTTCCTGTTGAAATAGCTAGATGTAACCGTGTTCTATCCCAATAGTATTTTTTCTCACACTTCTCTTCTCCAGAACCCTCTTCCAGTTTCTTGCTTCCATGCCCTCTACAATATTCAAAAATTAAATTTAACATCAATCACCATCTATCATCCTGAAACATGTTCTTTTATTGTTATTTCTTCTCACTAAATTCTTCTCATTCTCTTCCACTTGCATCTTAGTGGCAGTTATCTCCTTGCCTTGGGTGAAATGATTAAAAAAAACAAACAACATTTTTATTTGGAAGTAATTGCATCATTTTATAATACTTATGGCAGACTTGGATACAATTCTTTAAATGAAAAGCATTTGGATAAAATAAGATAGAATAGATAACCAGATTAATCAGTTTACTTCCTGTATTTCTGAGCTTTGCAGAATAATCCCAGCATTAAGAGATCTTTGAAGCAACTATCTTTTACTTCCAATTCTGACAAAAATACAAACTTCAAGAAACAAAGAAATTAATTTTTCACTGTGTTGGTGGCTTGGTTGAACATTTTTGTTCAGAATTGTGGATAAATAATTTTGGCTAACACTATAGAATTTGGAAATAAATTAAAATTTTCTTGTGTACTCTGCTACACATATGACAGTGTGCTAATGGCAAACTTAGAAGAAAAAGCCAAAAGAACTATTAGTCAAAACAGCTAAGGAAAGCAGAAAGAAAGGATTAAACATAAATTCTAAGAGAATGAGAATGTATCATTATATGAAAAATGGATAGCAGATTGTGCGATACCAAATTCAAGCAATGCAGACAAATTTCTGGGCAGTGAAATAATGAGAAATTTTCAGTGTTGTACGGGAAGAGTGAAGCAGCTTTTAGAAACTGAATAAAATGTATTCAAAATTTAATGTTAAGAACAAAAAGGAAAAATGATCGACTGAAATGTCATGGCAGTTTACATTGAACAATTTCATCAAGAATGAAGAAAAAGTTTAAGGAAAAATGATGTGGTTCTCCTGAAAAACACTGAGAGTATCATGGACACAGTATGTGACAAATGAATTTTAACTGATAAGTGAAACTACAAAAAAATTGTTGCTAACTAGCAGAAAGAAAGCAATGAAGATTTTGGGAGATATAATGAGGAAAGAAGGCTAAGAGAATTTAATAAGCACAGGGCACATCAAAGGCAAGAGAAGCAAAAGAAAATCAGTGGGTAACTGCTTAGCACAATAAATGACTAGATGAGGAGAACACAGATTGCTCATGTTCTGAAGGATAATGAGAATGAAATTTCTGTCACAAAAACAAGAAGAATATCATTTTTTTATCACTTAATTTTGTCTTTGCCATTGACTAGCTTTCTGGTTTTTGAAAAATTTTCTCTTGTCTGTGTGAATTTCTGGGATGAGGAATTATCATTATTTGCATATGGAATATTGTCCTCATCTTTGTTGTTATTATCAAAATGTTTTGTCTGCTGTAACCTCTGGTCTTCTAAAAAAAGTGTCTATTAATCCAGGTAAAGATAAATGAATTTAAAACAGGACTCTTTATTTAATCTATGGGATGTGGGGTTAATTGTTCTCATTCTACTGTCCATGTCAAGTGATATCTTATCTTGACAGACCCAAGAAGAAGATACAAGGACACAAAAGCTGAAATAGTGTGATAAAAACAACAAAGAGGATATTAGTCCAAATGGTTAATCATGTAAATACTGCTGCTTCTTCTACAGCTCACTACTTTTCACAAGATAACTCATCTTAATAAGTTGTAAGTTGAGTGCCATATTTAAAATGACTGTTTTATCCTGGAGTGTTATTCTTTTCTAAGATGACAGTGTCTCCTTGTGCAAACAAAAGAAATTTGTTTATTTGGTGACATGACAACCTTTGCGCATATATATTGATCCAGGTTTTAAAATATTTGATAATATTTTAAATTACTGAAACATTTTAACACATTTATATATTTATATTGTATTTCTTTGATATTCTTTGAAGCATTTTAGTTGATTTTTAAGAAAATGAGATTGTTTTAAATACAAAGAAAAAGAAGGCAGACGTGACATTAAACTACATATTTGGAAGCAAATAATATGGTTCTATATTCAGTTTTCATTTAATTTCACAATATCTTGAAAAGAAGTGTCCTATATTCCTATACATCAGCAGTTCCCAAATTTTTTACCTTTTTGTTAAAAATAAAAAAACAGAAAGAGGATTAAAGTGAGGTAACTGTGGATTCAAAGTCAGAATATTATCATTGATAACTCTCTCCTCTGCAGACACTCGTTACTACATTCTTAATACTTGATATAATGCAAAAATATCACAATGATAAAATCTGTCAATAATTATTTATAACTATTTATACTGGGAATCATGCATATAATTACAAGCAATCCATAATAATATTTAAATTTTGAAATCATTTATTTTTGCCATATGAAATTTTTAATTGGGTTCTAAATCTTTGATCTTTTCAATCAATCTTCCTCACCTGCTACCTTCTTCTGCTGCAGTTATTAGGCATACTGCAACATTTGGGAACCACTGCTGTACACTATTTCTTGACTCCTACACAATTATTCTATATTTAATCTTGTCGTGTCCACTAAAATACCAAATACAATATTTATAAACCAACAGCACTCAATAAAGTGCTTACATCTTAAAACACACCAATAAAACCATAGAATACAAATCAGAAAGTTTGTTTTATTATTTTTTATGATTTTGGTAGATACTGCCAAAATATCATGCAGAGGAAATAGAAGACATGCCACGTGGTATTTTAAGGCCAATTAGGAAGAAATAAATAATTTAATTCTGGAACTGATGTTCTTACAAAAAGTGTATGAAACATAGAAAATATGAGCCCAAACAGGATGCACACAGGTGTCACCAAGGTCCACATCACTCTCGCTGATGAACTTCACGACCTCATTCATGTCTACATGCAAAAAGCGACAGTGCTGATGAACTACAAAGAGACCACTTCACACTATGGTACCACAGTTCACAGTAAGAACCAAATTCTATCTCTTGTCTCCTATTTACTACTGACCATGCACACACATGCTGCCTCTTTCACACAGATACACATATAACAACATTTCATTATTTCTCACGCATGTACACAAATTTATACAGACAATTTATATTCTATTCCAGAACTTTATTAAGCAAAAAAAGACATTACATTCTAATCTATAACCAACTGCTTGTATTCTTGTTATATTAAATTAATGTTTATTTGTTGAAACTATGTTGTCTTTTTCTACTGCATTTTATTCTTTCAATGAAAATCATGGAATTATTCTGAATAGCGAAGTTACAAGCAGTCCCACAACAATATTTTATGTTATTGTATTGAATCCTGACACTATAAATTTTGACATTAAACAAAAAACTGAGTAGAAGGATTCCTACAATCTCATACATAATAAATTGAAATGAATATGTATGTGAATTAATCATAGCCTGTGTGTAGGTGCAGATTTTTAGTGGGGTCTGTATTTTGTTTTTGTCTGTTTAAAAGCAGCTGTTATTTTGTCCTTTGTGCTGATAAAGGTGGCAAAAACTGTCAGCTGCCCTTTTAATAAATGAGGTTTATTACATTTTAAAATCATTTGAATTTCAGTTTGGTCTCCTCAGAATATAAGGTCTTTGATTAGCTGAATTCTGGTCAGTCAAATGCAATAGTTTTAACATTTTTATCTTTCACACTATGGAAAACAAAAGTACAGTGACTATTTCACCCTGTTGGTGGCTTGCTTGAACATTTTTATTCAGAATTGTGGTCAAATAATTTTGGCTAACAATATAGAATTTGAAAATCAGAATTTTCTTGTAAACAATGCAAATTTCTTTTTTTTTATCTGAAATATGATTTTCAATTTTTTACTGTCCTCAAAAGTGGACTAAATCTGAATTTAACTGATCAGAAAATTAAATATTTAACACACATTTAACTCCTGCTATATAACATGTAATTCTTGACAAAAACCCAAGAAAAAATCTCATATAATTGATCTTGATCTGGTATCTCAACCTCAGTCACTTTCCCACTGCCATGGCATGGCTCCCTGCTGTCTTTTCTACCAATATTGTCATGGCATTTGTTCAAATGCTCTCTCCTTGTTCTCATATGACTAGACTGGAAACTAGGTCTCACCATTTTACAGTTGAACTCACTAGATGAAACTGTATGTTCTATTATATTTTTATAGTTTCATTTCTCACACTTATTGCTTGAGGAACTCTTGCAGTTTCTTGCTTCCCTGCAACCCACAATCTTCAAAAATTTAAATGAAATGCCAATTGTGATATTCTGTCTTCTGGATCCCTTTCTTTTATTGTCCTTTCTTATCCGTAAGAAGTATAATTTCAAATATTCTGTTTATACATTAACTCTTTCCTTGTAGACAAACCACTTTCATGTGACTCTTACTGATGCAAATTATCATAGATCTCAACAATTCTGTCATTTCTTTTGCCCAAAATAAGTTTTGACTCTTTACCGCCCTTCTTTATCCATATTTGCCCATCCATTAAAAAATTTTCTGGGTATATCACTCAGTTTTTCTTTTCTTTTACTGTCTTCAATCTTCCCTGTAAGCATCCAATTAAGGTCCTCTTACTTCATTAGGTGATCAATAATGTCAACGGATTGTTGGTGGGTTGATTTTATTTTGCAGAATATCAACCTCTAAGGGTTATTTAATACCAAAATCTAAATATTTTGTACATATACTTTCAGGATAAAAAGGTATGTTTTTTTTTTAAATATATAGTTTGTAGATCATGTATTGCTGGTTATTTCACTAAAATATGTATCAATGGTCATTTTATTATAAAAATGTATTGGTCATTTTCCTATAAAAATATATTCTTGATCAATTTATTATAAAAAATTTACTGCTGATTTTTGTTTGGGAGTTCACAATTTTCCCATAGCTGGGACCCTAACAAGTGTTACCACCCCAGGTCAGAATGTTTCTGGGAGCAGCAATTCAGAGATGGTTCCACACTTCTGAAAACTTTCAGTCTCCTGATCAGAGGCCTTGCTGCAAGATGTAGTTTTTCATCATACCCAGGATGATCAAGTGATTATAAGCATCTTTTTAGTTGCAGTTTTCTTTAAATTGGAACTCATTGGTATTCTTAATACCGTTCTGTAGAATTATATCTGTGAAGTCTTTTCTTCCTCTGAGAAGAGATTGTCTAGTATTTGCTGTCATATCAGAGTTTAGATCTTACACAACCTTTTTGTACTATTTTATTTTTGTTACTAGCAAAATTTTCCATTGTATTACTCAGCTAAATATTCTCTGAAATGCCAATATAGGAGATTGATTTAGTGTGTGTTTATGCAAAGGGTGCATGTCACTGTTTGCATATATTTATGCACATAATTTGTATATGTGCATGTATATAAACTGATTATCAACTTTGCGTTAGGTAAAGAACATCGTAATACAAATGTTAATGAGCATTTGGTTGCAAAGGAAAGGTACAAAGAAGGATTAAAATTTCAACAACTGTACTCTGGTCGAAATGCAGATTATATATATATAGTTGTGTGAAAAATGGCAAAAACTAGTTTATATGTAGTTCCTTAGTTGCCATTAGTAAGGAAAGCAATTTGGCATAAGGGTGTCATAGAAAGGTTGAATGATTGTCGGTTGACTGAGATCACAGTTGGGGTCAGGAGATAGGTCTGGAATGAATTAGTGAAGCCAAGTGCCGTGTTTCTGGAAGGGTCTGATATACACCTTTTTTCAGAGTTGAACTCAACATCTGTGAGGTGTTTGATGGGCTGGCAGTCATGTGGTGAGACAGAGTTGTTGAAGCTGAACTGTGTGGTAAGGTGCATTTACAGGAATTGTACAAGTCACAGTGGTGGGTTGATTCATGGTAAGGCCTGGTAAAGGTGCATTGGTGAGTTAGTTGCCTAGGTGATGATGGTGACAATGAGGGGGACCAGGAGTGGTTATAAATCGAACTTTGCCAATACGGACAATGTGAGTGAATAGTTGAGAGAAGTCAGAAATATGACTTTATTGTTATAGTGGATGTGTTGGCAGGTTGGTAGAGGAATATCTCTGTTTGGTTTTGGATGAAAAAGGCATCAACAAAATAGGGTTATGATGGTGATGACGAGGAAGTCCTGTAGCTGGATGTTGTAGTGTTAGAAAACATGGTAACAGTATTGGGAGCCCTACAGTCTCAAAGTGGTCAACATGTAGTGGCAACAGTCTGTTTCATGCTTAAACATGATCTTCAGACTGTTACCATTCAATGTCCAATTATATATATATATATATATATATATATATATATATATATATATATATATATATGTGTGTGTGTGTGTGTGTGTGTGTGTACATGTTTGTATTTAAGAAGTAATTTAAAAAATACATATTTACACTGGTTTGGTTGCAGATTAATGAAAGTTATTTCAGATTTTTTTATTTCATTTTTCTCTTGTTTGGAACATTTT
The DNA here is from genome assembly GCA_964036315.1 of Acanthosepion esculentum. Classification (NCBI taxonomy): domain Eukaryota; kingdom Metazoa; phylum Mollusca; class Cephalopoda; order Sepiida; family Sepiidae; genus Acanthosepion; species Acanthosepion esculentum. The sequence goes on from OZ038475.1 coordinate 129,758,552, forward strand.
TCTGGGTTTCATGGAAAATTGCCCACTGTCTTCTGAGAGTTTCTGCCTTTCATAAGCCATTATGCAGGATGTACTGATAGGGTTATATCAAAATTAATGCATTGTGTTTCTTAGAGCTTACTAACTCAAAACTCCTATACAAATACAATACCAAAAATA
>OZ038475.1:129782855-129790355 GCA_964036315.1 Acanthosepion esculentum
AGTTTTTCTGATCAGCAGGTAGTTTAGCATATTGCATATACCTTAAAATTTATAAAAACTGGAAACGTGATTTTAAATATTTTAAGTTAAAAAAATCCTTAAAAATATCTAATATCATTCACTTGAAAATTGAACAATTCAGTTTTGATTTACTTGATTTACAAAACCTATAAATGGAAATGGCTTATCATGTTAATACAACTTTTCAAAACCATAATGCAAGCAGAATTAGAACATGATAATAAACTGAAGTTAGAGTGTAGTGGGCATTGGGTTACCAATTTTGTAGTGTCATTGACAGTTGTTAAGGGAGACTATTTTGCTGGTTAGAGATTTCTTTTTTTTATAATTCAGATCTAAGAAAGGCAATATTTCTCCTTGCTTTACATGTTGCTGTCTTGATTTCCACAGCCAAGTAAGTTTTATCGAGAAGTAGTTATTCCCATACATAATTCTGAGTTGTCTGTCTCCTAGACCAGGGGTCAGCAACCTAAGGTACATGTGCCACACCAAGCAATTTCCAATAGCACACAGTTGCAATGACATCAAGTCCAAACCAATAACAACTACAATGCAAAGAAGATATTTACCTGTTTCAATTTAATATATACTAAAGTATATATACTATATAAAATATATTCTAGAACAGGTATATTGACCTTGACTTGGATAAAAATACATATGCTGTGGCAGACTGAATGACTTTAAAACCATAATCAGCACATAGTAAAAGGTTGCCAACCTCTGTTCTGGACTGTTTGCTAACCTAAGATAGAGAGACCAGTCTGCACTGCTATTTAACACATAGCTGGGTGAGGACATGATGGAGTCGTATCTTTCCTAATCAGTGTGAAAATGAATGCAACATATTAAATGGAATTTGAACTCAGCATACTGATCCCACATCCAGTGCTAATAACCACTACACTATGCACATATACAGAAAAGATGTAAATAAATGACTTCTATGTAGATGCTTTACCTCATATTTGTCTACCTGTAATTTCTTTTTTGTAATATTATCTCCAGTCTAACTGATTATACACAGAACCACTTGAAAGAATTTCTTTTTGATGCCCGATTCCGAAATCTCTCCTTCTAGAAGGATCTGTTAATGCCAGTATTGTCCTACTTATGGAGAAAACAAAAACAATTTAGGTAGTAAAATGTTACAAAAAGATATCTTTTTTTAAATCATTTCACTCCAAGCAAGGCAGGAATGCCACTGGTATGCAGGGAGTTGCAGAGAGTGAAGTTAAGACAAAAAAATAGGTAAAGGTGTGACTGAGTGTTATATAGGAATAAAGTGTTGCTGCTGACACTGCAGTTTGAACACAAATCATCAGAGGGTAAACACAGCCAAACCCATTTTGAATAAGTAGATCACATGATGGTAAAGGAATTGTATATATGGGAATCAGCGCAGTGCCTAAATGATCACTATGTGAATTATTATTTGGATCACTATTTGGTGGTTACTTTCGGAGCAAGTATTATTGAGCAAGTACTATTAGTGGAAGTGTTATTTGAAGGCATCTGACACCAGTATTGTACAACGGTGTTACTATAGTTGTATCTGCAATTACAAAGTCTACTACAACAAGCATTACAAAAGTGACAATGAATATTCATTGACATTACAAAAGTGGCAACAAGTGTTCGTTGACATCACAAAACTGAAGAAAGGATAAAAGCTGAACAGGGTTCCAGAAGATGGTGACTGATGTTGCGTTTAAATTTTTGAAGATTGTAGTTATCAGGGAAGCAAAGAAAGGGAAGTGATGGTTACACTTAACTAATTCAACAGTAAAAGGGTGAGACCTAGTTGCTCATCTAGTAAAACGCTTTAACTCCTGTATTCTGGGTACCAGGGAAAAAAGCCTGTCAGAGCAGTTGCTATGAAAATATTTGTAGAAAAGACAGAGGGAAGCCATGTCACATCAATGAGAAAGTGACGGAAGTCGAGATGCCAAGTCAGGATCGATTACATTTTGGATTTTATCAAGAACCTACAGATGAATAGGAGGAGCACCAGGCCAGATATGGTAACCGTATTCAATGGACAGATGTATAGTAGATTTGTAAATGTGCAAGATGAACTCTGATGAGAAATACTTCTGGAATAATATCGTGACCCAACTTTTCTTGTAATAGATGAAGATATTGATTTGATGCAGTTGTTGCAGTCAGTTGAAAATATGAGACCAAGAAGTATTTTTGTCAGAAAAGATCAAATTATATGATTAGTAGAAATAATACATGCCAATTTTAATGTTCAACAATGCCACCTGTTGTTGTGCACAACAAGCAATACTTTTTGTGTTAGATGACATGGAATAATAAATGCTTAGTGTTCTACAAGTACTAGCCTATTCTTCTTCTGGACAATGTGGTATAACCCTTGACATTATAGCAAAAAATTGAGTTGTTTTTTTGTTTTAATAATTCAGTGCAAAATTCTGTCCAAAGAGATCATTATCAGATCCTATATTAAATTAGTTGTAACATATTTAATGGGTTGAATTCAGAAAACTGTAGAAAATAGAATGGTATTTAAAATATTGGGATTGAAATAGGAAGTTTAAATCTATCCAAAACCAACTTTAAATTACTGAATTATTCAATGTATTTTTTTTATGATTATTTTTTTATTTAACGAGGTATTGACAATAATTATTCACTTTTGGCTAACACTTCTTCCCTATTACTTTCAGCAAATTTTCTGTGCATCATCTGAGTAAACATCACAAACTGAAAAGTAAGTATAAACTCCTGGCAAATGAAATTAAAATGTAAGAAATACTATTTAAAGTCAGACTAATATCCTCATCTTTGTTTTTATTGTGAAAGTGTTTCAGCCATGGTACCCTTTGTCTTTGAGAACCTCAAGGACACATGGCCCAGTGGATAAAAGAATTGGTTGAAAACAGTGACTTAACGCAAGGTGTTTGAAGTTTAATACCTGCCTACAGCAGATGTGAACACAAAACATGGAGAGTTAAGTTAGAGGGAGATAACTGATATTAAGATATCTGTAAGAGGCACTGCACGTATAACTAGTATAATCTATCCCAGTGGACAAAATAAAGGATTCATTTCTAAATTCCAATCATCTGAATAAGGCCAGAACATAGAATGACCAAAGTGTCATGAATATGTCTACAAAGATGAGGACAACAGTACAAACAATGTAAATAGTGTAAATAATATCCTCACCTTTGTTTTTATTATATCAGTGTTTCAGCCATGGTAGACTTCATTGTTATTCAGATATTTTATTTTTAAGGTACCTTTAGGCAATTTTAAATGAAACACTATTTAACCTAGGGAGTTATTTGTTCTCATTTCATGGGCCATGTCTAGAGATAGCCTAGCTTGTTTTTATTTAGTTTTATTTAGTACTGCTCAGTTATTGCTTCCCCTTTTTCTTTCCACTGAGTCTGAGTTTGTATTACCTGGCTCAGGGATTGAACTTACCATGCCATCAAACTGATGAACTAACTACGGGACTCAAACTGAACCCTTCATTTAATCTATAATATAGATCATTCTCTTTCCACTGTCTGTGTGTAGGAATATGTTGCCATTTATTTTTTATTATTTTTCTTTTTAGTGTCGTTCAGTTGTTTCTTACCCTGTTTCCACCAAGTCTGGGTTTGGGATTGAATTCACATTAACTATGCCATCAAATTCATGAATCAATAGTTTAATGCAAATTGGAAATAATGAAGAAGCTCTTGGCAAATGAACTTAAAACACAGGAAATAAAATCAACAATTAATAAAGTTTTTTCAATATTATATTATACAATATATATTTATCAATGGTTAATAAATACCATATAGATATGAACAAAACTGATTTTCTTGCGATAAGAACGATGATAAAGATTTTATATATAAACTCAATAAAACAAAGAAATGTAAAGAAACTGTAACAAGATAAATTGAAAATAAATTTTGCAGGTGAAAAAACAATCATTTTATGGCAAAGAACACTAATGCTCAGAATCAGGAAGATTCAGCTGACATTCCTTGGACAGGTAAGGAAAGAAAGTATTGAAAACTTAAAACTCACAGGTCAGATTAAGGGCAAGAGAGATAGGGGAGATCAGTGAGCCACCTACTGAGCTTGTGTGAATGGATTGTGGAACAAGGGTGGCACCTTAGCAAAGGGAGAAACACTGCTAAGGTCTATGAGGGATAGGAAATTTTGGAGAGCCATGATCAGCCATGTCCTAAAGGGCGTGGCATATAAAGGATAAGCTTCTTGATAATCATTTTGATACACATTACCTGCAAACATAATTTTAAAATATCAAGATGTTTGCTTATCAATTAAAGATTCTTTATTGATTAAGATTATCCCCCTCCACTTTTCCTATTTGCTTTGATTTAACCTTGTGCCAAACTTAGCTAAATAAATATCTTTACTTAAAAATAACAATCTGAAAAATATCAGCAAGCAAGAATATTTTTAATTTAAACAATTTACATGTGGATTATTATCTGCATATTTGTTGATATCGCAAGGTTTCAAACAAGGTGCTATTCGGCCTACCTCAGGTAAGTTTTAAGGTTTCAAGTTCTCCACAAGGAATTATCCCCTGAGACAACAACTTAGTGGATTAAAGTGTTTGTGAATTTGATGATGCAGAAATTGTGATTCCTGGGCCAGACAGTCTTTACTTGGATTCAGTGAAAACAGGGTGAACAATAAATGAGCAGTACTAAAAATAAGAACAAGATATCCCAAGAACGGGAAGAGGGACAACAGTTTACCCCATAAATTAAATAAAGGGTTCCTTTCTGAATTCCCTGGAGGTTGCCCAGATCAATATGCATGTGATGAAGGCCGGAGAGCACAACAGCCAAAATGTTGTGATAACAACAACAAAGATAAGGGCAAAAGTTTGAATATAAATATAGTAAATCACGATGTAGTAATGGATAGCGGCTTGAATTGAGGAATCAGAGAGCCGACTTTGTATTCCAGTCAGATCCATTACATTCACTTACATGCTAATACCATTGAGAAAGATATGAATCCTCTTCTTCTCTCCCCAGCTATGGGTAAACAGAAGGACAGACTGGGTTCTATAGCCTTGGATGGTAATTGGTCTACTGCAAAAAGAAATGGCAACACGCTGCAGGAAAAGTCTGCCTCATCAGTCATGTATTGAAAGATACATGATCGCATAAACATGTATCATGCATGGCACATAACTGACTGAAATCATGCCATCTCCTCATCCCATAAATTCAAAGAGAAATATTTTTTTTCGAATCAGATCAACAATGTGTAAAATATTTTGTAAAAAGACTTTGTGATGAGATTTGTTTTTTTAAAACATATGCATCATTTAGCAGTCAGACTGAAACAGGTCATATTGAGATGATCAAAAACTTAAATATTTCTCTACAAATGAGATATTTTGATGACACTCAGTAAAAAAATATATATATAGGTATATGGCCAAGTTGTTAGCATATTTTCTGACTAGGAGATCCAGGTTCGAATCTCACCAGTTGATTTGGCAGAAGGTAAATTCCTGATGTTATCAGCATGTAGAAGTAATCATAACATGTGAGACCACTGTAAAGTTCCTGAAAACCATATCATCGGTTGACCCAAGCCGCGTGAGCAAAATTGGGTAAACAGATCCGTGTGATGATGGTGATTGTGCTAGTACAATGTCACAAATCATTGTGACAGAGAGTTTGAGCATACTTATTCAAACTCTTGATTATGTCAATTGATGTGCTGCTACATAGTGGCAGGATAAACCACAGGTAAGGTCCTGAGGGTGTTGAACCAACAAATGTGCCTGAGTGTCTGCAACAGGGATTGGCTAGCTACCCTAGAAGACGAGCGTGCTCAGATACAAGCAGCCAGCCATTATATATGGATGTGGAGTTGGTACAATGTTTAACAGGTCTGAAAGAGAAATTGGTGAACATACTTGGAAATTAATTAGCCAGCCATTACTCTGTAAAGTTTGCTTATTATTTCAGAACTAACATTGTGTACCCAAATAAAAATGATGGAATCATTTGCATATGGATTTGCACTGGCGCCTCAGACCAGGATATCTGTGTGTCCTACCAAGAAACAAAGGAAGTTTGCCTCAGATCAATATGTACCATGTGAAAAGTGTTCCAAACAGATTTTTAAACAATTAATGGATATCTTTAATTGGAAATGATTACTTATCGTTTTCTAAGAATAGGATGTATCTTCTCACAGAACTTATTCAAACTTACAGTGAAGCAATCCTAAAAGAATTAAGACTCCCACCAGGATTCATTATTGATGGCCACAATCATAATGTTAGATATGCAGATTATACAGTGTTTGTAGCAGACAGAGAAAGGAAAATACAGGAACTCCTACAGAAGGTAGTAAAGGAACGGGAGAAGAAAGCACTAAATATCAATTGCAAGAAGATAGAATATACACACACATATATATAAAGACAAATACACACGCACTATATATATATATATAAATATATTTCACACACACCGCATATATACATTTTATATATATATATATATATATATATATATACATATATATATTTCACACACACCGCATATATACATTTTATATATATATATATATATATATATACATATATATATTTCACACACACCGCATATATACATTTTATATATATATATATATATATATATATACATATATATATTTCACACACACAGCATATATACATTTTATATATATATATATATATATATACATATATTTCACACACACCGCATATATACATTTTATATATATATATATATATATACATATATATATTTCACACACACCGCATATATACATTTTATATATATATATATATATATATATATATACATATATATATTTCACACACACCGCATATATACATTTTATATATATATATATATATACATATATATATTTCACACACACCGCATATATACATTTTATATATATATATATATATATATACATATATATATATTTCACACACACCACATATATACATTTTATATATATATATATATATATATATATATATATATATACATATATATATTTCACACACACCGCATATATACATTTTATATATTTCACACACACCACATATATACATTTTATATATATATATATATATATATATATATATATATATATATATATATATTTCACACACACCACATATACATTTTTTATATATATATATATATATATATATATATATATACACATATATTTCACACACACTACATATATACATTTTTTATATATATACACACATATATTTCACACACACTACATATATACATTTTTTATATATATATATATATATACACACATATATTTCAGACACACTACATATATACATTTTTTATATATATATATATATATATATATACACACACATATATTTCACACACACTACATATATACATTTTTTATATATATATATATATATACACATATATTTCA
>OZ038475.1:129792855-129807855 GCA_964036315.1 Acanthosepion esculentum
ATCAATGTGCAATGCTAAAAACACAGCCATCATGGCATTTTTCTGTGCAATAAAGATCTCTTGGTGGAGTTACTTTCTCTCTAAACATGTGACAAGTTGTGCTGGGTCACATAGTACCTTCAGCAAGGACTAATCCCTGATTTGACCTTTTCATGAGAATGTTTCTTTTTACATTATTCAGTTAATTTTCTTCTTGACTGCTTTCCAAGGCTAGAGAGCCCCTTCTATCCTGCTATTTAGACTATAGCAGGCAAAGATAAAATGGATTCCTGCTTTTCTGAAGAGCATCTGAACTAAAGTGAATGTCACACATTTACTTCGGATTTAAGCTCCTTTTTGCACTTTCTGTGCAAATAAACAATTACACTATACACAGGGTGTTTCACAATATTTGAAACAAAATGATCAAACACAAATCAAGAACACCAAAGGATACAGTAACAGAAATTAAATTTATTGAAAGGTAAAAGACTAAAATTCTAGGGTCTGCAGCCATTTAATCTTAAATATGAACGAAAACTATCAAGTGGAGCCCTAGAGTACATGCTCCAGATGTCGGCCATTCAGTTGAAGGTACAGCTAAATGCAAAGTTGTTGTTAACACGTGCACATTCCTCCTGGGTGACTGTTTGAATCTTCTCAGTGATGCCTGCTTTCAATGTAGCAATCGTTGCTCTGGTACATGTTGTCCTTGAGGAACATCCAGAAGAAAAAATTTGGGGGAGTTCAGGTCAGGCAAGTGAGGTGCGCATTCCACTTTAGCTTTGCAGCTGATGAGATGCTCCCCAAACTTTTCACAGAGCCATGCCATGGTAACATTAGCAATGTGAGGATGAGCACCATTCTGCTAGAATCACTGTTCCTCCTCATCAATGTCCGCACACTTCTCAAACTCTCCCCATCTGAGAGGCCTCTGCTTTGTTCCAACAAATGTGCAACACCCTGTACAATTATCAGGTGCATTAATGCCAGGTAAACATCACTGTGGCATCAAGACTTCATTTTACAACTGACACATATATTCTCCATTGGAGCTTTCTTTTATACACTTTTTATTATATCAGTCTTTGAAGATGACAAATTCCTGCTCTCAGTTATTTGAATTTAATTAAAATAACAAGACCGTCCTTCTCTCTTTATATGCCATGTCCCTTCAGGACAATCATCGTTCTCCACAATTTTTTTTTATGCCTTGTAATGCTTGTTTTTTTTGCAATTCAGCACACTAAGATATTTCAAGGGGTTGAAATGAAAATAAAATTTATTGTTTCCAATCTTATTTTAAGAAGGATATGGGAATAATATGCAATTTGTATTAGTAACAAATGGCTTGTATGCCAAAAAACAATGGATTAAGTATATGTATGAAGAAAGAAAATAGCTTTATTATTAGCAGATATACGTTTAACCACTATGCACAATGCAGATGACACTGTACTGATGACACATTTAGATTGAAAACAAGTAACTATTTGACAAGGTATTTGAAGAAAGCATTAAGAAAAACTGACCATTAATTGTAAGAAGATGGAATGCTTAGTGGCAAGAAAAAAAGGTTATTCAGAATGTGAGTTACACATTGGGGATGTCAAAATTAAACCATTTGGTAACAGTAATTCTGAATTCAATTCTTGGGCCTGGCAGTCTATACTTGGACTCAATGGAAACAGGGTGACCAATAATGAAACAATACTAAAAATCAGAACTACACGAGATATCCCTAGACATGGGCAGTGGAACGAGAGCACTGTCCATGAAGATTAAATAAAGGATTCAGTTTAGAATTCACTATAGGCTACCCAGATTGATATACATTTGATAAAGGCAAGAAGGACAAAATATTGTGATAACAACAACAAAGATGAACAGTTCAAATGTAAAAAGTGTAAATAATAAACAATTTCTATATGAATTTATGAGATAAGGAGTTCACATTATTTACATTCAGACTATTTTACTCATCTTTATTGTTATTATCACAATATTTTGGCGATTATTCTCTCCTGCCTTATTCAGGAGACTGTCTATTCCCTCAAGGAATTTTGGAATGAACCCTATATTTAATCTATATAGATTGTGCTCACTCAGTTATCCATGCAACATTCATTTATGATTTTGGTGGCATAGTAATTTTTAACACAACCTTTTCTCGTAAACTAACACAAAATGTTGATATATTTTCATATAACATTTTTGGTGAGTAATGACCACCAAGTGTTGTCAGTTTTTCCAGTATTCTTAATCATGCAGTACATTATTTATGTGTTCGTTAATATTTGTTTCTCAGAAAAACCATTATTTCTGGGTAATTACAGTTTTTCATATTCATTTTTTAGTTCGACTTTCAGAAACAGCAAATCTTGATAATAAAATATATATCTCATTTCTATGTTCTTTCTCACTAATATCGTTTATAAATGCTAATTTATTTTTTTTAAAATGCCAAGTTGATTTTAGGATGTAAATGATCATGGTTCTTCACAGCTTCCTTTTATCACCCGTGAATTTGCATGCCTTCTTAGTATTATATACCATATCTATGAACACTAATGTGTATGTCCCAGTCCTCATAAATACATTTGACACTATTGTAAATGGAGGTAATATGCTGTCTAAATAGTCCACCACTAGCAGTAGTTTACCTACTTCATGCCTCTGGAATATTGTATTTTGTTGATGGCATAAAGATTACCATTTCATTTCCAACCTCTGTTTTGGTTATTCCTCATTCAGTAATCGTTTCTCGGTTACAACACTTAGGAAAGATAGTGGTGGGGTTTCCTCATTGCTTTGTTCATGGTAAAGAATTTTCCATTCCTTTGACTGGTTGCCATCCAAAGCTAGAGTGTCGAGCCTTCCCTGCTATTTAATTAATAGCTGGAGAGGGAGAAAAAAAAGAGATGGCTGACTTTTCTAAGGGATTTAGTTTTGAAGGGAATGTACTAAGCTAGACTTGAATTTGAACTCGGCTTGATGGTTCCACTTAGTGCACATTCAATATTTATTCTACTGTTTCCAAATAGACCAACCAGATATGCATATTTTACTGCAATTTCAATGAAATTTACCTAAACCAGATCTCCTTGAGTAATAATGTCTCTACCTTAGAGCCTGACCATCATCCTAGCATATGGCTTAACTTGTGCAGATAGATCACAATTTAAATTTGAGTTATCATAAGACGACTTAAATTCAGAAATATATTACATATGGAAATGGTTAAGTTAAAGTTCATAGCTACCGAGTCTACCAAAAGAAATGTCTACACACTTCAGGAAAGGAAAAAATTGTATAGATATTCTAATACTAAATTTACTCAGACATCACAAGATTAATGCAAGTTACCTTTGTTGAGTAATGTCATTAGTTGATAAAATATTGTACAACAGTAAATGGTGTTATCACAATTTGATAAAAATAGAATAACAAGTTTTTCTTTTCTTGAAAAGTGTACATACATTTTTGGGCTGACTCTGTATTTGCAGGAGATTACTCACAGACTTACAAATGATATGAGGTTATTTTAATATTGAACAATGTTTATATTATTACATGAATAATTTTTATATAACTTCAGACTCACTGGCAGTTGTAAGCTTCAAGTTAATTTCTTTTATCACTGGTTATTATAAGAATAATCTTTTATAATATTTAAGATTTTGTTTATATAACCTTGCTTGTATTTGTAATATTCTCATATACGATTTCTATTCCCTGTTATAATTACTTTTATTATAATCATCACAAAAAGAAATTTGCTTATAGCTAAGTTCAAAGAACTGACTTTGTTAACTTAATTTTTAAAATTAACTTAGCACACTGGACAGCCAGTTATCAGAGAAAAGATAAAAAATGTTAGTGTAATCTGCATTAGACATCAGATTTTACATTTTTTTGTATAGTATTATAGTATTAATTTATTTTGTTTAAGATAAACTAATTAATGATTAAGTACATGATGATATGCGCTCACTTGGAAGACATCCATACATACTATAAACAATATTAGTTCTATCTGGTTTTAAGTCATTTTAGTTAGAATAACGAGTAATTTTGACTTTTTTGGCATAGAGGATTAATGGACTGTGGCTTGGATTGGGAAATCAGAGAGCTGAGTTCAAATTCCAGTCGAGTTCATTATATGCTAATACTATTGAGAAAGGTATGAATGCATTTCTTCTCTGCCAACCAGTTAGAGGATAAATAGCAGATAGGCTAGCTTCTATGGCCTTGGGTGGCAACTGGTCTAGAAGAAGGAAAACTCTGAATTCAAACCAGCCTGGAGAGAGTTGGGCTCTGTCAGGCTATCTTGCCCAAGATGCACTATTTCTACAGCAGCTGCAGTACATGTGGTGCCTCCACTTAGGGCTCCTGATCATGACAGTATTCTAATATGTTTTTAAATTCTTTTTTTATTTGATGAACATTTTAAGAATTTTTCTATACAAGGTATTACCATAAAGTTCATAGAATTTGAACTTAAAATTAAATTAATATTTACAGCTAGTTTTTATTGTCTATTTTCATCCAATCTGTTATTAAGAGATTTAAATTTTTCAGTGGCTAGAATCTTGAGTGAATTCTTGGAAAATTTGAAGATGTGATGTTAGTGCAATTAAACTGATATATCTCAAAAGCCCTTGCCAATAAAATATTACAAATTTATTTTGCATGAAGGTGAATTGATTTCTCTTTCAAAGTGTATGAAATTGAATCTTCTTTCCATTACAGGTTAGGAGATATAGTTTTGTAAATCTACAAATTCATAAAAATTGTAGATTTCCAAAAAGTTGTATATTTCTTGTGACTCTGGTTGGTCAGGTGATGACTGTTAACACAGTGCATTGAAATACAGTTCTACTTGATCATGAGTGCATCCAGGTACTCCCAGACTGCAAGCGTGTTAAACTTTCAGGCACATCTGGACACTTCTTGTTTTAAAAGGTTAAAATAAACCTCTTGTGAATCAAAGGTGACAGCAAAATCCATACCTCATTTGTCTCTTCCTGCTATTGTAATTCCCCTAGATTCTGGATAGCACAACTATTTCTTGCATTTAATATTCTGACTTTAGCATTTGGATATTTTCTGAGTTATTTACAGAAACAAAGTACTTAATGTGAGTCATTTATTCAAGAGTGAAAATTGGTAAAGTAGTTTCACAAGTCATCCTTACAGTGTTCCATTATCACTTCTTGTTTGGTGAAAATTGGTAAGCTAGTCTCACAATCCATACTTATAAAGATTCTATTATTACCAAGTACTTCACAGGTCTGTTCCAAAATTGGCCAAATCCAGTAAATATCTCAGTGACTGATCTGCTTCTTTTGTTGGTTGGTTGATTTTGTTTAGGGGCATATCAATCACTATGAGTTATTTAATGCTGAAATCTAAATAACTTGATCACAATTTTATAGCCTCAACTAGAGATATATGTATTGCTGATCATTTTACTGTATGTGTTGTTGATCTTTATAAAAATGTATTTCTGTTATTTTTACTCTTAAAATGTATTTTTTACTTTCATAGTATTTTTGTTTGTAGGGAGTCACTATTTGCCCATAGCTGGGACCCTAGCAAGTGCTACCACCCAAGGTCAGGGACAACAGCAATTAAGAGGTCATTCCTGTCTCCTGAAAACCTCCAAATCAGAGGCCTTGCTGCTCTATGTAGTTTATAGCCATACCAAAACTTCCTTTGTGATATATTTATTAATGTTACACTTTACAGACATAAGTTTTTTTACAGCATTTTACTTTTAATACAGCTCAATATCTGATCTTCGGATATCAAATATGAACTACTCCATTTGATTTCAAGAAAACACTTGTCTGAAACCATCTAACAAGACATGAAAAAAAATTCAGTGTAATTTCTTGAAGTCACAGATCAAATCATTGCTATTCATGATTGATTTAATTTTCTTGTTTCACATGATTACATCAGTCAGGAATGAAGTGGCTTGACTGATGCTACTGACTTTCTTAGGTTAACAATTATAATCAATTAAATTTTAAACTTAGTTACTCTAATTCTTTACTAATTATCATTCAGGGACTGATTACCAGAAGGCAAAATTGTTTAAAACAGTTTTAATGGATTATCCCAAGCACTTAACCTCTTCATGAATTATCCACAGTATAAGCAGATTTTTTATATTTTATTCTTTCAAAATCATCACAAGTTAACTCATTTACAAAATAAATTGATACTGAACTGAATACAAAATTCAAAGACAGTAAACTAAGCTTGCCATAGTTTTGTTTTACGAATGTTATTGTATATAAAGAAAAATAATAAAAGTGGATTCTTTATAAATGCAAAAATTACAATTAAAAGTGAATGAAATAACATTCTATGTTTGTTTTCATTTTTGTTTCTATTTTACATTTTGCTTTGCTTTATATCAATCTTTCTTCTGTGTGCCATGTCCCTTCAGAATGTTGGTAGTCATAGCTCTCCACAATTTCCTGTCCTTTGTAGCTCTTAATAAATTTTGTCTTGATATCTCTCCTCAACCTTGTTCCATATCCATTTACTCAAGTTTTCCTCCTTCCTTCAATCTATCCTGTGATTATTAAATTTTCCAAGCCCTCTTTCCTGCACTAGAAATTTCATATCTCTCTTCCCGAGTTTTCTTTTAGTTTCCATTTTCTCTAAAACTTAGTCGTTGATCCCATATTCATTTCATGATATCCTCAAATTTCTTCTGTAGAACCACATTTCTGCTGTTTCAAGTCTCCTCTTCATCTGCAAGCAGGTTGTACAATATTCACTGCCATAGAGGAGGACTGATTTTTACACGAGTTCAGTACTCTTTTCGTTGTTTCTAATGAAATTTTCCAGTTTCTTCTGCCTTTTTAGAAAATAAGCCAACAAAAAGAAAAATAATCCCATTTTTATGGCTCCTAAAGTACATAGTTGTAATATAAAAACAAAAACACATGCTCCAAAATGAAGCTTTTAGTGGGGAAAAAATCTCATCTTGTTATGGTTTCCATGTTTAGATAAAGTGCTAGTGTTCCTGTATTCATCTCTTGATTTTTATGTGTTTTTTTTTCTTTATTTCCCAACCTACATGTCAATAATCTCTTAATGTAATCTGTTAATCTTCTTTCTTAGCAAAAGGAATTTTATGTGGCAAAATTAAAGTTTAGTATTTACTTGTCAGAATATTCAATTAGTTCAATATTAATAAGCTGAAGGATTCTGATGAGTAGCTATATTTTAAGTGCTCAGCTCTTTTAAATTCTTGAAAATTAATAAAAAAAATAGCTCCAAACTGATGGTAATATTGTGGTCCTGGAGAGGATTGGGCCCTGCCAGATTAAAACATCCAAGATACATGATTAGCACACCAAAAAAACCATTTGCAGAGACCCAGGCTTGAGCCCACAATGACAATAGTGAAGAATTGTGGATAGCTCAACATGTTGAGGCCATAATGACTACTTCCAAGATTAAGGGTGAAAGAAGAAGAATATTGAGGTTTCATAATAGATTGTGGACTGGTTTTTAACCAAAGTCGGAATTATGAAATGGAAATATTTTTTTAACTAACATTCACCCAATACAAGGATCAAGAGCCAGTCAGGGTAGAGTGTTAGTGAAAGAATTGTGTGATATTAATGTAAGAATGAGAAGTAAGAAGCGAAGTTCATGAGGATACATAGGATAGATAAAGACTGACTTTTGACTTGATGAGAAGCATAAATGCAACACTTTTTGGAAAGATGTTGTCAGAGTGGAACTTCCTACTTACCTATGGAATATGTAGGTGATTCAGCCTTGTGTTTGTAACAAAGTGCATCTCACTTGGTGGTACACAAGAATGGAGTTTATCTGAGCATTTATCATGAAAGTAAGATATTATAAATGGTTTGTTTTTTGATCACAACCTGTATTACTAAATGCAATATGGTAGATCTTCATGTCTTCCTCATTCCTTTTTGTGATCTACTTTGTTGGCCCAAGATCTTGTACGACATATTTACAAAATACAATTTGTGCTTCTTTATAACAAAAGAACATTTGGGTTATCAAAAATATTAAATGGATAATGGAGAGACAAAATCACATTGAATGAGGGTCAAAGTTTCTTCTTTATGCTTTGGTTATTTTGACTGCATGAAGAAGCTGCCTGGTTGAAAGCACCCCTTTTGGGAATGCAATATGAAGGGCCTTTATCTTCTTTAGTGGTCAGCTTTCCATTGTTCTCTTCTAAGCCTTTTCATGCTACTCTCATCCCACTGCTTCCATGATTCTGTGTATCAATTTAACCAGGTATGCTCAAGACATGTACACCACTTCAGCAACATCATAGAGTTAACGTGTCATTCAAATATCATACAACCACATGATCAAACCACAAGCTACAACTTTCCTTTCTGTTTGCTACTGGATACATTACACTATGGTTTCGAATATCAACAGTTTTAAATTACTGACAATGTCCCCTTTTATAAACAGTTGTATTATTTACAATCTTGCCTTTCAAAATTATATTTAATAAAGTTTCTTTCTTTTTTGTTAATTTCTTTGCTTCGTATGAAATTCAGTTTTTTTTGTACCATTTTGCTTCAACAAAAAATCTTTGACTGAAAAAGAAAACAAAATCTACTTTTACTGAGCAATTGAATGTATTTTTTCTTTTTTGTTTTCCTTTTTTTTTTACAGCTGATCAACCCTTTGTGGGTTGTGTAAAATTGAAACATCTTGGATTGTAAGGAATATTTTTTGTGAGTGAATATTGCATTAACACTTTTTTGAGAATAACAATGATTTTTCCAGATACAAGACTTACAATTTAACCCATGGCTGAAGGGAGGAGATTGGTTCATGCCTTTCCCAAGTGTATTTTCAGTTAAATGAATATAGCAAACCGGACTGGAATTTGTATTAGGTTGGTGCAAAAATAATGTTATTTACATAAGTAACATATGTGAGAAAACAACATTATTTTTGCACCAACCTAATACTTAGCTTCCCAATTTCTCATTCCAAGATGTTATCCATGACACCTTCATGCTCCCTACTTCCTGCGATATTCATCCCATAAGCAAGATGTAAGATGTTAATATTAGAGTGTCCAAAAAGTTACTCATGTTCATGACATTAAATAGTATTACATACATTTAACTTTATTTCAAAAATGTGTTTTTAATTTTGTTTATAACCACAATTAGCATGCATTTTAAAATTTGTCAAAGCTGACTCATTTTTTTTAATTAGAAATTATTTTTAGTGGATACCTGTGTTTGTGTAGACACCTCTTCTATGTGTCTTTTCTTTTTTTTGAAAAAAAAGAACATTGTGGATTATGTCTACCAGCAGGATTCAAACATGCGTCTTCCTATGTAGGAAATTACTATCTGATCTGGTGTTCTTTATATCATCCACCTGCAAAGAGCATCATGGCCACAGCATATTGGTCACATAATTCACACTGTTCAAAATCAAAAAAAAAGTGGCTGTACTTAAACATGGGTATCCATTAAAAATAATGAATAGAGTATTTGGAAATAGTGCTAGATTAAAAATAAAATCCATAAATTCCTGAGAAATTCCTTTGAAGTCCAAAGAACATTTTCAGCTTGCCTAATAGTTTCCTAAACTATAATTTTGTATAATTTCTCATTTCATTTAGAGATCAGTTATTTATCTGCCATGCATGATACACATTTAGGCGATCAGTTATCTTTTGATACCTGACTGCTGAGGCAGATTCTTTTCTGCAGTAGGTTGTCATTTTTTTTCTACAGTAGACCGTGTATTGAACTCACACTCTTTGGGTCTGTCACTGGATCTAACCAACGCCTTTATCCACTGTGCCATCAAGAACACATGGCACAGTGGATAAAGGTGTTGGTTAGATCCAGTGAGACCCAAAGAGTGTGAGTTCAATACCCGGTTCAGGCAGTGGATAACTGTCAGAGGGAAAATTACCAGGAGATAACTGATAACTGACATCCATCAAACATGGCTCGTGGAACTAGAACAGTCTACCCCAGTGATCGAAATAAAGGGTTCGGTTCGAAATTCCAACCACATGAAGAAGGCTGGAGCGTACAACTACTGAAATGTTGTGACAAATATGGCGACAAAGATGAGGACAATAGTCCGACTAATGTAAATACTGTAGTACAACATTGATTAGAAAACTTTTTCTCATTTTCTATAGGTGAAGCACTAATATTACATCTATGTGAAAATTTATTGTCCTAAACAGGAAACACTAAGAAAGTTTAAAAAAGAAATAATCTGATAGGTTGACCTAATAACTTTTCTGTGCATGCTTGTATGTATTTTGTATTACAATAAATGTTATATTTAGTGGGTACAAGCATTAGTAGTCATTCCTGTTTGATTTTTTTCTTTTTTTTAACAGTGAAATTAATGTCTACCAGCCTAGAAACCAACAGCTTTACTCAAGAAGATCAGGAGGTATATATTTTCAGTAAGACTTATGATATATATTAAAACATCTAAGAATATATCCTAGATACCAATTTAAAACCGTAACTCACATTATATACACATTACTTGTGATCATAAGATCTTAATTGTCTAAACATCACAATTAGCATGAAATTCAGAGTTACAGTTTTAGAAACATGTCTCTAGACACACTGCAGGTTGTTTTTTTTATTCTTACGGATTTTTTCTTTTATTTCTTGGCAGGCTTACTATTGGTAGGGTTATGATTTAGATCGAAGTCTGTGGATGCATTTCTTGCTGTTATTGTTATGGCTTTATCTTAGTTTGGTTTTCCATTTGGGGTTTTTGGATTCTATAGACACTGAGCACTGGAGATTCTTGTTTAGGTAGATATCTGTTTCTTTCTTTTATTTCCTGACAGGCTTTCTATTGGTAAAGGTTATGGTTTAGATCCATGCCCATGGATGCACTGCTTGCTGTTGTTATGGCATTGTTTTGGTTAAGTTACTCCATTTCATGGTTCTTGATTCTATAAATACTGTTGATTTTTGTTTAGGTAGATGTCTGTTCCTTTGTTGTTATTGACAGGTTTTGTATTGATAGCATTGGTTTCAGCACTTCCCTTATTACTTAATATATATACATACATACATACATACATACACTCCTCCTTTAGTCTGACAGACTCTAATGATGGATATGGGGCACAGTGTTGCTGTTTTCTTCTCCAAACCAATTACGTTTTTATGCTATGATATTGCTATCCCAATAGCATACTGGTTTTGTACTTAGTTTTTGCTTGCAGCACCTGGCTTTTCCAAGTTGTCCTCCATCAATGTACTGACTAGGATCGACCCTGTTTAACTTTAGTAATCAAATAACAATTGGTGTTCCAGCATGATTTGACCCTAACTCTCTCTCTCTCTCTCTCTCACATATATATATATATATATATAAAATGTCATCCACAGACAGACTGTTTTGCTGTTTCACAGCTCTTCAGTGTGGCTAGATGTCCGGTTGCCCCTAGCTAGGATCAGAACCTGACTGAATTGGCGTGAGTCGGAGATTCTACCACTAAGCCGTTGGCACACAACAGGGATGAAGGTGAATTTTAGAGTATTTGTTTTTAGATAAACACATAGTGACTAACAGGAATCAATTCACTTTTGCTGAAGAGTCTCGCTATATCAGCCCTAATAGTCACTGTTTACAAACCCACACTTCCTCCCCAGAAAACTCAACCGAAACATACACACACACAACATGTCAGATCTTATGCAAATCAGTGTTTTCATAATTGTTATTAACTGTTGTAGAATACCTACAGATGATAATGAGTATATCGCCATTCACATAAATACAGTAGTAAATACTGCATGTTGGTCTGCAGTTGGTGATTCATTGCGGAATTCACTCAACTCACTTCTAGCAGTTGACTACTTCTTGTACACACTACTGGTGAATCTTATGTGTGTTGTTTGTGTCCTAAGTATTATCGTTCATGACTCACATTCATGTGATTATTCTATTCAGTAACCTTCCCTAGGCTACAACATTAACCAACTGATGTTAAAATTATCAGTCTATACTGACTTTAATATTTGAGTTTATAATAACCAGCCTTATAAAAAATATGGATAGTAACTGGTTTTGAGGCTTTCAGACTAAAAGCAACATCAATTTTTTATTTATAAATAAAAACAACATCAGTCACAAAAATATATAAATAATTAATATTTATTATTATTATTATCTTGATAATAACTAAAGACTTATCTATCTGTAGATATTTAGTCATTCCTCAGAAATAATGTTTGAAGCCTTGATCTTTAGAATTATTGAATTAAAAATAATGTTACAACATATTTCTGCTATGCTTTCATCTTTAATTCTACATATGTGTACTTTGGAATTTTTAACTTGGCATTTCAAAATAAGTAGTGATTTTTTATACATCATGATATTTGCTTTATTCTTCAATTTTTAGTCTAAATATAGATGGGTGGCTCAGTGTTCATTTAATCAAGAAATCAATCTTGTCATTTGCAATTATCTTTCATACAGCATGATATTGATTTTTTTTTTATTGATTTGATATGTTGAAATTTAATTTTGATTAATAACAGTTTCTGACAGGATTGAAAATCTCCTATTCAAATGGTCAGATGCCAAAAATCAGTTTAAAATAATGTTTACACTGCTTATGTATTAACAGATTTTTGTAAGCATACAAAGTACATTTTTTTCAAATAATTTAACTAGAAATTAGCTCTTCAGTGGGGAAATATTTTGAATGGTAGTTGAGTTTACCTGAATTTGAACTCGGTTATTGATCAATTTCAATGACTCAGAGTAAAGGATAAATATTAGTTACCCATGCTGTTAGCTGTTTCCTCCAGAAATGACACTTCAAAATGCACTGGTAACGTTCTTCAGTGTTGCTTTTTTATGGCAAACTTTTATAAAGACTCTATTTTGTCCCTTTATAAGTTGACCTATGTATTATTTCAAACTCCATCTATGACTTGGAATCAGAACCCCGTACATGACTAGACTTTCCAGCATCCCTTCAAAGCAGATTTTCACTTAGGGGTCAATCATTATTTCCTTAATGAGTGGGTTATTGCAGATATGTAGTTTTCATTTAAAGAATATTTCCTTTAAATATTTTAAGCAATATTGTTAAAAAGAACAAACTTACAAATATTGTCTGTATGTCTAGGTTGTGAATTATTCTGTTTCAGGCAAAACACACACTGTTGAAAAGTCCTTGACCTGAGTCACTTTTCAAAATGACTAAACAAAAATTATTTTGGAAAAATAAGACCAATAACTTTTTAGCACACACACACACACACACACACAAGTATATTCAAGTATAACCTACAATTTTCTGTTTAATAATATATTTGTTTACATGGTCTAAACACCCTATTTTATCTATTTACATTGCTTTTTTGTTCTTCATTTTTCTTAGTAAAAATTGCAAAAATATCCAAGCTCAACAGATATACATACAAATGTTCATGCTAGTTAAATAAAAGAAAACTTCATCTTTGATAGTAACTTAACAAAAAAAAAAATCAATCAGTGTTTTGACATACAGACAGAAATAATTTATATTCCATTATGCCCACATTTTAACATTAAACATTATGTCTCTTTAGGGCAACAAAGTGTTTTTTCTTCTCCTTGCTTATGTCTCTTGTCTTTTCATCAGATTTTATATTTTTTGTTAGATAAATTAAATCTGCTTCTAGAGTCTTAATATATGTGCTATATATCAAAATAATACTTTTAAAATTTACTTTATTTATGAAGGAAGTATGTTCAGGATCAGGGATAAAGCATTTGTCGATATGAACAGAGTTGACATAAACAATACAAGGTCTGCTAATTGGTAGTACTGTAAAATTGCCTGTCACTATGCAGAGATGCATTTAAGTCCATACAGTTTATATATTACCCAGATTACATTTTGCCAAAATTGGTTAAGTTGGTTATTTCTGACAATGTTTTTGTTGGCAAGCAGTCTTTGTATTCAGAGGACACAATATTGGAGGCAAGAGCCTTAATAATAAATAAAATATGTACTTATCTCTAGTCAGAGTTTTGCAGATTGTGAAATAAAAGGATGTACAGATGTTATTTATTACAATCAATGCACACTGACTCAATACTGAGTACTGATAAGCAAAACACTAAGTATAGGTATCATTTTGAACATAGAAGAGGTTGTGCTAGGGTCAGTACCATCCGACAATGCAAATTGCTACAAAATCAAATATTTAATTGAAAAACTTGTACTCTCCTTTAGTAACCTCGTCTGATTCAGACATTTGTATAAAGATCTTGCATGATATCAAACTTGTTCAGAAATATCTAAACTGTCAGTTGCATATAACCACTGTCTCACTTCAAGGATTAATAATGGGTTTGAGTAGATGAAGTATATCAACCTCAACAAAGACTATACTTTCTCTAAGCTCATGAATTCACATGAAAGAGTCACATACAAAGATGTTTACCAAATAAAAGAAACCACTTCACCTGAGAACTTTTAACAACTAAAATGGTTGATTGATTCTCTTTCTATTGCATATCAACCCTATTTAAGTTATTTAAAGCCAGAAAATATTTTTAGATTGTATGACATTTTTGTAGATAATAATGATTAAGTGATACAAGTCTTAGTAATTAACCCATAGCTGGGGGGAAAAGGGAGTTGTACCTTTCCCAAGAGAGTTTGTGCATAAGTGAATATAACAAACTCAACTGGAATTGGAACTCTGCTCTCCAATTAACAATTCCATTAAACCACCTGCACAGCCAAGTTTAGAGAACCTGGTATTCTCAAGTTGTCACCTCTCTAGGTACTGACCAGGCTCGACATTGCTTAACTTTGGTATGGTAATTGGTGTTTCAACATAATAAAGCAGAAAGCACAGGAGCATGTACAAATAATACCAGGTGTTCCCAAGCAGTGTCTGAAACAAGTACTGACCTGACTCAACATTGGTTGACTTTGGTGATTGAAAACTAAAATGGATAGCACATATA
>OZ038475.1:129812855-129825355 GCA_964036315.1 Acanthosepion esculentum
TCAGCTGTGATAAAGCGATACAGTCAATCTGTGAATTACTATATATATATATATATATATATATATATATATATATATATATATATATATATATATATATATTTTTGAATTGGACAAAGTCTGACAATTTATTTAAAGACATTTATGATATGTTTAACGTTCTTTTTATAGATACAAGTATTTAAGCAAATGCTCTGTTTTATAATAAACAGTATTAAATAACATTCAGGCCGGTAAATGTCATTTAATACTGTTTATTATAAAACAGAGCATTTGCTTAAATACTTGTATCTATAAAAAGAACGTTAAACATATCATAAATATCTTTATATATATATATATATATATGTGTATGTGTGTGTGTGTGTGTGTGTGTGTGAGATGCACCTTCCTAGTTAATTACATTCACATTCTTATTTGCAAAGCAGAACCATTATAAAGCTGCTACCTTGATTTTCAACCATGACAGAAGGTTATAATTCATTTATATTCATTAGTGAGGTAATTAGTGAGGTAATTTTTATTTATGTATGCATTTACTTATCTTTCGATGACTGATTGCTGAAATCTGTTTTCTATAACATATTTGTACATCAAAATATGTCCATGCACACAAAGAAACATAAGCAAATCCATAAAATAACATGCACATGGATATATATATATATATGAAATAGAACTGAAATGGCCTATTACTTCGCCTTGTTTCAAAGAAACGATATGAAAGAGTTTTTTTGTTTTTTTTTCCCAGTGAAAAGAACAAAGAAGTAAATATGAATAACTCGCTTTAGTTTGAAGAAACATCCAAAGATTGAGAACACAGGTTAAAAAATATAAACTTGGCAACAAACTAAGTTAAAATAGAAAGAAATGAATAACAAATTTTTAGATTAGAATTTTTGTCTGGAAATTGTTTAGTGTATAAAAAAAGTATTGAGAAAAAAAACGTACACTGTAAGTAAGTAAAAAGAGCAAAAATTATTCATGATAGAATTTATATACATAGACGAATACACAAACAAACTTGCTTACAAAAATACATTGAAAACAAAATATAAAACTAAGAAAATGTGTCTATTGATGAAGTCAAAATTATATTTAGATAACTGTATTTATACAGGGCGTAAATAAAATAATGACCCCATTTGAAACCAAAATAGAAGATAGGCAATATTAGCTCTCAAGGAAACTGTTTTTTATCAACAAATAAAACAAATAAAATGATGATTTCTCAAAAGATGAGCCACCACTGACAATGGAAAATATTAATCTTTAAGGAAAATTTCCAATAAGTTTTTGACACATTTTGGGTGTTATCAAATTTGGCACTACTTCAATGAAAATCTCGAAATACTGAATTATTTGTATTGTAAACTGTATTCTTAATATGCCTCCAAACAAAAAATTCTCAAGGTGTGATAGAAGGTGACCTTACTACCCAAATCAGTGTTCTCACTTTACCAGGCTCTCAAACTGATCATTTTTCTGATTAAAACCTCCCCAACAACAGGTGTGTAATATGCAGGTGTATCACCCTGCTGAAAAGGAATTGTTATTTGCAATGCTTTTCTAGAGAGTTGTGAAAAAAAAAAACCCAAAAAAGGTGCATCATGTTCATGTAGTTACCAGCTGTAATTTTTTAATCATTGAAGAAAGATTTGTTGATGACAACAATATCCAGACTTTTCGCTTGAATGACTTTTACAAATTGTTTCTATGTCTGCCTTTAAAATATTTCCCTTATTGTTGGATTTATTTTTTATTTACTCTCCCCCTCCACCAATACAAGGCTCAAGAGCCTATCACGGTAAAGAGTTACTGTATGAAGTTGTTGTAAAACCATAATGGTTGGCCTGAGTGTCACATAGAAAGAAAATGAGTAACTACCAACACCAAATTTCGAGTGTGACACACTGGACTTATGAATATATGTTTTCCATCAGGTATATAAATAGTGGTGTCAAGCTACTGACCGTGGTGACTATTAAGTGGAACTATCCATTCAAATTAGTGTGAATTATTGTGTTGATGATTTGGGTTTCGATTTAAGATTAACCAGATGTTAAGCTGAGCCATGCTACTAAAAAGGTATTCACTGAAATGGTTAATTATCTTTGGTTGACTTTTACTTCTTTGTTCTTGTTAAGTATTTATTTGTGGCTGTAATTAAATACTGTTTTATTTTAACATTGAAGTCTCGTACTTAATTATTAACGGCTATGAAGATATGAAGAGGTGAAGATTGTAGTGACATATTTCAACAAAGAATAGGATTAGACTGGAAACGAAGTATTGCTGCCGTATCCCATCTGGGCTGAAGCTGCTCAACCCTCTCTTCCCAGCCTTAACAGAGTACAAAAGCATCTTTGTGGCCTTATGGGAGAGGAATTATTTTCCACCCTACAACTACATTTCCACTAATGAAACATTGAAAAAATCTCATTTTGAACAATGGATTTATTTTTTACAGTTTAACCTTTTGCAGGTTATTTAAAGCCAGAAAATATTTTTAAATTCTAAGAATGCTTTGGGGATTTTAATGATTTTTTTTTAAAGCTTTTCACTTCGAGCAAGGCAAGAGTGCCATTAGCATGCAAGGGGTTACAAAGAGTGGTAGCAAGAGTAAAGAGGTGTGGAAGAGGAAAGAATGAAGAGAAGGGTGGGAAATAGATCAAGACATCTGGAGATGTCCATTGACATTGCATTTGAATAGTTGGAGATTATAGCTATCAGGGAAGCAGGTAAGAGGAAGGCAGTTCCACAGACAGGAAGTGCGAAGCATGAAGCTATTGGAGTAGAAGAGATGGCTACATTTAACCGTCTTTTCTACCGATTTAAATCCTACTTGTTAACTATGTTGATTCTCATGGTCTACCTAGGACTGAACTCACTATCCTTGGCTAAAAAATTTCTGAAGATATTAGAATCCTACTCCTCAGTATAATAGATGTGTTCTTGCCAAAGAGGATTTAACATTTAGTCATTAAGTTGATTGAAATTTCTCCTTGAGGAACATTTTTCTGTTGTTTAGTGAAGCACTGTCACTAAGTTTATTGATCAAGATCCTATTTTAACTCTACCAATTAACACAGAGGAATGGGCAGAGGCAGTGAATTCACACCTTCCCCAAAGGTATTTCTGCATTAGGAAATATAATGAACCCAACTGGAATTGGAACTTAGCTCTCCAATTTCAAATCCGAAGCCACACCACCCTGACATCCAAGCTTACAGCATCTGGTACTCCCAAGCAGTCACCCACCTAGATAATGACCAACGTTGACACTGCTTAACCACTCATCACAAAGGAACCAATGCTTGAACATAAGGCCATAAGCCTCAAACAATTGAGAAAATAAAATAAAAAATAGAGTATTTGCAATGTGAGATTATCTCAACTTAATCTTACATTGCAAATACTCTATTTTTTTATTTTATTTCACAATTAGCTTAATGCATTAATCTGCATCGTTGATGTCAAAGGTTAACTGTCCTCTCCTTGTTCTCTACAGATATGACAAGACAAGCTGTAATCAGATTAAGATCACTTTTCCTTGTCAAGTAAACAAAGATTTATTCTCTCCTTTTCTTCTGACACATTTCAACAAATACACATGTCACAAAGCTTTTAATAAATATAACAGGTTAGATTTTATGAAATTACCACTGTGACCTTTGGTTATTTAATCAAAGAAAATAATTCATATATTTTAATAAGAATATAGAAATATTCTTAATTGGATGATAAATTTATCAAGTAATCTATGCTTTTAGAGCACTGTTGTCTAATTTTCAAGTGATACAGGAATGATAATATTCCTTGTGAACAATGTGGCGCTTAAGGTTAACCCTTGCTGATTATCATTCATTTTTTTTTTACTTAGATTTATTTTGTCTTATTTCTCTTGCTTTTTGTCTAACTCTCATGTCATTATTCTATAACCATTATGTAAGCAGAATAGATTGGAAATAATGTCTTTAGATAGATTTGAACTTGTATCCCTTTTATACTTAGAATCATAAAATGTTGACATTTTTAAGATTCATAATGAGGAACGGATTAAAAGTGGAGAGATTTCGCACTGCTTTCTCCATGGTGATCTTATTGAGACACCACCTGTAGCTAAAAAAAACACAATCAAATTATGAAAGATAATGGCATGAAGGGGACTAAGTCTATTGGAATTAACTTCTCATCCAGTAAGGAGGGACATATGCAACAGGTGTCACCTGACCATTATCTAGTGCATGTTAGCAAAAACAGGAGCAACTACCTTCCAGTGATATGTAAAATGTAGTGTGAAACTATGAAAATTGCAGAGTGCTAAGCCAGCATTCAAATTGTAACATGACAGAATGATTAGAATGTGAAGGAGAAATATATAGACAGTGTTAAAAGCAGATACAATAGACAAAATAAGGAATGGAACACATTAAGAAAAGTTGTTTTGCAATATTAGTGAACAATTCATTTAGAAAAATTTTAAAAAAATACAGTGTATTTAACTGTAGATTAGAGGCATAGATAATTCAATCTTAAATAAGCAAAATTTAGCAGCAATTCTTGACATCAACTTGAAATTTTTCTGGTTAAAAATTCAATAATTTTAAACCATTCAACATTATAGATAAAAAACAATAGTAAATTTTATATTGTAATTTTTTTTTTATATCAATGAAATACTAATATAAAATAAATCATTTCAGTGCAGAGAATATGTTTTAAAGGAGTACAAATGTATATTAGCACTTTCATATGTAGTGGAATGTACAAATCATTAATCAACCTGTAATTAATAGAATAATTGGTGCCGGAACAGAGATCCACTGCATTTTAGACATCTTTAAACATAAAGAAATCTTAATATGTAGAAAGCAACATTCCAGTCAAATATGAAGAGAGTCACTTCTACCAATCAAGAGAATGCTAAGCATTTTTTATAGTCTTCTCAGACATCAGAGAAGTTGCCATATCTTTGGTAAGGATTCACATTAATACAAGTTTTTGATTATCACAAAAAGGATTACTAAAATACCTGGAAGATATTCTTGCCATTAGAGCCAAGAAGGCAAAAGGAAATTTAAAAAAAACAAAAAACTATTTATTAGAACAACAAAAGCAGACATATTAAAAAGGGTATTCATAAACAACAAAAAAATCATAAAATAGTGGATTAAGGAAAAAATATTATCTATTGGTAATACTGAAATTTACTTGTTAAAAGCAACTAAACAGGTTTATCTGTCATCTCTCATAAGAGCAAGAATGGCTGGTAAAAAAAATAATATGCACAGTGACTAAACAGTATACAACCCTAAACTAATGTTATATACAAGCAAAAAAATGTAACATTAAAAGATTATTAAGTCCACCAAGCACTCATTCTGCTTGCAGAGAGATGGATGATAGGACTTAATATATACTGATTCCAAAACCTTAAAAGTGATAATCAGTATTAGCATTACTCAATACTAAGAACATGTACAGGCTATATGACTGAACACAGTGCTGGTTTTTAATCAAATGTTCAGCTATAGTTGAATATTTATAATGGTTTTAAATCCCATTTGGATATAAAAAAAAAACTGATGCAAGTTGATACTTCAAACATAAAATTCTAAGATGGAAAACAAATATTCCAAGTGTTGACAGTTGCATTATTTACGCATATTTTTTACCTTTCATCCCTGCATTGAATATTGCTGTCACACCTTGTCTAGGGCTCTGGCTATATATCTGAAATTTTTTGAGAAAATCTGAAGATGGGTTTATAATGTAACCGGCCCTGACATGGCATCTTGGCTTCAGTCACTTTCCCATTGCTGTAACATGACTTCTCTGTGCCTTTTTTTTTAATAAATATTTTCATGGCAATTCTTCTAATGAGCTTTCCTCTTTAGGGTCTTGACCTCATGAATTTCAGCATACTACTTGATTGGCAACTGGGTCTCATCATATTACTATTGAAATAGATGTAACCATGAATTCTATTTTATTAGTTTCTTCTCTCACAATGCTCATCTGTAAAGCCATTAAATTTTCTTGCTTACCTTCTTCTAAAATTTAAATACAACATCAATCACCATTTTTTTCTGGATCTTGTTCTTTCTTCTCACTAATATTTTCTCATTTTATTTCATTCTCAGTACCTCCTTACATCTTAGTGGCATTGTCACCTTGCTTGAGGTGAAATGATTGAAAAAGTGTACATGAGTTGATGTATAAAACAAAGTTTTAAGTAAAAACAACTAAACATTTAATTATCAGGTTTACTTTAGTTTCCTTATGCATCTGCTTACTTATATGTATTAGTATACTCTAGTATTTATCATCATTTGACAGTGTTTTATTGTAGAGAAGATAGTTTTGCCATTGTAGCTGTTGTAAAGTTTTATAATTTCTGGTCAGCTTTCCCAGGAATTGTTCATAAGTTTAAACAGGCTTTCATCAATTATGTATAAAGAAAACTAACTAAAACAAGTTTATTTTCCAACTCACTTTACACCCACAGTAAAGAAATATATGCTTCATTATATTTTAAATAAAAACTATTATTTTTCTGTGTTTGTTATGTCTGTTTTCCACATGTCCACATGTTGAAAGCGCTGTTCTCAACTGAGAAAAACACTGGTGTTATATAGCTCTCCCAGTCCCAGACCCATGCTATTAGCTAATACATGCGCAGTATCATTCACATGCAAATAGGCAGTGCCACCTACTCTAAATAGGAGGTCTTCTCTCAAAAACCCATTGTGAAAGGGGATGGAAATACTGGTGTGTACAGCACCACATACAACCAACTTTAAAGTTTTTATCAGGTTGACCTGATTCTCTGTTAGGGTTAGTTAGGGTTATTTAGTTAAATTATTAGTTCATTAAATTGAATAATTTTTATTAATTCTTTTTTTAGCCCTGCTACTTTATTTTGGAAAGTGTTTTTAATTATTGATTTGAATTTCTTTTGTCAAAGTCAAATTTCATATTACAAAAAAACAACATGAAAAAATATTAAATCAAACTCACTTGAACACCCCTTTATGCACAAAAATTAATTTTTCTGTTTGACCATTTTACAAAGAAGAATTTTGAGGTTATTTCTAAATAATACAAACAATAAGATAGCCTGACATGTTTTGTGCATTACAAAGCAATGGACACTGGTATTTACATAGATAAATTTTCATACAAATTTCTATCTTTATGAATAGTGACCATAGTTCGCCTGATGAAGCTGCTAAGTCTTTGACTATTCATGTTGATATAAATAAGATGTATTGAAATTCAGTCAGAGGGAAAATTATTGATCAGACATTTCACACCATGTTTAAGTTGGCCGATTTATTTACTTGCAAAGTTCATAGTATGTAATTGATACGTACATGCCTGGGCAACCAGACCATCTTTGTGACGAACACATATCCTTTATAGAGTACTGAAATCTGTTTGAAATTGACAAGTCGCATCAACTATTGATCCTTGGCTCCATCAATTTCAATTTAGAAGTTCTACTTGTAATGAGGAAGCTTCTTTTACCTATCATGGAGAAGTGAGACAGAGGAGAAAAGTCTGTTTCTTACAATTAACAGTACGATTCTTCATCCCTTCATTGGTTTTTATCAGAATGCTGAGTATTAAAGGAAACCGTGAAAGAATCTTTAATTTTTTATTTAATCTTTGTTCATGTCGGTTCCAGATTTTTTAAATTTAAAAAAAAAAAATTTCTGTTGTTATTTTTTTATCATAATTTTGAAATCTTTATTCACTGTTCCCTCCATAAATTGTATGATAAAAAAATAAAAAGTAAGCCTTTGGTGAGATTTTAACACATTTCTTTTTATTGGGTTCATATCTCTTCATGATTGTGGTATAACTGCTTTATCTTGTGTGTTGTCTTCCTTAAGGACAAGGACAGATTTCACTCTCTAACTTCCAACTGTTTGTAGCTTTTAGCAATGTTTGTCTTTTTACTTTCCCCCAAGCTCTCTACAAAGCCTACAGCAGTATGTATAGTATTCAAGTCCCCAGGCCTCGTGAATTTAAACGCCCCACCAGGCTGGCATCCCACTCCCACCCCTACACCGTGGAAACTGTTAGATGTAGACGTCTCTTCTACTCCAATAGCTTCATGTCTCGCACATCCCGCCTATGGAACTCCCTTCCCTACTACTGTTTCCCTGACAAATACAATCTCCAAAGGTTTAAGTGTAGCGTCAATCGACATCTCCAGTTGCCTTGATCTATCCGCTTCCCTTCTCCACATCCTTTCTTTTCTCATTCCTATCTGCTCTTGCTCCGGATCTTTTGTGGCCCCCTTGCCTTGATCGACCCACTGTCTTTCTCTTCTTCCTCATCCCCTCCATTGCCACTCCTATCTGCTCTTCCTCCAACCCTTCTTTAACCCCTTGCGCGATAGTGGCCTCTGGCCTTGCTTGGGGCGATATGATTAAAAAAAAAAGAAGATATGATGACATATAAGATTTACAGTTATATTCCATTCTTCTATCACTATACAATTATTTTATTTGTTTTTTTTTGGCACAGTGACCTTATACTCTTGCATGGGGTGAAATGATTAAGAAAACAAAAGATCAAGAAAACTAGTTAGAAAATGAACAATTGAAAATACTTAATTCCAAAAGAAAACTTAAGATAGGTAGAATAGATAATTAATAAAATGGAACTTGGTGAACAATGTAGGATGTATTCATTCACAAAATACAGGCCCTATTCCTTCCATGATATTTTTTGCCTTTGGTGTTTGTGGAGGGAATTAAGTGTTACATATAGATCCAGAACAATGTTAAACAATTCTGCTGTCCTTCATACAACAGGAAATTAATGTATTTTCCAGCAGAATAATGCCTGCACTCATGATGCCCATACTAATCATCATATTCTGCAAGATGTTAAACAACTGCCCTTGCCAGCACAATTGCCCTCTATCTGTCCATCGAATATGTATGGGACACAATGGAACAACGGCTGACTTGTTCAGTTTGCTCAGTTATAACTCTTACTGTATTTCTTTCAACAAGTGTGAGCAATGCAATATCAATTGATATTCACCATTTGTATGATATTATACAGGTGAAAGTACAAGCCTGACCTGACATCTTGACTCTAGTCACTTTCTTACAGATGTGATGTGGCTTCCCTCTGTCTTTTCTACAAATATTTTCATGGCAACTGCTCTGATAAGACATTTTCACTGGTGCCCCAACTGCATGAATTTAAGCGTGCTACTAGGTCGGTATCTCGGTCCCACCCTTTTACTGTAACTGCCTCTTCTACTCCAACAGTTTTTTCTTTTGCAATTCCCAACAGTGAAACTCCCTTCCTCTTACTTCCTTCCTTGATAGTTTTAATCTTCAAATATTCAAATGTACTGTCAATTGACATCCTCTAATGCCTTGATCTTGATCCCCGTCCTTCTCTTGATCCTTTCCTCAAACACCCCTCTTTACTTTTGCCCTCACTCTCTGTAACCCCTTGCAGGCTAGTGGCACTCCTACCTTGCTTGGAGTAAAATGCTTTAAAAAAAAACCTCACAAGCCATTCAGTGGAAAGCTTGGTCAATGATAGTGTTGCATGCTTACACTGTAATCCAGCAATATGAAATGAATATTTAATCTTCATTATATTCAAATATATATTCATGACGTTGTAATTTTATTTTATGTTAGTATATATAGAATTTTCATATGGAACTGTTCCAATTTTTTTTTTAATTCCTTCTCCTTTCAAGATTTACACTCTCCACAGATTCCATTTTTCCTTATCTTTGAATTGCTATAACTTCTTTCATAGAGGAGGGGTTTCCTATTGCATTCTCCATGGTTTCAAATTGCAGAGACTAAATAATATAAGTATAATATATGTAAACTTTTCAGTGTCTGTCTATATTTCTGAGATGAGGTATTATGTACACTATTTACATCATTTGGACAATTGTCCTCATCTTTGTTGCCATATTTGCCACGTTTCAGCCATTGTACACTCTGGCCTTCTTCAGGTGGTTGGAATGTCGAACTGAACCCGTCATTCCACTCACTCGGGTAGACTGTTCTAGTTCCACATTCCATGTCTAATGGATGTCAGTTATCTCCTGTTAATTCACCTCTCCAAGTTCTCCACTGCCTTAACCAGGTATTGAACTCACAACTCTTTGTGTCCTGTCACTGGACCTAACCAACGCCTTTATCCAACGTGCCATGTGTCCTTAAAGACATGGAAACTTTTCCTGTTTTAGTTTCTATAGGGAGAAGGTGGAAATGAACTGTTCTTTTCTGTGGATTGGACACAGTAGCAGGCAATGGCCCCAGACCCCTATAGTGGGAGGTCATCCAATCAAAGAGTCAACTTAAAATTTACTTTCTGAAATTTGAAATAAAGTGTTCATTTCATGTTTCTTCTGTTTTTACATATTTAAAATGTCTTCCTTTCTCACATCTCTCAGTAGTAGGCTCTATAGGCCCACTCCTAGTTGAATCTTAGGGGCATACAATCAAGGAGTTTGCCTGGGGCATCATCAAACATCTACATGACACTGATTGGTTAACACTTCTTTCAGGTGAGTCCATCTGTATCCAACTAATACTGGAATACAAATTCTCTTTACTTGACCCTGACTCCTATCTTCCACAACAAATCTGATTTGACTCATCAAATGCATCCCAACATAAATCACATGCAGCCCATTTCTCTACAAGAAAAAGTTAGAGTAGTTTTTATTCATCTATCCAGCAAGAGGTCATTGTGTTAATTCTGTACATTTTATATTAATAACAACAAATATAAAAACAATGTTTCCTTCCTTCATAAGAAGCAAAACTTTCTCAAAGAAGACAACAGAAATCAACAAATGTAACCTAATATATAAAGTGTATTTTAGTTTTCTTATTAAATCTGCAACTGAATTAGTAGGAAAATCTGAACACCGAGCTCAGCTGATGTTAGCTTGTGAAGCAAGTTTAAATTTTTATGATTTATTTATGTGAGTATGGTAGCCAGTAACCTCTTAGTTGAATTCTACACATTTTAGCACTCGAGAAAAGTAGTTAGGTGAGAGATCTTACACTTCGCAAAAAAAAAAAATATTGTGGGGTTGACATGTTCAACATGAAAAGAGAGAATGTAAGAAAAGTGGAAGTAAGTACAGGAAAAGATGGAATGACTAAAAAAAAAGATGGCTGACTTTTCAGTGACAAAGGTACATGATAAAATACCAATGACTTTCCAGTTTGATCACTTAACAATTTCAAAAGACGCCTAAACCAGTATGTTTTGTGTTACTTCATTTTTTCTTTTTTATAAAATAGCTTTCAACATTAATTCTAAACCACTGAACCTGATCAGCTTTGCAAGGATTTAACATTACAATCACAATGTGGAATGTAAAAAGGTATTTTTTCTCTTCTGAAGTCTCTGACAAGTGACAAAGGTTAATTGCTGTCATTATTCAAATGTACTTTTCATTTGTGCCATTATGAAACTGATCCTGAAGATGGTTGAAATTTCTTCCAAAGTGTCAGAGACAGATCTGATTCTGACGCAAGTCAAAAAGTATTTTAAGACAGAGTTTCATTCTTTGAAAAGCAATAACTATTTAGCATTTGCATTAATGTTCTCAGAATTTATTTTAATTTTGAGTAACAAAATAAAATATAAATTGGTCATATATATATATATATATATATATATATATATATATATATCTATCATAGCTTATGAGTTAACTTTTCATTTTATTGAGACATATTGGTTTGTGTTTGTACTTTTATCTGAAGATATTCAACTTACTGAATTTCTTAGTCCTTATCATATATATATATATATATATATATATATATATATATATATATATATATATATATATATATATATATATAGTACAGATAATACCTGTAGTACAAAAACTATTTACTGTGAACTCAGAAAAACACAACTGGGACTCATATAAGAAATGCCAAATAGTAGAAACTGATTAATATACAAACAATGAATGGCCCTGGCAAAAAATAAACTCCAACCCAGACCACTTCCCCACTGGGGTAAGATAACTTGCACTCCCACCAATTACTAAGACAAACCCACTGTCATTAACAAGGTGTCTACCAGAGAAGGACTGACATTGAAAATAGATTTCAAACAATGCTCTAAGACAGGCACTTAGAGGCTGATGATAGCTGTGTACAGAATGGCTTGAAATAGACTATACTATGTTGAGGTAATTTTTGTTTTTTTGCTGTAAATTATATATATATTTTAAATGAGCTGGATAGGATGAAATGCAATTGAGCAGCCATCATGATCACTAGACCTAACACCACCTAACTTTTTCTTGTGACATGTATGGAAAGATATTATTTATAGGTACAAACCAAAAACAGTATCTAAATTATCAGATAAATTTTCCGAAATTAATGTAGAATTGTATCAAATGATTTATAAAAGGGTTGATGATAGATGTCAGCTTTGTATTGAACATTAATAGTAAAATT
>OZ038475.1:129830355-130020355 GCA_964036315.1 Acanthosepion esculentum
ACTCTTAACTCAATTCAAAATTTCTGGTCTCTAGTGGTTACACTTAAATTTTTTTGCAAAAACGTTCTAAGTTTATATTTGTTCTGATATTCAAATTGAATCTATTGCTAAGGCTTATGCCAAGAAAGTTAGTTGACTGTGTCATGCTTTTTCACCAGAATTGATCTTGCACAAGTCTACCATTCATCTGTGTATTAAATATTGCTGCCACCTCCATATTTTGATTCCTCATTTATGTATCTAGAGATTCTAATGAGGATTGTCCAACCTTTTTTCCTAAAGGACGAAATTAGAAATTTAGGTATATTCACCAGGCCACAAAAGTACTTTATATAAATATGCTTTCAAAAAGTTCAAACCATTGTGAATATCAAATTATCAAATGATAATAGCAAATATATATGTTATATTCCGTCCTAATAGGGATATATACTTGAAAAACATGGTGAATAAAATAAGTAATGGTTTATTGTAAAAAAAACAATACAATAAGAATAAAGGTAACAGTTATGCACAAGGTCGTTGCAAGTCAATCCAGTAGTGTGTGCTACTATAGGAAGGTCGGAAGTTCTTGCGTAAGTCTGAGTCGTACTCAACAGATCCCAGCTAGGTTATCTAGCTGCTCCCCCACGAGGGTTGCATGTGGCACAAGGCCGAGTTTAACATGGGTTTTCCGAGCCCGTAGGGTTGGCCAAAAATATTCCCTATTTGAACCTGTAAAAACGGGTTCACGGTCAGTCTACCTCCCCGAACGAGACTCTGCCCTTCGGCGGAGCCTCATCTGGGTTCCTCTCTGTCCAAAGGCAGGGAGTTCGACTGAATAGCTGGAATAGATCACAGCTAGAATATCTAGCTACCCACCCACGAGGGTTGCATGTGCCACAAGGCCGGGTTTAATGTGGGTTTTCCGAGCCCGTAGGCTCGGCCAAAAATATTCCCTATTCGAACGCATATAAACGGGTTCAGGGGCAGTCTCCCTACCCGAACGAGACTCTGCCCTTCGGCGGAGCCTCGTCCAGGTTCCTCTCTGCCTGAAGGCAGAGAGTTCGACTGTTTAGCTGGAACAGGTTGCTGCTAGTGTCTGTGGTCCATTGACTTACAGATACTTATAGGTAGTCACTGCCTATAGTGTAGTCACTCATGGGGATGACAGGTTATTCCATTACATTATATATATTTACAAAAAAATACTGTATTATTGACAGCAAAAAAAAAAAAGAAGAAATTATTCATACCCAAAATAAAATAAATTCAATGTGCTTTATGACATTGCTTTCCATTTAAAATATTGTCAATATCTGCTTTTATGGTATTAGTCTTTCTTCTAAGAATGGGAATCTCCCACACAATTTCTTTCGGCAGTTCTAATGCTTTTTCATGCATGAAAAGTATTTTTCACGGCAGTATGTACTACCCCATATGCATAACAGTTTTATATAAAAGCTAAATAATTTCTATTTAGCTCTGGCTCTTGCCCCACACAGCAGCCAGTGTGACTTGGCAAAAGATCTTTCCCCCTCCCCCTTTTAGTGCAATGTTGAAGTGAATCTACTAATAATTTTCTCAACATACATTATGAAAGTAAGTGAAAATATATCTAAATATTTTTGGGCTGCATGAAAGTATTAATTGGGCCAGATGCAACCTGCAAGTTGGATATCCCTGTTCTTGACATAATCTAAAGAAAAATCTGCAATGTCAACAGTCCCGACCTGGCATCTTGGCTTCAGTATTTTTCCACAACTCTAACTTAGCTTTCCTTTGCCTTTTATACAACTACTTTCATGGTAATTGTTCTTTTAACTTTTCTTCTTTGGTACAATGACTTTCTTAATTTAAGTGCAGTAGTTGATTAGTTGTTAGGTCTCATCATTTTATTGTGGAAATTTCTAATTGTAAGCCTAAGTTCTTTGATAATGATTGCTTTTCTTACACTTCTCACTTGTGGAACTCTTCCAGGTGCTTGCTTTCTTGTCAATTATAATTTCCAAAACAAATAAGCTATATTAATTCTTAACGTCTGTCTCCTTCAATCCTGGTCTTTTATTGCCCTTTGTCTCCAACATTTTCTCAGTTTCTTTCACTCTCAGTAACTTTTTGCATCTTAGAGGTTTTATTGCCTTGCTTAGAATGAAATCATTTAAAAAATAAATAAATGAAAATGTTAAAACAGATTTTATTGTTTCAGCAAAATTTCAAATAAGTTTTATTTCAGTGATTTTGTTTAAAGTATTGCATCAAATGTTTGATTCAGAAAAAGATATGACAGGTGAACCTTCTGTTGCACACATTGTATTTTACTTATTTTTTAATTTAAATGACAATATTGGCATGGACTTTACTTGCTAGTTTTTAATGCCATTCTTTCATACAAACATTCATAAAAGTCCTCTTGATTTCATCAATATTTATACTTTTTCAAATCAATTAGAAAAGATACATGCATTATCTTTATTTTCTATTTAATTTCTTTCAGTAAACAAATGTAAAATATGGTTTTGAAGTCAAAAGGAAAATACTGTTTCCTTAGCTATCATTCTGAAAGTAAATTTTCTTCTTTCTTGTTTACACATTTAAGTGGAGTACATTATATCTGTTGTAACCTAGGGAAGGTTGCCGAAGAGAATAATCACACAAAGGTTGGTAATGAACGATAAAACTTAGGACACGAACAACACATAAGATTCACCAGCAGCATGTACAAGTAATAGTCAACTACTAGAAGTGAGTCAAGTGAATTCCACAATAAATCTCCAACTGCAGACCAACATACAGTATTTACTACTATATTTATGTGAATGGGGACATACAGATTATTGTCTGTAAGTATGCTACAGTAATGATCTGACCAATTCATCTATACATATCTGGATTAAAAGTCTCAAAGGTATTCATTCATGTGTAGCATGTCATGAGCAAGTAAACCTTGTGGAAGTCATCTTTATCCAGGTTAAACTGCAGCCAGTATCATCTAACTTGAAGGTTTACATTATTAATGAACACATGACAATTTATTTCATCAGGAGGGGCGTGTCTCTCCATCCTGGCTTTTGACTTCAGTCTAGGAAGCTCTCTGCCCAGAGATAATGTGTCATTACCACACTGGTTGCATACATAGCTAGTTTACCCCATTGTGCCACTGACCCTACAACAAGGTTAATCTGCCATTTGACATATTCTGGGTGTCTAGTTACTCCCCTTTTTATAAAAGCTTGGTGAGGGGTCCAGTTTAGTCACTGATAGCCTGATCATGTGTCAGGTTGTACTGGGTTATATAGTATCAAAAGCACTTGTAAAGTGACCTGATATAAATAAATTACATACTCAGCTTAAATTATGATTGCTGTTCTTTAAGAATTAAAGTGAAATGAAGCATTAGATTTACAGTGAAAACTAAAGTAGTCACTGCATTTAACCATAAATAAACCTACTTCCAACCCTTGTGTATAATTTTCTTACTTAGCCATGTATAATTGAGCCAATTCTTGAAGGATAGCAAAACGTTTTCATTTACTTGTCACACCAATAGATTCACATTATAGAGAGTCACCTTATATTAAATATAAATATTTTTGTGTGCCACATTTTGTTCCTTAGGACTTCATTGGACTAAAGCAATGTTTCCAGTCAAAAGGCAGGAGGATACTGAAGTGTTTAACTTTTTAATTTATTTTTTTCTTAACGTGTGTTTGGGTATGTAGTCTAGCAAATTTCACTTCATTTCCTTTTGTTTAGGTTTTTGTCAC
This sequence comes from Acanthosepion esculentum, assembly GCA_964036315.1. Taxonomy (NCBI): domain Eukaryota; kingdom Metazoa; phylum Mollusca; class Cephalopoda; order Sepiida; family Sepiidae; genus Acanthosepion; species Acanthosepion esculentum. The sequence goes on from OZ038475.1 coordinate 129,834,102, forward strand.
TGTTGTTATTAAGTGATAAGAGAAAATCTGTAAAGAAAGCTGAAATGTTTGAAGAACCTGGATGTAAATTTTTTCCATTTTGTCATTAATTTTCCTAACATTGTTTTGGTATATAAAAATTTTATATAATTTTCTTTCATAGATATTTCTTTAATTATAACATATTTTTCTTTTGTGATGTCAACGAATACTTTATTTACATTATTTGGACTATTGTCCTCATCTTTGTTGCCATATTTATTACAACGTATTAGCCGTTGTATGCTCTGGCCAAAACATTGTAATAAATATGGCGACGAAGATGAGGACAATAGCCCGAATAATGTAAATAATGTACATAATACCTCATCTCAGAAATATAGGCAGATATCAACGAATACTTGTTGTCACTTTCATAATGCTTGTTGCAGCAGATACTTTATAATTGTAAATACAACTATAGTACACCATTTAACAATACTGGTGTCAGACACCTTCAGATATCAATCTCACTAATAGTACTTGCTTAGTAATACTTGCTCGAAAGTAACCATTGTATAGCAACCTGAACAGAGAAATAGTATAGTGAATGGAGCAGAGAATAGTGGTCTGTATAGTAATAGAGGATAGAGTAGAAATAGCAGTCCATATAGTAATAGAGGATAGACTAGAAATAGCGATCAGTTAGACACAAAGCTAATTCCTACTTATGCATTTCCTGTATGGTCACATGGTCTACTTAATTCAATAATGGGATCACCTGTGTTTGCTCACTGGCAATCCATGTTCAAACACAAGTGCTGAGAGTAATACTTTATTCCTATATAACACTTTCATATTTCCTTAACTCTCCCTTAATATAATGTTTTCCTTATTTATTTCAACATGTTTATTCATCAATAAGCTTGCTTTTATGAAAATTGGGTTATTCAAATCACTCTTACATTAGAATAAATGCCGAAAACCAGCATCATAGTTTTTAAATTTTTGTTATCCTTAACTTGTAAAAAATAGCATTTTTTTCTCATTTTGAATGCTGAAATCTATCTTCAATTTTAGTGATTCTTTTTCCAAGGCAACAATTTCATCTTCCGTATGCATTTATGCTTTTCAAAAATCAATGCAAATTACATTTTGCTTATATAAAGAGTATAAAAAATATGTTTTGACTTTGAACAATTCCATCATTTTCTTTTTATTTAAGTGTTTGACTTTTTAATTTTCTTATTTAAAACAAGAGCAAGAAATATTCACAAGAAGGCTTTTTTCTTTTGATTCTTAAAATTACATTAAATTATCTTTTATTACCATTATTGTTTGGAGTCATTCCATCTGGAGCTTTGTTTTAATCTTATGCTTGTGTATGCAATACATGCCAACAAAGATTTATTAGTAGATATACAGCAATTATTATAAGTAATAAATGGGTAAGTATATTTTGATATATCGGTAAGTATATATATATATATATATATATGTATATATATGAGATCAGAAGATGTATTGGGATGGCCAAAGACACATTCCAAATGCTAAGCAGAGTATTATGAGACAGGAAAGTTTTGTTGGAAAAAAAGAAAATAGTATTGAACTTTTATGTGATATCTATCCTACTGTATGGCAGTGAATGCTTGACAATCTTCTCAAATATGAAAAAGAGACTTAAAGCAACAGAATGTGGTTCTACAGGAGGATGCTAAGCATAGAGGAAAAAGAAAGAGGCACAAGGGAAAGCAATGTGTGACATACTTAATGAACTTGAACAAGTGGATGGTAGAATAAGGTTTGGGAGAAATAGCAAAAAGACAAAACTTTATTAAGAGCTACAAGAAACAGGAGGGGGTGGAGGGCCATGATCACCTACGTCCTGAAGGGACAAAGCTCATAAAAGAAGACTGTAAATTTATACATTAGGTCTCTGCTAACCCATTTTATTTAATGCTCAATACCAAGAGATTTCTTCCTTTTTTTTTTTACCATCATTATAATTTCAGTCTGTTGTCTCCAAAAAGTATTCAGATAATTTTCAAAGATAAGGGATAAAAGTAATATGAAAAAGCATTTGTGTATTCTGCTTTGCTGAGCTTGAAAAATGATTTTTCCGATTTGCTGGCCAAGTTCCAGAGGCTGCTCTTTGATTTTGGAACTTTTCTTGATTAACCATCTTTCAAATTGAACAAAGCAAAATGTTTTTCAGAGTTACATTCATTAATGATTGAACAAAAAAATAGCAGTTTAAAAAAGATGACACATTTTTTTTTTCTTTTTTGAAGCAAAGAATCTAAATATCTTATAGATCAACAGTTGCAGAGAAGGACGTTTGGTTACTTTGAATTTGAAACAAAATCAATATGTAAATAGAAGACTGTGTATTCTGTATTTGAAAATTATATGAGAAAATTTTGTTGATCTCAGCAAGTTTGTTATTGAGTCAGTCAGTTGGTTGATTGATTGATTGATTTTGTTTAGCATTATATCAACCACCATGGCTTATTTAATGCTGAAATCTAACTATTTTGAACACAATTTTATGGCTTCAACTACAAAAAATGTATTGTTGTTCATTTTTTTTTCTATAAAATGTATTGTTGGTAATTCTTCTATAAATGTGTATTGTTGGAAATTTACTATAAAAATGAGTTTTATACATTCATAGTATTTTGTTTTGTTCGTGGGGTAGTTCACTAATTGCACATAGCAGTGACCTTAACAGGAGCTACCAACTGGGTCAGGATGGACCTGGGAATAGCAACAATTAAGAGGTGGTTCCATGCTCCTCAAAACCTCCAACCTTGCTGCCTGATGTAGCTTGTTATCATACTTAGGACTAGTTATGGAGTCAGGATTAAAACACTAGCATAATACCTGTACAAAATACCAAAATTATTTACATATAGACTAGGAGAGGATAAGAATATAACATCGGTGTGTTCTACCTAAGATCTCAATTGCTGCTCTCCACCACTTCTGCATCAGATGAAAACTGAGTGCTCTGGGAACAGTGTTACACAAACACATAAATAAATGAATGACAAGATGTAAAAAAAAAAAAAAATTAGTGACACATTTCACTTTGAGAAGGAAATGTTTTTCTGCCTTGTCATTCATTTAACTGATGAATATATATTTTATGTTACATCTTTCAAGTGTGTGTGTGTATATATATATATATATATATATATATATATATATATATATATATATCTCCAAGTATAGGATTGGTGTATATGGAATAAATTCCAATAACCAAAAAATACTATTCTTAAAAGAATGTTCAATACAGAGTAGAGCAAATATAATTTATTCAAAAATTATAACATAAATATATTATAAAATTACTACAAATATAGCCATTTTGTTTCAACACTTCTGGTGTCTTATCAAGTGATGGTGTTGAATGTAGAAGAAAGAGTTTTAAAAGGTTCAAATGAACCAAACATCCCTTGATAGGGGTAACTCTGTTACATAAGCTGCAATGACCAATCAAAATACAAGTATATGAGAATTCAAAAAACTTGATAACGAACCTTGGATAATGAATAATTAATGTGTTAGACTAAAATAGAACTCATTCTAATTAATATTAAATTTTATTATAAAATTGAAAATTACAAATTACCAATTTTAAATTTAATCTGTATTAAGTTTAAAATATTATAAAATTATTTAAAGAACTGAGGAAAAAATACATATATTTTTTGTGATTTTGTGAAAGGCCAAAAACTCAGAATAAACGTTAAAATCTAATATTGATCTAAAGCTTCATTACAACTTAGATACATTTGAAGTAGTGATATGGGCAGCAGAAGATGGAATCTTGCAAATGAAAATACATACACAATCAGATTATAATACACAAACACACAGAGATATTTAGACATATAAACACACAAAAACACAAACGAAACCGGAAATAGATGTCCACAGCCCTTAAAAAAACACAGACAACATACACATGCAATGAAAGGCATATATAAGCGATCATACACACATACATTAATAAAGACACACACACATACACACCTACAAATATTCATATTTGAAAGTGTTAGTAAACGAATTCAAACAGACTACTATTCAAATATTCCTTACATGGGCTAAGATATTATATAGATAAAAATGGTTCAATATAAAAAATTTAAGAGGGGTAGAATAGAAAAACAAATATTTGTCAATGAACAATACAAAGAAAAAAGACACTGAAATATACAGAAATGGATAGAAAAATAAATATATACACATACATAAAAAAAACACCAAATTCAAATATCCAGGTAAAATGCAACACTTAAAATAAAACCAGCTAATATATAAAAAAAGAAAACACAAACACACAAATGTATTTAAATATCTCATATATACTTATATACACGTGAATACACATACATGAGTACAAATATATAACAATATATATAAAAATACATACATGTGTGTGGGTGTATGTGTGTATTATATATATATAAATCACTCAAAAAACAGCTTTAATTGTATTTATTTTTAGTTCTCTTTATATTTCTTTGTAATTTATATTGAGAATTTTTCTTGACTTGCAGAATTGTTTGAGTGCTCTGGCTGATCTACACTTCTATTATTGCTTATATATATATATATATATATATATATAAAATCACCTTTAGGTATCTTCAGGTGATTTCAGTCAATTGATTTCCTAATGCTTTCTTTTTAAAAAATAAAAATTTTTTATGAATAGCATATTTTAAAAAATAAATGAATAAGTGCACAACGTGAGGTGTAGTAGAAGGTGAGGAGGAGGGGGGAGAATCAAGTGTATTGGAAATGTTTCAGTGGGGGATTAAATGAAATATACCCAAGTTCTTTTCATCCGACTTCAAATAAACCCAAAAGGAACTTTTTAGGATGTATACATGATTTCTGATCTCTGGTTTAAAAGATTTTTGGTCTGGAAATGTTATTATAGTTAATTTTTCTTGTCGACAAAGGCTGCAGATGTTGCTATGAGTGCTTTTGCTTTTTAAAATTTTCCAGTTTACAATCTGATCTTTTTTATTTTTCTCCTTTAATTTCCACACATGGTTGGCTATTTGAGTAGAATTTCTAAGGTTTTCTAACTTAAAAGATGACATGATTGTAACATAACCTTTTAAAGTTACCCTCAGTACACCCAATATAATTTTTTTCTGGTCATTTGTATCTATTCTGCTTTATAAATTATGGCTTCAGTTTTGCAGATTCCATGGACATATATTTTTATTTCTACAATTGCATATATTACTGTTCACAATGTTTTGCTGCACATTAGTTTTTAAATTTCTAGTGTTTTGTCTTTTTATTGTGGTACTAGTACAGATGTAGCTCTATTTAACTGTGTTTTTATTAAATATTTTATGCAATTCAGAATTAATGGGGAAGAGTTTATTAAGTAATTTGAAAAATATGTTCCCTATTTTATACTTGACCACTAAGTTAAAAGGGGAGTCAAACCAAATAATATTTTTTCTTTTCTTTGAAATTTTTTCATTTCTTGTTTTATTTGAGGTATAAATTTCAGTTTGGTTTTATTCCCCTCTTCTTTTAAAGCCTTTTCATATTCTTTCTTTTTATCTTCAAAAATTATTTTCCGAGAGGAATTTCTAGATAAACTGGACTCTATTCCTTTGGGGATTTGCTTTATTATACTTGCATGGTGGTTGGCACGAACATTCACGTATTTTCATTTTGTGTTGGGTTTCATGTATGGAGACACACTGCCAGTTTGAAGATTTAATTCTACATATTTGGCAATTTTCTTATTCATATCAACTTCTATTTCAAAGTCAAAGCTTTTGAAGTGTCTGGTTTGAAAAGCACTTTACTTATGCTGTCATTTGTTGTTCTGTTGCCTTTCACTATCATCAGTCCATCACCCCTATACAGGCTGTTGTTGTCTCTATGTACAATTTTGTTGATTTCATATAAAATATGTAGGCCTAATAATTCTGAAACCTCAGCATCATCAAACAAACTTTGTGGTACATCGAATTCATCTTTTTTTGATTTTTCAATCTCAGCTTATCCATTGTGGAATAAAATAGATTTACAGCAATATAAAATCTTGTCCATTTATTCAGGTGTTAATATTTTCAAAGCCTTTGAAGAAGAACAAAGCATCAAGCAGGCCTTTTTTAGATATAGATGGATAAATGAATTTCATATGAATGTCATATTTTGTAAATACATGTTTATCCGTGTTTTTAATTTTGTGCAATCAAGGAATGCACTCACTTGTATCCTTCCATTGATTGGCTTGTGTTGTGATATTTAATTTTTTGAGCATTTCTTGGCTTATTTTACCCAATTCAGTTTTGGTTAGGTTTATTAGTCTAAAAGAAGGATTATTGGAGAATTCGTCTTTATAGTCCTTTATAGTTAGAAATGCTTCCTTACAGCAAAGTACATGAACCCTGTCACTTATACCTAATTTGGCTGTGATATTTTTCACCTCCTCACTTACACTTTTAATGTACAAGTTTGTTACTTTTCTCTATCAGTTGATTTCCAAATTTTCCATACTTAAAACCTCTACATGCTAATTTTTTATTGTTTTATGTGTATTGAGCACTTTTTTAATAATACTGTTTCCTGGTCTAATTCAGCTCTAACTATTAACTTCCTTATTATTATTATTAATATATATATATATATATATTTGAATCATTTCACCCCAAGCAAGAGAGGAAGGCCACTAGTACACAGGTGGGGGTTACAGACAGTGAAAGTGAGAGAAAAGAATGAATATAGGGAGGATTGAGGAAAAGACAAAAGATAAATGGGATTCAATAAAAGATGGTGATTGATGTTGCATTTTAGTTTAGAAGAATGTAGTTATCAGGGAAGCAAGTAAACACAAGGGAATTCCACTGTCGGGAAATGCGAGAAAAACTATTATAGTAGAAGAGGCAGTTGCATTTAGCTATTTCAACAGTAAAAAGGTTGTGACCTATTTGCCAACTTAGTAGCACACTTAAATTCTTCTAGTCAGGGCACCAAGGAAAAAAGCTCATCAGAGCAGTTGCCATGAAAATATTTGAAGAAAAGATAAATGTTTATATATCAAGAACAATTTTAAGAAAATTTCAGGTGACATGTTTTGAAACTTTAGGAGTTCAGACTATAAAGTGATATTTATGATGTTTGTGATAACACATGTGCATAAAGTAGAGATAACACTGACATTAATTATTTTAAAAAACATTTTAAATTTAAAAATAAAAAATTCTAAATTTCAGTGTCCCTCCTCTTTAAGTTTATCAATGTAAATTTAATTTGATGAATTCCTAAAGGACAAAATGCATTAAACCAAAAATGTTTTCCACTATCATAAATTATCCTCATATATATATATATATATATATATATATATATATATATATATATATATATATATATATATATGTATGTATGTATGTATGTATGTGAATTTTTGTATGTGGCAGGGGTGATCATCTTAAAAATCAAGTACAGGTTAAGACAGAAAAGTCACTTTATGGTTACCTTCATCTGCATATCTACCCACATATTTTTGTTATTTACAATCTATTGTTTGCTTCACAAAATCCAAGTCAGACAACAAGATGACAGAGCAATTATAATCTTGCTACATTCTATGAAAAAATAAATTAATGTAGTAGTTGCAGGTCTTCCCAATTGAGTAGGTGTATTTTTCAATTTTTTGTTTTTATTTTGAATATGGATTTAAGCCACACATTTTTTAGTCCTTTTTTCTGACAATTGTAAACTTGTTTAGAGAATGAGATGCTAGCCTAAATGCCAACACTCCTCACTTTTTAAGCAGTTTGTTTAAAAGAAGATTATTGTGACAGAAGATTGGTTGATTTGCTTTTTACTGTTTTATTGGCCATTTGTGGGTTATTTGAAGCCAAAACATATTTTGGATTGTAAGAAGATTTTTCTTCTTGTGAGTGAATATTTCATTACATCTTTTTGAAAATAGCAATGATCTTTCCAAATAAAAGTCTTATTTAATCTTTTCCTGGGGGTGAGGGAGAAAATTAATTCATTTTCAAGGGTATTTGTATGTTAGTGAATGTAACAAACCCAAATGGAAATTAAATCTTGGCTCTAATTTCTCATTCTGAGCCACTATCCATTAAACTACCAACACATCCACTTTTGACAGAAGACAAAGCAAGAACACATCTACAGTTTGGCAGTTGGCTGAGCTAGATTCAAGACTAACTTTTAAAAAATTGATGAATATCTAAGGATTAATTCCTTTGCCAATTAAAATGATTATGAACTAAGAATTTTTTAAAATGCTTCTCATCTTATTTTGAAATATAATGGATCTTCATTTATGCATTTTGTACCTTATCATGGTTCTCCACAGCTTCCCCTTACTTATATCCATCCCACTTCAGCTTCATTAGGTAGTTACTTGCTGTTTCCCTCCCCCCATCTTGACTACAACATATCCTATAAGAACCAAGATCTCAGAGCCCTCTTTCCTCGTTATATCTCCCAGAAATTGTCATACTATAATAATCTAGTCTCCTCTACAACAGTGAGAAAATGTCCAGCATTCACTACCATATAGGAGGATTTATTGATATTATATAGAAGTTGAGCACTCTTTTCTTTGTTTTTAATGAAATTATCCTGTTTCTTAATACTTTGTTTAGCTTTTGAAAGTCATCTTTCGCAATTTCATTTTGTCTTTGGATTTTGGGGTTATAGCAGTTTAGCACTATTTTCCATATACAAAGTGGTACTATAAAGTGCTCAGCCTGATCTTCTTTGCAAAGTATTAATTTATTTTGTGATAATACATTCTTCTATGTCTATATTTCCAAGATGAGATATTGTAACTATTTACATCATGCAGACTTTTGTTCTCATCTTTATTGCCATATTCAAAGACACATGGTCCAGTGGATAAAAGCATTGGTTGAAGTAATCCAGTGTTTTGACTCAAAGAGTTGTGACTACAGTATAGAGCCATGGCACAGGTGACAAAACTTGGAGAGTTCAGTTACTAAAGGGAAATAACTGAAACTGAGATATCCAGAAAAGGCATGGCATGTGGAACTAGAACAATCTACCCCAGTGGACGACAAAGTGTTTGGTTTGAAATTCCAATGTATATCACCTGGAGAAGCCAGAGCATGCAACAAAACGTTGTGAATATGACAATAGATATGAGGATACTGATTCGAACAATGTAAATAGTGTAAATAATACCTTCTTGGTCAGATTTCTTACATTTCAGCACCCCCCCATTAAAAGTGCTTCCAAAAGTTAAATAAAATAAAATAAAAAAAAACTGAATAAGATTTGTGTTTACCTTTGATGGTTTTATTATCTCAATTCAAATAGTACATTAATTTCCGTGCGAGACATTTTATACATGCCTATTTGGATTCTCTTAATGTTTTGATAATCGCTAAATATCCATGAAAAGAAAATAGCTAAAAAATAACCTCATAAAAATCATTAGTCATACTGGCACCAAAATAGTAATTTCTGATAGCTATTATCAGATATCACTTATCTCTGTGTGTATGTATATGTATGTATGTGTATATATATATATATATGCATGAATTTTTGTGTCATCAGAGAAATATTGACTGTCCAACTTCTCAAGATATTTTTTCAGAATAGGATTTTTACTTATTTTGTTATTGATTTTTCTTTTTTTGTTGAGGCTAAAAGGTCTTTGAAGATTTTTGTTGGACTTCTTTCATCTACTTGAGAAAGAAGTTTCTTGTATTATTTGTGATTTATTCCATTACTTCAGTCATGAACTCCTGTCAGAAAGAGGAGGACCTTTAATCACTGTGGAGTCTCACAGGTGAGAAATGATGAAAGTTGATACTTTTTCACACTCTTTCGAAAAGGAACAAAGGAAGTAAAAAGCTGTGTTTGAAGCAATGATGACAAGCATTTATGAATGTATTGTTTGGTTTCATAAAAAAGTTTTCTTTTTTAATGACTTCATTTATCTAAATACACATGTACTCAAGTGCCGACATAGACAGTACAAGTAAAGAGTTGTTTCCCTTTTTTAAAATTCATTCACTGGTCAAAACAATTTAACACTATTATGCAAACTTGTTAGATCTTAACCATCAAATTCATCAGGTATGTTACTTTCTATTTTCTTTATTTTAACTCAATATTCATCAAATACCAGGCCAAAGAACCACACAAGATAGATTACTGAATGAAGTTGTAGAAGGAGGAAATGAATGCAGATTATTAATATATATAGTAGGCATTTTGGAGTAATCGATAGTAGTTCGGATTGAGGAATCGGAGAGCTAGGTTCAAATTCCATTTGAATCCATTGCATTCACTTACTTGCTAATACCCTTGGGAAAGGTATGAATCCTCTTCTTCTGCCCCCAGCTATGAGTAAATCACAGGACAGACTGGGTTCTATAGCCTTGGACGGCAACTGGTCTACTGCAGAAAGAAATGGCAACCTACTGCAGGAAAAAAAATCTGCGTTTTCAGTCATGTATCAAAGGATAAATGATTGCTTAAGCATGTATCACACATGGCAAATAACTGGCTGATTCCTTGTAGTTCAAATTCCAGTCGAATCCATTACATTCACTTATGTGGTAATACCCTTGGGAAAGGTATGAATCCTCTTCTTCTCCCTCCAGATAGGGATAAATAGCAGCACAGACCAGTCCTCAGATGGCAACTGGTCTACCACTGAAAGAAATGGCAACCTACTGCTGGAAAAATCTGCCTTATCAGTCATGTATTGAAAGATACGTGATCGCCTAAGCATGTATCATGCATAGCATGTAACTGACTTATCTATGAAAATTCTTGCAATATAAAATTATTTTATGGCTTCAAATAAGTGTTAGTAATTTAAGGAAGTACGATCATACATTAGAAATGTTACCCTGCTATGGGTAAATAGCAGCACAGACCGGGTTCTATAGCCTTGGATGGCAACTGGTTTACCACAGAAAGAAATGGCAACATACTGCGGGAAAAAATCTGCGTCATCAGTCATGTTTTGAAAGATACATGATTGCCTAAGCCTGTATTACGCATGGCACATAACTGAACTGACTGAAGATATAAAATGGCTGAACATATACTTGGAGTAAGATTGTTGTGATCAGGAAAGCATCCTCTTCCAAGTCTTTTAGAAATGATTCAACTTTTACAGTTTAGCAATCCTGAGAGAATTAGAAGTTTTACCATGATTCATAATTAGCAGCCACAGTCTTAATTACATTAGATATACAAATGACAAGCACTCCTAGGTAGTAAAGGAAAGTGAGAAGAAATAACTAAACATCAATTGCAAGAAAATAGAATGCATGGTTGTCAGCAAAAAGAACAGGTCATCATGCACATTACAAATTGGAGATACCAAAATCAACCAAGTAGAAAAATTTAAATATCTGGAAAGCGTTTTAACACAGGGCAGAAAATGTGGCACTGAAATTTGAAGACTCATCAGGATAGTGAAAAATGTCCTCCAAAATCTAAGCAAATTATTATGTAACAGAAAATTATTTTAAGAAAAAAAAGAAAACATTACTGAACCTTTATGTAGTATTAGTCCTATATGCCAGTAAAGGCTGGACAATTTCCTCAAAGATGAAGAAGAGACATGAGGTAACAGAAATGTGATCCTACAGGAGAATGTTGGGAATATCATGGATCAAAAATGTGAGTAATGGCAAAGTATTACAGAAAATAAAAATGTAAAGGATACTTATACATAACATCAAGAAGTAGACATGGAAAGTAAACTACAGGAACAGAAGTTAGAAAGGAAAGAAGCGAGAAAGGACTAACCATTAATTCTAAGAAGGCAGAATTTATGGTTGACAGAAAAAGAGACAGCTTTATATGAAAATTAGATACAAAAATTAATCAAGGAAAAAAAATTTAAATCGCTAGGAACCATTTTAACAGTGGATGGAAAATGCCAAAGATGCCTTCCAAATGTGAAGCAAAGTATTAAGAAACATGAAAGTTTCATAAGAAACAAAGAAAAGAGTTCTGAACTATTATATTGGTCCTTCTGTATGGCAGTGAAAACTGGACGCAGATGAACAGGAGACTTGATGTGATGGAATTATGGTTCTACAGACGGATACCAAGAATACCATGGACTGAACATATGAGCAATGACAAAGTCTTAGAAAAAATGGAAACAAAAAGAAAACCTATATTTTCCATCAGAAAGAAATAGTTTAAATTTCTAGGGTACATAGGGAGGAAAGAGGGCTTAGAAAATTTAATACACATAGGACATATTGAAGGCAAGAAGATCAGAAGAAAGTAGTGCATAACCTATCTAATGAGCTCTTATAAATGCTTGGCAGGACAGGAATTAGGAGAGATAGCATAAAGACAAATTTTACTAAGGGTCGTAAAAGACAAGAAATTTTAAAGAGCCATGATTGCTGGTATCCTGAAGGAACATGGTACATAGAATAATAAGTGGTTCATGGAAAGAAGCTGTATTAATGAAACTCCTTACCACTGGAATATTAAGGGACAGAGTATGATTTGATCCTGTGTACGTATCATGTCTGGTCATCATTGTAAAGGTCTGACCTGTGGAACTAAGGAATGAAGCTTATTTGAACATTTGCGATGGAAATAGTGACAAAATTTTGATAGTCTTACAACAAGGCCCCATAAACATTTTTGAACTCAGATATATATTTTCTGATATAATGACCAATAACCAGCTATGTTTTATAGTGGGCTGCAGATGATTGTAAATAAATTATTTTAGGCAATCTTATAATGAAGCAACTTACAACTGATTTTAAATTCAAAGAAGGGCCTGTAATGTAATCAAACCTGACAACTCGATTCAGTCACTTTCTCACCAATTTTATATGTTTCCTGTTATCTTTTCTACAAATATTTTCATGGTAATTGTTCTGATGTTCTTGGTCCCTTGACTGCATGAATTTAAGCATGCAACTAGTTTGGCAATTAAGTCTCACCATTTTACTGTTGATCTTGCTAGATTTATTTGCGTTCTCACACTTCTTGCCTGTTGAACTCCTTTTTGATTTCTTGTTCCCTTGCTAGCTACAACCTTCAAATATTTAAATATAACAACAATTGCAATATTTTGCTTTCCTGAATCCTGTTTTATTATTTCCTTTCTCCTCACTAAAGTCTTCTCATTCATTTTAATTGATGATATACATGTACACTCATACTAGTAGTACCAATGATAATTGCACAGTTTTGCAGTTTCAATTTTCTGATGAATCATAATTTTTAATTTAACAATTGAATAAGTTTCTTGTGTATCCCACAGCTATAAAATACCAGTAGAAACTTGCCTATTGCATTGCTAAAGATTTGAGCTGAACAATTTTAACAAAATATTGCAATAATTATCATAAATATAAATGCAGATCATTATTTAAAGAAGTAAGAGGGTACAAATAAAAAAAATGAATGACACGTTTTCCATTTCACTGAAGAATGCATTAAAGTGCATTATTGCATTCTCTACTGCCTCTTTTTCTTCTTTCTTTTTTTCACTGAAACAAAACAGCATCTCTGATATGTCTTTTTCAGCTGTCCTTGTGATCACAATGGAATATCCCATTTTTCAGGTATTGCCAAGGCATTACATACTAACTGATGAAGAAACAAGCAGAATTTAAATATTGTGTGTGTGTGTGTGTGTGTGTGTACAGTCATATTTAAGTAATCTGGTGGAAATATCAGGAGATAATAATTCTTAACTTTACTATTGGATAACAATATATGTGCCTCATGAGATTTTGTTTTTTATTTATAGACAAGTAAAGGCTTTAAAATTCCATCACAAGTGATGAGAGAGCCTCAGCATTTCGCATGCGCAAATCTGCTGCTCTGCTAACAAAGCAAAGTCAGCAAGTAGTAAATCTTCTACTAAAAAATAAGTAAAATAAGTAAAATAAGCTTTCAAGCTGATTTCTAGAATTCATTTTTCATTCACCTTCTTCATTTTTCAGAAAACACAAGACAAATGCTTTGGTTTTCTTTTCTTTCCTAATATTTCACTTCCTTTTTTTTTATAATTCAGAGCTGGTGAATATTTGAGCTGCCCAAGCAGCCATTTAGGATATTTAAGTATTATTTATTATTATTGTCTGTTACAGCAATATCTTTTTTTACTTAAACTATCTTATATAAAATAACTGATTTAGATTTCAGCCAATTATATTTCATGTGGGCGACTTTTTTTGGCACAGTCTTCATCTGTTCTATGTAATTAATTTTCCTTCATTGTTAAGCCTTGGAAAACATGATTGGTCATCTGGTATACTTTTGATTCATCCAACTGGGTTGGCGAAGATATATTTGTTCATTTTTTTTGTTTTAGATGGCATTAGGAGTGTTTAGTGTGTAACTTCATTCAAAAACATTTCTTTTTTGTTCTTTTGTGACAGCATGACCTTGTGCCAGAATAACCAATGTTTATTAAACTAATTATTGCACATATATATATGTCTAATCATATCTGTTACAAAACCTAGAACAATTAATATGTCTTGGTACATGCCATTCTTTCATTTTGAATGAAAATAGAGGTGCGTTTTGTCCAACAAAAATAAGTAATTATTTGACGGCACCAAATCGGAAAACTGGAAATAAATTACAAGTACATGAATATATTTAACTTTATTCTTATAATATATAGCATTGCATCCCAGACCAGACACCATGACCATTCCCAGTGCACAACCACCCCAGCCAAATACTTGTGGCTGAAAAATAATTCATTGGCCAGATCGTCACCTACAAAAGAAAACCATGAGCTGATTGTAGTAGTCAGCAGATTCTATACAGCTGTAACCTTCCACTGTAGATGAGCGAGGTAGAGATGAAGCGATGTGATGGGGAGGTGAACAGTATAACTGGCTTATCTTCCATTTCATGTCACAACAAGTAGTCTCTCCTCACTCTTTCTCTGGGTCTCTCAGTTTTCAGTGATAGTAACCACTGTCTTATATAGAACACCATTCTTTGTCCTTTCATCTTTGACTAAAAAAGTAATTTATCAACAATCCAAGTTCATCTACCCAGTGACCTCCCTACCAGATTCTTTCAACATGGCTCTCATGAGGTCCACTCCAAGCAGCTGACAATCATCGAAGCAATAACTGTCTGAAGCAACTTGAGCAACATCCTTTCCAGCCTTTCCATTTAACAATACATCGGCTGATACTGATATTGCTACAAATTTATGTTTAGTTGTCAAAACTTATGTAGCTCTGTTATTTTTTTTATTTTCTTTCACTAATTATTTGCCCAATACAAATATCATGATCCAGTCAAGGTAAAGGGTTACTGGTTAAAAAGAAAGTAGTTAGAAGTGTAGTTTAAGAGGATATATATGAAATAACAGTTAATTCTAGACATAAGATAATAGCAATCTGGGAAGCATCCTCTTAGGAGTTTTCTTCCCAAGTGAAGTGGCAGGTCTTGGAAAGAGACTCTCAAAATGGAACATCTTTTTTACTAATGGAATATGAAGGAAATGAGAATGCTTTGATCATGTCTATAAGCCATGGTGAGTCATTTTTCTCCAAAGTGATGTCACTAAGATGCAGGGGTTACAGGAAGTGAAAGAGAACTTAATGAGAAGTGTGGAAAGGACAATAAAGGGACAGTAATCAGAAAGACAGGAGATGGTGATTGACATTGCATTTAATTTTTTAAAGATTATAGGTGTCTGAGATGCAAGAAATTGGAAGGGAGTTCCACAGGTGAGAAGTGTGAGAACAGTTACAGAACATAGAGTGGTATCTATCTAGTTCAACAGTAAAATGGTGAGACCTAGTTGCCAATCTAGTAGCATGCTTAAACTCATCAGAACAGTTGCCATGAAAATATTTGTAGAAAAGACAGAGCATAGCTGCATCACATTGATTAGGAAGTGACTGATGTTGAGATGCCCAACAAAGATTGATTACATTACAGGCACTTCTTTGAATTCTGTCATCAATTTCAAGATGCACAACAAGAACACCAGACCAGGTATTGCAGCAGTAATCAAAGCACAAACAAATGGTAGATTTATAAATGTTTAACATGGATTCTGGTGAGAAAATCAAAACACAGTGAACCAGCTTTCCTAGCATTAGATATAGCAATTGATTCAATATAGCTCTTTATGTCAGTTTTCATGTCAGTGGAAAATGTAAACCCAAAGCAGCATAGTGTTGCTCTCCTGGAATTTAGCATCAGCCATGTTGTTGGTTAGCAGAAATGGTTCCCTATGGTGATTAAATGAAAGCAATTTTGTTTTGGATGTGCTAAAATTTAGTGGTGAACATTTATGTAAAAGTTAGTTTTATTGTCTTGCATCAGGTGCAAAGAAAAATAAGTTCCTTACTTCAAAAATTCGACACATAGCAGTAATGTTTTGTTCCTTTGAAAATGGCATGAATCTCCCCACACCCACTTTAGATTCTTCTGGAAATGTATGATTCTGCAATATTGGATTTTTTACAGCTTAGCCTGGTTCGACTAATAGCAAATCACATGCTCTTCGGTCGGACTGAAAGATGACATTTGACAGAGTGACTGAAGATGAAGCAAAGAAAGCTGAATGGTCAGTTGGTCATGGTTTTGGCATAATGAAAGAAGGCTGAAGCAGTGAGAAGGGAGAGTGATTTTAATGTTGGTGATGTGTGTGCAAATTTGAGAACAGTATCTTGAGAAGGAGCATTTGGTGTTATATGAGTGGTGTCAGAGGAATAGAACCTCATTTAACTACAAATTTACAAGTAATTTTTTGCCCCAGTTAACTGCTGACAGGAGGTCCTTTTTGAGACTAGATACCACATTTACTTTTTCTGATTACGCAAACTTGCTGACAAAAGTTTTTAAAAATCTGAGGGGGATAGAATAATGAATTTGCTTAAAAAAATACCAGAAGTATTCAGTATCACTAAGACCACCCTTTTCAGAGTATGTAATCCTCTGTCCCCATCCTGGGTATGACGTTAAACTACATCAGCGTCCTGGGTAAGGCAATAAACTACATCCAACAACAAGGCCTCTGATCAGGAGGCTTTGAGGAACGTGAAATCACCTCTTAATTGCTGGTGTTCCCAGGTCCACCCTGACCTCCCCAAACTGAGGTCAAAACACTATGAAAGTGTAAAAATAGGTTTTAATAACAGAAATACTTTGTAAAAACAAAAAATTATTACCAGTAATACATTTTTGAAAAAAACATTACCAGCTATACATTTTGAAAAAAATGTTTTTTTTAAGAGAAAATATAACCAGAAACAGATTTTTGAAGGGAAAAATTTTTACCAGCAATACATTTGAAAAAAAAGTAAAACCAGCAATAAAAATTTTGTTGCCATTAAATAACCCATTCAGGTTGATATGCCCTAAAACAAAGCAAACCAAACCAAGCCTCTGTCCATTTGCACAAACATTTTAAGTAGACTACCTGCTGCTTTCCTCTACTTCACTTGAAGTAATATGCCCTGTGCATGATAAATTCTCCAAGCTGTCTTTCCCCATTGTCTTCAAAATTTCAGCTTTTTCTTTCTGGTAATTAGAAATAATTTTTCTGTAATTCTTATTCTTAAAACTTCATTTCTCACATAATTTAACAGCATATTCTCAACATTCCTTTATAGAAGTCCATATTCATTTCTGATTAAATCATTAATTATTCAGTGCCATACAGGAGATTATATCTGTAGACATTTAGAACAATCATGTTATACTGGTCTTTCTATATGGCAGGCCATGTTAGACAATCTCTTCACAGATGACTAAGAGACTTGAGGTGACAGAATTGTGGTTATAGAGAAGGATACTCAGAATACCATGGACTGAAAATGTGAGTAACAAGGACACTTTAAGGAAAATGAGAAATGAAAAGAACACATATGTAAAATCATAAGAGCCAATTGAAATTTCTAATGAGAAAAGAGGGCTTGGAGAATTTGACACTCAGAAGAAAACAAGAAGGTTGGAGGAAAAAAGTGCATAACCTACCTAAGCAGCTTATATAAATGGTTGGCAGAACAGGGACTGGAAGGGATTATAAAAACAGAAACCTCATGCAGAGCTCAGTTATGTGCCATGTGTGATACATGCTTAGGTTTTTTATATCACACATGGCAGATAACTGTATCATACATCTTTCGATCATGACATAACATGTATTACACATATTTCGATACATGACTGGCGTGGCAGATTTTTCCTTGCAGTAGTTTGCCATTTCTTTCTGCAGTAGACCAGTTGCCATCCTCAGCTACAGAGCCCAATCTGTCCTGCTATTTACCCATAGCTGGGGGGTGAAAGACGATTCATACCTTTCCCAAGGGTATTAGCATGTAAGTGAATGTAATGGATTCGACTGGAATTTGAACTCTGCTCTCCGATTCCTCAATCCAAGCCGCTGTCCAAAAGACTTAATTGAGGAAAGCCACAATTGCCCACATCCTGAAGAGACACAGCATATAGAAGAACTATTCTGTATTTGCAAAGAGAAATAACTATGTAAAATCAAGCATTTTGAATATATCAATATCTTATTTATCTTGCAGCTTGTCAACAGTGTAAAACTGAAATGGACTTGAGCTCTATCTTGTGCTGGGTCAGTCATGCTTTTTACCATAACTATTATTATGTTAGCTTAATTCTAAAATCTCAGATAGATAAATTGAAACACTTTGTATGATGGCTCAATAAAAAAAAAGTATTATCAGGTATTTGGATCCATCCTGTGCGCAATTATGAGCCCAAATTAAAATAATCCTTTAAAACATATGTGAGTGAGTGCATACAAACAGTACCCACAGAAATATACCAAGATACTTAGTTAAAATGTTTACACTAATTTAAGAAGTATTCATCCTTCTTTTTTCATGGTTTGTTGTTCTGTGTTAAATGAACTTATATTCTCAAATTTCACTAACCTTAGGCAGCTTGCTCAAGTGAAAACAAGGAATAAATCGAGCACTAACTGCCACTTGAGCAACTCTGTAAACAGTAACAAAATTAGCCAGTATTAACCAAAGACAGGAAAGATAAAAGAATGCAGTTTGCTTCAGAAGTCACTTGACATCTTGGCATAGTTCAGAAAACCACAAGCTTTCAGGAAGCCAAATGCCCTTTAAACCAAGTAGCCACCTGCTGGGAGATAATGAGTTTCGAGTTTCCATCTGTAAATTCTTTCACATATGAATGCCCTCTTGTTGATTGTAAGTAATGGAAATAGAGGAGAAAATTCCATTTTTTATTAGGTTGGTGCAAAAATAATGTTGTTTTCTCACATGAAGTTGAACGTCAAAACACGACATTATTTTTGCACCAACCTAATATATTGTCTTGATTTGAAGAAATGCATCAAACTTTTAATAGTAGTTAAAAATTTGGAAACCATAATAAAGGAGTTTTTAACATTATTCAACTTTTCAGAAATTGTTAGAAATTTACAGTTTTTTTTAAATCAGAATTACCAGTCTTTCAGTCTTCTAATTCCATCTGTTGTAGATTTCTGATTTTGTCCAGACTTTCTGTAAAAACAGTATTTATGTTAAAAGAATGGGTATGTTTAATAAATCTGTGTTATTCATTGAAAACATATCTACCAGTTTTTATTGTAATCAATTAACATTGCTCAATTTTTATGATTGTGAGTGTTAACAGATTATCAGAAAAAAAACTATATTAATACAGAATATTTTAGAAACCTATTATCAATACTGAATTGTTTTTCTTGGAAACCTATAACTCTAATGTTTATTTATAACAGCAATCTGTTTTTTAGCAACCAATAATACTAGAAGTTTATTTTAATTTTCTAAATTATGATTAGATAGTGGACATTAATATGTGAATATTATCATGATGATTATTTTGTATCAATCTTTTATTGTCTCTTCAATTTACATTAAGAAGTTTTACAATTGTTCCTTGAATAGGCAGGCTGTTATATATACATATCATCACTTCTACTCACATTGCTTCTACTTCATTTCTTTTCTTTCTACTGGCATTTATCAAGGTGTGTTTCAATGATATAAAATTTGGCAGCTTTTATTGAAGACTACAGATAAAATTTGTTTCAATTTTTACTGATTTTCTCTTCTTTTCATATAACAATGAATTTATATAATAAAATATAATTTTAAGGTAGGGTTTCCTTCTTAAACTTTTATTTGAATTAGTATAGAATGTCAACATCTTGATTATATCATTATTTTCTCTTCAAGTTACATGTGATAATTGTTGCTGTTGTTGGTAGTCCTGAAGTGATGTAGTTTCTGTTATTTGGTACAGTTCTTTGTCTGTGATAGAGCATATGTAAATATAACAAAATGTACTGATAACCAGAGCTAAGTAATTTATTTTCATTAACCATCAGTAACAAATAATGAATGAATTCAAAATAATCTTAAGTAATTAGTAATGAATAGATAATGATTTACACATTACCAAACGGCCCTACACAACAGATATAAATAACTGCATAATGGCCCATAAATATTTCTATTCAATAGCCATTATAATAATTTAAAATAACCATACCTGCTTATCTAATAGTGTTCAGACTAATCTGGAATAACTGACCTTGATACCTATAATACCCCATTGATAAGCATATATTAATAATCAAGCCAACACACCTGGCCTGAAGCTTGTGCTTAAGCATGAAACAGACTGTCACCAGTGCTGACTCGTCTGCTTATATATATATATATATATATATGTATACATACATACATACATACACACACTCACTGGGTAATTGAAAATAACTTCCTATTTTATATATGATGGACTCTCCAGTGTTGCAAAATTTATAGTCAGATGGGAGAGTCCATCATACATAAAATAGAGGGTTACTTTTCAATCACTCAGTATATATGACAGGTAACTTGAGATGTTTATTTTCTTGAAGAAAATGATTAAGGAGAGAGATTTAATAGATTTCAACTGACAGTAACACTAACTGTTCAGTCAATGTTTTCTGCATGAATGATTTCACAATTATCATATATATATATATATATATATATATATGCATACACACACACACAGAGAGGGTGTCCCCCAAAACTTTACACCATTTTAAAAGCAATTATCTTGAAAACTACTAAGTCTAGCTCAATGAAACTGAACAGTTTAGGAGCTGAACATCATAAGTTTATTATGGGACCGATTTCATAAGTGTTCAATATGGGCACCATCTGTGACACAGCACACATCAAGTTGGCAGTTAAGCTCTTGCTAGACATGATGTAGCATGTCTCCAGTAACATTATCCAGTGTGGAAGTGATTCTCTGCTTGAGTTCATCAATGCTATCAGGAATATGGGGGACACAGACAAATCCCTTCACATATTCTCATAAAAAGAAATCACACGGGAACAGGTCAGGTGACTGCAGCAGCCATTTCAGCAGAAAAATTTCTTCATCTCCACCACGCTCGATCAATCTCTCTGGCAGATTCTCACTGAGATAAGCGCATACTGTCCACTTCCATTAAATATAAAACCTTGATCTGTTTCTATAAATTCTGTGAAAATTTGAGGTTATTTCAACAAGAATTGCCAAAATTATTGGCCTGCAAAATGATGTCAAATATTTTAGGACACCCTGTATATATATATATATATTTTAGTTCTTTCAACCAATATTAGCCTTTTTCAATAACAGGAATAACATTATGATTTTCAAATTAAAAAAAAAAAAGAATGCCTTTCGTGTTTGGGATATTATAAATTTAAGTCATAATTTTGCCATGTTTAAGATGTCATTTGTTGGCCACATATAACATTTGTAAATCTGCTTGTGATATTATGCAGACTGTGCTTGTGTGAATGTGAATTATTGAATATATTCAATATGTCAATTCCACTGCTCAAAAATGTTTCAGTGTATAATTATAATTTCCCACAAGTCTTTTTTTTTTAAATATTTTTTACAAAGGGTTCACAGTAAATATCACATATGAAACCTTAATACCAGCTCTAATACCAAGACCAACATAATTAAGTTTAATAAAGCATACAGAAACATGTTGAAGAATTTTTATTTTAGCAATGTTATAAAATATATTTTCTGTTCGAAAGAAATATAACGTGGAAAAGATGGAATAAAATTATCCAAATCATAAAAATCCTAAATTTTTGACAGTTATAGTTTACTTTTCTCAAACTATGTCAAAATCACACACACACACACACATATATATATATATATATATATGTGTGTGTGTGTGTGTGTGTGTGTGTGTGTGAATGAATGCAAGGTTGCTGTAGATGGAATAAAATTAATACAAAGAAGAGTGAATAATATTTATTTTTAAATTATTGCATAAGTATATTATAACATCACTACAAAAATAGCCGTTTAATTTCAACACTCCTGGTGTCTTGTCAAGTGTGGGTGAAACCAATTTAATTAAAAAGAGCCAAGAAGCTCTGTTTCATTTTTTTTATTATACTTTTCCAACTTTTAGGTAAGATGCTGGGTATTATGTTTGATGTTGTGGATTAACTATTCAAAGTTCATATTGTTATTTTTGTTCAAGTACTTTCTACATTGCGGTCCTTATCAAGAGTTGATGTGTCTGTGTGATAGTTTCAACTCCTTTATCTGCATCTTGGTATTGATTAGGCTGCTGAACTTTTGAAATGATCTGATGTGACAATATGTGTAACTGCTATTGGGAATGGGGCAGTACAAAAAGAATCTGATTTATTTTATTTTATCAATTTATTTGTTAACTTTTAGCACTAATATAATATGTGTGTACATCAATTACATCATATGCACTGCAAGCTTTGAGATACCACCTCCTGTGCTGAATGATCTCATGAACATCTTATCCAAAAGATGGAAAAGTGTTATAAAAATTAAACAGATAGATCTTGTCCGTTATTTTAAGCAAACTTGTTTGGTTGAATATTTGTTGCCAAAATATGCCATTATAAGTGTGTGTGTGTGTGTGTAAAAATTAAGATATAAATAAAATACATCTATGAAGACAATATAAACCAAAAACAAAAGCAAAACTTTATGTCAGCTAGTTCCATTTCTTGAGCCACTTTATGAAGTATGGACATTTTTACATACAAATACAGGTTATGAACTGATAAATTTCCACCGTTGCCTTGAAAAATTTCCTCAAGGAATGAAATGTGTTTGCATAAAAGGTTTTACACTCATTTTTTCTTTTGTGTGTGTACATATATATATATATATATATATATATATATATATATATATGTATGTATGTATATATATATATGTATGTATGTATGTATGTATTTAGGCAACAAATCCTCTTTAAGGCATGTCTCATTAAATAGATTACAGACATTATGTCTGCTTATTTTTGATAATCTGTTCAGACTCATGAATAACATTATGTATATTGCAAATAAAAGTGACAAATGTGCTATAACTGTGAAAATCACTTATTTCCCAAGTACTTTCAATCTTCTTCCGAGATCATCTAGTACTTGTACCCTTGAAAATTATCTTGGAAGAAGATCGAAACATTATATATATATATATATATTACACTCGCACACTGTTTAACTAAAAATGACTGACAAAGTACTTTTAGTTGTTTGTGTTTCTCTTGTGTGCATGAAAGAAATTTATTTTAATGAAATGTTCATTTTCTGTTCTTTCAGCTAATCAATTAAGACAATTTTTGCATACACTATCAGAAAAAATCTCTTGGAACTACATAAGAGAGATGAAAACTGAAACCAAATATTGCTTCAGTCATTTTTAATGAAACATTTATAACAAAAGGGATGCTGCCCAAATACACAGTTCATATATATGTATATATAAATTATTGGAAAGCTCTCAGCACAAAGAGTTAAAAAACATTGTATTGTTTGATCATTTGATCCAAATTGAGGAATTTGGTTGGGCTGAGAACTTTTTTGAACCATATTATCTATCTAAAAGAGAGAGGAGAGAGAACTAAAAAAATAGATGTGCCAAATTGGATTAAAACAATCATTGAATCTATTAACTGACTTTTGCTTCTTTTCTGATTTTCAATTTGGAAGAAGGAAAAAATTGCAACTCTTTATATCCAATTATTATCAGAGGAAATAAAATGCTTATTCATTCTGAAAAATTTTATTCATATTTCAGGATTGAATTTTCTGTTCAGGCTTTGAAATTTTAGCACAGCGTATTATTAAAAGCATTGTTATGAAAGTTAGTGAAATTGGCTGCTTCATCTTTTTGCATAAAATGAATATTCTGATTTATTTATTCACGATGAACACAAGGAACTTGAAATTGGTTCACTTCTTTTTACTTTGTTAGCTCCACTAGACCTTCATATGTGTGTTAGAATTTGTGCATTTGAGCACTAATCCCTCTGTAATATATGTATTATTAAGCAACATTAACTGACAAACTATTTTAGTTTAACTTTTTGATTATATCTTTCTTGTATGCAAACCGTTTTCTTTTCTGGAATTCATGGATGTAAAAAGTATTGAAACATTTGATTCAAAGCACTTGACTAAACTAGAAGACATCTTCAAAGAGTTTTCTTATACTACTAGAATATCCACCATTTATTATATTAGTAGAATAAAAATCTTTGAAAATGGCTAATAGTTTAATTGAAAGTACTTGGAATCAAACTTTTGAACAATTTTGACACTCTTTAACACTGCATGCATAAAAGGGAGATATAAAAAAAATGTACCATGTCAGTTTTGCTTAACACAATACACACACATTATATATATATATATATATATATATATATATATATATATATATATATATAAATAAATAAATAAATATACATTTTTCCCCCTCAGTTTCTGAAGATTGTGTTGTGTATGAAACTCCAAGTTGTGCTACTGTTAAGGAAAAAATGTACATTTATTAATATATATTTAATAACTCATATATATATATATATATATATATATATATATATATATATATATATATGGAGAGAGAATGTGTGGCAAAAATACCACACACATCACTGCAAGATATTAGTTAGATGAAGAAACCACTGACACTAATTCTTACCATTACATGATAAATATTTCTGCCTCACTATATATATATATATATATATATATATATATATATATATATATATATATATATATATACATACATACATACATACATACATACACACACACACACACACACACACACACACTCTCATCAGGTATCATTTCCTAAATTGAGAGTGAAATTTTTTAAATAGATATTATTTAGCCTATGGAATAAATATTTACCACTGAATTAAGTGCAATGACAAAAGATTATATTGAAAAAGAAATACTTATTGTGCAAAATATGTTTTTCATCATTAGGCTATGTACTTATTGATGCAATTACATATAAAGAAATATTGTTTCCACATACACACACATGAATTGAAGATATGTGCTGTTCACTGTTTGTTTTGTTTTTTAATTTTGTTCATCTTAACACCCAAAGTTAAACCAATCTGATCTTAATCCACACCTGTGCAGATTTTAAGCTTTTTGCAGATTGATACCAACATTAAGAGAATATAAATGATTGGAAAATAATGTCATGAAATCTGAGACAGGACCATCTTATAAAAGAGCCAATGTATTGTAAAAACATGTGAATGATTCTAAGCTTCCTGATAGTATGGCTTTTGTCAGATTATTCTGAAAATATTAAAATGTACCAAAAGAAGCGAAACACAGGAGCTGACATTAAGAAATTACTTAGTGATAAAAACAAACAAATTTCTTTTGACATTTCCTTTCAAAAATTTCTTTGCTGTGTATTGGCTAATACAAAATATGTTCAGCAATATTTGTACTTTCACTGATTTGTGTTTTGAAGTTTGTGAAATGGTCTAAATTTACGCTACTGTGTTTTCTGTTAGGAGTTTTGAGAAATGAATGCGAGGACAATCAATATGAATAGAAATTTTGTGAGCTTTATTCCTTCTTCCCTTCATTCTTTTCAGATGTGTTCCTTTCTCAAATTAAAGGCTTCTTATAAACATGTTATACAGTTTCAGGTGTTTAATTAGGACAAGAGAATGAAGTGTTATTAAACTTCAGAATTATTTCTTTTTACTATTCCAGATTTATTTCTTGCATACCCTCTGATTTTTTAACACTTCTTTATGTTTTGCCCCTTCAAATCATGGGCGATCCTGGCTCTCCACAACTTCCTGAAATTTGAAGCTCTTAGTAAGTTTTCCACTCTTAATCCCTTTTCTGCCAACAATTCAGACACGGCACAGCGGAGTAATGGATAGTGGCCAAGAGTGAGGAATCGGAGAGCAGAGTTTGAATTCCAGTTGAATCCATTACATTCACTTATGCGCTAATACCTTTGGGAAAGGTATGAATCCTCATCTTCTCCCTGCCAGCTATGGGTAAATAGCAGGACAGACTGGGTTCTATAACCTTGAATGGCAACTGGTCTACAGCAAAAAGAAATGGCAACCTGCTGTGGGAAAAAAATCTACCTCATCAGACATGTATCAAAAGATATATGATTGCCTAAGTGTGTATCACGCATGGCCCATAACTGATTGAGGTTATGCACAGTTTTTCTCTGTCCTCCTTGCTGTCAATATATCCAGTGAATGTCAAATTCTCTAAGCCGTCTTTTGTTATATGTGCTAAAAATGTCAACACACTCTTTCTGATTTTATGTATCAGAAATGTATTATATGTATTTATATATATGAATATGTCACATGTTCAGTCCATGGTATTTTCAGCATTCTTCTGTAGAACCACAATTCTGTTACCTCAAGTCTCGTCTTCATTTGTGAGGAGATTGTCAAGCGTTCACTGCCATACAGGAGGACCAATATCATATAACAGTTCAGTACACTTTCCTTTGTTTCTAACCAGATTTTCCTGTTTCTTAATACTTTCCTTAGCTTTTGGAAACTATCTTTCACTATTCCAATGTGCATTCAGTTTTCAATGTTGGATTTTCTGTTCTTTATTAAAACACTTAGATATTTAGATTTTTGTACTCATTTGATTCTACCTTCTTCCAATTCATATTCAGTCCTTTCGTCTTGCTTTCCCTTACTGTCTTCTGTATGAGTTTCTGTTGTTTAAGTTCTGCCTTCTATCAACTTTCTGACTTCTGTATATCTTATGTTAAGATTGTGGCTTCTGATTCTCTCAGGATTGCCTTACTGTAAAGGTAGAATAAATCTAATGAGAAAACATCCACGGCTTATGCAGTCTTCTATTTTTGTATTGACTGAAATCATTTTCTATCTGTATGCATATGTACAAAACACAGGTATATGTACATTTGCATTGCTTTTTCTGATATCATTCTGTGCATAAATATTGCATTCCTTGTTCCAGTGTTTTTAAGAACTTACTAAATGTATATTTTCTGAAATTTCTGTTAAATACTTCACTGAACTCAATATCTGATTTATTGTCTTTTCCTGATATTGGAGAAAACATTTTCGTTGCTGACTTCACTGTGCTTCTGCAAACAAATTACATCCTGGTCTTCTTTCAAATTCAATTTATCAGTGTCATTGTTAATAGGTGAAGGAAGGTATGTTTTCATTGTAGCAAAGGATGGTTTAGCTATGCAAGTTTACCAGCTAGTGATTCAAATTTTGTATTTCAAAGTTGATTAATCAATGTTGCCCATTCTCCAATGCCATGGTAAACTGTGATTTTAGTTGATTTTCCATCTGCTTATATACACATCTATAGATTTGATTTGAAAAGGCTGCTCATTTTTCATTGGTTTATGGCTTTATGTCCTTGTTGTGAATGTTTTCAAATTGGTTGGTTGAACTATGGCTTTGTTTGCCAGGCAATTTTTATTATCCATGTGTTTTTAGTGTTTGTGAAGCTTTGGTCTTGTTTTTTTAATTTTTTTTATTTCCCTATCACTACATATTCTCTTTGTAGACAATGAAAATGAGATAGTTTGAGATAGGTAAATATTATCTTATATTGTCACAGATGCTAGGATGTTCTTGTACAACAGTGGTTATCACTGTAGAAAGTGGAATCAGAGTACCAATTCCAGTCAAGTTCACTCTGTCTACTTTCACACAAATAACCTTATGAATTGGTATGAATCTAGCTATTCTCTTGCCAGTTATGTGCTAAATAGCAAGGTAGACTCGTTTCCCTAACTCAGTTTGGCAACAAATATAGGAATAAATATAACTAAATTGAACCCAGTTTGTTGCAGAGATGACAGCTCCACTCTATAAAATCTATTTTCAATGGAAACCACAGTAGCAACAGCTAGTATATTGAGGCTGTGGCCGTGTTCTCCACAGTAGAATCAAATAGCACTAATAAAGAGGAGGATTGTCATAGACTGAAATAAGTAACTGGGAACTTCTGCAGACACCAAATGGTAACACTTATACTAGGGAAATGAAGCCACTCTATTTTTGTAGAAATCATGACAGTTTGATTGTATATTCTAGATTTCAATTTAATGTCATGGCAGAAATAAAGGTGAGACTATATCTTCAGAATAAATTAATATTTTTATTTCTTGAAAAAAAAAAAAAGTCTAAATATTGCTGAAACAAAGAGTAATTATTCATTGTTAAGTCTTTTAAAGCATGAGTTATGTATGCAATTTTTTGTTTAAAAAAACGTGTTTATAAATTGGTGTTTGAAATAAAGCAAATGTTATGGAAAAACTTTAAAATCTAAAACTAATTTATTTTCCTAAACTTTTTAACAATATAAATTGAACCAAAAAAAACTTAAATTAAAAAAAAGAAATGATGAATTATTGCCAAGATATTCTTTATTGATTTCACATTTAAGTCTTGATTTAATTTACAATTTGATTAATGTGAATGCATGAAAGTGTGCTATTAGTAATAAATGAATATATGTTATTGAAATGTATATTTTTCCTTAGAGGAATATACACATTACTGATTGTGCATGTGTGTGTTCACAAACCAATGTTTACCTGGCATATTAAACCTATGCAGACTCACACAAATGTTTTTGTGTTTGCCACTAATTTTCATGAATGGATCTGTTATTTTTGTGTTTCTAATGAATTTGAATAATTTAATTTCCACTGTTGGCTTATAGATCTAAAGAAAAATCAACTATGTTTGTGTGGCCAACAGACAACTTGCCAGAACTTAACACCTTAGACAACTCTTTAGCGAGTAGCCAAATTTTAATTCTTCCACATTGCTTATCCTGAAGTTTTACTTTAAGCTACCAAAGTGCTTTACCACCAGACTAATGAGAAGCTATTAATTCTAAAGAAAAACCAACTATGTTAGTGTGACCATCAGATAACATGTGTGTTATCTGTTGGTGTGGGTATATATATATATATATATATATATATACACATACATATACATATATATATATATAGTATCCTAAAATAATAAATAAACACTGAATGGAACACTACCATGGTTTTGACTATCAAAGTCCAACCAGGTGGTTAATACAGTGAAATAATAACAGACAACACAACAAGAACTTAGATTTCTTAATGTGGTACCGGAAGTAATGAATGGGAGAAGTGGTAAAAAGAAAATATAATTGTTTTTCCAACTGTATATGTATACTATTGCTAATATCTTCTTATATAGTTTTTATCCACACTTTATATATATATATATATATATATATATATATATATATATAAGTGAACACTGAAGTCAACACTTAGAGACGACAGGCTGTTTCATGTTAGACGTAATCAGTGGCCTGAAGATTGCATCTAGCATGAAACAGCCTGTCACCTCTAAGTGTTGACTTCAATTTTCACTTTTATATTTACACACACTATCTTTGATACTGAGCACTTTATCCTATAAATATAGCACACCTTAAGACTATATTTCTTCATATATATATATATATATATGTATGTATGCTGGGTGTAGCAGCAAAATTGTCCATTTGTTTCATTAAGCTCTGAACTGTTGTATCTTAGAAATGATTGATTAAAAGATTGATTTTTGTATTACACAATTGGACTCCACTTTGAGCAATAAGAATGTATAATTACTTTCTAAGCTTAACAGAAAAATTGTGACAAAATTGATCATAAATGAAAATGACATGTTCATCATTAATTAATCATAGCTAAGGAACGGAAGCTCATGAAGGATTGAAAAGAATATAGATTGTAAAAATAAAAATATAGGACGAAAGGGAAGTAAAAATTTTAGGATTTCATCTAAAGAAATAAACTCCAACAACAAAAATTTACGTCAAACTAATTAGGTGACAATCATACACTCAAGAAAAAGAAAAGAAAAAAAAGAAAGATAAACAGATTCAATTGTCTTTCTATCAATATGAAAAAACATCCAATTCCAAGGGAAACTGGCCATGATAAGCATGTGTTTATTGCAGTGGGCATCAGAAATGCCCTCTACTACTATGTAAATAACTTTGCTATACTTAACCCGAGCACAAGACAATTCCTCACTTAGCTTATAAACGTTCTGTAGTGGCAAATATATTAACATTACAAGTTGTATTATTTTGAAGTTTTTGTTCTGAATTCACAACACAAATATAGCATTTGTAGGTTTGATTGTGTCAGTTGAGGATCAGTTATGCACTGTTCTGTGCACAGAAAAAGATTACATTTTAACAAAAGGTTACGTTTTTCATCAGGAATAAAATGAAAATTCAAATTTTAGGACATTGAACAGCATATGACCAAGATCTTACTGGAGGTGTTTATAGTTTAGAATTGTAGAAACTATTTGAATAAGTATCAAATTTTTTGTTGCCAAAACACTTCATGCTGGCTGATGATTTCTTCAGCCATATTTGTGTGAATATTAGATCTGGTGAATTTGAAAATCTAGAAGCAACCAAATTGTGATTCTAGAAATGCTTATCAAGAATACCATGGACACAGCATGAAACAACTGATGAAACTTTAAGGAAATCGAGATGACAAAGAAACTGCTAAAAATGATAAAACAAACAGGTTTGAGAAATATGAGGAAAGAAGGCTTACAGAATTTAATACTCTCAAAACACAGAAGGCAAGACAATAGAGGAAAACAGTAACTAGACAAATTTGGATGTGAAACAAATACCATGAAAAGAATGTGGGATACTCCAAAGGTAAAATGGGGTCAGAAAGAAGTAAGTATTAATGAGAATAAAAAAAAGTCAGGTAGCAGTGGGGATTCATAATTACCAATGTCCTGAGGAGATATGGTAGAGAAATATTCTTTGAATCATAATGTGGTGAACAGTGATGTAGAAGCAAGCAAGCCAGAGTGCCTTGCATCTGGTGCAAAGGAAGGTAAGTTTCTTACCTCAACATGCAGCATGTGGCATCAGCATTTTGTTCTTGAAAATGGTATTAATCTCCAGTCAAACTGTTCCAACAGCATGCTGTAAAGGTGGCTTTTTGTACAACTTGGCATGGTCCAACCAATAGCAAGTAGTGTGCTGATTGGTCAGACTGGAGGAGGCTATTTACCTGGGTAACTGAGAACAAAAGTGAAGAACGCT
This sequence comes from Acanthosepion esculentum, assembly GCA_964036315.1. Lineage (NCBI taxonomy): Eukaryota > Metazoa > Mollusca > Cephalopoda > Sepiida > Sepiidae > Acanthosepion > Acanthosepion esculentum. The sequence continues at coordinate 129,865,598 of OZ038475.1, forward strand.
GATTGGTTGGTTGGCTGCAGTGTTGGCCTGAGAAAGCAGAGTGGTTTTACATTTGTGAAGTGTGCAGAATGCAAGAACAACGGATTGAACAAGTGGCATCTTGTATTGTACAAATGGCATCCAAGGAACAGAGACCCTGTTAACTACACATAACCATCATATGTCATTTAAAATTCATTCACAAATTTAGGTTGATCCAAGATTATGTTTTTGATTTCTTGAAGGAAAATACATTCCATGTATATGATCAGATTAAATATCAAAAGAATAATGATTCTAGGACATAGAACTTGTCAGGCATTGTCTATGACTTTTTAATATTTTTTCTTTAAGAAACATCATTTAGCTATAAATCTTCCAATAAAAAATAAACAAACTTTTTTTTCTTTTTTAATGATTTCTCCCAAACAAGGTCATAATGCTACTAGGATGCAAGGGTTTACTCTGAGGGAAAGAGCATGAGATGACTTTTGTAAGGATTAAGGACAATAAAAGAACAGGGTTCAGGAAGACGAAAATGAATAATTGGCATTGCATTTAAATTTTTGAAGATTGTAGGTGGCAGGGAAGCAAGATGTTTCACTTGACACTGCACATTACTTCCAAACCAAAACATTAACCTGAAAAACTCTAGTGATGTTCTTAGCATCGTCAGATTGAGGCTTTCCTATGGATGTCATGCGTTACAACAGACTTGTTCGGAAACATTTAAACTGTCAGGTGAATACAACTGCTTTCTTAAATCTATGATTAAAAATGGCTTTGAGAGAAGGAAACCTGTAGGCCTTAGCAAAGACTAATATTTTTAACTTCGCATATGTGCATTGTTTTTGATTTTGTTGACTGCACAGAATGGTAGGGTCAGTTGCACAGCATCTGTGACAAAAAGAGCACATTGACACAATTCATACTGCCAGAAATTTGAAAACATCATGCTGTACTGCTTAGCATTCATTCCAGAATCTCTAATATGAACATTTCAGAGTTTTTAGATGTCAATCAGAGAACACTGCAGAGGATTCGGAAAGATTTAAATGAGTTTAATGGTGATTACGAAGGTATGGTAGCTTGAACGAAATCACCCAAATTTGTTGGTGATGGCCTTGGACTCAACATCAAATGCCTTGAGGAGGTAGTGCTACCCTGGGTCAAGAGGATGGCTGCTGGAGATCCTGTCTGGCAACAAGATTCTGCACCATGCTATACAAGCTGGAGTAACAGTCTTGTCTGTCAGACAATTTCTGCGGCCACATCACTTTTTACATCTGGCTAAATAACTCACCAGTCTGCAACCCCCTTGATTATTATGTGTAGGGGGTGTAGTGAGAGACCAACAAAACTTGCAACACTAAAGATGAACTGAAGGTAAGGATTATGGCAGTATTCACCAACTTAAACAGGAAGACCATCCAGAAGAGATGCAAGATGGTGATTTTATTGAATAAATTTATACTTTAGTATTTCAAGATATTTGTGTGTAAGTTTGGTTAACTATATCTCTTAAAACGAAATGCTCGTGTTATTTTCATTTTTACATAATTTAGATAATAATTTATCCACCACACCTTGTATACTACACACACATCCATTAAAATATAAATATCCATATCTATATATATTACACACATCCAGTATAGTCAATCAAGAAAAAGAATAAAATTTATTTACAAGGGAAGAAAGAAAGCAGATGTAGTAACACAAAAACAAAATGAGCCACAAGGACATTTGCTAAATGATGACAATACATTTTTTATATGTCATTTATAGCCACATCAACCTCTCTCAAGTTAGCTTGAGTAGCTATGTGTAGCTATATACAAGTTAATGTACAATCCAATGATTAATAAAAAAAATAAAAAAGTGTTTTTAAGTTGTCTTTATAGAAAAGAGGTTAAAACATGTGGATAGCTTAAAAGTTATGCAGAATATACAACAGTTTATAGGTGCACCTCCCAAAATGTTGACCAGAACTTGGTAGTTGATCTCTTCTTTGACCTAACCCTGGTGGCTCAGTGGGGAAAGGACTGGCTTGTAAAATTCCAGAACCCAGCTATTCATGTTCAACCATCACAGAGCAGACGCTCAACTTTCACCTATCATGATAGATGAGTATTCTCCCAAGGAGGCTCCTTGCTTTGAATATCTGTTGGGAGTGAAGCCCATCCAAAACCACAAGGGGAACTCATATATATGATCTATTGCAAAAGATGCATGAAATATGGTTAGTTCATTGTACCATTCCAGAAAATATCTCATTTTCCCTGCTATATTTTATCTTTACAAAAGTCAGATAAGACCAAAAATGGAGTATTGCTGCCATATCTAGAGTGTAGCTGCCTAGTCCCCACTTGCCTGTCTATGTGGCTTTGTGGGTGGTTAATTATTTTCCACCCGGCAACTCCTTTCCCAAAGACAAAACAAATCTCTTGATTCTCTATCTGTATTTCCATGGCAATTGTTCTGACGAGATATATTGTTTCAACCAAACCTGGGTTTGTAGTTGGGACGCACAAGGATAAACCCTCCTTGTTCCCTTTGTATTCAATTATTAAGAAGTAGGTTTTACTCAGAAAGATTCTTTGTAAGAACTGCTGCTCTGTTGAACAAATTCCTGACATGACATTTTCCCAATCACTACAATCCTGACCTCTTCAAGTCTCGGGTTAACCATTATCTTTCCTACATAACTGAATGAGCTGCACTTCTTACCTAGTCTTACACTCATACAACACCACACAGTAACTTCTAACTTGAGTGGATCTTTGGCCTTGTATTGGGTGAACATTATAATTTCAAAATAAATCACAATTTATAGGTCGCTTAAAAATATTTCACTGATTTTATTAATTTTATTCAATTTTTCACTCTGTAAAAATTTGTATTTATTTTGTAGCACAATATCACTTTCTACACAGGCATTTATTTTGTGTAAAATTCTCTTCAAATAAATCTATTTTTGTGATCCTCATTTAAGAATTAGTTTAACCAATGTTCGGGTCAACAAGATGTCTTAACATATCTGATCAATAATTGTTTTAATATTTTAGAAATAATTACACTTGCTTAAAGTGTTGACTGCCATCCTACATCAATATCATTGTGCTTATATATGTGTATATATATATATATGAAAATAAAAAATATGTTTTTCCTAAACTACTGTTTAAGCATTTATAAATAAAATTTAGTTTAAATTCATGAGCTGTGTCACAACAACAAAGGAACTGAAATAGCTATATGCAAGTAAATTGATCTTGAATATAAATATCCGGGCATTGTTGTCCTGTGTAGTCGAATGCATTATTGCCTTTATATTTGCATATAATATAAATAAATCCATACATAAAACTTGCTTGATGACAATAAGAAAAAAATATGCCTTAAAAATCTATGTGCAAGAACTTACATACTGACTACATTATTAATTAGACTTCATAATGAGTATCTGAACAAGTATAATATGACTGTCAATAAAATTTGGTTAATTAGAACAAACAATATTCTGGTGTTAGTAGAGATATACATACTTCTAAGTAATAGAGATAGGAATGATTATTAACAGCCACTACTAATAAAGTTTATCATTTCCATATCAAATAGAAAGCAATTATCATTTTTCACTAGATTTGTTAATATCCAGCTGAACTGGAAATCATGTGAAAAGTCAAGAGGGCATTCAGATTGTCATGTACAAATGTGTTTAGAAGAACAATTAAAATTGCTTCACTGCCTGTAATTTCATTGTGCATAAAGTGAAATACATAGGTCTGACCTTTGTCAGCCAACTTTACCTACCACTTTCAAAGAAGTAATATTGCATTAATTCAAACATTTCTTTGTCTAACATTATGTGTGTAAAAAAGAAGAGAACAAATTATGGTTAAAGATTAAGAAGAAAAAAAAGATCTAATAAAAACAGCAGCCACAGTGGTTGTTGGAAATGTATCATATTTTTTAAATATATTTAATAGGGTCATTTGAGAGTCACACGTCCCACAAAAAATAAAAAATGAAGTATATATTGGTACATTTTCAGTGGTGATTTAGTGACATAAAAAAAGAGCTTCTTTTTCCAACATTTTTCAGTGAGAATTTTCACCTTGCAGGAACATGGCTCTGCAACTGCTAGGATTGAGAAGTTTCTTTCTTTCCCTTTACTCTCCCCAGCATTGACAAGTAGTTGAAAAAATTTCTCTACTGAGGGCAATAACAGTTACCAATACAAACCATATACATAGTGCTATTCAATACCGCAAAAAAAAATTTCTCCTGGTGAAAAACCAGTTGATTTGATTTTGAGTAAGAAACAGACACAGTGTGACTTTGATTTATGACCCTGAAGACAGCCATGGAAATGAACTGAGCAACAGAATTGACTTGGCCCATGATGGAACAATGATCGTAGTTACCAAACACCATTTCAAGCCGCATACTTAATCATTTATAAAATTGTCAATGTTTAACATTAAGAGAGAACTGAATTTTGATTTTTAGAAATATTAACTATTTTTCTAAATGTCAATTCATCAAAAAAAATAATCCCTTAAAAATGTGATTTGTTATTAGTTTGGTTTCCAATTTAAAAAAAATTTTTAAAAAATGATATATGCAAATTTTGTAACTTTTATGTGTTTGACTTGACTTGCATGCCAGTTTCTTTTCAGTTTCATATCCATTCATATTCATTAGAGCTGAATCTCCAGCATATCAATGAAGTTGACAAAGTTGAAATATTAATCAAATAGGAATGGCTACTGGAAAGTTCTTAGCACTATAAAGCTTTTCCCTACCAAAAAATTCAAAATAAATAAAATTTAAAAAAATATATTTCACCATTTGGTCAGATGACAATTCATCTGTTTTTAAAAATAACTGATGTTAAAAGGGATATATAAAATTTGCACTTATCGAAAAAGGTTTAAGTGTTTTTGATTCTCAAAGATCAAATTACTGTTAAAAGCTGATCCCAAACTAACCCCACAAAATTAGTTTAGAGATCAAAAGAAAATTCAAATTAATTAAAATTTTCTTTTCTTCATATTTTAAATTTATGAATATTAGATTTTGAGGTACTTGAATGAAAATGACCTAATGTCTTCACAAAATTTGACACAATAACTAATTTCTTTCTTTTAGTATGTTACATGTAATTTAATATCAAATTTTGTTTTTTTTACGCATCTTATACAGTGAAAGATATAGCATTTCCTAGTAATACATTATAAAAAATAAAATGATTAAAGAAACTATCTAATTGTTTTTATTTTATAAATCATTTAATTTTGACCATCCTGGGTAAGACGATAACCGACATCCAACAGCAAAGCCTCTGATCAAGAGGCTTTGAGGAGTGTGGAACCACCTCTTAATTTCTGGTGTTCCCAGGTCCACCCTGACCCCGGATGGTAGCACATGTTAGGGTCCCAGCTATAGGCAAATAGTTAACCCTCAAACTGGGGTAAAAACACTATGAAAGTGCAAAAATAGGTTTTAATACCAGCAGTACATTTTTGTAAAAAAATGACCAGCAATAAATTTTTGAAGAAAAAAAATTGAAAGTGCAAAAATAGGTTTTAATACCAGCAGTACATTTTTGTAAAAAAAATGACCAGCAATAAATTTTTGAAGAAAAAATTATTACTGGCAATACATTTTTGGAAAAAAAAAATATTACCAGCCATGCATTTTCGGAAAAAATATTACCAGCAGTTCACTTTTGAAGAAAAATATTACCAGCAATAAAAATTTTGACAGCATTAAATAAAACATTAAGATTGATATGTCGTAAAACAAAACAAACCAAACCATTTAATTTTGATTATTCATTATATTCTATTCCTTGCAACAATGTTTCACATAAATATAGTTTTTTAATAATCTCATGCTACTAAGACATAAGGCGTTACTGAAAGTGAAAGAGAATAAGAAGACTTTAGTGAGGAGAAAAGACAGAAGAAAAGGATTCTGAAAGAGAGAAGATTGCAATTGACATTGAAGTTAAAGTTTCAAAGATTGTAGGCTGCTTGAAATCAGAAGAGTTCCACAAGGGAAGAGTGCAAGAAAAGAAACTATTAGAAGAGAACTTACAGCTACATCTTGTTATTCCACCAGTAAAGGGATGAGACCTCATTGCCAATCTAGTAATATGCTTACATTCATGCAGAACAACTACCATGAAATTCTTTATAGAAAAAATAGAGGGAAGCCATATCATGGCAGTAGGAAAGTGACTGAAGTCTAGATGTCAGGATCAATAACGTTACAGACAAGTCTTTGGATTTCGTCAAGAATATGGAGATATATAGCCAGAGCACCAAACTAGATATGGCCACAATATTCAATACATAGATGAATGGTAGATATGCACTTCTGATAAACATTTTTACTCCAATTATATAATGGAACTATTTTTGAATTTCAATCTAACTTTCCTGTCAGCATTGTAAAGAATTCACTTCTTGACTCAATGAAATTCTACATTGCAAAAATAATACAAAACCAACTCTACACATAAGTCTTTTCATTCTTTTAATATAAATTTTTCTAAGTAATGTCAGGTCTCATATTTTGATTCATTTATTGAAGCCAATAAATAAGCCAATATTTCAAAAGGTTTCTGAAATCAATATTCCATTGTGTATTATTTGCTTTAACATCTTAAGATCTATTTCCCAATTCAAATTTTTGCTTTATTTGCATTGAAGTCTTGCAAAATAAATTCCTTACTATTCACCTACTATATATGTCAACTTCAGGCTTACAGCAAAATGTTTTTTAATTTCTTTTCATTCCATTTTTCTACTAACTTATTGTTTGCACCATCTATTTTCCAAAGTCTTTTTCTCTTACATTTTGATTAATTTCATTCAACTTTAGTGAAGCACAATGCCCAACAATCATTGTCTGAAAACAAATGATTCCTTATTTAATATTACATACTCTATTTCATTTCACATTTTTATGCATTATTCTGCTAATAAATTAATTACAAAATGACATTAGCTTACTTTGCAGTCAGCATTCCAGGGTTATTTTTTTATTTTTAATAACATTTCTCTAATTTTCATAATAACTATTTTGATATAAAACAATTTCACATTGTAAATATAACAAAAATGCTCAATATATAAAACAAAGTCTTTATGGTCTTCAATATTTTTTTAGTATAATTTTTTATTATATAAAAAACAATTTGAATATGCATGCATAACCAAAGAAACTATCCACATTTATTAGGCTGATGTTAAATCTTTCATTTCAATAAATAGTATTATTATTTCTGCTTTTTAAGGCCTAATGCAACCCTTTATATAAATTGTGTATTCCGTAATAAGAAAATTCTTTTATTATTATTATGGATTTGGACTAACAAATTCTTCTAGAATTTTTCCAAATCCTAAACTAAATGTTTCACTCCATGAGTGTTTACTGCAGTGCAGTGATTGGTTAAAATGTTGGCAACACAAATTCAAAGAATCAAAATGATTGGTTGACATTTTCAAAGCACTTGTAAACCTTTCAGCCAAAATTAGAAAACTTCAATAAATAGTATTATTATTTCTGCTTTTTAAGGCCTAATAAAACCTTTTATGTAAATTGTGTGTTCTGTAATAATAAAATAATGGATTTGGACTAACAAATTCTTTTAGAGTTTTTCCAAATCCTAAAATTTATGTTTCACTCCATGAGTGTTTACTGAAGTGCAGATAAAAAAAACTAGTGTTGTCATCATCCCCAGTTGACCTCTTTGCAAAAAAGAAAAAAATAAATATTGGGTAGAGCATGCTATTGAAACAAGCTATCTGCTCTTTGTGACCTTTTTGAACTTACAGTTTATTTTGGTCCCAATGATCCCTGAAATAATTTCATTTAAATCCCACCAGACATCAAAGTTTATCTTTTGTGGATTCTGTTTGAAATGTTCAAGTAATCAATACAGGATATTTATTACTCTATATACTCATGTATAATGCAATTTGTTTTATAATCAGTTGTTTCTTATAAAAAGGTATACATGGGGTCACACTATACACAGGTAAAAGTTTTTGAAGAGATTAAAACTCATGCATTTTGATGACTGGTTGCACTATACACAGGTATAGGTTAAAATTGGTGCATTTTTAGTATTAGTAACCTATCTTGTAAGCTTACATTCTTATATTACCTTTGACTAACCTTAACAATACATGTAAGCTCCTATAGCTTGCCTTCTGTAGCCTAGATTGTTTCTTTCTGTTGCTACATGGACAGCAAAATATGATTCACTCTATATGCTGCATAAAATCTACAAATACCTTATATAGATAACTAGCTTAAAAGCTGTCCTATCTGGTGACATTTAAGCTAGCTCCTGTGTAGGGCTTTTGATTGGGCCAGTATTACAATAGGTAGGAAGGAATAGATGTGCTAGGCAACAATAAAATACATAGGAACTCAAAACTGATTGCTGCTTTTAAGTATTGCATTAATATTTAAGCTTACCTTTTAAAAGTTCAACAGAAAAATCTCCTGCTGCCACTTAATTTAAAGACAATTTGATGAATGTAGGTCCTTACATTCTATACAAACAAATTTTTTCATGGATGACTTTCACTGGATTTCATAATTCATTTTGATTATTCTCAAATTTATTTCCAAGTTATATAAATTGTTATTGTACAAACAAATTCCTGCAAAAAATTACATAAAAACAAATTCGCCAAAAACAATCACAGTAATGAAAACTTGAAAATCCAAAATTAAAGGATTGTGGGTCCAGATCTGGCCCAGAATGTTTTTAATTTGTTTGCCGAGTTGGCCTTTATTCCAAAATGGTATGATATGTTGGATTACAACCTCTAGGAGTAAAGTTGAAAACACGGACAGTTTTATTTTGAAACACTGTCATTTGAGAAGAATATTTTTTTCATTTTAATATGAGCTATTGAAAGTTAGAGAGTTGTGTCCCTTTAATTACTTTTATCAACAGAAGCCAAGATGACAGAATATGAAAACAATCACGGCAGTGAAAACTTGGGAATTCAAAATTTCAGGATTGTGGGTCTGAATCCAACCAAGATAGCTTTTAATTGGTTCACAGAATCAGCCTGATTCTAAAATGGTACAATATGTTGGGCTACAGCCTTTAGGCATAAAGTTGAAAAAGTGTGACACAGTGACATTTGAATTTATTACATCGAAGAATTAATGTTTTTTTTTAACTTTTTCCAATTTGTGTTCATCTTTTTCACATTGAGGTATTGCTTTTTAAATGGCAATCCTTTTGTCTGATCTATACTTTGTATATTTCAGTTGTGTTCCTTATTCTCTTTTCTTCTATTTATTTATATTTATTATATTCATTACATTTACAGGTATTATTTTATTTTATTATTTATCTGTTACATACTCTTTAAATATCTTGATAAAATGTACCATTCAGACATAAACAAAAACAGAAGTGCAGTATCTAAATCTTCATATCAGATATTTTATGGTAACTTGTTTTTCTCACCATTTTGGAATAACTTTGTACAAAACAAAGAATGATGACTATTTACTGTAAGATATATCCAGGAGGATTTCTACTATTGCAATATCTGACTACAGTAGGCCAATTACTATTGCTCATATTATAAACAAGCTATATGAAAAAAAATCAAGTACGCTTCTGCATGATTGTATATGACAATTTTCAGTTTATTATAATAGATCCATTTCACATTGTTACTAACTTTTTTTCAAGACAAATATTTCAACATTTGCATAAAACCCATTTTCAAAGATTCACCCTGAACACTCATGTTAACCTGACAAACCCTGAAATATTTTGGGGATGATATTCCAAAATCAAAGTCATTTTCAAAGAAAAGCAAAAAGAATGAAAATTTTAAACAATTTAAAAAAAAAACGAAAGTATTCATCCGGTACCGTGACTGTTCTTGAATTAATAGGAACAGTAAAAAATTATATCAGCACTATTTGAGGCAAAAGAAATGTGGTTGTACAGAAGGATGCTGAGAATGCCATGGACAGAACATTTAAGAAAAATGCAAAAAAAAAAAAATTGTACCTAGAATCAGAAAGAAACAACTGAAATTTCTAGAACACATAATGAGGAAAGGGAAGGCACCTTGACTTGGTGCAATGGTTAGCAAACGTGTCTCACTAGAACCATTACAAATCAGTAGTGAGTTCAATCCTCACTGGGTCCCCCATACTTTCGGCCCTGTGCCACATCTAAGCTATGCTTAAAAAAAATCACCATAATAAAGAAAGAGGACTTGGCAAATTTGGTACTCACAGGACATATTGAATGCATGCCTGTGTAATTGGATGGCAAAACAGGGAGTGGGAGGAATAGTGAAAGGACAAACATTAATAAGCTTTATAATGGATAGGAAGTTGTGGAGAGCCAATATCACCTAATTCCTGAAGGACACCGCAGACAGAAGACTTTGATTCCAAAACGTGTTTGACTTAAAGAATATTTACCAAAAACGTTTGACAAAGCTTGTTGAGGGTATTGACAGATTTGCTTAGTGGCAGTATATTTGTTAAAGGTATGTTACTTGTAATTTTTGTGTAGTGTTACCTACTCATGGGTAGTAGTATGCACGCAACTTTCTATGGGTAATAGCCATAGCTATTTATAGTTTTTGTGACTTCATATGTAAATGTGTCACCTCAATAATAATTTCAGAGCCACTCCAACTCATTAGAAAACCACATGTAATAATTAGTAGGTTGCTTGAAACCTATTGCCAGAATAACTTCGTACATACTAATGAGCATTAGTATTTGTTCCTGTTGAAGAGTACCATCACAACATATATAATCTGAGAAATATCAATACCACCTTGTGTGGGCGTGTTTTGCTGGTTTTAATCCTGCTGGGGAATGAATGACAAGTACTTCCCCTCCCCTTTATAGGTAGAAGCACACAAATGCAAGCTGGGATTGTTTTCTAGCCAATAAAATAGACTCGTTTGCAGTTTTATCTGACTCAGGCCTGAGCTGTCTTGTCTTGAAGTCAGAACGCTATGTTTGCTTGTATGAACTTCATTTTGTGTGTACACCAATTCTTAGTTTGTGAAATTTTGCCATTTTACTGTTGCTTTGCCTTGCATATACTGTTTTCTTGCTTTATATACTTTTTACTCTGTTCCATTCTTTTCTTTTTCTTGTTTTACCCTGTTCCATTCTTTTCTTTTTCTTGTTTTACCCTGTTCCATTCTTTTCTTTTTCTTGTTTTACCCTGTTCCATTCTTCTCTTTTTCTTGTTTTACCCTGTTCCATTCTTTTCTTTGTTTATTGCAAATTTTATCAAGCCTGTTCATTGGACAACTCTGTTATTTATTTTGCATTTGACCATGGCTACTCACCCCACATGTTTGGTATTTTGTAAAGAAAATGATGTATGCTAGAGAAAGAAAGAAAGAAGTAAGCAAATTACACTAATAAAAAGCTATGTTTAATTTTATAATTTGTTTTTAAAATTACATGATTACCAATTTGAAACGAATACAGGCCTTTGAGACATACCAGTTTTCAAGCCAAATTTACTTTTATGAACTTTATGTTTTTGTTAATATTTAGAAATGAAACTGTCATAAAAAATTAAGCAATGAATATTCCCCAAGATTTGGATATCAAGTTGCAAGTTTCCAATTTTGTTTTAAAAAAAAAAGAGTTCCACAAATAATACAGGAAAGAACAGAATTTTACTGGTCAAGATTTTTCTTTTCAACTTATTTATCAGTTAAATAGTTTTCTTCAAGCTGAGAGTTTGTTTAAATGTAAGCAAACCATACCTAAAAATCACATTTTCAAATAAGACCAGGTTTTGTGTTTTTGTGTATTGGTATAGATAAAAACATTTTCCTAAGTCTTTCCATCAGATATCAAAGAAATAAATAACTAGAGCAACTGATATAAGAAACTCATTTATGTTGTCATCAAGAAGCAATTTATAGCATGACACAACATTCTAGAGAAGATATTTTATTATATAAAGTAGAGCACATATCTAAGCAGACAAATCATTTTAAGAAAGCAGTAAGTTCTTACATTTCCAATCTGAAGTAGTTTGAATAGATCGTGACAAAGAAAGAATCTAAGAGATGTGGCCAAAGCCTGTGTATAATTGCTAAATGAACCATAAATAGGCTGACCAGAAGATGGAGTCTCGTGTTTGATTTATACATTGGCAACACAACTTCAAAGAAACAAAATGATTGGTGGACACTTTCAAGGCACTTGTAAGCCTTTCAGCCAACAATAGACAACTTCTTTAAACACTCCTGCCAGAGCTTTGCATAAATAGTTTGAAAGAAACAACTTTACCAACAGAAAGATGGCGTTCCTTATGTCAAATGTATACACAATGGGATACAGCAAGTATGATTAGAGTGTGTCAATTTGAGGTTTTCAGTCTTGGCATATGCCAATCATTGGATGGCCTAGTAATGAGATTTAAACCAATCAGTGTACATAATATTTGTATTCAGTTTCATTCATTCTGTATGCAGGGCTGGATTAAGGCCAGTTGATGGATGTAAACACAGCTCAACAGTGGTGCTCCATGTATTCCTCCACTGATAATAACTAAACTGAGAGTTACTGCTTTCAGTTTATAGGTATTATATTTGTATTGTTAAAATATCAATGGTAATGATATTAGCGGTTTCCTTATAAGGAAACATCATTGTCTGAACAGTCTGCGCAACTCAAGTTAGGCTTTTCATCACTCCATGGCCATCAGGTTGGGATCAAAGTAAAGTATCTGTTCTCATCTCCAATAGTAATATTAGCCGATTTCTTGTAAGGAAACATTTCACATTCAATGACCAAGCAGGCAGTGCTACTTTCAGTTGAAATTTATAAAATCTTTCTATTAAGACAAATCATTGCAAATCCACAAACTGTTATTGCTCTATTCAATACTGAAAGAGTCTTCCTTCACTAACTTTCTGTTAAAAGTAATGTATCATGTAAACATCCTATGTTATTATTTTCTCATTGAGTTGTATGATAAAAAAAATTATCTCATTTTTCATACTGATAAAACTGAAATCAATATTATACTGGTTTGTGAGGGATAACCTTGTAAATGTTTTAAATTCCACATTCTAATTTATTACTCATTTGGTAGCCACTGAAATGCATCAAAATCATTTGAAAACTTCTTCGTTTGAAGCCAAGCTATAACCTCTTAGTATACAAATGAACAATATGTAAATAAAGTCATACCAATGAGATGAGCATTGTAAATAAAAATTAATTAGTTTTAATAAAAATTAATTAGTTTTATAAGGCCTTAACTCTGTGTAACAATTACTGTTTGTAGCCATGGCAAATCCACTAAACAAAATAGCCGCGAAAGCTTTCGGATTTAATGAAATTATACACCTGCCCCAGAAATGGTGAATTACTAAGAATCACATTTTACAATACATTGTATCCTTGTTGGTCCATGCACTAGTTCAAATAAAACCTTATTTTTACTGATACACACAAATATTATGTATATTGTTATAGCATACCTACGGACGATAATGGATATGTTCCCATTCACATAAATACAATCGTAAATACTATATATTGGTCTGCAGTTTGAGATTCATTGTAGAATTCACTTAACTCACTTCTAGTAGTTGACTACTTCTATACACTGGCAAATCCTCTATGTGTTGTTCTTGTCTTGTCCTAAGTATTATCGTTCATTACCAACCTTCATATGATTATTCTATTCTATAACTTTCCCTCGGTTACAACATACATATATATATATATATATATATATATATATATATATATATATAACCATCTGTCAAGCAATATAAAACAGATCTGAGTCTCATATGGCAGATTTTCAATCAATATATTCACATTGTGATATTAAATAAAAAGGAACAACGCTTAATTTGGTTTGTCAACCAAACAACAATTTATGAGGATTCAGACATTTTTTACAGAATTTCATTAAAGCTGGTTTTTGTGGGCATCTGCTAAGCAAATGCCTGCAAGTGTTGCAAAAAGAAAAGGAAAAAGAACAAAAAATACCAAAACAAAGTTCAGTGTAACATTACCACTGTCCTGCAGCTTATCAATAGTTTCCAAAACAGGATATAGTAAACCTGCCTAATTCAAATAGTGCTAAATGAAAGTGTTTTATTTTTGGGCCAAGAATTCTGGAAGCATTCTCTAATTACAATCAATAGTTTCAGTTTACTATTACAATGAGAAACAAATTCATGGAGAGTCTCAGCTCCAATGACTTTATTACACACATGCACGTTATATATCATTTCTTAAATACAAGTGACATCTGACACTCATTATTTCAACATACATCAGCTTGAACTTAGAGGTTGCCTATAGAAGAACTGCTTCACTATAAGGCAGCTCAAAAAAGATAAATTATTCCACCAGTAAACAGCATATATAACCTTGTCCTTGAGATAACCTTAAGACATGAAAAACAAGCATAATTTGAAAAAAACATCTCTGATTTAAAAAAAATAAGTGGATAACTTGATTAATATTTCAGTGTTTCTTAGCCAGATTTTTAAAATATAAATTCAAAAAATGGACTTTTCCTTATTTTGAATGGGATTACTGCTGTGAATGTGAGCCAATGATAAGCATCTTATTCCATTAACTTCTTTGCCTTCATTATGCATATATATTTATCATATATGTAAAAGGATTAGAATTTATGCTTAACTTCTAAATATATTAACAGATTTATGTTATAATCTTGGAGAAGAAATAACATTTTTATAGGATTTATCATTCATACTAGAATCCTCATCTTTGTTGGTTTAATCACAATATTTCAGCCATTGTATCCAAAGCAATCTGGAAAATGTCTGAAATATATGGCCAAGATGTTTTCATCAACTTTTGTGTGAAGCTTGGCAAATCTGCCACTGAGACACTCATTATGTTTTGTTAGGATTTTGCTTTGCATTTTTGGATTGAGTACAGATTTGTTTTTCCTGTTTGGTACACATTTTAAAGGCAGGCAGAATGTCAGTTCAAAATGAGCCATCTGGGTAACAAATCTGCAACAAAACATTGGAAAATGTGGGGAAAATTAACAGATTCATCCATGACTACATTCATGAAACAACCAGTCAGCCTATCTCACATGACTGGAATCATTTGCTGAGTCTGCCAAAGATCCTGCCATATGCCACACACACATGCACATACATATAAGGTACCATTTTCTATTGGGGATTGTATATTGAAGTGTTTATAAAAAAATTAAAAAGATGTAAAAATTTAGTTTGAGTGTTATAAATGACCTTGCTTGAAATTGGTTTCAGCAAATGAAGGAACACTGCCATTAAATAAACATATAAAAAAAAACAAACAGATATAGCAACCTTTGAAAGCAATTAAGAGAGAAAAAAAAACTCTGGAAAATTTAACAATTATATAAAACAATTAATTTAGAAATTTGAAAAAGTTCATCAAAAATTGAATACATATAACTTTGTTGATGTTATTCAACAAAGCATGTTTGAAAGAAATATTGCTGTTTTTATATATATATATATATATATATATATATATAGTTAAATTCCCAGATTATATATATATATATGGGCATACATCTGAGTAGTTAGTAGGTTACATTTTCTAGGTTCAAATCACACTATGATTCATCAGCAAGGTGACTTCTTAATATTATTAGCCTTGAGTGGGGGCAATTGTGCCATGAGTTGTCCCAATCCTTATGAGTGAAAGTGGGTAGATGAAATTGGTTGTCTATGGTTGTGCTAGCATGAATTTATGGTTCATCATGACTGAGGATTTGAGTGTACTAGCCTTATTCAAAATGTTGGTTATACCAGCTAATGTGCTCTCTCCCGGAAAATGTAACTAAGGCCTGTTCAACATAGTTACAGTATAAACCACATCTGGATTCTGTGGGTGTTGAACAAACACAAATGTGCCTGTGTAACAGGGACTGGCTATCCATCCGAGTAAAGCATACTCAAATACAAGCCACCAGCCATTATATATGGATATTCAGGTGGCATAATGTTTAATACCTCAGAAAGAGAAATGGGTAATCCTGGTTCTAATTCTGGCAGAATTAATATTCACTTTTACACAATTGAATGGTATGAATCTATCTCTTCTTCACACAAATATTGGTTAAGTAGCCATAGTGGGCAACCAAACTAAGAAAAGGAAAATTCTGACTTCAAAACCTATATGTAGCCCTGGCATAGCCCATTCTATGTGGTCACAGGCAAGATTATGGAGTTCACAATGACTTTCAAATCTGTGTGAATGTTTTATTACTGAAAGAAAACAGCTCTAGCAAAATGTCTATTATATGGATTCAAATTCAAATATATTTTATCCTTGATTTTCAAGATGAAGAATTGTCAATATATTTGACTTATTCAAGTGCGAGAAATGTCTTTAATATCTATAACAATTCAAAATGAAACAATCATTCAAATGAATTGAACAGCTTAAAGAATATCGATGATTCCATATCTCAAAAACTAAACCAAAATTATCAAAAGCATTAGAAATTTGCCATGATAATGAAATGTCAAAACCATCTGACACTGGATTTAAATGAAGTCTCCAAAAATACACTATTGACATCTTTTCGGATGATGACATAGTGGATATTGGTTTTGTTTAATTAATTTTTGCTGTCACTTAGTGGTCATAAGTTCAATACTTTGATAAAGTTGGGAAATCCATAGTATCTATTTCAGCAGAAATAAACTAGTAATTACCTCACATGGACAATTTTAGCACAATCAGTATATAAAATATAGGCCAAATGTTTGGGGACAATTAGGTTTAATAATTACAATGTTTCATACATTCTTTGGTTTGATTAATCTCGGCTGCTGAAATTATTTAACCCATAAGTGCATAATAACCAATTCTGGACAGAGAGGGTTACCTAAAATGTAAAATCTGCCAGATGTAAAAATACCATTAGCCTGCAATGTAGATTAGGAAAAACACAAGAGGTAAAATTTTAAGGAAATTTTATGCAGTAATAGATTAATTTTATTGTTATAATTGAATATATGATAAAGCTCTTCAAGTAGAGCCTCTCTGGCTTCAAGTGAGTTAGTAAATTATTTTTGAAAAAAGCATGCAACCTTCAAGTTTTGATTCAGTGAAATTTAGAGTGACTGCAAACTTTCGGCGTATATTGTAGAATGATATCCCCTCTTAGTAGAATAGTGACACCTGAGAACAACCAGAGGTGCTTGATCAAAATGTCATATAAATAAATCTATAACAATATCTATGGCAGTCAAAAATGAGAATGATGTGCGTGTGTGTTAACTCCTCTGTGGGGTATTGAGCCACAGCCCACAACACATGATGTTGCTCTGGTTCTTGCAGCAAATAGGTTTTATTGGGAACCGAGTTTTAAATTCACTGTTCTCCTTCAGAACTGGTTGCAAGCTAGATCTAGAGATCCTAAGCTGCCCAGCAGAAGTGATAGAATCAAACCTTTCCAAGGATATTTGTGAGAAAGTGAATGCAATAGTGTTGACATGTGCTTCAACTAAACATGCCAATCGCATGCCAATAACTGCCTCTCCAGATGCACATTAAAAGATGAATTGGATAATTAAATGCATTTACCAATCTATTACAGTAAAAAATACTTTAGAATTATTTAAACTATGTACATGTTTTAAAATATATATCCAACTAATTTTGAAACAAATCTACTAATATAAGCCTTGAAATGTTTATCCTTCAAGGTACATGTACAAATATATGTATTGAATATGCAATGTTATTTAAATCAAATATATTCATTTACTTGACAAACCTTAAAAATTGCTTTGTGTGCATACAAATTTTTCTTCAGGCATGTATAAACATTTCATCCCTAGAATATATGCAAGCATACAAAAAAAAAAAAAAATATTGGCTGCATTGACGGATTTTCATCCGTATTTACCTTTCTCTTCACTATCTCTTCATGAATATCCAGCTACATACAACATATTCTAAAATATAGTTTAAAAAAAAATCCTTCATCATATCCTTCATAAACATAGAAGAAATTTTTAAAAAGTGTGTGTGTATATAAGTGAACATTAAAGTACTCAATATCAGAGAAAGTGTATGTAAATATACAACTGAATACTGAAGTCAACACTCATAGACGACAGACTGTTTCATGCTAAATGCCATCATCAGGCTTGATGATTGTGTTTAGCATGAAACAGTTTGTCGCCTCTGAGTCTTGACTTCAGTATTCACTTTTATATTTACCTACACTATCTCTGATATTGAGTACTTTATCCCATAAATATAGCACACCTTAAAACTATATATATCTATATATATATATATATGTAAATCTATATATTTTCAAGTTTTTTAAACCCCTTTTTATTCCTCTCTTATTTTTAAATTAACATTTCATTCTTAAAATATAACTCCAATTTAATGTCATAAGGTTAATATCAAATAAATCCTACCCATCCCTGCTCACTGTCTTGTGCCTTTTGTCTGACTCAAAGATTGAAATGGATAAATTCTCTATTAGTTCTTGACGTTTTTTTGTTGTTTGTTTTGCTTTCACAGTTAAATTTCTATTTCTGACACAAACTCAGTCTATACTGGAGTTGAATAAGACTGACGAATATTTCTGTTGGTCGAAATAAGCTTATTCCTCATATGAGGTGATTTTGGATTTTATTAATTTTTGCTGTGTGATAATAAATACACTGAGCTCTTTTTGTAGATGATTTTTAATAATTTATATTACTAGGATCCACTTGACCAACAGATTTATTACCTTTACTATATGTGTAAAATGTGTGTGGGGGGGATAACCATATACAAATTTTTTATGTATCAAGAACATTTTTTGAGAGAAAGATGTATGACAAAGTAGAAAAAGTTTTTGCCTGTTGCTAGATCATCCATAGTAAATTTACATCAAGTTTCTTATGTTTCACCATTCTTGGCAGATCTTCCATTATCATAATGTGGCATATTTAATAACGAAAGTGATAAAAACAAAAAGAAAAAGAATCTAAATGAAATCCGCTAGATTATATACTCAAAGCATATATTTAAAAGAAAGGATCTTTAAATTTAAAATTCTCAGCATTTTCTTTTTATTCGTGCACATGTGTAGATGGACCAGCACAAAACATAAACTTAGTATGATGAAGTCCTAAAGGACAAAACATGTCACATGAAAACATTTTCCACTTGCTCTTACTTCTATCCCGCTAATATATTTTCGGTTTTACTTTCAGTAAAAAAAAAAAAAAAAAAAAAAAAAAATTAGGATCTTCTGGAATATTTATATTAAAGAAACAGCTAATAAATTTTAATTGGAAATATGAACCATAATTATGTAAGTACATGTTTTTCATCTTCCATATATCCCGTCCCTTCGGGACATGGCTGATGATAGCCCTTCAAAACTTCCTAACTTGAAGAGAAAATAATAAAGATATTGACAGTCTGCATTACTTCAAATAAACCAGTACTTGAAAGAGCAATATCAGTTACTGGACTTGAGAAACTTATTTTTCGAAAAAAATTTTTAAGGGAAAGATTTTATAAATCTCAACAGACAGTAGTACTGGCTGCTCAGTCAATGAATGAAGAGTTTTCTTATAAGGAAAACAGCTAATATTATTACTACCCCTTGCTACCCTAAGCAGTTTTTTCCCTTTGCTAAATCTAACACCACCCCACTATTCTGCTATCTATTCACACAAGCTAGTACAGTAGGTGGCTTACTGCTTTTCTCTATTTTGCCCTCATTATATCTTGTGAGGATTAAGTTTTCCAAGCCCTCCTTCCTCATTATGTCTCCAATGAATTTTAACTATCTCTTTCTTAGATTCTTTTCTGAATCATCTTGTTGCTATTTTCTTTAAGGCTGTCATTGCCTACTCACTCTGTCCATGGAATTCTCAGTATCTTTCAGTATAACCATATTTATGTTGCCTCCAGTTTTTTTCTGATCCATCGAGAGATTCTCCATCATTCATTGCCATATAAGAGGATGGATATCACAGAGCAATTCAGTCCTCTTTTCTTTGTTTCTAACCAAATTTTTCTCTTTCTTAGTACATTGTTTAGCATTTAGAAGGCACCTTTCCCTCGTCCAATACGCTGCTATTTTTGGTATCACAATTTCAATCCTCTGTTAAAACACTTCCAAGATATTTAAACTTCCATATCTGTCTATATTTCTGAGATGAGGTATTATGTACATTATTTACATTATTTGGACTATTGTCCTCATCTTTGTCGCCATATTTATTACAATGTTTCGGCCATTGTACACTCCGGCCTTCTTCAGGTGGTTGGAATGTTGAACTGAACCCTTTATTTCGCTCACTGGGGTAGACTGTTCTAGTTCCCGAGTAAGACCCTCCATAGAGGAGAACATGACTAAAAACTGTGTGTACGCTATCCCATGCAGCTGCGGAAAGAAATATAAGGAGAGACAGGCTGCCCTCTTAAGGTGAGGCTTCAAGAACACCAGAAAGCTGTAACACGAGGGGAAGTAGAAAAATCAGACCTGATATGGAAAGAGAAGGTATAACTGCCCTCTTTGGGATCAGGTTGAGATCATAGACAAGGAACACCATTGGAAAATTCATAAACTGTAAGAATCAGTACATATGCTAGGCCACAAAAATCTCCTGAGCTGACCAAGCATAGAAATGAATACAATATGGGAACCAGTAATAAGGAGTGTCAGAGAAAAGCGATAATAACAAAAAAAGTTGCAATATGAGCTCTGGTAAATACCTGCAATGATAACAGCTAAAATTGCAATATGAGCACTGGTAAAAATAATTTATAATACCCAGAAATTCATACACAGATGTCCTCAAGGACACATGGCACAGTGGATATAGGCTTTGGTTAGATCCAGTGACAGGACCCAAAGAGTGTGAGTTCAATATTCAGTTAAGGCAGTGGAGTACTTGGAGAGGGGAAGTAACAGGAGCTAACTGATATCCATTAAACATGGCACATGGAACTAGAACAGTCTTCTTCTGAAGACGTAATAAATATGGCGACAAAGATGAGGACAATCGTCCGAATAAACTTCCATGTTTGCTTCATGTTGACATCTCCAATTTGTAACCCACATCTTGGGCTTTTGCTCTTGCTGTTTACCATACTGTCTTCCTGCTGTTGATTAGTCCTTTTTTCTTGCTTTCTTTTATTTGATTTTACTATCTGAATGAAGGTTCTTTTAAAACTGGATTATTTAAAGCTGAAATATGTTTTAGACCGTACAAATATTTTTTTTTTTGCAAATGAATATTGAAATAACACATTTTTGACAATAATCTTTCCATTTACAAGAGCTTATATTTAACCCATATGTGGGGGAGGAGACAGATCCATATCTTTCCAAACTATTTGTACACAAGTGATTTTGGATTTGATTTCTAATTACAGTGTCGCTATTCATTGTCATTGTACCACCCACACAATTGACTTTTTACCCTCTGAGCTTCTTCAGATGCCTGTTATCATACTGGGTAACTTACTCTGAATTTTAAAACAAACTCTTTATTCAATCCACAAAGTTAAATTATTCTCATCTTGTTTTCCATGCTGAGGGATAATTCTTATCTATCTCATCACTCACCAGTTTTCTTCATCATTGGGTCACTTGTCAGTTTCTATAAATATAAACCAGAGTATGTGACTTCACTTCTACCAGAGCCAGACATTTATCTCATAACTTTTATGGAACCAGATATTTTTAACCAATGCTTCATATGACTCAGTCATGTGTCTCTTGACCCAAGAGACACATGTGACTCTTAGACCCAGATGAGAATATGCTGGTCTGAATAATAAAGCATAGAATGATAATTCATCATCTCAAAGATTCTGATATAAATTATTTATAAATTTGTTCACATACACACAAACATCATTGCAATTACATTCTCGAAATGTTGAATCCTATTTACAGCTCGATTACTCCCCCAACATGAAATTGAATCAACTGGAGATTATGTTTATTCAAATTATTAACCCAAGTGACCTCACTTTACCTGTGGAGCATGAACCCATCTTGGAAAAGTCACTCCATGCAACAATTCGCATGATTCTTCTTAGAGGCTTACGATAAAATTAATCTCCCATACATTCCATCAGTATTTAGATAAGCTTAGCCGAATAAGTCATAAAGATATTTCATTTAAGGAATAAAATGTGTGTCACAGAAAATGTCTTTCATATTTCAAATATCTTATCCCTGATACTCATTTTGTATTTGTCATACTGTTGCAACCTAGGGAAGGTTACTGAATAGAATAATCACACGATGGTTGGTAATGAACAATCATACTTAAGACAAGAATAACACATATAAGATTGGCCAGTGGCATGTAGATGTAGTCATCAACTACTAGAAGTGAGTCAAGAGAATTCCACAATGAATCTCCAACTACAGACCAACATACAGTATTTACTACTGTATTTATGTGAATGGGGACATACCAATTATTATCCATAGGTATGCTGCAAAACATTAGTATTTTTGCTATCCAACTGGATTCCAAAAATGAGCAGGAGGATTTAAATTAGATTTTTAAATTCTTATTCCATTTACTTGTGCATATAATCATAGTAAAATTAGCTGTTTCCTTATAAGGAAATATTAGGCATTCATTGAACTACATGCCAGGTGCCACATGTCGGGATAGCCTCCCCAAGTTGATTTTATCAAGAAGTCCTCCCTAACAATTGGTCAGATTTGAACCTGGGTTTAATGATCAGAATGTTAATATTCTAACTATTTGGTCACATATGAGACATAGTGTTAGCACTTATAGTATTATTAAAAATCACAACTTACACTTTAAATTTCAAACTCTGGGAAACGTTTGAAAAGATTATGGCATATATAGTGAATTTTATGATGGTATTGGAAATACTGTGGGCATGATTAAATTTTTCCTTGAAAATTTTATGTTTTCCCAAAACACAATAAATGCTTATACAGGAGAAGATGATTTGAAAGGTGGGGTTGCATCAAGTCACAGATAGCAAAGTATCAAGCGGGCATATGCAATTACTGAATAAAAAGAGGAAATTAAGCTGTCCTTCACAGTGGATAAAATAACGATCTTTTTTAATATGATAAAATCATTCAAGAAAAAAAACACAAAATTCTGTATTTTGTTGGCTTCAAAATGATCACATCTGCACATCAATATTTATTAAAGATTTAATTCCAAGATAAATGTGTGCATATATAGCTGTAGAAAATGGGAAGCAAATTATAAGAAAACTTTTCAGAGCAGCTGCCTTTTTCAAAGATTTAAAAATATGCAGAATAAAAGAACCTTAATTATCAACAGAGAAAAAAGTTTATATACTATTAATATTTGATAATGTATTTTAGCTGTCGAAATATTGCTTGATCCTCAGATAAATCCCAATAGATTCTGGAATTATCATTTTAAATCCATTACTGATCTCTTACTGGTGGAAATCATATATTGGTTAACAGCTGTGTCAAAAAGTGGAGTTTTTGAATTCTTCCAAAATTCTTTCATTGTAATGAAGACCATAACAGCAAGATGCATCATTTAGTAAAATTTTTCATTTGTTTTTTTGAAAATTTTAAAAAAATGATTGGTGCATAAATTATAATAACTATGGCTTTGTGTCTGCAATCAAGTAAGAGTGATTCTTAATAATGCATTTAGATTTCAAATCTGATCTCAATATTATCTTTAGAAATAGTGAGTAAACATAAAAACAATCTCTATCTATAAAAAGCAGGATGTGTGTGTGTGTGTGTGTGTAACGAATGCACGGCCACAATTTTTGACGGATTTGCACCAAATTAACATGCACATGCTCCAAGTTAGGGGAAAGGCCAAGACCGACTTTGCATTTCCCAACTCCCATCAATAGTGGAAATAATCGATTTGTTCATGCTTCTACGGCAGTTTTCCTGTAGTTTGTGGCCATTTTCTACTACTGGCCAGAGTGAGAGACTATAGCTGGCTGCCACGAATAGGCAGGAAGATTCTATTGGCCAGCATGAGAGCCAACAGCTGACTGACACGAATGTTAACTAGCAGGCAAAAAAAAAATCGATAGCTGCATTCGTCACAAGTGGGAAAAATTTAAATCTGCATGGCACTTTACTCCAATTGGCTCATTCACTTGCTTAAACTCAACATTGATTCTGATTCCGCAGAACTGGGTTGGGTGTGAAAAAGTATTTGTTGTTAATATTCTTTTTTCATTCGGTTTTTCCAGTTACAAGTCCTTTTTTAAAGCTGATCGTTTTGTGTTCATTTTGTTTAGTTCTATTTTCGTAAAAGATTTAATGTTTAGTATAGAGCTTAGAAAAAATTTGCAGTGTCAGATAGGCAAGAAGTAAGTTATGTAGCAACATCAGCACGGCAAAGGGCACTCCTTTAAAGGCAAGGAAGGGCAAAAATATTTTAAGTCAAGTGATAGCGATTGCTGTATGAGTCGTAAGATTTTTTAATCAAGCACGGGCAACGCCGGGCCATGCTACTAGTATTATATATGTGTAATAATAAAATCTAATGCCTAAGGCAGATATCTCACATGGCAAATTTAATGTCTAAGGCAGCTATCTTGCACAGCAAATCTAATTTGTAAGACATATATCTCACATGGTAAATCCAGTGTCTAAGGCAGATATCTTGAATGGCAAATATATTGTCTAAGGTAGATATCCTGCACATAAAAGGCCTGAATATATATATATATATATATATATATATATATATACACATACATATATCCTGCATATAAAAGCTTGAGTATATATTATTTTTATTATATGCTATCCTATTCAGGCTGGCATGATGATTTTGTCTGTTATACTCATAACATTTCAGGCATTTGTATTTCTGAAGAAGGTTGGTGGGTACAGCATCTGAAACATTGTATAAGGCACTTATGAATGCAGTGATAAAGATGCAAGTTATTCAACTGACTTAATTGATTATCATTAACAACTATTAACAATTATTAGGGTAAACAGAAAATCATTTCTGAGGACTGTCATAAGATTATCTTAAATATCTTATTTTTGAGGTGGGAACACATTAAGGAGAAATATTTTTCAGTAAATGTTTTTATTGAAAGATTGTTGTTTTGTTGCTGAGTCGTATTTCTTTATGTCCTTGCTCTTATTTTCAGCGCCATTTATGAAGACCTCATCTCATGAAGACAGAATATGTACATATTTTTGTTATCTTTCTTGGAGCAATTAGTGCCATGACAGTTTTTTTTTTTCAAAAGTCTTTTCCCTGCACACAGATTGATCAATGTCCTCTTCCTTCCCTAAATCTTAATTTTCACCTTTCTATTATTTTAGTAAAATTTTCATTATTGATTTTTTTTTTTTTTTTTTTTTTTTTACAATGTAGATGTTTCATTCCATTCGTATCTATTTGTGAGTTTGAAACATTATAAATATTAGTCATCATCAGTCATTGATTTGTAAGAGAAAATGTGAACAGACATTTGTAGGGCAAGAAGAACACAGACAAATTCTATGTCATGAAGATAAAGTGACAATCATTTGAATCAATTCTGGTGTCTGTGATTTCAGTTTCTCTAAAGTTCCACACTGCAGTGGAGTAACTTTTCAAAACAAACACTTATCAAACATATAAGTAAAATGGGCATATGTCTATTCATCTATATATATATATATATATATATATATATATATATATAGTTGTGTATATGTATGTATGTATATATATATATATATATATATATATATATATATATAGTTGTGTATATGTATGTATATATATATATATATATATAGTTGTGTATATGTATGTATATATATATATATATATATATATATATATATATAATATTTTATATGCCTGGTACTTAGTGGAAAGTGCTCAATATCAGTGATAAAGCTAGCATAACATTATATGTATATGGGGAGGGGGAAACCAAAAATATTCCCCTACTTCATTATTTATTCCTCATCTCATTGACAAAGGACATAGGCATCCTCCAAAATTCTGACTTTAAAATCTTCCTCTTCATGTTTCGATTTAGTCAAAAGGCCTACTAATATCATCACTCTTATTGACAATATTTTTATCATTTTGTTGCCTTTTTATCCCTCGAATTTCATTTTAAATACTAAAAAAATAGGAATCATTAACACATCTGCTACCATGGTTTCAACAATTAAGCTCATGTTAGACAGTAGATGCTAGTTAATTTTCTAACACTTTATTGGCATATTTTATGGGTGCACAACAGGAGGTGTTACAGAAGGGGAGTATCATGAGGCAAGAATAGGGAAGTAAGATGGGATACGGAGTAAAAAAAAAAAATTGTGTACTTTCATGTGGGTTTGTATAAACCCAAAATATATATTTTGGTGTATCTACACACCAACATGACACCATGTTCTGCCTCATGTTAAAGTGTTACATACAAATTGATACACACAGGGATAAACATTACCTTTTATACATTCATGTATTTACATTCTCACCTACATTCACACAATATCAACACATACACCAACACAAAAACATTACTTTATATATATATATATATATATATTTGCGCAATTTAGACATCAATTTATCGCACCCTTTACTTGCCAATTCTAAGTTTGTCTTGTAGACTTGATCTACTGCATTTTATCTTCATAGTAATTTATAAATCAAGAACATTATTTTGAAGATATTAATGATAAATGGGTGGCAGAATTGTTTCCATTACTATATATTATTAGTATATTATGCATTATTGCAGTTACTAATCTTATTTCCATCCTATTTGATCAAAAAAGATTTTGGTAATTGACATATTAGTATGAAAAGAAAATTGACTACATGCTCTAGTCATTAGTCCAAATTTTTATACCATCTATATTTTTGTCAATTTCAGTAAAATTTAATAACCCTAAAAAGATAATATAAGCAAAATCCTCATAATCATTAAACATTTTCAGAGTTCAAATAACAATCAATTATTAAAAGAAAAGAAAAAAAACCTATAAGAATTTCTTCAGAATAGATAAATTCTGTTATCTTGAAGCAGCAGACCAGACAATTCCTTATTATTATCATTAACAACTTATTTATTCTTTTATGCTTTGTAATTACAATTTTTTTTTTTAACCTTCTTTATCCTTGATAACAGTTGATTATCTTTTTATTTAATTTTTTTAAAAAAATTCTTTCACCCCAAGCAAGGTGATAATGCCACTAGAATGCAAGGAGATACTGAGAGTGAAAGAGAATGTCAAGACTTTAATAAGGACAAAGGTAAAAAAAGAGAACAGTATTCAGGAAGACACAAGATGACAAAATGGTAATTGATATTGGATTTAAATATTTCATGATGGAACATAGTAGGGAAGCAAAAAGCTGAAACAGAGTTCCATCGGAAGAAAGTGTGAGAGAAGAAACCATTAGAATAGAATTTAGTTACAACCAGCTATTTCAAGAGTAAAATATAGAGACCTTATTGCCAATCTAGCCAGTCAGTTAATGAGCCATACATTGCTCGGGCGATCAAGTTTCATTCGATTTATAATTGAGTAGGCAGAAGATTTTCCTGCTGCAGGTTGCTATCTCTTTCTGCAGTAGACTGGTGGCCAATTAAGGCTTTTGAACCCAGTCTGTCCAGCTATTCAACCCATACCTTGGGGGAGAAGAATATATACAAACCTTTTCCAAGGGTATTTTGTATGTAAATGAATATAATGAATTCCACCTAAATTTGAACTTGGCTCACCAATTTCTTATTCTGAGCCGATATCCACTACATGATAACAAACATCTAGTGCCAGTAACACATGTGCTTTTGGCACCAAAGAGGAAAACTCATTAGAACAGCACCATCAAAATATTTATCGAAAAGACTAACAGAATCCACATCAAAGTGGTGAGAAAGTGACTAAAATCTTGATGCCATGTCAGGACTGATAACATTACAGACCTTTTTTGGATTTTGTCCAGAATCTTGAGATAATCAGACCAAATATGTCAGCAATCTTCAATGCAGGAATGAATGTTAGATTTATAAATGTGCATGATGGATTCTGGTGAGAGAAATTGTCTGGAACTACAAAGTAAACCAACTTTTCGAGCAGCAGACCTAACAACTGATTCAATGTCATCATTCCATTTACTAGCCACACCCTAGTTATGATATTTTCCATTTTTTCCTGGTGCTCTTCTACAAATATATTTGAGAATACCTTATATTTCATGCAGATTACCTTATATAATATTAGAATATGTCTAAATTCCCCATGATAAGGAAGAATGCCCATGACTATAGAATTAATTTTATGAAA
This sequence comes from Acanthosepion esculentum, assembly GCA_964036315.1. Taxonomy (NCBI): domain Eukaryota; kingdom Metazoa; phylum Mollusca; class Cephalopoda; order Sepiida; family Sepiidae; genus Acanthosepion; species Acanthosepion esculentum. The sequence goes on from OZ038475.1 coordinate 129,893,949, forward strand.
TGTCTCTGATGTTCCATAGGTGCTATTCTAGGAATCTCCAGAGGATATAGTGAATGATGGTGCCCATTTAAAACCTGTGTCTACGAGATGAATTTTTCTAGTTATTATGTATATAATAATAGAATTTGTATAAACTGTCTACAAAAATAATTTTAACTTTCACAGTTTGATTTTTCTTGAAATTTATACAAATTATTACAAGAATTTGTAATTTCTCTTCATTCCAGTAACCAATCAAGTTTAGAGGGAGGTTTAATAGGAACTTAGGTCTAGAATTAATGAATTATTATTATTGAAAGGCTTAAATGTAAACTTTAAATTTAATTTTAAATTCAAAATATTTTTTCAGCCTATTTTGATTGAAGATTTTTTTCTTTTACTTGAAATATCAGCTTTTTATTTTTTCTGAGTCATAACGGGGGTTTGCTTTCTGTCATAATTTGTACTTGGTTTAGCCATCTCTGGCGTCACAAAACTATGTTGTTGAAAAATTGCCTAGAAATATTCTTCTAAAAATGGATGAAACTTTATCTTCGCATTTAAAAATAATTTCTGTTTTTAAAAAATTTTCTGTGAATGTACATGCCAAGCTCATTACAAAATAAGCCAAGAATATACGCTATGATGGATTGTTATACAGTGAGTGACAGAAATACTTGTCACATAATGGTAAGACATTTATTAGCAATGGTGTGTTTATCTAGCTAATGTCTTACCATTATGTGGGAGGTATTTATGCTGCACACTGTATAAGAGCTTCAGAGTGACAATGTCTGAAATGTCTTTTATATTTATGCAAATAAAACTATATAATCCATGACATTTATGTGAATAAAACTATATAATCCATGACATTTATGTGAATAAAACTATATAATTCATGGTATTTACATGAATAAAACTATATAATTAATGATATTTATCCAAATAATACTATATAATTAATAGTAAAGAGAGATTTTAAAATAATGCACATTACCTGTATGAGGAAAAAAAAACAACTTTCATTGGCATCAAACTGCAACTTACCTGAAAGAAAATAAAAACATGTTTAAATTATTTAAACAATTTTAATTATAATACTTTATAATATTTCATTAGTAGAATTATTATAACCATTATTTACAATCATCATTTTTGAAAGCTCCATGTATCATTAGAGAATAGTGGATAAATATTAACCTGTTAGGATGATGCATTCTCCAAGTACAAAATAATGCAAACTATGAATGAGACTTTTTCATGTGCCCTGTTCTTAAATATACAGGCAGTGTGACAATAATACATGCAAGACATGATTCAGGTGCAATTGTTCTGTCTGATCTTTGCTGATCAAATACTGTGGATAGCATTTCCTCCCATATAACCATGCATTCAGAAAATTAATTAAATCTTTCCTGGACTATTTTTTCATCTCTATAAACACAATCAACATGTACACTGCACACAAGGTTGGATTAAAAGCATCATGTATATATTCATAAATGCACAATATATCTATGAAATCATATTTATGCAACATGAATACACCAAAATAAATAAATTAAAGTCGGCACTGACTGATGTCTGAACATGAATATATCTGATTTGATAATATTTACTCAACGTTTGGCCTATCAGCCTTACATCAAACAAGTCTTTGAACTCATTTTGATAGGCTCCCCATAAGTAGAGAGAAGCAGGCAGTCAGTCAGCAGCACAAATAAGCACCAGTTGTTTACATTCAAGGGTCAGGAGATGTTGGCTATTATCATAACTTTCCCTGTCTTTGTTTCATCTTGTCTCAACTCTTAAAATTAGCAAAGTGATTGTAAACAGAAACTGATTTCTCACTGAAAGAAAAAAAAAGGGGCCAATAAATTCCATGAGAAACTGACAGAGGAATGAGATCAAGTCGATCAGCATGAAGTGTGCTCTTGTTTTAATAAAGCAAATAACTAGCGATCTCTTTCTTACTTAGGATGATAATTCCTAGAAACAACTAAAATTTCTAGCCACAATGAATTCATTATACAAATACAAATCACATCTGCTTCATAGCTTAATGTATGGATAAAGAAGGCAATTATTTCCCTTAAGGGGAGTTAAACATTGGTCATGTGACAAACAGCTTGGTGATATCTCTTCATATAGTGACCATAGTGGCAGTCAATTTCTATTTTTTTAAAGAAACAAAAGTGAAACGTTATTTTCTTTAGCCTGGGCCCCCAGCAGCTTACAAATCCATGATGTCGTTTCTCTTTGGGAATATATCTTTTCCCAAATATAGAAAGAAACTCCACCTTGCCATACTCAAATTGAAGACTCACTGTTTCCTGTTCATGTAATGTCCTTGCCTGGGACATAGATGAATTTGGTATATTTGAATCTGGAATCCTAAACATGACTTTTCCAGACACGCAAATATCTCCATATTATCTTCCTTTTTGTTTCTCCTTACACTCAGCTTGCTGTATAGACCTATATAATATATATAATATAGACCTATATGCTGTATAGACCTATATAATATATATAATATATTGCTTTCTGTGTGGGACACACTTGTAAATGTGTATATATAGTTTTGTCTGTGTCTTAGTGGTATAAAAGCTTCTCTGAAAACAAAGCACATTTGACATTCATTTTCCTTTCCGCCATACTATTCTGTCCATGGTGTTGTTATATCACTGATATAATGTTGCCCATAACTGGGGAAACGCAAATGGGAGAATAAAACTTCCTTCCATAGCTCTCTCCCATTAATATTTAAGATATATCCATGGACATGGAAACTGAACTATGAAATAAAAAGAAGCTCCCCGCTATAGATTAAATTAAAGGTTCAGTTTTAAAATTCCCTGAAGGGTACCTAGATCAACAGATATATAAACAAGGTGGGAGGGCATAACACCTGAAATGTTATAATTAATACGAGTCTGAATATAAATAATTATTTCTGTATTTTCCACAAAGGTATGTATCCGAGTTTAATCTGTTCGGTTGCCTATACATAGTTTTGGGAAAAAAAAAATCTTTTGTATGGTGGCGCTATCAAACAACTACCAAAACAAGACACCTTCTGTTCTCTAATTCTTTACTATCTTTTCCTTCTAGTGATAGAAGTGACACCACCAGGACCTTGTCCTCAGGCATGAAGATGTCTTTCCCTATTGACTGAACATTTTCAGATACACAATTCTTCACTGTTAATGTCTTCTTTCTTTATATGCACAAGAGTGTATTTTCTCTTTGTTACTCAGTTACATTAAAATAAAAATATGAATATTTTTCGGGATTATCTCACCGACGAGTAAGGGAGGGGGGAAAGGAAAGACTGATGTTGCTTACAAGCAAAGTCTTCCTTGTAATGGTAACAAAAGTCAAATGACTAGTAACACTTGGTACTCTACTCTGTGCAACAAGTGAGCTCTACAAAGGATCTGTAGAGAAAAACAAAACTAAATTTGTGACTGAAAGTAGCACCTTTTAAACTCTCTAGGTCTCGTTCAACGTGATACGACGAGGCCAGAGCGTCTATAAAAATCATCAATCCTTTGTCTCTGGTCCGGCCCTGGAGAAATTACTATCTTAGATGTCACCGCCGCCAGAGCACATATTTCCCCCTCCCGACCTACCCTTGGTGAGTACAATACCTTGTTCTTCTTTTAGTCACCACGTATTGCCTTTATTCCATTTCTTTACATCTATCATTTAAATGGGTAAATTTTGTTTACCACATCTTTTTAGTCCAACTAGGAACACTACTGCAATAGTTACCCAAAATTAATCCCAAACAGTTGTGCATGTACTCAAATTTAATCTTTGAAGATAAATTTTAAAAAAAATTCTATAGCCTATGTAATTTTTGTGTTACATGCTTTTATACCAGTGAGATAGGGTGAGATTTGAAACAACAGAATAAATATTTTCAATTTCTATACTAAATCAAAGAATACTGGAGTTGTTAAATTTTCTGTTTGAATTTCTAGGATGAGGAGTTATCATTTACTTTATTTACATTAGATCATTGTTCTCAGTTTTGTTTTTATTGTTACATTTCAACCTTCTTTGGCTGTCTGTTGCTCCAGATAACTTTCCGGGAATTTCAAACTAAACCTTTTATTTAATGAACATGGGTAGATAAGTAGCAGAGGGAGACCAGTGTCTAGGGATATCTTTGTCATTATAGCTTAATGAAGTAAAACAATATTTTTGAAATTTGGTGGCATAGTAACTAAATTCAATCCATGGGCCAGGTACTACAAACTTTCAATGTAAACAAGGTAAGCATCAACTGAGCAGTACTAAAATATATAAGACAAGATATCCTAAGAGATGGATAAAAACAATCAGCTCCATAGATTAGATAAAGTGTCCAGTTCAGACTTCCCTGAATGTTATCTGAACTGATAGACACCTGAAGAAAGTCCAAGAGCACAATATCTGAAGACCAGGCATAACAACTACAAAAATGAACACATTAGTTTGAATGTATGTTATGCAATTCAGTGAAGTAAACCATCAATGAAATGATTAAAATATCTTCTACTACCAATCCTATTTAAAATCAGAACCATGAATTATTCAAACATGTCCTTTAAATCTTTGAACACTTGCAGGATGCAAGATCGATATTGACATTCATATTTAATAAAAGTTATGTACAAATCTTTTATTTTGCAGCACCACTGACTAAAAAAAGTTAAAATTTACAATTACGTTACTTATTTAGTATCCCTTCAAGGTGATAAGTGAAAAAGAAATATCTTTGAAATTAATAAAATACTTTTCTAATACATTTTATCTGAATATAGTTAGATAGATAAGGTGACCAGAGAAAAAAAAAACTCAAATAGATACCCCACCAAAAGAAACAGAAACAAAAATCCTATACAAGAATATGAAAATAAAATAAAAAAGACCAAAAAGCCTAAACAGTAACCAATAGAGTTTGTTGCCTAGGTTATTAAAATAACAAAAAGCATAAAGTTTAGACCATTACTCTCAAGTGACTGTCAGGAAACCAGAATGCTATATATCTCATCATTAGAATGATTCATGCGGAAAATTAAAGCTTTAAGCAGTTATGTCAAGCCCATTTCCTTATCAATTAAACTAACCATCACCATCATATCTATGATAGATTAAGATGCATGTTATCAGATGACTCATCCATAGATCTTGAAAAGTAGTCAAAATATACGCATTTTAAAAAGTTAGCAATGTCATACCACAATGCTTTGCTTAAAATATGTTGAAAGGCACAACCAATGAAAGATTTTGAACCAATAGAATCAATCTACAAGAAATTAATTCTTTTTCCCGCCATTTCAGTTTCTCAGAACCTGGAGCCAGTATAATTGATTGATTGATTTGATTTTTGATGGATTATCAATCTTTGTGGGTTATTTAAATCTGAAACATATTTTGAATTCTAAAAATATTTTTTTTTAGCGGGTGAATATTTCATAAACTTTATTTTGAGAATAGCAATGATTTTTTTTTAAACCATAGCTAAGGAGAAGGAGATGGATTTTGAATTAAGTTAAGGTAGCCTTATGCATCTACACAGTGTATATTTAGAGGTTTATTATGGAAATATTCAGATGAGTGCCACACTTTAGTTCCAGCATCTCAGACATTTATAGCTACATCCAGAGAGTCAAATCACCCACATTTTCTCCATATTCCTAATGTAAGGAGACAGTTCCACTCAGACTGCTTCCCCACTCACCCAAGAACTGAGACATTGTGGGACAACCTCAGACATGGATGTGTCCCTGCACCTCTTCAAGTCAATGTTCAATCATTATCTATCCTCCTTATCCTCACAATCTTCACTTCCTTCTACCTCCTCTTATATTCATATCACACATCTCATTCAATAACCATCTATATTGAGTGGCTCTTGAGCCTAGTAGTAGGCAACAAATAAAAAAATACTAATATATTTAAATATCTTATTAAAGTTCTTTGTACATTTAGGAGTCATTATGTCATAATTTTTATTAACTGTTGTAGCATAACTATGGACAATAATGGGTATGTCCCCATTCACATAAATACAGTAGTAAATACTGTATGTTGGTCTGCACTCAGAGATTCATTGTTGAATTCAGTTGACTACTTCTACGCATCGCTGGCAAATCTTATATGTGTTGTTCTTGTTCTAAGTATTATCGTTCATTACCAACCTTTGTGTAATTATTCTGTTCAGTAACATTCCCTAGGTTATAACATTTATCTATTCCATATAAAAAATATCAGTGTTTATGTGTTGGGATCACTTTTTAAATCACTAGAATTATACTTAGAATTCACATGGGTCATTTTGTAGTCATATTTTTTTAAATTCTTATAACAAAATTCTTCAATTTTGCTGGGTTCATCTTTAGGGCCATTCTCAGTGCAACAATTATTATGTGCACAAATATCCCCAGACAAGGCTATGTCAAAGGGCAGAGTTTCGTCTCAGGAAACAGCTACCTGGCCTCATTTTATACAGGGTCTACATGGAATTTTTGGTTGAGCCTATGGCCTTGGATACTCCACATTAAATTCGGCCTTGTGCCACATCTGACCACGTGGGGCAGTTGGTAAATATTCTGCAGTTGAATTCACTTAACTCACTTCTAAGAGTTGACTACTACTTTTATGCTCCGCTGGCGAATCTTGTATGTGTTGTTCTTGTCCTAAGTATTATCATTCATTTTGTCAGGTAATTCTGAAACTCTGCCATATGAATAATTAAGTTTCATGAATCGTGCTTCATTTTAAAAGAACTTGGTTACATTTAACTGCTACATTGCTGTTTTAGCTACAGAGCTCAATCTGTAGATTTGAGAAAGTGTTTCTTGCTGAACTACTGGAAGCAATGACTCCCCAGAAAAAGAGTGATGCCTAGGATTTATCACTGAGCTATACTAGAGGATAATCTGATACAGCTGTGTTAGTATGAATTTGCTTCAATCAATTCACACTTGCATGCTCATTTCTCACATCTATCTAACACCAAGCACTTCAACTTCAGTTGATACTTGCTGAGGCAATCACACGTCTCCTTGAAATTTGTTAAAAAGAATAACAGTAACTGAGGATTTTTTAAATGATACTGATGTGGGAGAATCAATTTTGTCTTGCAGAAAGTTTTTTTTTCCCAAGAACAAACAAGATCACTTTGAAAAGAAATAAGTCAAAAACCAGCCAGTGTGAAAAGGTGGGAAAATGACCCACCCCTAAATTTCAAGTCAATAGATACTTTTTAAATTTTTTTTTTTTTTTTTTTTTTATCCAGAAAGAAAATGAAAAAGAAACTTGTATAAAATTTGATGAAGTTTGCCTGTGTAACATGTCAGGGAAAAAATAGTATAAAAATGAAAAAAAAAAAAAATCTAAATGCATTTCCTTTCAATGAATTGAAGATGAGTCACACTTTGCAGGGATAAATTTCATTACAATCGTACACAGCTTTGAATGAAAGAACACTTTTTTGTATAACTGAATTCTTCAGAATTTTTTTTTTCTTTTAATCATTTACAAACAAGCATGATATATACACTTTATCTGTCTATTTCCTGCTATAACTAAGTTAATTCTATGTGTTGGAAATGATCAAACTGAACCAGCACCAAAAGTCACATTAAATAAATAATAACCAAAAAGTTTGTCTATATTTCTGAGATGAGGTATTATGTACAGTATTTACATTAGTCGGACTATTGTCCTCATCTTTGTCGCCATATTTGTCACAACGTTTCGGCCGTTGTATGCTCCGGCCTTCTTCAGGTGGTTGGAATTTCAAACCGAACCCTTTATTTCGATCACTGGGGTAGACTGTTCTAGTTCCATGAGCCATGTTTGATGGATGTCAGTTATCAGTTATCTCCTGCTAATTTTCCCTCTGAAAGTTCTCCACTGCCTGAACCGGGTATTGAACTCACTCTCTTTGGGTCTGTCATAAATATATACAGGGAACACCATTGGAAAATTCGTAAACTTAAGGAATCAGCACATATGCTAGGCCACAAAAATCTCCTGAGTCAGCCAAGCATAGAAATAAATACAATATGGGAACCAGTAATAAGGAGTGCCAGAGAAAAGCAATGATAACAAAAAAGTTGCAATATGAGATCTGGTAAAAACATGCAATGATAACAGCAAAATTGCAATATGAGTACTGGTAAGAAATGGTTTATAATACTCAGAAATTCATACCCAGATGTCCTCAAGGACACATGGCACAGTGGATAAAGGCGTTGGTTAGATCCTGTGACAGACCAAAAGAGTGTGAGTTCAATACCCGGTTCAGGCAGTGGAGAACTTTCAGAGGGAAAATTAGCAGGAGATAACTGATATCCATCAAACATGGCTCGTGTATCAGAGAAATAGTCCAGGTGGAAGTAAATATGTATGTTTATGTATTTATCCAAATGTAGTAGTCACTACCTGACCATGTAGTGAAGGAAGTTATGTTTGTTTTAAATATAGCAATAATTGTTTAGCCAAGTGACAAGCTAGTCATGAAAATATCATATTTTGGCTGTGTATGTTATGATGACTGCAGCTTTGAAGAGTGGACAAAATTAATTTATCAACTGATTTTGGTTGATTTCCCATCTGTGTGAGTGTGTTTGTGTGTGTGTGTATATATATATATATATATATATATATATATATATATATAGATAAATAGATAGATAGAGAGATCAACTTCAAAAAGGACTCTCACTTCTCATTAGTTTGCAGCCTCATATTCTGGTTGGGAACCCTTTCTGATTGGTTAGTCAAACTATGGCTTTGTTTGCCTGGTGATTTTTCTTATCCCCCTATTTATAGAGATGGTGAAATTTGTTTGTTCCGTTTATGATGCAGTGTTAATAACACCCCTAAAAATCATGTCATTATAGGAATTATAGTTTTTCAGGATAATAAAGTAACTACGTTACTCTCCTTCTTTAACTACCAGTGTCAGATTAGTTAACTTATAAAATTTATTTTCCCCTCTGCTCTGTGTGGCTGAAATATTTATATACCGTAAATTTATTATTCAGACATTTTGATAAATTTGAAGAAATTAAATTCTGTACTTCTTGTAAATGCCATTATTATTTCAACAATTGTTCAAAATTATGAACATAGCCTTTTTGATGCCACAGTGTTTTGGGAGATCCATTCCATGACATATCGCAGGTGTACAATATGAAAAAAAAAGATTTCTTTTTTGCAGTAGTGTATATCAGAAAGAAAGCAAGCAAACAAAAAATAAATGTTGGCAAACACTGATTGGAGCAACCATTTACAGAAATATATGTAATCCAAGTTGTTATATTTTTAGAAGCCTATGTAACACAGACTATTCTATATAGATATCTTTTTTAAATCAGAGAATATTGTTGAATATTTTCTTTGCTCAGCAAAAAAAATCTAAAGCACACTCATCATGTCTATGTATTTCTCATTGCTGCAATTTTTTTTCACCTTCCAGTGGTCCTTGTAATCTATTATTTGGATCTCATCCCAGAGAGGGTAGTCACATCCCTTCTTCCACGATTCTGCTTATTCCTATTTTGTCTTTGGATATGACTTTCCTAGGCTCCTCAGGTCTGTTATCCTGCAGACAACTGGCTTCTTTATATTCTTTTATACATTCAAATGGGATGTTATATATGGAATCTTTCGTCATTTCCTTGAGAGGAACCAATTTTAGTAAGAAAGGTATGAATTGGGGCTGAGCTATTGAAAACGAATCTGATGTTATGTTCACATATCTTTTTGATTCATTTAGACACTTTTCTTCTAGAGAGAACTGCTCTTGCTAAACTGTTGGTATCTCTGGAATTCATCCTCATATTTTCCATTATATCATTCACTTTGGAGAGTAATGCATATATAGGTTAAATCTCCCTTTACATTTCTTGGATTATTGCTGATGTGAGATGTTCTGTACAGAAGATAACAAACTATATTCCTCTTAACAATAAGATCCACAAAAACTTTGTTCACTAGCCCCACCCCCTCATACATATTAGTATAATTAAATTTTGCATGTTTGTTAATTGGTTTCAACTCTCAGACAGGTTCTACCCCAGAATTGTTGGATTGTTGAATGGCTACCTGGGAAGATGTTCCCCCAATCACTACTTCTAGTCTAGGGTCAGACATTATCCTACATATGCACATAATATGCACCTTTTCCTCCCCAGTTATCTGCCATTGCAATAACCACATTCAGTAAAGCTTTACCTTGAGTGGCTCTTGGGCTTGGTATTGAGTGAAGAATTGTGCGTGTGTGCATGCATATATATATATATATATTATGAAGTCATAAATCAATATTAACAAGCATTTAGTTTGTCATTTCATTTTTATTTATTTTTTTACAGTCAGATTTACCCTGTACAAGACCTGGGAGCCACTCAATGTAGAGGGTTACAGAGTAAGAAGCACAGTTTTTGCAGATATGTTACTGTTCATATATATATGACATAAAACACACTGAGTATAACTTAAGAACTGACTAAACAAAATGGATTCTCTCTACAGATGAAAACATTTTAAATTTTAATACTGACCCATTTGGTATTATTTGAATATGTATACAAAATATATTGGTTACATACATAATGAGTGTGTAATTAGGAAAATATAAACAATATGTGTGCATGTTTATGCATGTAATTAAAGAAAGAGCAATCAGCTGATTTATCAATAAATATTATCATTAATGTGTTGCTTAAAAAACTTCAAATTAATTATTCCTATAAATATGTAAGAAGACAGACCTTCACCAGAGCCTATGTATTTACTATGAAATCACAAATGAAAAGTTTTACCAAATGACAAAATCTCCACATCACGTGAAGACTTCCAACATCAGCAAAAAAATGGATAGCACTTTTAGCTAGAAGGAAAATTATGATATAATGAAAATGTTAAGGTTCTTTAAACAAAAAAAACTGGAAGGGAAAATGTTGTTCAATATAAGAAACAGCTATAATTTTTAGTGAAGTTAAAAATTTTCTGAAAAGCTCTTTTGAGAGAAAGATTTTATAAATTTCAAGTGACAGTAACACTAACTGCTCCAGTCAATGAATGTCAAATGTTTCATGCATGGAAATGGATAATTTCACCTTTACCAGAAACTTTTTTATTTGCTGTCAGAATTCTTTTGGATTGTGTATTAAATGAACTGAGACCAATCATGCTAAGACAAAAAGAAAATCAACTCATTTATGTTACTAGATACAATCAAAATGACCGAAAGTCTCATGCACTAGACATGTTGCGATCATCACTTCCAGCTATTCTTTCTTGGGTGCTCAACTTCCCTAATATTGACCTTCATGAAAATAACTAACTTATAAAGATGCTTATTGGAAATTTATGTCAACACTTCCTAAACCAAAGTTTTTAAATTTGGAGATATTGTCTGAATTTGCAAACACTATCTCCTATATTGAACACACTACTTATGACTATAGAAAATTTTAATATCTGTTTTAATCTGACATCTTATTACCAACAGAATTATTTTACTATTTAAATAAACATTTGTTTTTTCAGGGATTTATATTTTATTGAATAAGATTTCTTGTAGACATAAATTTCAATGTTTTAACCCCACCAAAAAAACATAAGTCACTCAATATATGCATCAAAATACAATAAATTCAAATAAAATGAAATAAAATTCATAGTGATAATTATATGTTTTCTGAGCAGATATGAAAATTTTCAAGTGTCTATGAGGAGAAGGATTTTACTTAAAGGCAATATTCAGCTTTGCTTGATCATCAAAGCTTCTTTGGTGCCAAGTCAGTTAAACACATCAGATCTAACAATCGCTCCTTCTGCCCAGTCGTGATGGAGGGGGGGTCAGGTTTGAATCCTGCTGCAGAGCTCATATAATTACCAGGCTGTGAATGTGAAATATTAAAGAAAAACTAAAACCTTATTTTTTAGCATGCTTTAGGAGTGAAGGGGATTTCTTATAAATATCCATAAATTTTGACTTTCACAGAGCAGAGATAGCTTCATAGCTTAACAAAAGCTCCACCACCACCACCACATGCACACACACAACACCTACTGAAAGAAACATGTCAGTGACCTCAAATGAATAAGCTACACCAACAGCAGCACAGATGGTCAATGAATCTCCACTGACGATCATGTGTTGGTAACTTCAAACAAATCTTCAACAACAATAAAGAAGGTCAGTGAATTTTCACTGATGGTAAGTTTTTTTCTCAACTACAGCTTTTTTTCTGTGGACCAAGTAACCAAAAGAATAACTCAACTAAACACAATTTTTACACCTTTTTGATTCTTAAATTCACGTACTTCTGTTTGTAAATACAAATGATTTATTTAATTGGCATACCAATGTTTTCTTTACTTTTATTTTTGTTTGGAACACAAACTTTCAATATAAAAAAAACCTGTACAACTTAATTTCCTACAACAACGTTTGTGGAAAGCAAGTATTAATCATAACAGTATGCTGAAGGCAGAGTGTTAATTCCAAATAGGGGTCTGTTAATTAATACTGTTTCTGAATAGATAAAAGGGGGAAAATAATGAAGACTGAACAGATGTCTTTCTACTTTGAATTCAATCACTAAAAACTATAAAGAAAAGATTAAGTATTATCAACATGTTTAAGGAATTTGAACATCATGCATCAATTAAATGCAGTACAGGCTTGCCACTACTCACTGTGTATAGAAAACTAATATCTTTAACTATAGGTGTCACACTAAGTTTGTCTTGACGGTCAAGTTCTGTAAACTGTTGAAAAGAATCTTATATGTATAGTGCTACAAATCTTTTACAATGCCTAGGTAATTAATTTTGACTGAAAGCTTACAGTGTGGATAATGTAGACAGTGTCAATGATGAAACTATGAAAAACCATTCAGCTCAAAATAATATGAATAAACAATAAAGAAAAATCACCCAGGAGTTTAACAAACACTGATTTTCAGCAAGCATAATGTTTCCATTGTGTTTGTCTACACACACACATATATATATATATAATGTCAATTTGATCTAATTTCTTCCTTTTTTCTGTTTATAACAATTTTTTTTTAACCATGTACTCTCTGGCCTTTCTTGGATGTCTATTATATTCTAAAATGTCGAATCTTTCTCCAAAGGGTCGTGCACTTCCTTTCTCTTACATGTAGCATTTGATTCCTGCACATTCTTGGGACTTTTTCTGCTGATCTATGTACTGAATTTGAACAACAATTTTTTCCCCGTTTCTCTTCAGTCTTTACATACATGAACATTGCATATATGTAAGAACAAAAATAAAGCGAAAGTACATTGTTTCTATATTGAGTACATGCACCGAAAGCTGTGCCATTTTTAACTGGAGTCAACTCACCAGTTGGCTGCTTGGAACTGCCAATCAATTGATTTGTTCTTTCAGTTCTATATCAGCTCAGCAGTTGCTGGTTTCCTGTTTTCATATTCTAAGCTATAGTGACTTCTCTTTAAAATAACTTTTTCCTGATTTATTTAAAACATAATCCTAACAGTCCCAAGGAATAGGCTTACTATAATTTCCAAGCCTCAAACTAGGGCAGTTAGCAAATTTTTATTAATGGTTTATGTTGTTGTATAATAAAGTCTTTATGAGGCAAGCTTTTCATTTTTCTTTCTTTCACTCACAAAAACTTAACGATAGTTTGTATTTGAAGAACCCATAAAGTCATGAATAAGTCCTGCAGACCCCAGGATAATTCCAGGTCAAACTGAGATATGGTAAGTCTTTCTAGCAACAGTAGCCTAGTGGATTAATGCATTTGTTTGTGAATTTGGTGACATAGTAATGACAAGTTCAATCCTTGCACTGGGTATTCCAGACACAGACTTAGTGGAAAAAGGGCAATCATTAACTGAGCTGTATTAAAAACTAGATGAGATACCTTTTGTGATGTTAACAAACACTTGTTGAGACTTTTGTGATGTCAACGAATACTCATTGTCACTTTCGTGATGCTTGTTGTAGTAGAGACTTTGTAATGAGAGATACAACTATAGTAACACCATTGAACAACACTGGTGTCAGACGCCTTTGAATAACACTCACACTAATAGTACTTGCTCGATAATACTCGCTTGAAAAGTAATCACTGAATAGTGATCTGAATAGTAATCAGTATAGTGATCACTTAGACACGGCGCTAATTCCCATATATACATTGCATTTACCATCATGTGATCTACTTATTCAAAATGGGATCACCCGTGTTTGCTCTCTGGTGATCTGTGTTCAAATGCGAGTGTTGGCAGTGACACATTATTCCTATGTAACAATATCCCATGGAATGGTTAGTGGAGTGAGAAGAATTTCCCCCTATAGAGTAAACAAATAGTTCAGTTTGAGATGTTGTGAATATGGCAACAAAGATTAGGTCTACAGTTCGAACAATATAAATAGTAATTCTGAGTTCAATTCACGAGCCAGTTAGTACAGACTCACACTTTGTAGTGAGAGGGATAAAGGCAAGCTATTCAGAGATATAGACTACAGAAGGAAAACAATCTACACTTGCAGATTGAATAAAGGGGTCAGTTTCAAATTCCATGATGGGCATTTGGATTAACAGATATCTGAGGAATGCCACAATGTACAACAGCCAAAATGAAGGGATATTAACAAAGAGATGGCACAAATGTTCACAAGAGATGCTCTTGAGATAGAGGGTTACATCAAAGAGTGGTTTATATGGCTAGGAGGAGAAAATAATGGTTAATTCTAGACTTGAACTGGTTAAGATTGTAGTTATCAAGGAAATATCCTCTTGAGAGCCAGTTCCACAGAACAGTGGTTCATGAGAAGAAGCTGTTCAAGTGGAACTTGCTTCTCACCAGTGGAATACGGAGAGAATGTGGATGTTTTGCTACAATGTAAATAGAATAGCAGGTACTACTCATGAAAGTTAGACCAAGCAGAAACAAGGAATATAGTTTGTCTGAGCACTTCCCATGGAAGTAGCGATAGAGTAGCAAGAGACTTGCCAAATCTCATCTGTGAGAGAGATTTTGATTTAAGTAATGTTATAAACACAGTTAAATAGTATTTATTGTTTTGTTCTTTTTTAAATAGCAGAAACAAAAGCAATCATGTGTAAAGGAAATTTTATTTAATGAAAAGTAGTAAATCCTCCTGCATATCAGTGAATGTTTGAGTTTTCTTTACAGATGAAACCTGAAGCAGCAAATATATGGTCCTGCTGAAAAATGTAGAGAATACTAAGGCTGGGACATATGAGCAACAAAGAAGTCTTTTTTTAAGGAAATGGAAACAAAAAGTGACATATACTTAGAATCAGAAAGAGAGAGTTGAAATATCTGGGTCACATGAGGAAAGAGGGCTTGGAGAATTTGACACAAACAGGACATACTCAGGGCAAAAGGGAATGAAAGAAACAGAAAGTAACCTACAAAGTCAGCTTAAGGAATTCTAAAGCAGGACATGGACTGGAAGGGATACTAAAATGAGAACCATTGCTTAGAGCTACAAATGATAGGAAGCTGTGGAGAGCTATGATCGCTTATTTCCCCAAGAGATACAGTATATGAAAAAGAGAAAGAAATTCAGTTTAAATTAATGCTGATTGGAGAAGACATTTTTAATAAATGTCCAAAATGTGTGGAAGAGGTATATTTGGAGCTGTTTTAATTGTAGTTTGATCAGAGAATTTCTACTGACAGGTGAGTGTTTTGGTGGAAATGAAAATCTGAAAAAAATCATAATGGTCAATGTGAAATCCTAAAACAGGAAATGAAAAGTAAAGGTTAACAATACCAGATTTATTCAGCTTGTACACAAATTGGGTTGGGTGGTTAAATGTGATTGATTATAATGGGGTAAAACCTCATTAGGCTGTCCTCAACTTGAGTAATTTATTTTTTTTCTAAAATAACTTCACCTCAAGCAAAGTGATAAAAGCCACTCAGATTGCAAAGGGTTACTGGGAAGGAAATAAACAGAGAGGACAATAAAAGAACAGGCTTCAAAGAGACTGAAGATGTTGATGATATTGCTCTTAAATTTTTGGAGATCATAGTTGAGAGGAATGTAGGAAGACAGAAGAGAATTCCAAAGCCGAGAATTTCAGAAGAAGGCACTATTAGCAAAATACTTTTTCTGTATGGAGACGTATGGGGTAATTACTTGGCAGCTGAGGCATCTCTAAAGTGGCAAGTGCTGTAGAGGTCTCAAAAACTTTTTTCCCCAGTCCATGTATGCAACAGCTCAGAACCTACATTATATTTGACCTTGTGTCACATTCTGTATGCGGTTGGTATGTAGATAAATACATAACTCTATGTTAACAAGCAGTATATATATCAAATTCTCATTAAAGAATTCAGAGTTTAGAAATCTCAGTAAAAGTTCTGTACTTTGATATGAAATATAAACAATTAATATCAATAATGAGTAATTATTGTTTGAAGTCAATCAGTCAATAACTAAGTTCAAGTCAATTGCTCATTGATTGTTAAATGTTTCTCTGTTGTACATTGATAAATAGTCAAAAGAGTGAAATTGTAAATTCAACAAGTATGCAAGATGTATCCATTTTAGAATGTCACATTTGCATTCTGATAGAAATCATGTTTACCATTTGAAGAGGTAATATTTACTTATTAGTATTGGCTATGCAGGATTGAAAAGTGTTGATCAAAGTAATGGAAACCATATGGGGTATTCTTCTATGTGCCATATCTATTCAGGAAGATGGCTCTCCACAATTTCCTCTCTTTTGATATCTCTCCTAAACCCTATTCTGCAATCCATTTACTCAAGCTCATTGTGTGGGTTTTGCTTTATCTTCCTTTATCCCTCTTGCCTTCAATCTATCCTGTGAGTATCAAATTTTACAAACCCTCTTTCCTCATTATAAGCCCTAGAAATTTCAACTCTTTCTGATGTTAAGTGTAACGATCCTTTTTGTTTCCATTTTATCTAAAACCTTCTTGTTGTTCACATATTCAGCCATAGTATTCTCAGTATCCTTCTGTAGAATAACATTTCTGTTGATTCAAGTTGTTTTCATCTGTCCAGCATTTGTTGTGGGTGGTACACTGGACTGCAAGCAGATATTGAATGACAGAAGACAACAACAAACCAAACAAAGGCTTGAGTAAAAAAAATATATTGCCAAGTTTATTTTTATTAAAGAAAAATACATCAACAACAATAATACTAGTGTGAACAAGGCAAAAGTTAACTCTACTTATGTACAGGGTGAGAGATAGCGTTTTCCTGAGAAGGACAATTTTGGTAGTTGCTGGAGAACGTTGTCCTGAAAAGGACAGTTTTGTGGTTGCTAGAGAGCAGATGTCCTGAAAAGGACAGTTTCCTAGTTGCTAGAGAGTGGTATTCTGAAAAGGATAGGTTTGGTAACCACTAGAGTGTGTTATCCTGAAAAGGACAGTTTATTGCATGTCATTGGCAAGGATGTATGAAGTAGCAGAAGCTGGATGCCAGTCTGAATATGAGCAGAGTGGCAGAAGCTGTAGGTCAGTCTGGTTATGAGCAGAGCGGCAGAAGCTGGAGGCTAGTCTGGTTATGAGCAGAGCGGCAGAAGCTGGAGGCCAGTCTGGATATGAGCAGAGTGGCAGAAGCTGTAGGCCAGTCTGGTTATGAGCAGAGCGGCAGAAGCTGGAGGCTAGTCTGGTTATGAGCAGAGCGGCAGAAGCTGGAGGCCAGTCTGGATATGAGCAGAGCGGCAGAAGCTGGAGGTCAGTCTGGATATGAGCAGAGCGGCAGAAGCTGGAGGTCAGTCTGGATATGAGCAGAGCGGCAGAAGCTGGAGGCCAGTCTGGATATGAGCAGAGCGGCAGAAGCTGGAGGTCAGTCTGGATATGAGCAGAGCGGCAGAAGCTGGAGGCCAGTCTGGATATGAGCAGAGTGGCAGAAGCTGGAGGCCAGTCTGGATATGAGCAGAGTGGCAGAAGCTGGAGGATATCTGGAGATGACTGGAGCGATGGCCAGTGGCAAGCTGAAGATGATGATGGCTGGAGTGACAGCCCATGTCAAGCTGGAGATGATGGCTGGAGCCGTGAGCCGGCAGTTGGCTGCATCGGAAACAGATACACTTTGATCCTAGTTATCTGGACAGTGGAACATATGGGTAGTTACTTATTTTATACAAAGAAAAATATAAATAAACTGAACAGTTTACTGGCAATGGTGGAATTCTGAATTTGAAGAACCAATATTTACTTGAACTATTGGTGTCAAATATTTTGGTCATTTTACTTTGTCCTTCATCTGGTTAACCTTGATGGAATTTCAAACTGAACCATTTATTCCACTGACAGTGTTACATTGATCTCATTCTTATCCCGTACAGCATAATTATTGTGCATCCGATTTCATGCTACCCAGCACAGCGATTGAACTAACAATTACTATGTCACCATATTCATGAACCAACACTTTAATCCACTAGGCTATTTTCCTTATTGTAATAACAACAAAAATGAAGACAATAGTCCCAGTTTAAATAATGTAAATAATGACAAATGTTCATCTTTGAAATTCAGACATCTTCAAGACCAGTTCTCTTTATGTACAGAAATATTTGTCATTGAAATTAATACATAAATTATGTAACTAAAAGTTTTAAGTCATAAGTTTCAAAATTTTATAACTTTTTCTTTCTTTTTGCTCTTTTTACATCTACATGATTGGCGACAAATTAATTTCAGGATAAAGAATTTTCAGGTTGAAAATTGTTGCAAATGATAGCAGATAAAGAAGAACTATGAAAACAAATCTAGAATAATTGAATTTTGATTTGTTGTCAAAACAAATCTAGAAACTTGTTCTTAAATTTCTGTAATTTCTGCAACCAATTCATATCAATGATTGAATCCCTTCAGTGGTTACTGTGAGGAATCTGCAATTACTTTGTAGAAAACAGTAAATAGAGCTACAATAAAAAATTTCAACTGAATACAGTTTCAGTTTTATCAGTGGATATGTGGTTAGTGTAATGTTTATAAACATGACAATGAAACTGACATGCTAAAGTCACATTTTGACCAAACTGTTAAGTTCTCTTTCACTTTTGTGGTGTTTGTGTTACTTCAAGTGTTATTTTTAGTGGATACCCAAAATTGAATAGACACCCCACTGTTTAAATAGGGTGTATTATGTCTATTGTCCTGCACACTTGAGAAAATCTAAAGAAAATATGTTGTATGAAAACTATCTTAATAAGCCAAAAAAGAAGAAACAATTTTTGTAAAACAACAATTTCTGTAATTTAAAAATCTTGGCTTTACACTTTATCTTGCTTTCTCCTTTTCCTTCCTTCTTTGTGAAAAAATACAGTATTTTTATAAACAAAGTTTTCACACCTTCCACAAGTGAAAAGGCATGAACCTAACTACTCATTCCAGGTCTGGGTTAAATGGTATATATAGTGGATTTTCTAATAGGTGGCAACTAGTTTAACAGATAGATGACTCTACATTCAAAACTATAGAAAAGTCAATAGGGAAACAATTCTACTTTCTTTCCCAAGGAATCATGGTAATTGGTGGATCTTAAAAGAAAAATAAGGGTTATGATTACCTATGTGCTAAAGACACATGCCATTAAAAAATAAGAAAAGGGCATCAAATGAGTTAATTTCAAAATTGTAAATGAACTGACCATAGAACAAGATATATTTTCTTTAACAATATTCATGTACTGCTTCATAAATCATGAAAAATCTAGTTTGGCTGATAACGATTGACACTAGTATTAAACATAACTGTCAAATAAAAGTTAAGATTCAATGCATAAAAAGTGTTTAGATCAATGGAGCAACTATACAAGAATTTTATATTTTGTAATATATATATATATATATATATATATATATATATATATATATATATATATAAAAAGAAAAAAAAGACATTGATAGAAGGAAGAAAATAATGTCAAACCTTTGTCACCAGTCCCATAATTTCAGAAACTGGGTGAATGTAATAAGCATCTTGACAGCCTTACCATTTTTAACCCCACATCCCCTGAAAGCACAACTGTCTTTCATTCTGTTTCACAATGTCATTCTTTCCTTATGCTATTCATTAATTTTTTCTTAAATCATTTTTGAAGATTAAGTTTTTTTCCTTAAATTTTTTCTGTTATTTACATCTTCCTGCTACTGACTCGACGGTATTTCCTTTTAAACATCCTTTTTTCATTTATATTGACCACATTTTGTTGGAGGTACGATGGAGTAATGGATAACAGCTCGGATTGAGGAATCAGAGACCAAGTTCAAATTCCAGTCAAATCCATTGCATTCACTTACGTGCTAATACTCTTAGGAAGAGTATGAATCCTCATCTTCTCCCCCCAACAGACCAGGTTCTATAGCCTTGGATTGAAACTGGTCTACTGCAAAAAGAAATAGCAACCCACTGCGGAGAAAAAACTCTGCCTCGTCAGTCATATATCAAAGATACATGATCGCCTAAGCTTGTATCACATATGCCACATAACTGACTCACTGAGATTTTGTTGAGAGTTATTTCTGTTTTCATTATGTTAGATTCTATTATGCAAATTAATATTTTCACCAATAGAACTGATTTTGAACAAAAAGGTTAATAAAATTTTCACATAACCATAATAGTCATATGTTAATATACAATGTGAATTTCAGCTGTTAATATTATTTTATTAGAAATAATGATGATTAATAATTGGGGGGGTGATTTTATTATGAATCTCAAGAGTTGTTCATCAGATTGTTTGTCTATATATATGTTAATCATCAGAGCTGAATCAGACAAAGGAAGAGTAATATTAAAGTGGTCCTTTTAAAAGTACGGCCTGAAGAGACTGTCAGGTTGAAACCATAATTGTGTATTTTAATTGAACTCCTGATTTTATATATATATATATATCTTTCAAAATTATTAAAAGAGAAACAAGATTGTAAAGTTACCACATGATTCTTCATTTTCTAAAGGAGTAATGAATTTTATTTACTAATCTGTCAGATTCTTATCACTTTAAACTTTACTTTTAGTGGAGACTCCTATTTCAGAAGATGCTCCATGAAAAAATACATTTATTTATTTTCATCCCTAGAAAATTACTTTATTTCAATACAAAACTGAGCAGGTATGATAATTTTGAGAAATCTATGATGAAAGGAATTTTGCTTAAAAGGCACTGTTCAGACCTTGATTGACTGGCAAAATTTCTTCATGGCTGAGTTAGTTAAAGCATATTGGATCTAACAACCTTTTCCCTCTTCCCAGGGGGATGCAGGTTCAAATCCTGTTGGAGAGTGCATATTTTTCTTTAATAAGATTTCTCAAAGATTCAGGCCAGTGGAGGAAAATAAATATAATGTTTAACAAATAAACAGAACATCTACACAAAATAATGTTTCAAGTGACAAAAATGATTAATCTTCTATGTGTCATATCACTTCAATACATAGGTGACCATGGCTCTCTACACCCTGCAATCTTTTTTACCTCTTATTAAGCTTTGTCTTTTTTCACCTTTCCTTCATCTGCCTGTTTTCCTATCCATTTATACAAGCTTTTTGTATTAGCTGATACTGAAGAAAAGAAGGAGACAGTGTATATCTCATGAGTGTCTAATTATCCATATCTTCATTATGCAACCTTGTAAGATCAACTCTAACTTTCTGATTCTCACCATGTGTCCTCTTACTTTTCATCTTTCTGAAAATGTCATAAGTCACCTGTTCAGCCCATTATATTCTCAGCATCCTCTGTAGAAACAAATTTCTGCGAACTCTTCATGTTTGAGGAAAGTGTCCAGAATACACTGATATATAGGAGGACTGATATTTCATAATGTTTCTTGATTTCTCACAGAGTTTTTACTGCTACTTAATATTTTGCTTAGCTTTTAAAAGACACCTTTCATTATTTCAATGCACCTAAATCAGTTATTTTTAGTTTAGATAGGCAGGAATGGTTACTTTAAATTAGCATAATCCCTACTGAATAGAAATAATTATAGGCCATATTGCCATTAATTCGTTTGTTATATAGGGTTGTTTGTTAACTTGTAAATCATTATCTATTCATTATTAATTACTTAAAGATTTTTGAATGCATTCATTATTTACTACTGATGATGATTATTACATTTACTTAGTGTTGGTTTTGAGTACAGTTTGTTATATTTACATATGCTCTATCACAAACAAAGAAGGGTACCAAATAAGAGAAACTACATCACTTGAGGACTCCCAAAATCAGCAATTACTAATAGGGATAGCAATGAACTCAAAGAGAAAATAATGATATAATCTAGATGTTAATTTTTCTATAATACTTCAAATAAAAGATTAGGAAACAAAATCAGTACTAGAAAGAACAATAAAAGCTACTGGATTTGAGAAACCTATTTTCCTGAAAAATTGTCTTAAAAAAAAAAGATTTTATAAATTTCAACCGACAGCAGCACTGGCTGCTTGGTCAAGGAATGCGAAATGTTTCCTTGCAGAGACACATCCAATATTACCATTTATTATTTAGATTTCAGTGTCAGATTTTCTGTTCTGTTAAAACCCTTGGCAGATATTTATTTTTGTATTTGCTTGATTTTTGCCATCTCAAATTTGTAGTTTGCATCTTGGGCTTTTCTTTTTACTGACAACTATAGATTCTGTCTTCCTACAATTGATGTTTGGTCTTTTCTATAAAATATTGGAAATTGCAAAAAAAAAAAAGAAAAAAAAGTTTTAAAAAATCATAATCAGTGGCAAATATTAAAACAAAAAGATCTGATAAAAATAAATACGGTTATGAGTAAGAAAAGTGGATTGACCAATAAAAAAGTATCTGAAAAAAGTGTTGTCGAAGATGTCAATAGATATAAAAACAATGCAGAATATCAACAACGTTAAAGACAGGAAAGCAACCAAACAACAATCCTTAAGTCAGAATCATAAAGAGAAAGTTGGGTAAAAAAGTAGATAAAAACTTATTCCTCAGCATAAAGTTTTAGTATTGGGTGTAGCTGATGACTGTGATAAATTGGTTGCTGGGTCCTTCCTGGAAATAGGAAATCAACAAGACTTAGAAGACAACAATGGAGAAGTAGGGTAATGTGTAACTGAGTTAGCACAACAGTCAGAAAAAAATTATCAGACTCTTCAAAAATGATGATGGCCCAAGATAAAGGCAGAGGTTGATTTCATGTTCTTGGATTATCAAGTTGTACAAACCACAACCAAGATGCTTTTCTGCTAAAAGTATTTTCCTGATAAAATACTGCTCCTTCATCTTTCTGGAAAGTAGATTGTTACCCTTCATTTTTATGTGCCATGTCCCTACAGGAAGTGAGTGATCATGACTCTTCACAACTTACTATCTTTTGTAGCTCTTGTTAAGATTTTGTTTTTGTTTTACCATCCCAGCAAGTTCCTGTTCTGTGATTCATCTATGCAAGCTCGTTAGGTAGGGGTTATTTACTGCTTTCCTCTGGCCTTCAGTATCACTATGTCCTGCGAATGTTAAATTCTTCAATCCCTCTTCTTATTATATGACTAGAACTTTCAACTCTATCGCTTTCTGATTCTTAGTATAAGAATCGTTATTGTTGCACACCTTGCCAAAAAAAGAAAGAAAGGAAAAAGGGGTCTAAAGATAAGTTAATAGAATGGCACTTCCCATCATTCCTCAGTTATCTAATTGAACAAACTCATTTAATCACCATTTCTCCTCTGCAATCTTATCTTCATTATGCCCTGTGAGTGTTAAATTTTCTAAGCCCACATTCACTGTTGTATGTCCCAGAAATTCTCTTTCTGATTGAATGTTTT
The DNA here is from genome assembly GCA_964036315.1 of Acanthosepion esculentum. Taxonomy (NCBI): domain Eukaryota; kingdom Metazoa; phylum Mollusca; class Cephalopoda; order Sepiida; family Sepiidae; genus Acanthosepion; species Acanthosepion esculentum. The sequence goes on from OZ038475.1 coordinate 129,917,780, forward strand.
CCTTGAAACTTCATTACTCATCCAGTCCATAGTATTCTTAATATCTGCCATATCAGAAGATAGATATCATTATATAAATATATGTAAAAATATTATATATATATATATATATATATATATATATATATATATATATATATATATATATATAACTGAATATACCCAGTAATAACCAAAATGGGTAGCGCATGTAACTCAAATAGAAAATAATGACATAATCAAGATGCTGACATTCCACATTAAAAGGTTTGGATGGAAACCCCAATCAATACCGGATAGAAATATAACAGCAACTGGCCATGAAAAGCCTATTTTTCTAAATAAATTGTTTTAGGAGAAAGATTTTATAAATTTTAACTGGAAGCAGTACTGATTGTTTGGTCAATGAATGCTGAATGGGTTCTTATGAGGAAACAACTAATATTACCTATATATATGTATATATATATGTGTGTGTGTGTGTGTGTGTGTGTGCAAAACATTAGATAGATATATGTGTGTGTGAGAGGAGGGGGAGAATTTAATCAAATATTTGTTTCTTTTTAATTAATTTATGAAAAAGAATGTATACTATACACTTTCTCCATGATAAAAACTCACATTCCAAAAAGAAATTGTCAATATTTTTCCATAACAAATATAAATTTGCCCATCTTAATTGTTTGAGATGAGTGAATGCATTGAATAGCATCATAAAATCTTACTCTTTCTATTTTTATTATACTATTTCCTTCATTTTTTTCTTGATATTCCAAACCTCTTCTTTGCAGCCCATCTTTTAAAAAAGAATATTTATTATTTATTAGACTCTTTTCCTGTTGTCTTCTCTAATTCAGGATTGGCCTGCTATTTTTTTTACCCCACTTTCTATTCCTTTTTCCTATACTTCCCCCTTTTTGTTTTCCTCCCCATTTTTCCTTTCCCCAACTTTGTTTTCCTATTCCTCTTTTCCTTTTCTGCCCTATTATTTTTTCCTTCAATCTTTTTTGCTCAGTCCTTTTTTTTCTTTCCTTTTTCCCCTTACAAATTTTCTTTTTTCAACTTCCCACAATTTTTCATTTTTTTTCTTCCTCCCCACAAATTTTCTCAGAGTAGGGGAGGGAGAGTTCTTGCAAACATTCCCTTTCCTCATTCATCCTTTTCTCACTTTACCATATTCATTTTCTTTCTTTTGTTTTATCATATTACCTTCAATGAAGGGCATAAATACAAACTCTGGAGGCTTACTTTTGGCTGACACATCTGCCATCACATATCTTACTGAAAATGTCAATGAGAAAAAGAAAAATGAAGATTGCCACTGCAGTCTTGGTTTGAGTAAAGCTCTCATGGGGAATAGTGAAAGGGGTGAGACAAGCTCGAGAAAGTGAGAAAATAAAAACAAAAAGATAGACTATGTCTAGAGTGAAATGTAAGAAAAAATAAACAAAATGTACATATTGTCAAGTGTTTTCTTCTACAGCTCATACTTAGATATAAACCAAGGATTACTGTCAGGTGGGAAAGAAAAGACCACCACCAGGTGAGTATTATTCAAGTAAATATTGTCTGGTTCACTAAACACAAACACGCACAAATAACAATATATTAGAGAATATCAGGGTTTATATCACACAAACATACACGTGTGTGTGTGTGTATATGAGTATAATCATCAATAAAGTAAAATTTGAAGAAAGGAGAAAAAAAAAAGAAGAAATAACATTACTAATTTTAAAGCTGCAAAATCAATGTAAGACATTTCTGGGTTGAGTAGACCTAAAGTAAAAGCTCACATAATATATTTTTATAGTTTACTATTAGGCCAACAATATACTTCCCTCTGTAAAGCTGAAATGGTTGAGCAGGAGGTGATTTTAACTAGCACTGAATGAACTTAAATGCTTTTGTTCCATTCATTTTAATATAATTTACTTAAATATAAAAAAAAAAAAATAAATAAATGATTTTGTCTTCTATGTACTATGTCCCTACAGAGTGTGAGTGATCATGGCTCTTCACAACATTCTATCCTCAGTTCTTGTTCTGCCACAAATTTACAATCTGAGGCCTTCACTTTGCGATGTATGTGTCAAATTCTCCGGGCTCTATTTCCTTATATGTTCTAGAAATTTCATGATATTTAAAAAAAAACAAAAAATAGCTATTTATACTGCTTCAACTTTATTGAAAAAATCTTTCAACCAAAGATTTCTAACTATGAATTTCTGGGTATTTAATAGAGAAAAGATAGTCAGAAAAACTAATCTCCCCAACTGTTAGTCTACCACGTTTACAATACACATGTTATAAATGCTATACATCCAAATGGTAATAACAGTTGTACACCTTTAATATTGGAAAGTAGTTTAATTCTAATCTTTTTTGACCAAGTTGAAATATAACTGAAATAAAAGTGTTAAAAATTCAATTGTTTTTAGGATTCTTATTTTAAAAGGCTTTACATTTGCCTTCTTTTGTTATTTTGGTCAATTCTATTTTTAGCATTTGGACAGACTGATTCTTATTAGATGCAAATAAAATCTCATTTTTAACTAAGTTATTAAAATCTCACTTTCTCATAGTTGAAAGCTAACATGGTAGCTAAAATAATTCAGGTTTTCCTTCATATGAAAATGATATTTTAATGTTTGAACTTTTAGATAGAAAAAACTTCACAAGTAAAGTCGGTGTATTTCATATAAAAATCTCTATTACTGAATAAATAATTCTAAAATTTGAAGCTAACCTTGTGCCAAAAGTTTAGAATTTTTAACTGTAAAAGTTTTGGTTCATAACTAGTGTTATGTTTAGTCTTTTATTTTTTTGAATCTTGGAGATGAGCAATTATTATGATTATAATACTTTGATTAGTGTTTTCTTCTTGATTGTTGTAATCAACATTATAGTTGTTACTCACTCCAGTAACAGTTATAAATTTAATATAACTAATAGTTAGAAATATTACAAGCCAACTACGTGTATTATATCAATGAAGCATAATTTTCTTTTGAGATATTTACATCATCATAAATATAATTAGGTATCCATTTACAATTAATAACCTTCTGGGAAGTTGAAAATTTAGCTATTCACCTACCAATCATGACTGACAAAGGAAGATACAATGGCGAAAAAGTTGTAACTATAACAACCAAAAGAAAACAAGTCTGAGTAAAATAGTTTATACCAATTCTTTTTGTACCAGATTTTCACATGAGTTATATTATTTAATAGTAATTCATCTACTTGAAGAGGTTTCTAGAGAATTGCTTTTTGTCAAGTTCCTCTTATAATCCAATCTGTAGGCTATGTTTTATTATTATTGCTTTTTCTGAATCATTCTTAACACAACTGGCTTAATGGTAGTACCTTCATCAATTCTAGATTGGGTTATTTTCTTCTTTCTTCTTTAATAGCGCCACCTAACAACATAAAGGTGTTTGTTAGTGAATCATAAGAACAAAACCTTCTTGAAATGAAAAATGTCTGCAAAGCCAAAACCACACCAAGCCACACTAATGTTGCTAGAACTAACGGTTAGAAATGTTACAAGCTAACTATGTGTATTATACTGATGAAGGATAATTTTGTTTTGAAATATTTACATTATAAATATAAATGAATTGTTAGAGAAAAGATCCGAGTTCTACCAAAGCTTGTTCCTTAATAAGCAATGGTGACACGATGTCCAATGAAACAAAATATTGCATTCAGTTCAGAAAAAGAATTTATAAATTTTTTTATACGAAAGTAATATAAAATAATTAAAAATGGAATATAAAATAATTAAAAATGGAATATAAAATAATTAAAAATGGAATATAAAATAATTAAAAATGGAATATAAAATAATTAAAAATGGAATATAATTAAAAATGGAATATAAAATAATAAAAAATAATGCAATACACTAAGTTTGTTTTTGCCCTTTTTCTTGACGGGGAGAATATAAAAGTTTGTATTAAAAAGCGGAAACTGAATAAATGATTAAGAAAAAATTGTACATAAAAATAAATATTACAATAATCTTGGTTGGTCTTTGACACTTACATGTTTTCTAAATAATGAATGTTAATTAATAAAAATTTTTAAAAATGCTGCGAAACATTTAGATTTTAAATTTTCTAAAAATAGAATATCTCAAAAAAGAACCCACCAAAATAAGTCGGTCACAGACAGATGGTTTGTGATTTTGTCTTCAAATTTCAAAAAGATATACACCTTTGGCTTTCTTGACCAATAAGAATGGTTATTCTACCCATGCAAATTTAAATTTTGAGACCTGTCTGAAGCTTAGTTTGAGTTTATATAAGAACATGAGTTGGCAGAAGTTATAAAGATTTCGGAAGGGACAAGAAAACAAAAGTTACCAGAAGAGTACAACACGTTATATAAGGATACAGAAGGAAAAACAATTTTGGCCGTCACAAGTAGAAGAAAAGTTTTTATGGAAGAAGTAAACGATGAAACAAAAATTCAGAACGAACATGAAACCAATGAAGTGAAAGATTTCTATATTAATAAGCGAGCTGTGTTAAAATATCTGTCTATATTTCTGAGATGAGGTATTGTAATTATTTACATTGTTTGGATTGTTATCCTCACCTTTATTTCCATATTTATGATGTTTCATCTTTTGTGTTCTCCAGCCTTCTTCAGGTGATTGAAACATATGGCACAGTGGTTAAAAGCATTGGTTAGAGTCAATGACTTGACCCAAAGAATTGTGAGTTCAATACCTGGCTACTGCAGTGGTAAACAAAAACTTGGAGAGTTGAGTTAAAGGGAGATAACTGAGATGTCCAGAAGAAGCATGGAATGTGGAACTAAAACAATTTACCCTAGTGGATGAAATTCAGTTCGAAATTCTAGTCACCTGAAGAAAGCCAGAGTGTACAATGAATATGGCAATAAAAATGAAAACAACAGTTCAAACAATGTAAATAATGTGTTAAAAAAAATTACAAATTTGTTAACATCCTATTGGTTCTAGTGAAAGCCTTGTTAATTTCAAATAAGTTTGTCCTGATCTGGCATCTCGTCTACAGTCGCTCTCTCACAGACGTGCCGTCACCTCCCTCTGTCTTTTCTACAAATACTTTCAGGGTAACTGCTCCGATGAGCTATTTTTGCTAGTTCCCAGACTGCATGAATTTAAGCATGCTAATAGGCTGGCATCACGGTCCCATTCTTTCACTCTCAAAACGGTTAAATGTAGCCTTTTCTTCTACTCTCCTACAGTAGCTTTATGTCTCGCACCTCCCGTCTGTGGAATTCTCTTCCTCTGACTTGTTTCCCTGATAGCTATAATCTCCAATTATTCAAATGTAATGTCAATCAACATCTACAGATGCCCTGACCTATTCCCTGTCCTTCTCTTCATCTTTTTCTCAATCACACCTCTTTACTCTCGCTCCCACTCTGTAACCCCTGGCGTACTAGTGGCATCCCATTTTGCTTGGGGTGAAATGCTTAAGAAGTAATAAATAAATAAAATAAAGAATCTTTTTTGAAAGAATGTGTATTTTGAATCTTTTTTTTTTAAAATGAATTATATCTTCAAGATTCTTCAATTATTGAGAGTTTTGTTGAATATTTCATGTTATTTTTTATAAGACATATTTCTATTTATTTTAATTGGGCATTTCACATTTAAAAAGGCAAACTAAAGGAACATTTTATTCAAACTTTTTGTAAAACTTGTCTTCTATTCTATTGTTTTTATATTAATGTAATAAATGTTCGTCTCTTCCAAATTTTACATCGAATTTTCGAGTCTTGTTCATTTCCATCTGCACCCTCATCTTTATTTAGGAGAAGAGTGGTACCATTATCTCATTGTCCACTCACCCACAAATGTCTTATGACCTTTACTGGGTGACAGATTTAGAAAGAAAGTTTAAAACTTCCAGAAATATTTTTGAAGAAATATTTTAATGTATATTCAGAAAGATCTTTCAACAATTCAAGTTGTTTCCAAGAATGCTATATCAACCAGTGAAACATTTACCTGCAACAATGGCATAACTAAGGTCGTGTTATGTGTAGCCTCAGTAGTATCTGTTGTTGGTACAGATATTTACCTAAACAATTCGAATAAAGAAAGCAAGACAGCTAAGAAGAAGTCAGATAAATGTAAATGAAGATTTTATATTTTAGAAAGAGAACATGCTAACAAAGAGTAGAAATATATTATATGTCTTCTCCCTGACCCTCAAAAGGAAAGCTAGTGGATGCTACAAAAATTCTTTGTTACAAGTCTAGCACATGTTGCAAGAGACTTTTTTTTAAATGTTTTTTAACCACATTTCAAGAAAGCATCTTCTCTTCACAGACTGGGTATCCCTGACTGACTTAAGGGTCGCATTATCACCAAAGGGTGGCAAATACTAAATAGCAAAAAGGGGCATTGGTTAACTCAGCAGGAAGTATCATACATGCTCGGAGTATAACAACTGGAAGACAGCATAACTGAGTTGCTTTTATTAAAATCAAACAAGCCTTCTATTTCAGATGTATTTTGTCTTTGATTATCAATGTGAAGAAACACAAGATTAGCCAAGTCTGTTAAAGCATTCAAATAAATTATTTGATTTAAAATACAAGGGTCAAGCCAGATTGTGATCTGCTGAATGTAAAGGATGCTGCAAAAGTCTTGTCACCCCTAAATAATATAATTTTCTATTTCAATGCTATATGAGGTATTATCAAGGAGAGAGTTTCAAATGAATGATAGCAGAATATACATCAGTTGAAGGACGCTGTTTGGAGAGCCTTTGCAACTATCAACAAAGCGCAAATTCGTAAAATATCACACAGGGCATGGCACGACATCATTTTGCACCATGAAAATGATGGTGTTCATACAGACCTTCTCGATATATGACAGCATCAGTGAAAGTTAATAAACTGAATCCAGTACATGTGCTTTGTATTAATGTATTACTTGTTGTTCTATTGTTCTCATTACTTTTTGGTAGGGTGTGTGTGACAAGACTTTCGGACCACGCTGTAGATATTGAGAAAAAAGCCGCAAGAACTTTCAGACAGTGAAAACAAGGGACATTCAATTGTAATTGTTAATTGAAAGATTGGTGAGCATGAATTGTATTTTTGAGCCGATATTCAAATGGAGTTGACACACAAGTTGTTCAAAGATGAAAATCACTTTTCTTACTCTTTTGAGTAGAGTTCATTTGCTTTGACAGTGCCAGAGAGTGTAAATACTAAAGGCTGGTTGTACTGGAAGACATCATTACGTTACTAATGATTTGGTTATGCTATAATCATATTTTGTTAACACACACACACACACACACAGGTGCCACCATCTGAGATGCCAATTTGTATTGCATACACTAAAAAAGATAAAAGAGCTGGAGAAATGTGAATATGATTACATTTAGAATGAAGAATATGCTCTTCTGAAAATAATGTACAAAGAAGATTAAAGAGTAAAAAAAGAAGATCTAAGCAAAGACAACTCTTCTGTTTACGTATGGAAGAATGAAAGTGCCTTCCTTTGTTAATGCAAATAACATCAAAGCTGTGATCTTAGTAATATCTCAAAGCTGCACAAAGATGCCTCATTTCAATCATAGGTAATAAGACACTGATTTGGTATATTTATTTCAGTGGAATTTGAGCTAGAGATGACATACGTAATATATAGTAATGACATTAGGTTACCAGTTTGTAGCTGCGTTGACAGTTTGTAGAATAGGGATATTTTCTTGTGTTGGAAGTATATATATATATATATATATATATATATATATATATATATATATATATATATATGGGTGTGTGTGTTTGTGTGATTGGTTGTAGCATTCGCAAGTAGGAGACAGTGTAGTAATAATATTGTGCTGTATGTAACACGTGGTTCACTGGGGAATAAAATTCCAGAGGGAGGAAAGAGGCAAGTCTTATCCCTACAACAGTGTATGGTTAAAAAGAGAGTGAGAGTAACAGAACTTATGACAGTCCTTTAATCATTTCACCCCTAAGTCAAGCGATAAAGCCACTAAGATGCAAGGAGTAACTGAGAGTGAAAGCATATCAAGAAATATTAGAGATGAGAAAGCACAATAAAAGAACAAGTTTTCATAAGATCGTTGTTTACAAGAAAGCAACAAGAGAGATTCATCTCTGAGAAATGGGATAGAAACATCTTGAGACCTCGCTGCCAATCTAGAGTTGTGGGAATATGCTAATCGAGTGTTTGCATGGAAAACACGTGTCTCCTGGAATGTTTATCCCACAACAAAAATAGCGGACTTGCATGTGTGTCAAGATAATAAAATACAAGGAATCAACTAAAACTAACTACACACACACACACACATATATATATATATATATATATATATATATATATATATATAAATAAATAAAAAGGAAAGAACAGTAAGATATAAAATCCGGTGTTCCTATAGATATTTTTATTTTTACACAATAGTGCTCAATGTAAATTTAAATTTACAGAGCATTAATATTATAAATTAAAACATTTAAAATATGGTTTTACCGCTACACAGTGATAACCATGTTTCAGAAATGGAAGCTAAAGCCCCTGAATTTAATTTTGTTATTAAACCATTATTGGTTTAATAACAAAATTAAATTCAGGGGCTTTAGCTTCCATTTCTGAAACATGATTATCACTGTGTAGCGGTAAAACCATATTTTAAATCTATTAATTTATAATATATATATATATATATATATATATATATATATATACACACAAACAAACGATAATGTTTTATTAACATGACAAACAGTTACATTGTTGCGACCGACAAAGACAATGATATTGTATGTATGTAACAAAAGAATGAACATATATGAAAACATTTAAAGACGAATGAATTGTTCGGATACGTAAAATGTGTGTAGAAGTCCTATAGAAAATGAAGTTGTGTGTGTGTGTGTGTGCGCGCGCCTGCGTTTCCCAATGGAAATAAATTTTCACGATAGACCTACATCCTAGCGCGTCCAAGGAAAATAGGAAAAACAGAATGATAGAAAATGTTACAGTGCATTTACAGGTTCAGAAAGCGTCCCCTAGTGGCGGATTTTAGTCAGGAAAGTAAGTGGGGTTAACTTCACACTAGTACTACGCTTAAATTCATGCACGTGAAAAAGGAAAGCTCATCGCAACAAGTGTCATGAAAATATTAATAGAAATTGCACAGGCATTGTGGAATTGACTGAAGGCGAGATGCAGTTTGATGACCGATAACGATTAGATTGTCAATAGTCTCAAAACTAGATATGGCCGATATATTCAATGCAAGGATGAATGGTAGACTTATAAACGTGCAAGATGAATTCAAACATAAAAATCTGTCCGGCACAACGCAGTGAAAATGGATTTTTATACAACGCCACTTTGCGGGCTTTAGATGAACTCTAGCAGATAAATTGGAGTAATTCTATAATGTAATGTAGTGCAAAAAAGAAAGGCCAATGATAAAAGGATACGTTGTATTATGACACTGAATCTGTGAGAGAGAAAGTCGGGTCAGTGAAGAAGAAACAAAGGTCGTGTCGTATATTTTACAAAATTGCTTTTTGTGAGTGAAATGTTCACGAGTATGAAAATACAACACTTCCACAGACAGTAATAAGTGTCGCCTAGCGCACACAAGAAAAATCTAAAGTTACTGTTGTCTCTTCACTTTTACTTTGATTATAAACTAACAAATGAAGAGGTCAAAGTGCTATGACTTCGGTTATTTATAACATTGAAACTGTCGATCATATCAAACAAACTGGACTCCTACCTAGAAACGATAACAACTGCATCACAACAAGTGTCCACAACGTCTTCTACGGCAGGCGATTTTGTCTGCATCCAGAATAGGAATGGATAAGAAACATCAAAGAAGAACAAAGTTGGAAAAGATGTCATGTTCTTGTTAATTTTGTTATTTCAAATTTGAGACGAGGAGTGAGAAACTAGGCTTTGTACACATGTTTCGTCATCGCAATTATTAAGTTAAGCAACGCTTTGCAGTAATAAACGAAAATGGAGGAATAGATAACTTAATTGGAAAGAAACGGTTGTGTAAGTTTCATGACTCCCAGACCAATCTAGTCTGTTCTTTTGCGTATTAGTTAAACTATTTCGTTACGTACATATGTTTCTCGCCAGCATCCATCTTGCACATTTATAAATGTACGTACGTGCATTGAATACTGCTGCCATATCTGGTCTGGTGCTCCGGCTATATATCTCTTGATTCTCAACAAAATTCAAAAGAAGGGTCTGTAATGTTACCAGTCCTGACCTAGCATCGTGACTTTAGTTACTTCGCACTGTCATGAGGTGGTTTCATCCTGTCTTTCCTATAAATAATTTTCATGGCAATTGTTCTAACTAGCTCTCTTCCTTGGTACTGTAGTGGACCGTGGGGTGAAGATGTGAAGAGATATCAGAAGATTAAAATTTCCTGCTAGCCGGTCCAGCTACATGAGAATTTTGGACTTTAATTAAGTCCAAAGAAGACAAAGAAAACAAACAAGACCGATACATACATATATATATATATATATATATATATATATAAACAAATATATATATTAATAACAGGTTAAACAAAGACATGGGCAGTTACAGAGAGTTTGTGTGAAGAAATTATGTGTGTGTGTGTGGTGGTGAGTGTTCGTACGTACGTGTATTCTTCTTAGCGTGTTCCCATAATTTGGGAAACGCTGTATCTCTGAGAGGTCACATGTTGGTGTTAGTTGAAAAAGAGAGATTTACCTCACCTCTACGCGAGGTGGCGGCCCAAGGCCTAAGTGGAAAAGAGAGATCGAGGCGAAGGGTCAGCCAGTATTTATAGCCAGGGGAGAGAGAGAGACCCCTGTTGAAGGATTAAGGATTAACTCCGACAGTACCTCGACTGCATGATTTTAAGCGTACTACTAGATTTACAAATAGGTCTCCTAGTTTTACTGTTGAAATAGCTAGATGAAATCGTAATTTACATTCTAATATTTTCTTTTCTTGCACTTCTCGCTGTGAAACTAGTTTCTTGCTTCTCTGCCACCTACGTTCTATAAAAATTCAACTGAAACTTCAATCGCTATCTTCTGTTTTTGGAAACCTTTTATTTCATTGTCATTCACTTCACTATTGTTTTCTCAATCTTTTTCATTTACACTAACCTATTATGTTTTAGTTGAATTACTGCCTTGGGGGTGAAATTATTACAAAAAATAACCCTGATAATGTTTCGTTTTTGTTTATGATAAATTTAATCCTTGATTCCTGGGTGTTTAGTTGTTTATCCTCCAACAGGGGTCTCTCTCCCCTGGCGATAAATACTGGCTGACCCTTCTCTCTCTCTCTCTTTCTTTTTTGACTTAGACCTTGGGCCGCTATCTCGCGCCGAGGCGAGGTAAAATCTCTCTTTTTCCACTTAGGTCAATATGTGACCTCTCACAGATACAGCGTTTCCCAAATTTCGGGAACGCGCTAAGAACAATACACGTACGTACGTACGAACACTTACAACACACACACATAATTTCTCCATACAAACAATATGTAACAGTCCATGTCTTTGTTTAACTTGTTTTGTTATTAATATATATTTGTTTACCCATGTATATCGGTTTTGTTTGTTTTCTTTGGACTTAATTAATGTCCGACATTCGCATGTAGCTGGTCCGGCCAACAGGAAAGTTTAACCTTCTGATATCTCTTCACATCTTCACCCCCACGGTCCGCTACACATCAATTCAAACCCATAAGCCATTTATAAACTACATCATTTCAGACGCGGACGAAGCAGTGGAAACCACTTATTCACTAATCAAAAGCTAGTTAATAAAACAATTTTTTGTAAATCGGTATCACCCCAAGCAAGGCAGCACAGCCACTAACACGCAAGGAGTTACAGGGTGTAGAGCAACTAGGAATAGATACATTATTAACGATTTGAAAGAGAAAAGAGCAATCAGAAGGACAGTAGATAGCGGTTGGCATTGCATTTAATTTTTTGCAGATTAAAGTTGACTGGAGAACATGGAACCGGAAGGGTGTTCCACAAACGAGAAGAAACTGTCAGCATAGAAGTTACGGCTTCACCTAGCTTGCACAAGTGTAAATTGATGAGATCTCGCCGCCAGTCTAGCATTGCTCCTAAATTCATAGGGTCTAGGTACCATAGCGAAGAGCTCATCCGAACAATTACTATGAAAGTATTTATAAAAAAGGAGTAAAGAGGTGGTGGCAAAGTGACTGAAACAGAGTCACCAGATCAGGACCATTAATATTGATGATTCTTCTTTGGGTCTTATCAAGGAACTCCAGGTAAATAGCAGGTGTACCGGACCATATATAACAGCAATATTCTAAGTATGGACGAATGGAAGATCTATAGATATGCAAGATAGATTCCAGAAAGAAAAAAACTGATTATTTTTACTCTCTGTGTTAACACGTTCAGCCTGAGTTAGACAATGTAAAAATCGTGACCAAGACGATGTCACTAGAACATTTTTACAGCCTTATTTCAAAGGTACTGGAAATTATAATTATGGTTCACACACAAACACACACATAATGAATGAAGAATTCTCATCCCATATTCAATACACACCCAGCAGCAGCCGAAACTTCATTTGTAAATAAATTAGTTTAATGTTTTATTTCATATAGATATTTTCTCTTTTTAATCCAATTTCATTGTTTGGGTGTTTTTCTTTTTTGTTGTTGACTGTTGATGAACCGCAACATGAAATTTTCTATAAGATTCGTTTTTTTTATGTCATGTTCTTCTGTGTCGGCCACATACCACTAATACAAGGCCACAGTCATACCGCCACCAAAACTTTGCAATTGGACTTATAAAAATCAGAAAATTATTTTTCTTGTTTATGTCCAATACCTTCTGAATATTAAAACATTTTATTGAACATTGGATAATCGTGATTTCTACGTCACCATATAAATAATGAGAATTTGAAACGTAAAAAATATCAGGCAAATCCTAAATTTATATGCGTTTTTATGTCATATATGTATTATATTTATTATATAAATACGACCGGGTGTTATTTTCCAATAAAGTTCCATTTAACGCCAAATAACCCAATTAGCAATTCAGTTCCTCGACCCTAAAGAAAGAAATCTGCGTGATAAATTATTAATTTATTATTTGTTCACTAGAGCACACTCTCCCTACACTATAAATACTGGGCGATTTATTGTTCTCTTTTTACTTTGCATTTCAGCGGACACATTTAAAGGATGTGATCTCTCGCAGAGATTTGCGTTTTTGCCCACTTGTGGGGAAACAACATGAAACACACATACACGTACGTACGAACATTCATCAAAATACAAACTCTTTACGTTCACGCACAAACACAAATGTTCATGTCTTTGTCCATTGTAAATTTTGTTTAATACATATATTTGTTGATTATATATATATATATATATATATATATATATATATATATATATATATATATATATATAGGTCTTGTTTGGTTTCTTTACATCTCCAGTTGGACTCAACTTGAGTCCGCCATATTCTTGTAGTGGACCTTTTAATTCTATCAGGAGTTACACACGTGTTCCTAATTTAACAACACGTAAACCCACAGTCTACTATAATAGTTCACCCTAAGCAAAGCAGTAAAGAAACTAAGTACAAGGGGTTTCTAGGTGTTGAAGAATCAGCAACAAAAGATAGTAATGAGTAAAAAAGAGTAATCAGGACATTGATAGTGATTGAAATTGTATTTAAATTTTTGAAGATTAAAATTGACTAGAGCCAGAAGGGAGGTTCACAATCGAGATGTGCGACAAAAGAACATGCTAGCATAGAATTTACGGTTACATCTAGCTAGATCAACGGTTAATTAGTGATAATTCAATGTCCCTATTAATACGCTTAAATTTAAAAGGCTAGGTACTATAGCGAAGAGCTGATCCGAACAATTACCATGAAAGTATTTGTAGAAAAGACACAAAAAGGCTACCTCACGGCGGTGGGAAAGTGACTGAAGCTGAGATGCCAGATCAGAACAAATAACATTGCGGATTCATTTTTGGATTTTATCAAGGAGTTCTAAATATATAGCAGGGGCACCATATCATATGTGGCAGCAATATTATAAGCATGGACAAATGGCAGACATAAATATATAGTATGGTTTCTGAAGAGAAAAAAAATGATCACGTACGACACAGTGAACCAACCTTCTTAGCAGCTGACCAAAGAATGGTCTCTCTCTCTCTCTCTCTCTCTCTCATATATATACATATAAGTGAACATTGAAGTCAACACTCAGAGGTAACAGACTGTTTCATGCTAGACAAACTCGTCAGGTCGTCTGTCTTATTAACTCTGTTATGGACAGAGTTCGTATCATAAATATTTATGACATCAACTCAATCCACAACGGGGTTGATAAGACAGACGACCTATATTTTCGTCTGCTGAAATCGGCTATTCCCCACATGAGGTGATTTGGGATTTTATTGTTCATTAATTATTTATTCTGTAATAATAAATACATTGAGCTATTTTTGTGGATCAGTTTTAATAATTTATATTACTAGGATCCACTTGGATTATATAACAACAGATTTGTTACCTTTACTATATATATATATATATGGAGAGAGAGAGAGAGAGAGAGAGAATTTCAAGTTTTTGTTGCTTCTTATGCCTGCTAAGATATTTGAGGTTTCTCTCAAAGACTGTATTGCGTTTATTGTTCCGAGTCGAGCAGCTCATCATTCAGTAAAGTCTCATATAAATCGAACTATAATTGAACTTCAAGACTGAGGAATGGTAATGAAGACATGCTTATTACGAAAGTATTTACAGAGACCAAAACATACACATAAATAAACAGGTATGAGTGGCACCATGTCTAGTTTACATATTTAAGGCACCAGTTTTATTTTCGCTTGTTCAGAACGACGTTATATTCTAGTATTTCATCAGGTAGCAATTTCACATCAATTTCCCTCTTTGATTGTATTTTTGGTTCTGCAAGAAAGGACAAAGACAACATTTGGAACGCTATAAAGCAGCAGTAATTAAGTGGAAATATCGGTGATTACAAGCTGACAATCCTGAATTACGTTTCTTCTTTCAACTTAACTTTGGGATGTGGACACGCATCAGATTACAAAGTACACAATTATTATCGCCGCGACATAAGCATAAGTGTCATAAGCAGCACACACGCTACTCGACTGTCGAACTGGGATCAAAGTGTAGTATCAGTCCTCGGGCGTATAAACTACATGGAACTATGTTGTGTCTTTGCCTTCGGGGGGAGCACAAATAAAAATATTATTGAGAGGTTCCCGGAGAACAGCTTTACGTGGTAATACCTCTCTCATTAAACTAAAATGAAGTACCGGTAATAATACCGATGCCAGGGCAAGCGATGGATGCACGGGCTGAGCTATTTTTGAAGCAGGCCCGGGGGCTTGATTAAATTGACCTTGTGTCACATCTGGCCAGCGTGGAGCGGTAAGCAGAGACTAAGTGTACTATCGGCTATCGGACGGACAAACTACATTTTATATCACAGTTGTTTGTTTTTTGACAGAACAAATAAATGCGAGATGCCTGGTCTGAGAGATTCCAACCCTGCGGTAGAAGCCCCCTCATTGCACCAAAGTGCGAAGTCAGTGGAATATCGACACCAGTTTGTTGCAGGGAGTGGGAAAATTTTGGCCTTTGCTCATGTGCACACGCTTGGGCTTCTCACTTTAAACTTGCCTTGTTCCCTATCCTATCACCGTGAAGAGACGAGTAAATAACAAGTGTACTATCTGTTCTTTATTCCTGGGAAGACGTCTGGTCACGTTGATATTGACACCAGCGTAACAGTGGTTGCAGTGACAGGATTGTTTTTCCATGGTCTATATGTCCACATATGGGCATTCAACGTTTGACCGACCTCGTGTCACATTCTACCATCGCGAGTAGGTAGGTAAATACAGAATAATAAGCAGAGTGCTTTCACTTGGCTTTCGGGCTGAGATCAGTGCGCAATATCTGTTTTTCACCTCTATGCCAGGTTTCTGTCTTCGGGCGGTTTATGGAAAAAGTTTTTAGGTATGACTAGTCCGGGGAATTCCAACTTTGCAGCAGTACCTCCCTTATTGTACTAAAGAGTGGAGGGGGGAATACCAAAATGAACGTGACAGTACTACCGGGGACTGGGCAATTTTTATCGTTGGCTCGTATATACGCATATACGCATGACAGGATTGTTTTTCCATGGTCTATATGTCCACATATGGGCATTCAACGTTTGACCGACCTCGTGTCACATTCTACCATCGCGAGTAGGTAGGTAAATACAGAATAATAAGCAGAGTGCTTTCACTTGGCTTTCGGGCTGAGATCAGTGCGCAATATCTGTTTTTCACCTCTATGCCAGGTTTCTGTCTTCGGGCGGTTTATGGAAAAAGTTTTTAGGTATGACTAGTCCGGGGAATTCCAACTTTGCAGCAGTACCTCCCTTATTGTACTAAAGAGTGGAGGGGGGAATACCAAAATGAACGTGACAGTACTACCGGGGACTGGGCAATTTTTATCGTTGGCTCGTATATACGCATATACGCATGGTACATTAAAAAAACAACCTTGTGTCACATCCCGTCACAACAAAGTGTAGAATTTGTTCACCTCTTCTATTGTGTTTCTGTCTTCGGCCAGTTCATTTGGGAAATTTTCTGACGAGAATTACAATCATGCAGTTGTATCTACCTCACTGCATAGAAGAGAGTGTATTTTTATATATCAACACCGGTGTAACAGAAGTCGCAAGGAATGAGCAATTTTTGTCCTTGGCCCGTATGTACGCGTACAGGCATCGATTTTAAGCCAAACATGTGTCACATACTATTTCCGTAGAGGAATGGTAAATACAAGACGAAGAAGCAAACAGGAAAAATAACTTTTGATTCGTCGTACGTGATCTCATTTCGTCTTAGTATATTCTACCTTATCAGTAAAGTCTGCAATCAATTGTAGATACAAACGCTTAGACTAGACAAAGTGGATTTGCGCAGCTGGACGAAGGGTTTGAACACGATTAGATACTCGTACAGTACTAAATATTAACTAGTGCTGGATACAAAAACAAAACATTTTCATCCAGAAAAAATGTACCATTAAACAAAGATTATAGGACATAACTTAAGGAAAGACAGAAGAACGCAACAACTGAAATACAATAAAATAAAGATATCGACACTATCAGGGCCGGTGAAAGGGTTACGTTCTCCCCTGATCTATGCTATCTCACCCAATCTATGATACGGGGAGCCTACTCTACGACATGTCAATTTGCATAAGGTAGTATACATATAAAATACAAGTTTTATTTAACCTAATTATGTACGTATGTAGTGTCGGTTAACAATTCAACTAGAAAAATTGAAAATAAATACAATGTATCTAAATGCAAATTAGAGACATGACATAATAGATCATTCCATCTTGAATAAATCAGCAATATTTTACGGCAATTTTTAATATCAAGATTTTTTTTTCGTTAAAAGTTGAATAATTTTAACACAGTCAACATCATGGATAAAATTAGTAAATTTTATTGTTTTTTCGAGCAGTAACTCGAGCAAAACGAATTCAGATTTGGACAAAAAAAAAAGACTTCAGAATCTGCGAAAATTTGTCATCCTTTAATAGTCAGTTGTGCTTAGTTTCATTTGTAACGTATATAAATGTAGGTAGAAAAAAAGCAAATGTTGATGAGATAGCCTGACTCATAAAGTACTACCACCATCAGGTTTGGCTCCCTCCCCTGACGACGAGAATACTACACATCGAAACATCGAATCATGCATAGAATAATTTCAATGTTTCTTTTTAGGCTTTAACGTAATACCAAAATAACCTCCGAGAAATACAGGTGTGTCTGCTTAGAATAACCTAAGTAGGGATCATAAAACATTCCCTTTTAAGAGCTGCCAAGGGGGCGAATTAAAGCACTTAGGGATTTCCTCAGAGACCTTAGCTCTTACAAAATGAATGGCTATGACTTAACCCCTGTAATCTTACAGAACAGCCATTCTCAACCGTTTTCTGACTACAGCCATTTCATGAACTATTAAATGTTTCATGCCTCACCCATATTAAACGAGAATACTACACGAACAAATAGTGTCAGTAATATTCGTAAATTATAACATGTGAGACAAAACGTTTTAAAAATCTGTTTAATTAATGTTTTTACATTAATTCGTGGGGTACAAGCTGGTCAACTCCGACTATCCTACACTTAGCTAACCCGATTCACGACCATTCATTCCAAAAGAACGCAGCCTTCTCCATTCGATCAAACATTTCCCATAATACCACAGATTAACCAGAGCCCTACTAAATCACCCATGATGTAAAGATTTTGAAATGTTTACAAATATATATTTCCTGTTTTCAACAATTTCCTTATAGAAATATGTTTCGGACATGAAACGAAGGGGGGAGGGGGATGAAGCCAATAACAAAATAAAAGCGAAATGAAGCATTCAAACTCAAAGAAAACTGTTGGCCTGCCTCGTCCAACCCACAAAAATAAGAGCCACCGTTGTATTCTGCCGACAAGCAGAATCACGGAGCTCGCTCACTAATAACGGCGGAGGGACAAAACATTTGGAAATGGGAAAATATTTAAGACTGATCCAATCAAGAAAAAAAACGAAGACAATAAACATGGGAGATTAGGAACACTACCATTAAAAAGGCGAAGGAGTCTAGTTTTACCAGGGATGGGGTCCCACAGGAATCCGCCCCGTTGTTTTGAGGACTATAAAAAGCAATCAAGTATGTCCTAACACACGCGAACCAGATTCGAAACTTTTACAAACAAATTATTTTCTAAGGCCGAAATTGTAGAGCACCCAGTGAGGATCGAATTCACTACTCAGTCGTAATTGATCTAGCGTGACAAGCTTGCTAACACCACGTCGAAGAGCCCCCAAAAGGTTTTTAAAATCTTCATGAAATTAGCGATATATCATATCTGATGCGACTATTAATCTTGGTACTTTTCTGCAAGTATCATGATGTCAAGCTTACGATTTAGACAAGGAGTCGGCAGTCATCTCTTGTCGCGATATCAATTCTATTCCTGGGTGTTGTCCAAAGAATTACTTTGTTGAATCCATACACAAAATAAATTCAAGGATAAAATAAACTGAATACGACAAACAAGTCTTACCTCGAAAAAGAATGTGTGTTCTTTGTGTGAGCTGTCAAAAAAGAAAATCGGAACCAAGAACGGGGCAACTTAAGTAAGCCTCGAAATATGGTAATTATTAGTGCTTTTCTACCAGTCTCGACCAATGACAACCGTTCTTTTCCCAGTAAAAGAACGCTGAAAGCACAGAAAGATCGTGGCTATTCGCCGGTGAATCAGCGTTGTTCCACAATTGTGTATTTTATATGCATTAAATCTAGGTTCTTCGCTCGTGTAGTTGTGCGTTGCGAGATGTGAAGTGAATTTCTGACCCATTTTAAAAAAATATGAACCTCAGTATTAATATTTA
Source organism: Acanthosepion esculentum (assembly GCA_964036315.1). Lineage (NCBI taxonomy): Eukaryota > Metazoa > Mollusca > Cephalopoda > Sepiida > Sepiidae > Acanthosepion > Acanthosepion esculentum. The sequence goes on from OZ038475.1 coordinate 129,937,329, forward strand.
ACGCGGTCGGCTTTCTCGTTACTTCTCGTATTTTACGACTGGAACTTTCGTGGCTCTTCTTTTCGTACTTTGCATTGGGATTCCCTAGAGCCCTAGGTAGGGAATTGCATGATGCGGATTCACTATTTGTATGATCGAATGGTTGAGAGAGCATAGGTTCGTATTGAAGCCTAAAGAGGGTAGAGAGCATATTAAAATAAGGTCTGAGCACTGCTGATCTTCTCATGTGCCATGTCCTCTCATGAATTTGGCTGTCATGGATCGCATCGACTTCCAGTCGTTTTGTTAGACGTAACTTTTGCTCATTTGCCACCCACTCCTCGTCCTTGTTTTGCCATCCATCCTCTTAAACGCGCTAAATAGTTTACTGGCTCTGTAGATACGCCCATTAACTGTCCTTATTTTGAAACCTGTGTATTTATATCTGCGAAAATTTACTGTAATCCTACCATACTCTCTATTGGTTTTATCATGTAAAAATTGAAACTCTTATTCAAAGTGTTGCAATTTTATTTTCCTTTCGGTGGACGTGTAAGCATGTGTGTGCATACAGAATCGAGGAATCGGAGAGCCGAGTTCGAATCCATCACATTCACTTACGTGCTAATACCCCTGGAAAAGGTATGTAACCTCTTTTTCTCCCCCCCTCCAAACTATGGGTACATTTCTTATCTAACAATAGCGCCAATGAAAAAATACCCGGCTCTCTAAGTTGGGAAGCAGAATACATTATTGTAGCTTTCCCTCAACTGGAAAATACAGATGAGATTCACTTTTATCCTTATAAAGGATGTTACAATAACTTGAACCGATTTTAAATGTGAATTAAGTTTAAGCGTCTAATGATTTTTTTTCTTCTTTCAGATTTGGCGGACATTTGGGCAATATTATTTTTGACCCAAAATTGCCATGAGTTAAATAACATGATCCAATAGAGAAATAAATGAATTTTCACCAATAACACTGATTTATTTACTGCTGAATTTGATCCGTCTTAATGAAACACCCTTTATCATGACAAAAAATAAAACAATTTTTTTCAGTCTTGCAATTATTTAGATTAATTGCAGAACTTGCTTAAATTAAACAAAAGCAAAGTAAATCTTTTTGGCTCAATGTCTTTCCAATTATTGTGTTAGTGTCTGTTTCCCTTCGCATTATTAAAAGAAGAAAAACCCTTGGAGAATTTAACACTCATAATAATACAATAAAAGGGAAAACAGTCATGAAATCTACCAGTCAGTTTTGAGCAAATGGATGGCGGAACAAGTTAGGCATAGAACAGTCTTAAAAGTCGAAATCTAACTTAAAGCAACGAAAGACGAGTAGCTTTCCAGTCATTATCGCTCACATTGTGAAGTGACACGAGAGTGTAGGATTTGGTAAACATTTTTTTTTTTAATTCTCTGCCATTTGGCTTGCGCACTCGAATTATTTTAGTAGCAACTAAAAATAAACCTACGAGATAAAATACCTCTGATTGGTGTGGTGTAAAGACAATGATATCAGCTGTAGTCAGGACCCAAGACTATGTTAGAACAGAACAAAGTGGAGCCAACACAAACACCGATCTGCGAAGTTGAACTACATATCAGCTGTATTTTGACAGTTCTTAATTCTTTTCGTTTCTCCTGACATCTTTATGTACACAAACAGGACGGGTTGGTATTGCTGCAATTGGAGGAAAGAAGCAGTCGTTTCTTCAGCTGTTTAGGTTCAGCTGAAAGTGATTAAATTTTCCTAAACTCAGAAGACAGAATCGGGAGTTCCAGAATGATAAGTTATGGTAAAATACCGAAGTCACTGGCTTCCATTTAAGAGAGAAAAAAAAAATGGATAAAAGAAATAAGAAATATGGCTGACTGAACGGAAACACAGAATTTAATTATATTAATTCCATTTTATTTTCGAGGTCAGTAATTTAATCTAAGCTGCCAGTTCTTTCAAAACGAAAAAAAAAAAAAGAAAATTTTTTAAAAGAAATATCAAATTTCTTTCTTTTTTTTTTTTTTATCAAAACTAATTTAAAATGAGATTTAAGAAACAATCACTTATTTCAAGTTCCAAAATTAGAGGAAGTTTATAAAACAATGATTCTCGCAATTTCAGAAACGAGCAATCAACTGGAGACGTTCCGTTTGTTATCTATTGAGTTTAGTTTACTATTGCGCATTTGTGACAGAGCAGAGGGACCTAGGAAGGCGGAACCCATAAACGGACTGATCTAACTTGTTAACCACCACATCACGGGAAGCACCCAAAATTTTTACGGTGTTTCACCAGGCACATAGTAACAAGCATGGAGCCCTAGTAACCCACTTCAGCAGTCCTGATTTTTTTTCTATTTCTATTTCAGTAATTTTGGAGATCTCGAACCCTAGTGATGGACATAACTGTTGTTGAGAGCGAAAAAGGAAAGAAGAAGTTGTGTTTGGATAGATATCTATATATTAAGGACAAAACAGTGAACAATAAGATTTACTGGAAATGTGAAATGTGCAAAAAAAGGAAATGCTTAGCACGTGTTTTATTTTTTTTTTAACCACAGGTTTCGAGCAAATTGCCTTTCGAGAAAAAAAGACCTGCTATATAAATGTACTAGTTCTTTAATTTTAACTATTCAGTTAACAACAAAAAAGTCGTAGTAAATATTAGAACAATGTAGTTTTATTTTTTTTAACCACAGGTTTCGAGCAAACTGCCTTTCGAGCAATTTATAGTTCGAGAAATTATTTGTCAAGCAATTTACCGGATACGGATAAGTTCCATATTTCTGAACGAGTTGGACGACATGCATGACATTCATGCTAAAATCTAGAGCTAACGATGTTATTTTAGAGTATGACTTGAGTTCTTAGGTTAATATTTTACCAATGTAGCATCTTGCGATATCGGATAAACTAATTTAGAGCAGCTATCTTATTTTAATTTCCTCGTCTCATATACTAAAACCACACTTAATTTATACTATTAGAATAAGTATCGATTTTAAACAGTTTTTAACTGATAGTGCCGGTTTTGCACATACTGAGATAATTATCTGTCATTCATTAACAATGTATGAGGTACATTTTTTATAAGATTATTTCATCCCAAGCAAAGTAATGAAGCCACCAAAAAGAAAGGGGTTACTATGTTTGAGAGTATATGAGAAAAGGACAACATTAAGAGAGAGAAAAATAAAAGAACACGAATTAAGACAGAGATAACGATTGACATTGCGTTTATATTTTTGAAGATCAAAACTGACTGGAAAGCAAGATGCTGGAAGAGAGTTGCACAAGCGAAAAATGCAAGCGAAGAAACTGTTAGCATAGAACTTACGGTAATATCTGACCATATCAAATGCAAGATAAAGCCTAGTCGCCAATCTGTTTAAATTCATAGCCTAGGTACCAAAAGGGGAAGCGCGTCGGAAAAATTACCATGAAAATATTTATAGACAATATGTCAGTCTCTGTCTATATTTCTGAGATGAGGTATTATGTACACCATTTACATTGTTCAGACTATCATCCTCATCTTTGTTGCCATATTTATCACAACGTTTCGACTGTTGTACGCTCTGGCCTTCTTCAGGTGGTTGGAATGTCGAACTGAACCCTTTATTTCACTCGCTGGGGTAGACTGTTCTAGTTCCATGGGCCATGATTAATGGATATCAGTTATCAAGAACACATAGCACAGTGGATAAAGGCGTTAGTTAGATCCAGTGACAGGACCCAAACAGCTGTGAGTTCAATACCTGGCTAAGGCAGTGGATAACTTGGAGTGGGGAAGTAACAGGAGATAACTGATAACTGACACCCATTAGACATGGCACGTGGAACTAGAACAGTCTACCCCAGCGAGCGAAATAAAAGATTCACTTCGACATTCCAACCACCTGAAGAAAGCCGGAGCGGACAACGGCCGAAACGTTGTGATAAATATTGCAATAAAGATGAGGACGATAGTCCGAGCAATGTAAATTGTGAATATATTATTACATTGAAATCACTGTACATAAAGTAATTGTATTATACACTATAATATAATATAATATAGTTAAATTGGCCTGTTAACATTAGTACATCATATTCCGGGAAAAAGATGAACAAAACTAGGATTAAAATTAAATACATTAATGTTTGTCAGTATCTTCGAGATTTCCACCTTACGTTCGTTGAATAGTTGCCGGGAACTAGTCGACCTTTGATCTTGACGAAAACATCTGAATTTGAGACTGGGAAAATTTGGAGACACAACCATGACATCTTCCGTTGTTTACCATCATAATTCTATCCCCATGCTTACAGTAGTTTTTAGTCCTTTCCACTTATAATTTCGGTTTACATATATGAGCACTTATGAATAGGCAATGAAAGTAACTGTCATTCAACACTCTCGACAGATGTTACTAAACACTGAATCACTACATAAAAATCAATTAAGGCTCTTGTTTGTTTATTATCGTTTGAATGGTTTTCATGGTTACCATTATCATATAGATACATATATTGTAACATATCCGATAAAAATGTTTTTCGTCTTCTAATAAGATAGGATCGACATCTCGCGAGAAAGCGTAAAATTCAATTTGCTGAGATACGAGTTACGTATTAGTGACGTCAAAATCAAACGGGTGCGGAAATTTAACTACCTGGTCAGTAGGGTAACTGATGCCGGAACGTGTGACATAGGAACGAGGGTGTATAGAAACTGTGAATAATGATTTTCAAAGACTGGACGAATTATTAATGCAATGTCTAATATCATACATAACATTGAATACTGGAGAATCTTCTTAAAGACTAAGAACAAACTTAAGGCTGCAAAGATGTGGTTCTATCAAACAGTTTGTCCTATACCATGGCTGGAAACGAGGACATTTTAAGGAAAATATGAACTAATGTTGACAATGAAAATGAGACAACTGGAATTTGGAGGACACACAAGGAAAAGGCAAGAAAACTTGGAGAAAACTCACAGGACACATCTGTAGAGGACCGGGGTGTAAAGTGTGATGAGATCTCTCTGGGTTAAACTTTCCCGCTGGCCGGTCCAGCTACATAGGAATGTTGGACTTTAATGGAGTCCAAAGAAGATAAAGAAACAAACAAGACCGATATACATGTATGCAAACAAATATATATGAATAACAAATTACAATGACATGAAGGGTTACAGAGCGTTGTATGGAGAAGTTATGGTGAGTGTGTTGAGTGTCCGTACGAACGCGTATATTGTTTTTAGCGTGTTCCCAGAATATGGGAAACGCTGTATGTGTGAGAGGTCACGTATTGGAATAAGTAAAAAAAAAAGAGAAAGATTTTTTTTACCTCGCCTCACGCGCGAGGTTGCGGCCCGAGGCCTGAGTCGAGACAGCTGGCCGCACGTGCGTAAGCCGTAAAAAGAGAAAGAGGCGAAAGGTCAGCCAGTATTTATACTCGTGGGAGAGAGACCCCTGTTGAAGGATTAAGGAAATAAGGAGGAGCTAACTGCGACACATCAAGGTAAAGGAAACAGGAAAATAATGAGAATCATGCTTGATACGTTTTAACAAATTGATACAACGAGATAAAATATGTGTTGTAAAGGAAAAAGAATCCCTGATAACAGGAAATGTTATGCGGAGAGTCATGATTCCTCACGTCCTGACGGGACACGGTACACGTTCTGAAATGTTGTTTATGCAGCGGAGAAGAGAAATTTAAACAGTAGGTTATTTTTAGAAGTAGCTATAATTACTTTTGAAAACATTAAGACCATCAATTAATAAAATGAATCACAAATGTAGAACTGTAAGCCATTTAATTTGGATGTTCTCTGTCCGACGTTGAAATGGGAAAAAATATTTAAGATAGAAACAGGCTTTCAATTTGGCTGAAGACGTTTTCACTTCGTTCTTAATTAATGAACATTTTCTTGAATGAATTAAAACAGCCTAATTTTGTAGTATATAAGCATAGGGACATTTTTCTTGTTTTTTCTTGTTTTTTTTCTTTTTTGTTTTTAAGAAAGATGAGACGAAGATGTCAACAATCTTCCTGGCCAGCTATGCCATATCGTAGCGCGATGGTTAGCAGACACGCATCCTAAATCAATTTTCTAGCGAAGTATGTTTAAGACTGCATGGAGTTCTTCGCTTCTTCAGCTTTGTGCCAAGTTAAGTCACGCTTCAATATAAATAATGGAGACGCCTCCCTGTGGAGTAATACTCGTGTTTTACACTTACTCTTGAAAACAACATTTTTACTTCTGTCTATATTTCTGAGATTAGGTATTGTAATTATTTATACTATTTACTTTGTCCGGACTCTCATCCTCACCTTTATTGTCATATTCACGACGTTTCGGCTGTTATACGTTCCGCTATTCTTCAGGAATGGCATGTGAAACAAAACAATATATCCCGGTGGAGGAATTAAAGGGATCGATTTGAAATTTCAACGTATATCATCTGAAAAAGGCTGGAGCGTACAACGGCCGAAAGGTCGTCAATATGACAAAAAAATGTGGACAACAGTTCGATGAATGTAAACAGCATTTTTACTGATTGAATTCTTTTTTTTAACTAATTATATAAACAGCATAATAACAATGTTTCTTCAGGAGTGATCAATCATATCTCTCGACATATCATTTTCTCCTCTAAGTTAGACTTGTTCCGTAACAACAGCTGGTCTTATTCCACCATCCATTTACTCAAACCTGTTAGGTATGATCCTAACTGAGTTCCTGTTTTTTATAACCTGTCGTGTGGGTATTAAGTTCTGCAAGTTTTCTTTTCTTCATTGTATGTCCCTAAGATTTCAGTAGTCTGCGACAGTTACTGAAACTTTTATTTAATTTACAGGGGTAGACTGTTTTCGTTCCACTGGTCATGTCTTGGGATATCGTCTAATCCTTACTTTCATTTAGTAATCTTCGCACGCCACTGTTACTGTCTTATCCTCACTCCACTTGTGGCTTGGTGATGTACTAATCTAAGTTTAATAAATATTAAGGTTGCTTACATTGGAGCTATGGATAACAAACTCGTGCGGAAAATTATTAGTTCGTGGAGAGAGTTCGATTCTAACGAGCAAACATTCTTCTGATCTTTAGGCATGTTTCTGAATATAAAAGGAGCTTACCGTACAGTGATGGTTAGTAAACTCGTTTCATGGAACGATTTGTAGAGGGCCAGCGGGTTTACGTGTTGTCAAGAAATATATGTATTAAGCAACAAATTTACAAGTGACAAAGACATCAAAATTTGTGTTTGTGTGTGAACGTAAAGAGTTTGTATTTTGGTGAATGTTCGTACGTACGTGTATGTGTGTTTCATGGCGTTTTCCCATAAGTGGGCGAAAAAGCAGATTTCTGCGAGAGATCACGTTTTTAAATGTGTCCGCTGAAATGCAAAGTTAAGAGAGAACGAGGCAATAAATTGCCAGTATCTATAGTGTAGGGGGAACGACCCCTAGTGAACAATTAGGGAATTAAGGAGGAGCTAACTCCGACAAATTCATTAAGTCAGGTCAGTGCTTACTGCATAGTTCCCTACTGAGTAAATTATTTTTTAGGAAATATTCCGGCCATTCGTGGTCTGGAACCACTAAATAATTAGAGTCCGATAGTCTGTCTTTCATATTATTAAAAATACATTATGCTAAAAATCGTAGACTATGTTAATTGCTGATTTCTGCGGCAACAGTAAAAACGACTGGACAATTTCGGATGATCGAATGCCATATTAGATGGATATATTAATAGAAAAAATGCCATTCGGTATCACAAGTAAACAAATGATTAACGTCACGTATAATGGAATAAGTCACTCGATTTCAAACTCCGATTGGATAGATTCTGTTCTCCTTGCAAAAGGCATGAACCCAATTCTCCTATTAGCTAAAAATAGTTTGGAATCATCTAGCCTTGTAACGCAGTTCAGCCCTGGCGTCCATTTAACAAGCTGTCCATGTATAAAACTTATGAATTACCAAAAGCAAAGGAGCATCCCTTTGTATGGTAACGGCATCATGCCCTACAATCATGGATTCTCAAATTGAAGGAACTCGAGAGAAAGGGTTACGCGATTGTTTGTCACGCTCCAGGCAATGAATTCCTTGTTACAATTAGATAGGAGTAAACCTTCTGTCATTTTTTTCAATAGAAAGAGAAATTGCGTTTTTTTTCCGGTCATTCTTTGCTCAACCCTGCCACGCCCCGTCTGTATTTGACCTTGAGTACTATAACACGGAAGGTTTTCTCAAAGCGTATGCCAAAACACTGAGCAGGTTATGCGAGAATAAAAATAAGTTTGAGAACTCCTGCTCTATATGGAGTCTTCAAGAATAAAAAATGCGTCATTTTGCCACTGTGGAATATTGAATAAATCCTAACAATGCCAAATACTTTATCGACCACAAATACAGTACCTTGATTGTATCCAAGACAGTATAAAAGCAGCATTATTCCAGTGAACTTTCTAGTTTATTGTATGTTTAGCTTCTGCTGTCTATGACATGGAATGTTTATGTAGCTTGGAGTATGGCTGAACACGAGAGCGGACGCAGATGTCCTTAAAAATGGCAGCACGTCGCAATGTAATTAGAGTTGAATTTTACGAACGTGGTGAATGAAAATCGTGATTGCCAACCAGTTTTATTTATTGTCTATCAGGAAACCGCTACAAAAAGGAATACAAAAATATCTCTTCTAAATTCATGTGCCTATACATTTCATGCACAAACTTCTGACAAGATTTTACTTCAGACTGAAGAGGTTAGTTTTTCGAATTTGTCACTCTTACTTTTAGTTTTATTGGGTCGATCCTCGTGCTTATTTAATTTCGAGACCTTTTCGATTGTGGTTAGAGCTAAAATGAAATCTATTTGATTAATTAAAATCCTGCAGCGCGCGCCAGGTATTTGAGACCATGTCTTTTTAGAGGTCGATAAATGGAAGAAGACTTAATATTGTTAAGCAGTATATACCAAATGAAGTAAGAAGTCACGTTTCAGTGAAAGAAGTCTGTAAAATTATTTACTGACCTATTTATGAATCAGTACGTGGATTCGTATCTGCCTCTCTCACTCCAGGATATTTTATGCTTCCTCTACACAAACAATTAAATGACTACTGTTAAATTAGAAATTTATCTGTATGTTATCCCACTTGACTTTGCCAAAACGTTCGTTAGGGGGCGCTCTTTAAGTCTATAAAAAGGCAATTATGTTCTCTCTCTTCCTCTTTTTGGGCTCTTGCTTCCAAATGTAGTAGACGTAGGTAAATAACGCTGCCGACAGGACGCTTTCTCTTCCTTGATACTCTGTTGACTTTTGAACTCTCTCTCTCTCACTCTCTCATACGCGCACAAATACATTCTTCTTATAGGTAGTTTAAATATAATTCTCTTCATTAAAATTGTTTATACATGTAATTCCTTTTCTTAATAACATGCATTTTTGCTTGTTTTATATTCAGTTTTATTTTTTATTTACCCGGACTCACATCAGTCCCCCAATAATATTTGCAGGCCAACTGCTCCAGAAGTCCATAAATACATACTATAAAATGTCTATATATTATTTACATTATTCGGACTATTGTCCTCATCTTTGTCGCCATATTTATTACAACGTTTCGGCTGCTGTGCACTCTAGCCTTCTTCGGGTGGTTGGAATGTCGAACTGAACATCACAATTTCGCTCACTTGGGTAGACTGTTCTGGTTCCATGTGCCATGTTTAATGGATGTTAGTTATCAGTTATCTCCTGTTAATTTTCCTCTGAAAGTTCTCCACTGCCTTAGTCGGGTATTGAACTCACACTCTTTGGGTCCTGTCACTGGATCTAACTAACGCCTTTATCCACTGTGCCATGTGTCCTTGGGGACATCTGTGTATGAATTTCGCTGTAATAAATATGGCGACAAAGATGAGGAAAATAGTCCGAATAATGTAACTAATGTACATAATACCTCATCTCAGAAATATAGACAAAATGTCTATACATATCACAAGCAAAGAGGTGATACTCGCTACATAATGGTGACAATCCTACCCAAACAATGTAGTACCTCGCAACTCATCAATTCTCAAAAGCAAGTGTTTCAAGATGAGAATATACTAACCACCCTGGGTGAACTCTATTTTTATGAGCTTGAGCGCTGTATAAAACAAAAGCTTTTACACTCTCATCAAGAACACTCGAAAGAAATGAAGAATATTTTTTTAATTTAGAATATTTTAGGGAATTCACAAATTAAAAAGAAATATTTAAGATTATTTTTCTATTATCGAAATATACGAATTAATTTATAGTCTTTTTACTTAACCAAAGATGTTCCGGCAAATACACATGGGCCACTCTTCTGAATCTAGTTTTTGATAAGAAACACTTTGCCTCCCAAAATATATCCCATGGTTTTATATACGATGTTGGGGGTATTCGATAGGTTCATACTTACCAACACACTGTCGAAGACTTTTTAACTGATTTTCACTTAACTCTTATACTACTACTACTGTGGTTCTACAGAAGAATGCTGAGGATACCATGGATCGAATATGTGAGCAAAGACGAAATTTTAGAGAAAATGGAAACAAAAAAGGAAACTTATACTTAACATCAGGGCAAATAACGAGGAAAGAGCCTTGGAAAATCTGATACTCACAGGACAGATAGAAAGCAAGAGAGAGGGGAAAAAAGGATAACATACTCGGTGAGCTTGAGTAAATGGATGGCTGAACAAGGTTTAGGAGTAATAACAAAAAACGAATTTTTTAACACCTACAAAGGACAAGAAATTATGGAGAGCCATGATCGCCTACGTCCTGAGGCGGAGACAAAGCACAGGAAGTTCACAAGTACGACACAACAAATCACTTCTTAGTCGATTGATTTTTTTTAACGACTTATCAACCCTTTGTGGGTTATTTAAAACCAAAACATATGTAGGATTGTAAGAATAATTCTTTTTTTGCGAGTAAATATTTAATTAATTATTTTTTTGTTAACAACTATATTTTTTTTCAGATAATAGTCCTATTAATTAACCCATAAATTGTGAAGGAAACGGATTCCCACATTTCCCTAAGTAAATGAATTTAACGAACTCGACTGGAATTCGAACTCTACTCACCGATTTCTCATTCCTGCAGCTAGAGAGAATAGTCAAGTAAAATGTACTCTATTCTTATGCTGAAAACAGCCTCCGTGTTTAGCGACAGATTACATTTAGTCTTTCTAGTTATCTATTGGTGTGTGCTCCAAGAAGTATTTACGTAATATGATTAGCAAACGTCATCGACATAATATAGTTTTCTATTCCCAAACTTGCATACGTTTAAAGCAGAACCGAGTCGAGAGGCATTAAAAAGTTGACTGTTCCTGGAAAAATAAAATTAGAGATTTAAACTAATGGCTAAACAAATTAAACAATACTTTTTATAAAAGAAATAAAGATAAAAGTGATTTTTTGTCCCTTGACTTTTCTTTTCTCCCCAAGCAAAAACTTGATTCTGTCTGGGTTACTTGAAAAAGATCACAGCTAGCTAAAAGACACCGAACTGATTTTAATAGTATTTCGCAGATGACTTACTGAGCAGTTAAAATGCTAACCTGTAAGAAAATGTGTTTTTACTCTACTTTTTACCACTTGAATTTTACGTGACGAAGAGTAATATTTAGGCTATATAACAACATTAAAGCCAGAGAAAGATAATGCAAACAAAATGAAACTTTATTGAAATAATCGCAGACATACGAATGAACACAGCATAGGGACGCGTGACCGGACAGAACGCAGAATCTCACACTCATTTTAAATTTGTTTGAAAGAAAATAGAAATAGATGCTCACTATTTAGTGAGACGACACTTTTCCATGGCTTCTTAAGTTTTTATCTATTTTCTTTCGTTCAATAGTATAAAATAGGAGTACTTTTCCTTGAGCTGTTACTGATAACGTTAAAAAAAAAAAAAAAATTATTTCCTTTTCAGACTGTCACCTGAATGAAGGCATCAATTCAAACGGATTTTTCCTAAGAATGATTTTCTTGCAAATTTACTTGTTTTTTTTTTTAAAGTTAAATGTAAATTTATTTAGCTAAGACGACAGCCTTTAAGCGTTTATGACGAACTTACGCGTTGAGTAACAGGGAAGTTTAAATGCAAAGGGGAATAATCAGAAAGACGCAACTGAAATTTCTGGCACATATAAAGAGGAAAGATGGCCTAGATAATTTAACACTTACAGGATGTATTGAAGGCAATGAGATACATGGGTAAGCAGAGATTAAACAAGCTTTTATGAATGGATAACATAATAAAGACAAAAAGGAATAGTTAAGTGTTAAAACAAAAGACAGAAGATTGTGGAGAGCCATGACGCCCACATCCTGAAAGGCCATGGTACATGAAAAAAGATAAATACGTTTATAGACGAAAGCTACTCAGAGAATACTTCATGCCTAACTGGATGGAATTCTTTTGCCACCTCTCCAGAAAATAAACCCACATTAACAATTCCCTCCACTTCAAAGTCTCCGGAATCTTCTGTAGATTTATAAAAATTAAAAAAAAAAAATCAACAAAAAAAAACAATAACAAAAAAAAACAATAACAAAAAAAAAACAATAACAAAAAACAAAAATAAAAAAACAGATTATTTCACCTATCTTGATTCTGATCTTCATTGGGTAAAATCTGAAAATATTCTGTGCCAAGCCAAGCTACACCAAACATGTATTTATTGAAATAATCGCAGAGACGCAACTGGGTTTCACAATTTGTTTATTATACTTTGTATAATTTAAACAGTCTACTTGGAACCTTGTTTAATTTTCTTTCTTATGCGCCATTTCCCTGCTGACCGCTGTCAAACATGGCGCGCCACAACCTCCTCTGCTTTGCTACTCTGAATAAATTTTGGCATTTTGCCATCTTTTGTCCTTGTTCTAACATCCATTCACACAAGCTGAGATACAGTATTTCCCAGCTTCTTTTGCTTTCAATATACCTTGTAAGTATTCAACCCTCCATGTCCTATTCCTTCTATACCGTATATGCAAGTGTATAAACCGACTTGGTGTATAGTGAGACCCCACATTTTTTTCTGCATGACATTTAACCTCTCCAGAAAAAGCACTTGCCTATAGTGCAATCGGTCACCTAAAATTCATAATTTTTAACCTCTTCAATAAACGTATCTATGTTTATTGCAACCCCTTATTTTCTGCCTAAAAATTATCACAAAAACTCAGAAGTATACATTTCTTTTTAGTTCTTTTCTCTTCTAATACTTCTCTGGCTTGTGTCGATTTTACCTCTAATTTTAATACTGAGAGTTATTTCACTTTTTTACCTATTGAATATTTCACTCTTGTCATGCTATGAAATAACTCTCTATCTGTTCCATCTTTGCTCTCTCTTTTCTTTTCTTCTATTATATGCTCCATTTTAAGATGATATGCATCCTGTCCGACATCACGTCTTTATGTCCTGCTATTTCTTTTATCCTTCCATGCATAACTGCTACGTCTGTATTTCTATCTCTGCACATTTCTTGTTCAACCGTTAATCTTCTGCTAACTTACATTTATTCCTAATATCTATGTTTAACATTGTGTAATTCCTTGACGTTGGTTGTCATGTCTTTTTTCATGGATTCAAAAATCTCATTTATCATCCACTTTTATTTCTTGACCGTCTTCTGTTTTGCCAATATCACTGTTGTTTCCTTAACTTTTCTGGATGCAGTCTACCCGGATTTTAGGCAGAAAAATAAAATTCCGGGTGTCATGTCCACAAATTACAATACAAAATTATAAACAACGCAAAAAAATGATCTTCGCAGAAAAGAGGAGCATGTTAAATATGGCAATAACATTTATACGGTAGATACATGTATTTACATATTAGAATTCAACTATTTTTGTAGTGGCCATAAAAAGACCAATAGTTCGAGTGTTGAAAGTGAATTGTTGCAAGTGAGTCTGCAAAGTCCGAAGTTATATGTACGCCAGTGTCTCTGTGTGGGTGGATGAAGCACACGTCAACGAAACGTGAGTGACTGCTGACTGATTGTGTGCAATAGCAGTGATTTAAAAAACACAGTGAACAAAGAGAAGGAGATCTAGAACTTACTTTCGTCGCGGCTTTGTATGTAGAAAGATCATCGCTGACTACCGCGTTGTCAAGGTAACATGTGTCGTGGCTGGGCCTTGTTTACTGACTGATCCTTTTCGCAGATCTGTCAATGACTGCTGCTGACAAGCCGTTTTTATCGTTATTTGACAGCAAGTGCCAGAATCCTATCCGAGTTTTTCGCGAGAACACGCTCCGTAACCAAAGGCATGACGTATTTTCAGGTCATTTGGAGTATAACTGCGTGGACGTTGTAGAGAGCATATCACGTGACTTGCCATATCCAATCAGCTTTCAGAAACCACATATTTAATTTTGGAACCGTGTTTTCTACAGAATTGTAAAGTTTTTTTTAGTATCTACTGATTTTAGTATGATTTATTTGAAGGATCCTCTTACTTGTTTGTGATTCAGTTATTGACCATAAAGTATAGCAGTTTATATTCTATACTTTCAGTTAGTCCTCTTAGTTTTGCAGTACACTAAGCACTTATCTAAAACCGTTACAAAATGTACATATTTTAGTAATTAAAGAAGTCAATGTCGGTGATATTGTCTTGTAGCAATCAATGAAATAGTATTTAAGTCTATTGTTAAAATGTTAAACGTGAAAACTATGAATGAGCATTTATTCCCCACAGAAAAAAGAACATCTTAATGGTTTTCTAATTCGGGTGTTTTACAAAATAGTTTTCCTTTCAAGCTGTTAGTTTGTATTTATCATTTTTTAAACCAACAGGATTTTTTTGCAAAATACAGTTCCTGAGATTTGTTACAAGCATTTAAATGAGTGGAATGAATTCTATGGAAAATATTTCAAAATTTGTAGATTTTCAAATAATCTCAAAGTTTAAAAATTCAAAAAACAAAAAAATGGGCAAAACGCTTTAATGTTGACGGAAAAGGAAAGATAATCCAGACACGAATACTGCTGAATAATTTGTATCAAAGTTAGGTTTGCTTAGATTTATGAAGTATCATCTGTTTCGCATCATCCAGAATTTTACAGCCTGGCAATACCTACATGATCACAAATTAAAAGGCAGAGTGTAATTTAATTTAATGCTCTTACAGTTAATATGAAACGCTAACTGGAAGTGTTAGGTTTCCTATTATAAGTATACAATAAGTTAGTGTGTCCTATTTTAGATCTAAACCAATTTCAGTTTTTCTAAGTTGAATCAAATCTGCAACAAAGTCTTTCAGAAACCAAACAAGATATTAAGAAATAGCAAATATCATTAGAAACAAAGAAAAGAGTGCTGAACTGCTACATAATATTCACTCTCTTTTATGCCCATGAATGCTCTACAGTTTCCTTACAGATGAAGAATGAACTTGAAGCAACAGAAATATGATTCGCCTGATGAATGCGAAGCATACCATAGAACATGTGAATAACAAGGAAATTATATTTACAAGCAGAAATAGACGTTTGAAATTCTGTGAACATAAGATACAGGAAAAAGGGTTGGTTTGTTGTACCACTCCAGTAAGTATCTGATTCCCTCACTATACTCCATCTTTAGAAGAGGTGGATAAAAATAAAAATGGAGTATGGCAGCTATATCTAGTCTGGAGCTGTCCAGTTAACAAGTTCAAAAGCATCTGCCTGGCCTTGTGGGCATTTATTTTCCATTCTCCAACCTCTTTCCCACAGACGAAACATTGTAAGCCTTTCACTGCTCTATCACTTTCCATGGCATGTGTTCTGAGCCACATTCCTTAGTCTCATCACATCTGACCTTTACAACTGGGACCCACCATGCCTTGTACACATGGATGAATCATTTCCATTCCCTTTGTATTTCATCAGTGTGAATAAGCATCACACAGACAGCTTCTTCCCGGTTATCTGTTTTGTAGAAGAGACTCTTGGCAGAATCTTTTCTGAACCACTACAATCTTGACCTCTTCAAGTCTAGGGTTAACAGTTAGCTTTCCTGCATAACCCCCATGAATTTCACTTCTTTCCCTTTTTTATGCTCATACAAAACCACGCATTAACCCTCTCCATTGAGTGGCTCTTGGACCTTCTATTGGGTGATAATTAGTATAAAAAAAGAAAACAGTTGTAACCTCGGAAAAGGTTACTGAATAAGAATGACCAAGACGAAGGTTGAAAAGGAACGATAAAATTTATAACAGGAACAACATACAAGATCCGCCAGCCGCGTATAGTAAGTAATCAACTGCTAGTAGGGAAGCTAGAATTGAATCAAGGTGATTCCCAAGTGGAAGAAAAGAGTGAATCCAAATGACAGTATCTACCAATTTCCCTACAAAGTCAGATGTAGCACAAGGCCGAATTTAATGTGGGGTTCCCAAGCCTGTAGCCTCATCCAAAAAAATACCCGGAGGCAGAGAGTTTGACCAGAACACTTGAAAGTGAATCCAAATGATGATATTCACTAACTGCCCAACGTGGTTGGATGTTGCACAAGGCCGAGTTTTATTGTGGGGGTATCTGAGCCTGTATGCTCGGCCAAAAATTCCCCTTAGACCCTGTAAAAAACAAGGTCGGGTAGCTGTCTTCCCAGACGAGACTCTGCCCTTTGACATAGCCTCATCTGGGGATCCTCTCTTCCCAGAGGCAGAGAATTTGACTAGCACACTTGGAAGTGAATCCAAATGACTACCATATACAGTATATTCTACTGTATTTATAAAGATTCGGACATACCCATTGTAGTCTATAGGTACGGTATAAGAAAAACAATGAAAAAAATAAAGCTGAGAGAATTTAATATTCACTGGACATGGTGATAGTCGGAGAAGAACATTCTTAATGTGTTTGTGTAAAGAGATGACAGAACTGAGACAGAGGATGGTAAAGGGTCAAAGGTTACTTTGAGCAACAAGTGTAGTGAATGATTTCATTTCAAAGAAAATACTTATCTAACTAAAGTAAATTAAACTTTATTAATACATAGTAATTTCTCTTTTATTTACCATTCATATTAATCTATTTTATTAACTTCATAATATTTATCAAATCTAATTTCTAAATAACGAAGGACTGAGACAAGCAGGAAGGAAATCAGTCAAATCAGCTGACAGGAAAAATGAAATGTAAACTAGGTTGTTTTAAAACATGTTTTCACTATATGAATCAATATGGATTTACAGTGTAATTAAACAAGAACACTTCTGTCTTAAAACAAGAAATAAAACAAAAAGAGGAAACAGTTTTTCTTTATGTAAGAAACTGGCCACGGTTTTAAATATGTAGCTAAATTCGATGCTCAAAGCCGAAAAATGTCAGGCTCTAAAGTAGAATTTGTAAAGATTAATATGGAATGCTTCATCAGAAAAATGTTTTATATTCTTAACTTATTTTTAATTTAAAAAAAAATTTCACTTTATTAACCTAGCTATTTAACACAACAGACTTCATTTCAACATTTTAGGTTCCTATTTAATTATCAAACAGTTACTATTATTTACATCTGAACTTCTGTTCTCAGCTTAGTCGTTACATCATAATGTTTCGGCTGTTGTGGCCTACAACTTTCATCAGGTGTTTGTTGATCAAGGTAATGTTCAGGGAATTTCATGCTGAACCCTTTGCTTAATCTACATTATTAGATTGTTCTTGCTTCTCTTCTTATTCCTCTATTGCATCTACTCATTGTTTAGTACAGTCCAGTTATTGCTTGTACTCTTTCCACTAAGTTCAATTACACACTGCCCGGCCCAGTGATTGAACACACAATTATTATCTCACCAGATTCACTGGAAACTAAAAGTTATGCACATCGATGAGCATCTGTTAAGATGTCAGGTACAATGGCTAAAGTACTGTGATAATAACAAAGATGGTTGATTTCTTTCTTTATGGCATATCAACACTTTGAAGATTATTTAAGGCAGAAACGTATGATGGATTCATACCTTTTCCAAGTGTATTTGTGTGTAAGTGAATGTAATAGACTTAACCAGAATTTGAACTCAGGTCTCCAATTTCTTATGACAAGCAGAGATGAGGATAATAGTATGAATGTAAATAATGTTAAATCCTCAACAAAGAAATTCAGACAGAAAAAAAACCCGGCTACAATCTGTGTGTAGTCCAGATGTGGAAGATGTAACTATTGAACTAAAATCCTCAAGCTCATTTTTAATGCTGGCCAAGTGACGCCAATTTCTAATAAACAATACTGATGTCTGGAAAAGTATTACATTGATTAAAAGAATCTAAGTATGATTAGGGCCTTAATTATTCATTTTACGAACTAGACATCCAAAATTGGAATCTATTCCTGAATTAGTTTATTAAATTCCAGCAGAACTGAAATTTGCATTGGTTGGAGAGGAAGACAGAAATACTTGTAGAAAGACGTGGTTTGAGCAAAATGAGGAGAGGGAAATGTGTTCCGGTAAGAATGGTGAGAAAAAGAAAAGTTTGTAAGTCTTTCCATTACTATTGATCTGATTCTGTGTAAGCATGTGTTTCTCAAAATTTAACAGGCTATTGAATATTTGATGCAATACAATTTACCAGTAAATACCAATGAGTCAAAGGTGATTCAATATATTTTGCTACAGTTCTACATAACTAAGCTTAACATATTTTGAAAAGATTACCCCATAAAATATTACAATATAATCAGAAACAAATGAGACAATTTATACAAGATTATCATCATCTATATTTAAAAAAAAGCATCAGCAGCACCATTATTGCCAAATTTATCAGCTAGGATGTAATTCTGATAGACTCTTTAAAGATGGTCAGATAAAAAGCAATGCAAATAAAAATTAAGTTTTATTCTTGTTAATGCAATCTTAAAAGCGTTTTAAAGACATTATTTATTATTTAGTGCAATGACAAAAAAAATTAAAGCATCGGTGAGATTTTAGTCTGAGTCAGTGAAATAGTTATGCCTCAGGTGTTTCTCATTAGCGAACTTCTTTGATGCTGCTTATTATTGGCTGGTTTGGACCACTTTGATGGGGAGAGAGAATTTTTTTTCCAGAACATAGACTATTGCAAAAATATGTTGAATTCCAAGAGAATTGACTGAATAAATTGATTTTCCAAAGTTGCATTGCGCTACTTCAAATGAAACACCTGCAAGCAAGGAAGTTGACCTCAAATCTGATCAGATTGTCACTGATCTTCAGAGTTTGATATGAACCAAACAAAGAACTATGAAGTTTAATGGAAGCCTTATAATATAAGGAAAAGAAAAAGAGTAAATAAAGGAAAATCTTTTAAAGTATCCCTTAAATGGCAGAAAAAAAACACACTAAATGAACACACATACCAAAAAGGTAAAATATAAAAAAAAATAATTTTTAAAAGGGATGATTTTGTGCTTATTTTGCTTTAATTGGAGCATTAAAAAATAATAAAAGTTATATTTTATATTCGACATTAAGAAAATATACAAAAAATAAAACAAATTTTAAGTTTCTGAATTTAATAGTGTTATATAAGAATAAAGTGTTGCTGCCAACACTGGAGTTTGAACACAGATCACCAGAGACAAAAACACAGGCGATCAGATTTTGAATAAGTAGATCACGTGATGGTAAAGGAAATGTATATATAGGAATTAGCATGCCGTCTAAGGGATCACTATATGGATTGCAATTTGGATCACTATTCAGTGGTTACTTTTCGAATGAGTATTATTGAGCAAGTACTATTAGCGTGAGTGTTGTTTGAAGGCATCTGCCACCATTATTATTCAATGGAATTACTATAGTTGTATCTGCAATTACAAAGTCTCTACTACAACCAGCATTACGAAAGTGACAATGAGTAATCATTGACATTACAAAAGTGGCAACGAGTGTTCGTTGACATCACCAAAAATAGATTTTAGAAGTATGATACCCTTTGACACATTTCCATTCACAGTGGTGTTACACATTCTTTGCACAAAGTTGTCTACATTTTTTCCTTGATCTTCTTCATTAACTATATATGTTGACAGAACTTCCTTTGGATGCTTCTACCAGTTATATTTAAAGGCAGATACTCCAGGAAATGTTAACTCATGAATCCTAGAAACCATCATTTATCATTTAGACAAGAATCATGAATGAATAATGTCTTTAAGAAAGTTAAAAATTATCAACTGATATATGCTGAGTGCCAAAAAACATCAATTAATGAGACCCACTCTTTAATTGTTAAGAGCTGTAAATATTTTTTGAAGACGTCATTTCCAGTCTGTTTGACCGTTCTCTGCTGTGTTTATATATATATATATATATATATATATATATATATATATATATATATATATATATGTGTGTGTGTGTGTGTGTGTGTGTGTGTGTGTGTGTGTGTGTGTACAAATGTGTTTGCTAATTCTTCGTAGTGAGACAGTGTATGTATTCAGGGGGAATGTACACACACATATATACACGCATGCTGACAGGAACACACGAAAACGGAAATAGATCTAAGAGATCTAAGAACACACAGGGGTTATTAAAACATTAAAAGATAAGACAACCCGATTCATCACTTCTCAAACCAACCTTAATTGTTTTATGACCCTTCGCTCAGAACTCTTCACTACCATTTAAAGAAAGACTTTGGAATGACCAACACAAAAACAGAGAATGTCTCATATAAAGATTTAACAGTGAAAAACATAAAGGAAAAAAATTAATTATTTTAATAATTATTTTTAATAATATGTGGAAATCTCCACCCTTTACCTGAAGACGGTCGTAAGACCAGAAACACGTGTTGTAAAACTATGTAAAACTATGAAAAATAAAGAATAATATTTTTTTAAAAACCCACATTACAACCAAAAAAGTTTGCCGTACCTCTCTTCTTTTTAATATACACACTTTTCTCTCGTTGGAACCATTATAACCTCTTCATTTCATTTTATATATATATATATAAATATATATATATATATATATATATATTAAATGGTATTTTCAATGGATGCTGATATAGATGCTCCATTTATTTCTTAAAAAGTATATTTGTCTACCAGCCTGAATATTTGAGAAATCTTATCAAAGAAAAATACAAAGTTTCTGGCAGGATTTAAAACTGGAATCTCTCTATGACGAAGGATTTTGCTTAAAGTCATAGTTCAGATCTTGCTTGATTGGCAAAGTTTGTTGTTGGAGGAGTTGATTAAGGCATGTTGGATCTAATGATGGTTTCCCTCTGCCCAGGAGGACACAGGTTCAAATCCTGTCGGAAGGTGCGTATTTTTCTTTAATAGGTCTCAAGTATTCAGGGCAGTAGAAGAAAATAAATATACTGTGCATCTACTTAAATATGAGTATCCACTAAAAATAACATTAAAACTAATAAAAATCTGTTGGATTAATATATATTATCTCACTGCTTGTTTTTATGTACACATATCTGTTAGGGTTGTTAGATAATCCCTGCTGCAGATGCCTGCCAAAGTACATTTGTGCAAAATCAACATTCACAGAACTAATCTGTGGTTTATACTACAACTAAGCTGAGTAGACAATTGTGGGGAGAGTGTATAACCTTACATGATCAACTGCTGAACAAAACAAGTACACTCAAAGCTGTAGTCATAATGACTTCTTACTAATAAACATTGATGGATTCCAGATAGATTAATTTATAGTTACCAACTTTAGTTAACCCTTGTATGGTTTTTAGTTACTTTCTAAGATGACTGAATAATTCTGAAGCTGAGACCTGACTTTCAATCTCACCAGAGCCAATTTGTCAGGGGGAGGTTACTCCTTGATAATAGAGGCCAGGGGAGACAATCCCGTTTTGTAGCACCACTGAGAAATACCTGAAAACTATATATATATATATATATATATATATATATAATATGGATAAAGCAAATGAAAAGTTGCAAATTAAAAGAAAAAAATTGGATGTTTTTGGGTGAAAGTATTTATTTATATGTTTTTATATATTTGATATTTCAGACCACCTCGGTCCTGCCTCGCCATATTTATTACAACGTGTCTTCAGCAAGCATTTTTTACCAGAGCTCATAACGCAATTTTTGTTGTTACTATCACTTTTTTCTGGCACTCCTAATTACTGGTTCCCATATTGTATTCATTTCTATGCTTGGACAGCTCAGAAGATTTTTGTGGCCCAGCATATGTGCTGATTCCTTAAGTTTACGAATTTTCCAAGGTTGTTCTTTGTCTATGATTCCAACCTGATCTCACAGAGGGTGGTGATCTCCCTTCTCTCTCCATATGTGGTCAACCACACCTGATTTTTCCACTTCCCCTCATGTTACAGCTTTCTGGTGTTCTTGGAGCCTTATCTTAAGGGGGCGGCCTGGCTCCCCTTTATATTTCTTTCCGCAGCTGCACGGGATAGCGTACACACAGTTTTTAGTCATGTTCTTCTCTATGGGGGGGTCTTACTCAGGAGAGATATCTGCGAAGTGTCATCAAGCTTTTGAAGGTTGTCCTGAGGTTATATGGACCGCAGAACCTTTGTATTTTCTCTGATAATCCCTTCACATAAGGCAGGCAGACTGTTTTGTGAGTGTTGTTTTCCTCCTCTTGTACTTGCCTATCCCAGTTTTTTTTTGGCTGCTGCCATGTACCCAGGGTAGTTGTTACGTTGTAGGGTACTACTTATACTGACCAACTCTTTATCTAATGTCTCTGGGTTGCCACTTATGACTTTTGCTTGGTGTTGTAAGTTGCAGACGATCCCTTTCTTTATGCTGTTTGGATGGTGGGAGTTGAAATTGAGGTACTGTCCGGTGAATGTCAGTTTACGGTATACGGGTGTCTTGAACAAATGCTCTGTTCAAGATATTAGAACATCCAGGAATGGGAGTGTGTTGTTACTCTCTTTCTCCTTCGTGAACTGCATCGAAGGTCTTATTGAGTTCACATGGTCCAGTAGAACCTGAACATCTTCCCGGTGTGGCCAGAGTATGAAGGTGTTATCTACGTACCTTAACCATATAGTTGGCTTTAGAGATATAAATTCTAATGCCATTTCCTCAAAGTATTCCATGTATATATTCGCCATTGCTGGTGATAATGGTGAGCCCATTGCTAAGCCCTCATCCTGTCGATATATGTGTGATCCCATTCAGAAATGTGTTTTTTGTGTCCAAAAAGTCATCTCCATCAGATTATCTATTGGAATACGGGTCCGTTTTTCTAGGGATGAGTCTGACTACTGAGAGTGCCTCCTCCGTGGGCACCTTGGTGAGTGCCTCCTCCATGGGTACCTTGGTGAACAAACTCAATGTTGCTTACCTTTGGTGATTGGGTGGGAATCAGAATAATGTAATATAGCTGTAACCCAAAAGATAATTTTAAGAAATTTATGAATTTTTAAAATATACTCTTTTTATAAATTAAATCTTTTAACTGCTGAAAAAATTATTCAGATTAAGACATTGAACAGTCTCTGTATGTCTCTTACATCAATCTAATAAGACTTGTTTTGCTGTCATGGCTTCTTGTAGCTTGTAAGTAAAGCAAATCGGGCTTTGGTAATGTAAAAATAATATATTTAGGTACATGAATATATGTATATATTTTTTTCCACAGAAATATTAACTACTGTATTTGACGGCATATAAGGTGCACTTTTTTAATAAAAATATCTTGTAGAATTCCCCTGCATCTTATATGACATATGTAGGTTTAAAATTCGCAATATTTGTGAAATCTTTTTAAAAGTGTGGCATCCACAATGCTCTCAATAGAACAGAAGATGACACATTATTTAACGACAATGATAGTATTATTGAAAAGAAGTATCAGAGTTTTGATAACGAAGACGACAAATTTTATGGATTTGAAGATTAGTAAAATTTTAATGGTAATTATACAGTTTTGCTCAATTGTAATAATTTCTTGATTTTTATTTTGCTTTCTTACCTTTAGATACGATAAAGTTTTTATAGACTCATGTTCTTTTTTTCCTATTATTTTTCTTTTAATTGTAATCATGGCTTGTTTAACCAGAATGATACCTCATAACTATGGCCTAGGCTGTACCATTTACTAATAATTTTAATAATTTTATAATTACTAATTTTTTCTTGATTTGCCCTGCTGAAATTAGGGTGCATCTTATATGCTGTCAAATACGGTAAATAAAATTTTGAAAATTTTGAGACACTCCATTTATCTTTTTTATCTTTAAGTGCTGTGGGTGAACACTGGATGGTTATGAACCCGATGCAAATATTATTTTATGAAGTAAACAAATCTAAATCTTATTTTAATGACTATGAACATATAATGAAAAGAACTAATATGATATTAGTAGCACAGGTTTTACAGTTAAAAAATTGAAAGCATTCATTCTTATGCCAGTTGATGAAAAAAATGAAAATTTTACACTATTTATATTATTCAGACTATTGTCCTCATCTTTGTCGACATATTTATTAAAACGTTTCGGCTGTTCTACGCTCTGGCCTTCTTCAGATAGTTGGAATGTCAAACTGAACCCTTTATTTCGCTCACTGGGGTAGACTGTTCTTGTTCCACGTGCCATGTTTAATGTATGTCAGTTATCAGTTATCTCCTGTTAATTCCCCTCTCCAAATTCTCCACTGCCTTAACCGGGTATTGAACTCACACTCTTTGGGTCCTGTCATTGGATTTAACTAACGCCTTTATCCACTGTACCATGTGTTCTTGAGTGAAATAAAGGGTTCAGTTTGACATTCCAACCACCTGAAGAAGGCTGGAGCGTATAACGGCCGAAACGTTGTAATAAATATGGCAACAAAGATGAGGACAATAGTCCGAATAATTTAAATAGTGTACATAATACCTCATCTCAGAAATATAGACAGATACTGATAAATTTTATATATGTAAGTGATAGCAATTTATATCCATAAATATCATCTTTATTAGTGTCAGAAAGCAATAATCAATAAAAATGATTAAAAATATTTGTATGGAAGAAAAAATATTTGGCTCTCTTCACTGTTTACAAGAATTCCCGAAAGTCAGTTTCATTGTTTATCATTAGACTGTAATATAAAAACCATTATACCACCTCAGCATAATGCATATCCATCATTTTTTAATATTGTTCACCAAATTCAGGGCCCAAGAGACACTCAAAGTAGAGGATTATCGAATAAGGTTGTTGTGTGGATATAAGGTAAGAAATTAAGTTCACATTATATGTGACCCAAGAATTAAACAGGTTAAGAGTCTGTTAAGATGTGTGGAACATCCTCTTTACTAATGGAATACAAAAGGAATGAGAATGATTTGAGCTTGTGTATATAGCAAACCTGGTGGAATAAAGGAATGCAGCTCATATGAATATTTGCCATGGAAATAGCAGTGAAGTAGTGAGAGCCTAGGAATGTTTTGTGTCTGTGGGAAAGGAGATATAGGGTTAAAATGATTCATCACCCAAAAGGCTGCATAAATGATTTGTATTCTTTCAAGACTAGAAAGTGAAGATTGGGCTGCTACAGCCCAGATGTGACAGCAATATATCCTGCTGCTCATAACAAAATAAGGACACATAAAATACAAGGCAATACAAAACTAAGTGGAACATCCTCCTTATTAATGGAATACAAAGGAAATGAGAATGATTTAACGTTTTGTATATCAGTCAGTTATGTGCCCTGTGTGATTCATGCTTAGGCGATCATGTATCTTTCGATACATAACTGATGAGGCAGATTTTCTTCCCGCAGTAGGTAGCCGCTTTCTGCAGTAGACCAGTTGCCATCCAAGGCTATAGAACCCAGTCTGTCCTGCTATTTACCCATAGCTGGTGGGGAGAAGAAGAGAATTCATACCTTTCCCAAGGGTATTAGCATGTAAGTGAATGTAATGGATTTGACATATCATTCAAAACAAAATAAGGACACATAAAATACAAGGCAATACAAAACTAAGTTACAGTTTTTAAATTTATCTACTTCAACTTTGGGGATATTTTGAACAAGTTAAAATCTTTTTTGCAAAGTCTTCATTTTTCTTTTCTTTTATTAATTTGATTTCTCTATTGTGAAAAACGTTATCTAACACATGATTTTGGAAAAAAGCGTCAGCACCTTTTAATGTTATCTGATTATTTTTCCTTTATATTTTTCTTTTCTTTGAACCAGTAGCAGCAGGCAAAGTACAGATTGAATTAAGGTGTCTATTAGATCTATTCATTTCATTATAATTGCTTGGTAATTTCATCTTTTTCTTTAATTAAGTTTTCAAATTTTATTATGCCTTTGAGAACCAGCTGAAAAGTCTCAAGATGCCCAATCTGCCAAACACGCAGATACAGCACCATTGACAGTGCAGGATTTTTATTTTTATTCTTTTGCTATGATATAGCAGCTTGGGGATGACAAGTATATTTTTGTACCATATTTATAGGTATCTGTATTTTTTGCATTAAATTTCATCCAGTTTTTGGCTTGAGAGCTGCTCAAGCTAGTGGGTTACAATCAATATGGTAATGACGAAGGAGGGTTTGGAAAGCTTAATACTCACAGGATCTATTAAGGGAAGGAGGAATAGAAAAAACGGTTCACAATTTACCTAATGAGATTGTGTGAATGTATAGTAGAGTTGGCCCAAAGTGGGCTGGTCAAGCATTGTTTGAACCTACAAGGGAGAGGAAGATGAAGAATGTCATGATTGCCAATATCTTGACAGGACATGGCATGTACATAATGTGATTACTGGGAATCTATGAAGTCTAATGTAGTTAAATTTTCATGCTAGATATTTCTTACTGAATAATTCTCTGTGGCTAGGAAGTTAATAGTAATAAAATGAAAATATTACTTGAGAATAAGCAGTGTTACGTAATAAAGGATGCAGTCAATTCTCTCAAAATATCCAAAACAAGTGCTGGAAATCATTTTCCCCAACTTCTTTTTGTTAGTATCTTTGATGTTTAGCTTTCATATAAAGAAAAAAAAATCTATAAGTATTTCTCTCTGCAATTTGATACTGAAAATGTTACATTTAAAATAAAAAAAAAAAAAAGAGGAAATGAAAACTCATGATGAATGGTAGATACTTTCTAAGAATGTGGAATACAAGAAAATTAATTGAAACACTCCTTACTGTGCTAAAGTCTAGTCTTAATTTTAAAATGCTACTGTGTACATTGATGCAGTGGAAGGTTTTATCTATTATGAACTCTTTCTGGAAAGACAAAAAATAGTTCAAACCACTATTTGTTCAATTTAGACCAAGTGAAGGAAGAAATTGATGAAAAGTGTTTAACACTAATTAGTTAAAAAAATCTAATATTTCATCAACTGTACAACTAGACAAATTTGAATTTCACTCATTTACTCTATTCACCAGATTTGCACCTGCAAAGTACAATTTATTGCAGGTTTTACTGAAATTCTCTTAATGAAAAAAACAAAAACAAACAAAAAGAAACCTAATTCCCTGGAAGATTACAGAAGGTGCCAACAGCTGTTTTTCTACCCAGAAAGATAAAAGTGCTGCAAATTTGGAATTTGGAAATTGTCTGAAAGATAGAAGGTAATGAAACAAAATGAGAAACATTTTGTTCAGCAAAGTTAATGTTGAAAACTGAAAAAAAAAAAAGAAGATTTTTGCTTATTACTTTGTAGACTTTTACTAGTTTTAAGATAACTGATTCAATTTGAGAGCTTTCTACACAAGTTGACCCTCCTCTCTACTAGTTATATTCTGAGATGACTATGCTCACACAATATGGTAGAGACTGTTTTACTAATGAATATCTACTTTTTGTTATTTCCATGGAAACAAATTCTGATAAAATGTACTAATATTTGACAGTTACATCTGTCCAGTCAGTGAAGAAATTGAAAGGTTTTTGAGTAAGCAATATCAGGTTTCTCTCATGAAATATTAAGAGCACGCAAAATGCTATATATATATATATATATATATATATATATATATATATATATATATATATATACACACACGCACCAAATGTTGTTACTATGATATGGTCTGAAGATCATGTGAGGTGTCGATTTCTATATCTACATTAATAAATGCTTCTTAAATTACCTTCATTCTCTAGATGAAATAGTCATTTTTCAAAAAATAAGCTGAGTTATTTCATGTCAGCAAAAATAACTCAATCAATCAAATTATTACTTAGACAATCTTTTTCAATATAATGAAAGCAGTTTTGATTGTACATAATTGGCTAAGTGGATTAACATTTATTCATGAGCATTTAATCTCCAGGTTGAAAACTGTCCGACCTTCTGTAAACATCAGCAAAATTTGGAAAATAATCTTGTAGGCTTGCATATATATTAACATTTGAATTTTGTTGTTCTCCTTTCATATGTTCGAAAGAGAAAGAAATGTTTCAGACTCTAGAACATCATTCGTTTGTCCCCAACTTATGCGGAATAATGAAACTCTAAACTGTTGAGTCTTGACTCAATGTTGAATCTCGCCTATTGCATGGAATAATAATGCAACACAAAATGTACTTAGAACAAGAATGTATTATAACAAGAAAGTGTACACAATAAGTACATATAGTATTTCTGTATATTTCTGGGAAGACGTTCCTGGAGAATGTGTTGACTAGTCGCAGTTGATCAGAGTCTCAAGTTGGATCTCGTGATTCCTCCCCCTCGTCTTCCGGTACCAACCATTATTTATATAGTTGGTAGTCACCTATGCAGATTAGGTGGATCCCACCCCATCATAAACATTGGCTGCTAAATGCATGTAATTTTATAAAAAAGATTTAGGGTATTAACAAATGATTCATCCAGAAGAAATCATTGAAATTCTGCTAAGAGAAACTAGTATTTACCCTGTCTACCCACTGAGACATGATGTGATACAAAGCCTGGTTTAATGTGGGGAACCCAAGTGCATACACCCAGGCCAGGGCCAAAAACTGCCCAGCTCCCCCAACCCTTGGTTGTGCTGGCATTGGTATAACTACTGATCCCCTCTCTATAGTGCAATGGGGTGGGTACAGCTGTAGGCAGAAGTGCGGATAAACAGATCTACTCTTTACATTTCGCTCAAATTCAGTCACCTGTTTCGTGCAATGAATGAGTTCTACAACAATTTTATTCTGATTTGTTTGGTTTGTTTTATGGCATATCAACCTTAATGGGTTATTTAATGCCAACAAGATTTTTATTGCTGGTAAATATTTTTTACAAAATTGTATTCCTAGTATTAAAACCTATTTTACACTTCCATAGTGTTTTGATCCCAGTTTGGGGGTTAACTACCTGCCCATAGCTGGGGCCCTAACTGCTTCTACCACCCCAAGTCAGAACGAATCTGGGAACACCAGCAATTAAAGGGTGGTTTCATGCTCCTCCTCAAAACAACCCAATTGGAAGCCTTGCTGTTGGATGTAGTTTATCATTTCATCCAGGCTGGCTTTTATTCTGAATACTGCTAGTTATATTTAACAAGTTGGGCATCTTTATAGTATTTTTCAGGTGCATGTTTGTGTATAAGGGAGTGAGGACACGTTATCTTCATTGTATTTAAATCTAAAATTCTGATATTGTTAAACTCATTTGTTAATTTCTCCCTGCATTTTTTTCTTTCTAATTTAATCTCAAGTGATCTGAATCATCTATTCACACTATGAAAAAAAAAGTTATTTTCAATTTAAAAAACATTTCCCCCCAAAAAAAGCAAATTAACTTAAAAAAAAAAATAAAATGACTGAATGCATTAGCAGTTTTTAGAAAGGTGTGCTTTCCCCCGCAAAATTCTTCAGCATTAAAAAGGGATACACATTAAAAGAAAAAAAATATAAAATATATTTTTTCTCTAATTCTGTAATTTTTGGTTCTTCCCTTTATAGTTTAACTAATTCGGTTTTTATTCCTCCTTTTAATACGTTAAAAAAATTCCAAGAATAATATCTTGAAAAATTTAAGCAGAGCCAAATTCCTGCGTTTTGATTGCAGCTTATCTGTGCTAATAGAAGTAGCTATTGATTTGAAATTGCAGAAGAGGTGGAGGAACAAGGCTATTTTTGTGGGGTTATTTAATAATGGATGCCCATCAAACACTTCCTGTTAATTATGGCCAAAGATTCTTCAGCCACTGAGAAAAATTGATTAATTTTTTGTCAAAGTAAAAATAATTTAAAATGACTTTCTCTCAGATTTGCAGAGTGGATATAATGCCTTGCCATGATACATGCCACAATGGAGTTATCCATGAATCTATCTTCTATGATGACCTGAAAAATTTGTTTGGATACTCAAATGTGGGGAGAAAACCTTTTTTAAAATGGGCACCAAATTAAATTTTTTATATTTTCTTTATGTGAAAAATATTTTGGTCATTAAAACCATCTAAAAATATACCTTATTCATTATACTTTAAAGAAATCAAATTAAAATTTCCTTTACATGTAGACATTAATTAACAAAAAGAAAATTTTAATACTTGAAGAATCCAATCATTAGAAGGAGAACATCTGTGAAGAATCCAAGCATTAGAAATGAGATGCAACAGAAATGTCCAAGGCATCTACTGCATAAAGCACATCACAGATGATTCAGTACAGAACTCAAAAAGCTTCTTTCCGCGAACAACTGCTCTGTGGAACAGGTTCCCTTGAAGATGTTTCCCCAATCACTACTATCTGTTCAAGTCTAGAGTCCACCATTATCTTCCCCTCCTATCCATATAAACTACCTCTTATCATAACCCTTTACCTCAAGTGACCTCTGGGCCTTGTATAGTGTGAACCCTACTGTATAACAAAAGACACTATCAAACAAAAAACAGGCCCGTTGAATGACCTCAGAAGCATGACAAAAAGGAGAGATTTGAAATCTTAAGTCAAAACAGCTAGCAGTCTTTTCATTGATATCCTAAGAGGTTCAACTTTAGGCAAAAGACGCAGACAGATGAAAAATGGGCTGGCAACATCACTGAGTGAACTGGAAGACTATTCAGACATTGGCATGCAACCAAAATATATAGAGGAAACTAGTCAGGTGCTTAACTGCACGAAATCTATAAGAATTAACTTTATCATTATCCTAAAATATTTTATCATTACACTGAATGTTCCTAGAAGCCAATTTATGTCTTCATCATTCATAACGGATAACTACAAGAAATAACAAATATTCATGAACATTATGCAATATTCTTAAATATAAAATCCTTAATGTAATGTAGGCATCAATTTATCTCGCGAGATAATGGTAGCACGATTTTTGGTCAAACAGTGTCCTGTTTTTGAGCTGTGTTTGGAGTGGCGTAACAGACCAATCCTTGCATGACATTCTCTTCCGCAGGTGTGACAGATGAAGCTGGAATGTGCAATGGAGGTCTGACATTGCTCTATCTTCTTTCTTTATTCTCTTCTTATCTTCAACAGTTGGTTCCACCTGTTCCTGGCCTTTGTGACTTGTCCATGAACAGAATGGTGCCAACCTCTGCAGTTGTCTGCTATCTGTTCTCAGCTACCAGAATCAATGCCTGGGCACCCCAAATGGCCTTAATGAAATGATTCTTATATTAATAGTGCATTTTGAGACTTCATTATAATAAAGAACAATATTAATACAATAAGAAAAAAATCCATATCTATCATTTTACAATGAAAGTCACTTTCAAACCACTAGTTATGAAACAAACAAGTGTGGTTTATTTCTTATATTTCAATGCTCAATGGAAATAGTTTCAGCTTGCAATGACTCATAATTTGAAGCTATCAAGAAACAATAAATATGAACAAAGTAAACCAGAATATTTTTCTTGATAATCAAATACAGATGAACCTTTTTTTTTATATATATCACATCACTTCAGGAAGTGGGCATTATATCCCCTACTAGATTTATCTCCTAAACAATATTTGTCCCTTTACAATCCTTTCCAAGATTTACTTGCTTTGCCCCCTTGGCTCCTCTTGACTTGTCATGTGAAGGACAGTTTTTTCTAAAGCCACATTTCTCATTATGTTCCCTTGAAATTTCAGCTGTCTTTTTCAGAGTCAAGGTTTCTTTTTATTCTCATTTTCCTTGAAATTTCCTCACATTTTGTCTATAGTATTCTCAGTATCCTTCTGTTGCTTCAAGTCTCTTTTTTCATCTGAAAGGAAATTGTCCAGAATTCACTGCCATATTGGAGGATTGATATTACATAGCAGTTCAGCACTTGTTTATTTGTTTCTAATTAAATTTTTCATGTTTCAAACTATTTTGTTTTGTGTTTGGAAGGTGTCTTTCATTATTGCAATGTTTCCTTGGACTTTGGCATCAGATATTTCCTCCTCCCTTGCAACACTTCCCATGTAGTTAAATTTCTGTACTTGCTTGATTTTGGCCTCTCCAAATTATTGTTTGCATCTTGGGTTGTCCCCCTTGTTAGCATATTCCATTGGTAAGGAGGAAGTTCCACTCAGCCAACTTCTTCCCATAGAACTGTTGAATTGTGGATCAAATTCTTGGAATTATGTTCCTCCGATCATTATAATGTTAACCTCTTCAAATATAGGGTCAACCATCATCTAGCCTACATATCCTTATAATATGCACTTACACACTCCTTAAACGGCTTTACAACAACTTAATTTAATAATGCTTTACCTTTTGTAGCTTTTGAGCCTTGGATTGATTGAACAGTAACATATAAATAAAAAAATACAACCATATGCTTTATCTGATTGTTAGCCTTTCTTCCCGATTTTCTTTATTATCTAAGTCTACTGTCTAAGTATTTGCTTTCCAGTCTTTGTGACGTACGAGGTCTGTCTGGAATATATCTAGTCAATTTGAATATTTTCTTGTGCAATCTTAATGTAACTTGGAAACCAGTCGGAAGAGAAGTTACTGCGTATGCGCGAATGTTTAATTTCTTTTGACGCTTATTCTCTGTGCACTATGACCCCAATGAGTGAGCCTGAGTACTAAGTACACTCAGAATTTAATTTTCACAAGTATGACTCAGTATTAGAGTTTCTCACATTACTATATATGACAGTTTGATACCATTTTTTTTCTTAATACTTTTAAAAAGGTAGCAAAACTGGCTAGTAAGAACATCAAGCTAACCCATACCATAACACTCCGTCATCCATTCCCGGGATAACAATAAAATTAATAGCTCTGATCCAGGGGTTTGTCATTCAAAGTATTATTTCTCCACTGTACCTCATAGTGGCGTGGGGCTTAAAAGGAAGAGTTAATTTACCCACGCCAGGAAGATTAACGAAAGAAGATAATGAGGAAACACACTGGTAATTTTAACAAAATAAGGAATTTATTCACGAATTTATACGCTTGAAGTAGTGTCAAAGGCTTGTTTCAGGAAAATTGTTTTCAGAAATCTTAAAGTCCGTAGTTTCAACGTATTCTCATGAAGAGGAAAAGTTCATACAAAAGATTAAACAATCTGACACGAAATAATATTAGACAATTTACGACAAAGGTAAGATAGTTCATTGTTCACAGAAGGAATATATGGTTTGCATATGTTCAGAAGTAGACGAAGAGAGATAGTTTGAAATACTTTCTTGGATTGTGAGAGAAATTTCTCTGAAATGTCGTGTGCTAATTGGAGGCCGTTAAATAATTGGCGAGTAATTTTACACTGGTAAGAATGTCAATGCTGGTCACGAGGAACTGAAACGAGACATTTCAGTGACTTCATTCTCTTCTCATTAATTTAATTTTTCTCTTTATCTTATATATAAGAAAGAATCTACTTTCTTTCATTCTTGGCTCACCAGTTAATTGCTGTGAAGGCAATTTTCATTTGTTCAAAAATTTTTTTTACATCGGCTGGCAAAATTAAATTTCTGTGAAGGAAAAAATCTCACATAGGCTCGCGAATTTATTTCCTTTTTCTTCCTCACTGCTCTGAATTTGAAAGGCGTTATTATTTTGCACTTACGCCAACCTAAATGCCGAAGAAGTTGAACAGCTTTTGTTCTTTAAGTATGCACGCGTAGGCATCTTACCATCAAAAATGCTTAGTTGCATATCCAGTCTCTCGGTGAGAGGATGGCTAAATACCTACACACACTCCAATAATATTTTGCTCCTGTTTCTTCCTTCCCTTTTGCAGTTCATACTAACCCACCGCCTGTCAGACTTTTAGTATTCATATAAGAGTTTTCGCCATAGGCAGTATTAAAATATATTATAATGTTCATTCCCACAATAAAAAAGACTCAAAAACGTCATTTTTCTCTCCATCACAATATCTTGTGAAAAGTCTACTTCATTTAATAGCAATAAATAAAGCTTCTGACAAATTCAGAATATCATAACCACACCCAATATTTTGACACAGTGATCTTTTCGATAGCAAGGCGTTGTAAAATGTCAAAGTATTATATTCATATGAAGAAACAAACCGTACTATACAAAAGTTTTTTTGCAATGGTAATGTTAGTCGTTTCCTTATAAGGAAACATTCGGCATTTATTGATTGAGCAAGCCAATGCTATTTTTAGTTGAAGTTTATAAAATCATTCTGTGAAAACAAGTTTCCAAGAAAATAGGTTTCTTACATTCAGTAACAGTTATAGCTCTTTCCAGAACTGAAAGGGTTTCTTTCCTGATCTTTTAACGGAAGTAATGTAAATTACCAGTACAGTGTAACCCGGATATAAGATAAACCCGGATATAAGAGAGATTTTATATGGTCCCAAATTAGTGTGTTAATGTATATATAATAGACCAAACCCGGATATAAGAGACTTCTTCTCCGGTCCCGACAACTCTCTTATATCCGGGTTACACTGTATATGATGTCAGTATTTTTTCCTTGATATCCATTTTGGGGCGCAGAATTAATTTTAACTTCACCCACCGCGACGCGAATGTGTCCGAACTTTTATTGTCGAGAACTAACAAAATGTCTTTGTTATTTTCGAATTAAGCAAAAAGGTGGTTAGCCCCTAGTCTTCAGTCAGTTACGTGCCATGCGTGATACACGCGTAGGCGACATGTATCTTTCGATATATGACTGACGAGGCATATTTTTCCCGCAGTAGGTTGCCATTTCTTTCTGCGGTAGACCAGTTGCCATCCAAGGCCCGGTCTGTCCTTCTATTTTCCCATGGCTGTGGAGAGAAGAGGATTCATACCTTTCCCAAGGGTATTAGCACGTAAGTGAATGTAATGGATTCGACTGGAATTCGTATTCTGTTCTCCGATTACTCAATCAGAGCCGCTATCCACTACTCCACCGTTCCTCCTCACATTCCTAGTCTTAGCGAATCAATAATGGTTCGAATAGCAGAAACACTTAAACATTTTATGTAGATATTATATAGGAATATTTTTTGAAATAAAAATACTTATATTTACAACAGAAACCGATATCCGTTGGTATTTTATAAGCAAAAGTGACAGTCACTAAAATGCGAATATTAACTTCATATTCACCAAAGAGAAAAAAAAAGCTCTACAACGATAAGCTATAATGAAATGGAAAATATTCGCAATAAGAATTATCAAAGAAAAATATTGACGATTACTCAAATCAATTTATAATACATCATAAAAAGAACGCTGAAAACAAACACACCATTAAATCAAAATGTACCAACAATTTTCTTTGTTAAAATTATTATGGCATTATGTTGCCAAAGATCATGTTATTGATAATATTTTTGTCGGGCTGGAGTAGTGTTCTTTTAAGTACACGCAAAGATTTTCGAAAAAAAAAAAAGTGAAATTTTGTTTCCGCTCTGTCTTTTCCTTTCTGTTTTACCTCCTCTTTCTTCATTTCGACGTTTTATGCAAATTCATACAATGTTCCAAACAAATACAAAATAATTCGTCGTTGATAGGATTTGAATTTGTCAATTAGAACACATTAGAAACGGGTTTCTTATAGAAAAAAAAGCAATGATAACTAATGGAGGGAATATTTTTTTAGTTGATAGGAAGTTTTAGAAAATACACTTAAGAATCAAATATTTTTGTACATTCTGGGAGTAGGGCATTGCCTTGAACGATGTCTACTTTCTGTCTTCAGTGAAATCGATTCGCGCAACCGCATCACTACAATATCGTTATGAGGAACATAAATTGACGACGCGAAAGGGAAAACCCACTGCCTTCGGTGGACATTAGTTGTTTTATTTTCAAACAAGCTCTGAGGGGAAAAAAATAGTAAAACTCCGACATAAAAAAATGTCTACAAATTTTACATTTGGTTGTGAGGGAAACATTCAAAGGTATCAGAATTTTAGGATGGCGGTCATTAATGTTTTAATGGTCGGAGCCTAACTGATAAGCATTTTTGCTTTTTTTAGTTAGGTATCTGATTTTTCTAAACATTTTGTTTTTAAAGGAACCCACATTTAATACTGGACTTTTACTTTTATAATGAATACAGTATTGTACATGGACTTTAATGAGTTAATTTATTTTGCACTGAAGAATCGATCTTATATCTACAAATCTATCATTTGTTCGTGTATTGAATACTGTTGCCATATCAAGCCTGGTGCTTCTGCTTTACATCTTGAGATTCTTGACAAAATACAAAGAAGCATCTGTAAAATCATGGATCCTGACTTGGCATCACGACTTCAGTCACTTTCTGATCGACGTAACGTGGCTTTCTTTTGTCTTTTCTACAAATATTTTCATGGCAACTGTTCGGATGAGCTTTGTTTTTCAAAGTGCCCCGACTACATAATTTAAGCGCGCTACTAGATTGGCAACTAGGTCCCACCATTTTACTGTTGGAATAGCTAAAACCAACTAAAACTTCTACTCCAACAGTTTCTTTCCTCGCACTTTCCGCCTGTGGAACTCGCTTCTGTTTACTTGCTTCCCTGACAACTACAATCTTCAAAAATTTAAATGCAACGTCAATCGCTTTCTTGTGTATTCTTGAATTTCCTTCATCTTTTCTCCTTTCCTCAATCCTCCCTATTCTCAGTCTTCTCTTAAACTTTCACTCCCTGTAACCTCATGTGTACTGGTGGGATACCCGCCTTGTTTTGGTTGAAATGGTATGAAAAATTTAAATCAAGAAAATGTTATTTTAGTTGTTCTCTTCGTATATCAGCGAAAATAAAACAGTTATACACACATACTATATATATATATATATATATATCTCCACATTTCATTGAATACGACAGACAAGGCTGCTTTTATTTAGTTTTTTATACAGTTTCTCATGTGATCTAATATTTTTTTCCTTTCGGATGATAAATTCTATAAAAACTGGCCGAATGTTCTTTTTATCCAAGCGCTTTCGGCTATACATTTAGCCATTTTCAAGGATTAAATATTTTAACTGTTAACTAAGAAATATTTTGTTGTATGTATGTTTTATAAAATGTTTTCATTTTTCAAAACACGGTCAAGATAAAAAAAAAGAACATTCGGACAGTTTTTATATAATTTATCATCCGAAAAAGAAAAAAAAATTATTAGATCGCATGAGAAATTGTATAAAAATCTAAATAAAAAACACCTTGTTTGTCGTATCGTATTCAATGAAATGTCCATGAAAGAAGGATTGCTGCCTAAAGACACACACACACACACATATATATATATATATATATATATATATATATATACATATGTGTTTTAATGTAAATTCTATATTCTTTTAATCGACTATTTCATATTAAATCCCAAAAATGTCCGTAATAAGTTTTTTTAAAAAAAAAACTTTAACATATAATTAAATGGCTTAGACTGTTTAAACAAAAAAATTTACGAAATCTCAAAGTAAAGAAAAAAACAACGCCTATTCCAATGGAAGTTAATGACACTTTTTTACAACTTCTTTCTTTTTTCTCTTTTTCTTTTCTTCTTTTTCTTTATATGCTTTTTGGTCTATCCCCCTTCCTATATCAAGATATAACTTCCGTTAACAGATTGAAAGTGTCAATGTCTAGATTTCAGCGAAAATTTAAATTTGAAACAATAGAAATGTTACATCTAACTCAATGCTGTCTCTCTACCCCCTACACTGCCCCCCCACTTCGTTAATTTCCTTATTATTGCCCGTCATAAGTGTGTAAATTTATTTTCATTTTTTTTCATTTCAACATTTGGAAATAAATCTGATGATCCACTGTCCTTTAAAAGGGCTGTGGTGAAATAATTTATTATATGGAACCTTAAAGTAATCTGTTTTTATTTAAATTATTAGCTCTGATTTACATTGACTTCTCTGGATTCTATCCTCATTGGGTCTTCCCATACGGATTACCTAGTTTTTCGTAAACTATACATATATATATATATATATATATATATATATATATATATATATATATATATATATATGTATGTATGTATGTATGTATGTAAACCAAGTAAGAGGTGAAGGGGGATATAAATATAAACCCTAGGTACACAAAGCATGCAAAAAATAAAGTAAAAATAACGTGCACTTGCCTGAACAAAAACAACAATAAAGAAGTAGTATAATCAAATCTCAAATTTAAAAAAGAACACTAATAAGAAAACTTGATTCGTTTTCTACGACTTATCAATCCTTCGAGGGTTATTTAAAGCCAGAAAATGTTTTTAGATTGTAAGAACTTTTTTGAGATATTAATGATTTAGTGATATAAGTCTCATTAATTAACCCATAGCTGGGGGAAAGAGGTCGATTAACACCTTTCCCAAAGGTATTAGCACCCAAGTGAATATAGGGAACCCAACAAAATTCGAACTCGGCTCTCCGATTAACAATGCCGAGCCATTATCCATTGCGCCTACCGCAAGTCTAAGCTTGCAGTACATGGTATTCCCAAGCTATCACCCATCTCAGTACTGACCAGGCTCGACGTTTCTTAACTTCGGTGATTGTATGGGATCTAGTGTTTCAACCTGATGTGGCCGTAAGTAATATTAATAAAGAATATATCTAGATTCATTAACCGATAAACGTGATTAAAAGAAAAAAACATTTACGTTGTATTCGTCATGTAATTTTAAGTTATCTCCTTAAGTTTCCCAAACGTCAGGCTGTCTATAGATCTGTTAGTATCTCATGAAATCATCCATCTACGGGTTAAAGACTGCTTTTCTCCTCTACTTTAAACTAAAAGTAATATTTGTTTCAATTTAGATTAACATAAATAAGTTTTATTTACAAAATTAAAATATAGTAGAAAATATACATCCTGACTAATGACTAAACAACTCCTGGTGTCTATCAGCTTGTCAAGTTGAACCTCCAAGCCTTGGTTCTGTATCAGCCATTATTCTCTTCTCCAGGCCCATTTTCACAATTTTTCGTCTTCACGTTTAGAAACACTGATTTAAAACATTGCTAAGCATTTTGTTTTTTTTTTGTTTTTTTAGGTGGCTGAACAATAATTTTCTTTGATTGATGGACAGTTTAGAATATTTATAAGTCAAGATTCTTAAAATACTGATTAGCAAATTTTATGCGTCGTCGGGTCACTTCTGGAGTTTGACAATAATAACTCTTCAACAACGCCCTATCTTTTGTAGATCTAGGTAATATTTGTTTACTTTCTCTCCATCTCAATCACATACACACAGATACTATATATATCTCTATCTATAAAAGGCAGGATGTGTGTGTGTATGTGTTACGAATGCACGGCCGCAATTTCCGACCGATTTGTGCCAAAATTTACATGCACATGCTCCAAGTAAGCAGCAAGGCCAAGACCGACTTTGCATTTCCCAACTCCCATCGATAGTGGAAATAATCGATTTTTTCATGCTTCTACGGTAGTTTTCATGTAGTTTGCGGCCATTTTCTACTGGTCAGAGTGAGAGCCTATAACTGGCTGCCACAAATAGGCAGGAAGATTCTATTGGCCAGCGTGAGAGCCAACAGCTGACTGACACGAATGTTAACTAGCACGCTAGCATGCAAAAAATATCGATAGCTGTATTCGTCACAAGCGGGAAAAATTTAAATCTGCATGGCACTTTACTCCAATTGGCTCATTCGCTTGCTTAAACTCAACATTGATTCTGATTCAGCAGAACTGGGTTGGGTGTGCAAAAATATTTGTTGTTAACATTCTTTTTTCATTCAGGTTTACCAGTTACGAGTCCTTTTTTTTAAAGCTGATCGTTTTGTGTTCATTTTGTTTAGTTCTCTTTTTAATGTTTAGTATAGAGCTTAAAAAAATTCGCAGTGAGAGATAGTCAAGAAGTAAGGCATGTAGCAACATCAGCACGACAAAGGGCACTCCTTTAAAGGCAAGGAAGGGCAAAAATATTTTAAGTCAAGTGATAGCGATTGCTGTACGAGTCGTACGATGTTTGAATCAAGCACGGGCAACGCCGGGCCATGCTGCTAGTATTATAATATATGAATAAATCAATTAAGAGGTGAATGGGAATATAAATACAAATCCTAGGTACACAAGGCTTGCAAAAAATAAAGTAAAAAGGTTCTGTCACTGTGTCGTAATAACAAGCTTTTTAGGTAAGTTACTCGATATTTTTTATGTACCTTTATTTCCTACATTATGTTCTGTGAGTGTCAAATTTGTCCATACCAGGTATCCTGACAATTTCAACTTTTTCCGAGTCTAAGCGCAAGTGTCTTTTTAAAATTCTGTTTTGCTTAAACTTTCCCCCGTTCAGATGTGCTGACCATATTCTCAGCATCCTTCTGTGGAACCACATCTGTTCCCTCAAATTTCCTCTTCCGTGAGAAATTTTACTTATTTGGTGCTCAGAACATCTTCAGTAGAACTATCCTCCGGCTAGAGTATTGTATGAAACAAACGTATTTTGAATGCAATTTTTATAAATAAAAATATGAAAACATCATCGATCCCCTGAGGAAACCAGTTTTTAAAACAAATTTGCTTTCAATGATTTTTGCGAAGCTAAAAGTTTTTTAAAGAAAATTTATTAACTTAAAAACTGTGACATTTGTTTTTCAAATATTGCTTAAAACATTACTAACTAAAATAGGTCTCCATTGACGGTCATTTTACAGCATTTACATCGCGGATTTTTCAAAATACTTCGCTAAAGAGCGTAAAGAAGAAAGTCTTTCTTTAAAATCAATAAATTCGTCGGAAGTGTTTATAAAATATCGCCTGACCTTTCAGTTCCTGGTAATTTCCTTTGACAATGGATGCACAGCTGCAAGTACCAAGTTACGAAGGAGAAAGGAAAGTGATTTTAAATCAAGGAGATGCGTTCTTATTTGTACATGTGAAATATTCAGTTCTCAAACCCGCAAACCAAATATATATTGAAGTGCAGAATATAAACTAAACTAAACATGCTATCGCCATTACTGATCTCATAAATTTGCAAGGTACAAACCAATTGCAATCTTCCTGAAACGTGGGCACGCGAAAATGATTCAACGGGCAATTTGCGTCTTTTACAGACCTGAGGACAGAAGAAGACAATTGGATTTACAACGTTTTGAAATGAGATTTTCAGCCTGCACTATAAGCAGCTATTGTTTTACGAAGCGTCTTTTCTTTTCCAAGAGGTAAGAAAAAAATACTAACGTTTCTCAATGTTCTGTCGCTGTGTCGTAATAACTCATCTTCGTATAAAGGTTGTGAAGACTGTCAGGTAACCTACTTTGCGTGTTTGGTTCTAATTTCTTTTCCATTATCATTCACTATGACAATCCTATACTATTTTGAACTGCTGGAAAAGTTTTTATTCAATTTTAACAAATACATTTTTTTTAAGCTTATCACCCCAAGCAAGGCTGGAAGCCACTACCACGCAAGGGGTTACAGAAGGTTTGGAGGAAGAGCAGATAGGAGTGGTAAAGGAGAGGATGTGGAGATAGTGGATCGATCAAGGCAAGGGGGTTACAGAAGATTTGGAGCGAGAGCAGATAGGAATGAAAGGTGAAAGGATGTGGAGAAGGGAAGTGGATAGATCAAGGCAACTGGAGATGTCGATTGGCGTTACACTTAAATAGTTGGAGATTGTATTTGTCAGGGAAACAGGAATAAGGAAGGGCGTTCCACAGGCGAGATGTGCGAGACATGAAGCTATTGGAGTAGAAGAGACGTCTACATCTAACAGTTTCAACGGTGAAGGGGTGGGAACGGGATGCCAGCCTCGTAGGACGTTTAAATTCATGAGGCCTAGGAATCACCGAAAGCAGCTTATCGGAGCAATTACCGTGAAAGTATTTGTAAAAAAGACAGAGCGAGGCAACGTCGCGTCTGTGAGAGAGCGACTGCAGACGAGATGACAGATCAGGGCCAATTACATTCGAAAAGGATTTTCAGCAAAAAATCTCAAACAATGATTAATACATCTTAGTGAATTATCTTTTCTTATTTTCTTCTTCTTATCTTTAAAGCGATTATATTTCGCCACAACCTCCTTTTTATTGATTTAAATAACTGCTGACCATTTCCCATCTATTTTTGTTTCTTTTCTGCTACCTGTTCACAAAATTATATTAAACAAATGAAAGAAGCTGTAGATAATGAGACGTCCCACCGAAGGTCCCAACGGGGAGCCCGGAACGAGTACATGCGAGCGGTGCCAGAAAATTTCAACGTCATCGTTTCTGGGATATTTGATTATCTCACGTGAAATGCTACAGAGAAGGTGCAACCCAAGGTCCCATAATGGGGTCGAGGAGCAAATGTTATTTAGTAAAATTAGCTTGGTACAAGGTTATGAATATGGAGCAACCGGTGATGACCGAATTCTATACTCCTTCTTAATCAAAGTAGTTCGATAACCATGTTTGTAACATGTAAATCTTACAAGTACATAGATATACTGACTGCTAGACAAACTGCGTCGTACCAGTATACTTATAGGGAAAGCACACTTAACTTGTGGAAGAAAAAGAACATTATTTTAAAAACTACTTTTTGCATGGAATTCAACAGTGATTACAAGCACATGATGTAGATACACAGCTACCTTGGCCATCAAGCAGGTCAATGATAAATACTTAGAGAAAAAAGAAAGCGAAAATAAAAAAGAGAAAAAAAAGAAAGAGTACAAAGAGAAAAGAAAGACGAGAGAGAGAGAGAGAGAAGAAACGAAAGACGAGAGAGAGAGAAGAAACAAAAGACGAGAGAGAGAGAAGAAACGAAAGACGAGAGAGAGAGAGAAGAAACGAAAGACGAGAGAGAGAGAGAGAGAAGAAACGAAAGATGAGAGAGAAGAAACGAAAGATGAGAGAGAAGAAACGAAAGATGAGAGAAGAAACGAAAGACGAGAGAAGAAACGAAAGACGAGAGAAGAAACGAAAGACGAGAGAGAGAGAGAGAGAAGAAACGAAAGATGAGAGAGAGAAGAAACGAAAGACGAGAGAGAGAAGAAACGAAAGACGAGAGAGAAGAAACGAAAGACGAGAGAGAAGAAACGAAAGATGAGAGAGAGAGAGAGAGAAGAAACGAAAGATGAGAGAGAGAGAGAAGAAACGAAAGATGAGAGAGAGAGAGAAGAAACGAAAGATGAGAGAGAGAGAGAAGAAACGAAAGATGAGAGAGAGAGAGAAGAAACGAAAGATGAGAGAGAGAGAGAAGAAACGAAAGATGAGAGAGAGAGAGAAGAAACGAAAGATGAGAGAGAGAGAGAAGAAACGAAAGATGAGAGAGAGAGAGAAGAAACGAAAGATGAGAGAGAGAGAGAAGAAACGAAAGATGAGAGAGAGAGAGAAGAAACGAAAGATGAGAG
Organism: Acanthosepion esculentum; assembly: GCA_964036315.1. Classification (NCBI taxonomy): domain Eukaryota; kingdom Metazoa; phylum Mollusca; class Cephalopoda; order Sepiida; family Sepiidae; genus Acanthosepion; species Acanthosepion esculentum. The sequence continues at coordinate 129,981,009 of OZ038475.1, forward strand.
AGAGAGAAGAAACGAAAGATGAGAGAGAGAGACAAGAAACGAAAGATGAGAGAGAGAGACAAGAAACGAAAGATGAGAGAGAGAGAGAGAGAAGAAACGAAAGATGAGAGAGAGAGAGAAGAAACGAAAGATGAGAGAGAGAGAGAAGAAACGAAAGATGAGAGAGAGAGAGAAGAAACGAAAGATGAGAGAGAGAGAGAAGAAACGAAAGATGAGAGAGAGAGAGAAGAAACGAAAGATGAGAGAGAGAGAGAGAGAAGAAACGAAAGATGAGAGAGAAGAAACGAAAGACGAGAGAGAAGAAACGAAAGACGAGAGAGAAGAAACGAAAGACGAGAGAGAGAGAGAAGAAACGAAAGACGAGAGAGAGAGAGAAGAAACGAAAGACGAGAGAGAGAAGAAACGAAAGACGAGAGAGAAGAAACGAAAGACGAGAGAGAAGAAACGAAAGACGAGAGAGAAGAAACGAAAGACGAGAGAGAAGAAACGAAAGACGAGAGAGAGAGAGAAGAAACGAAAGACGAGAGAGAGAGAGAAGAAACGAAAGACGAGAGAGAGAAGAAACGAAAGACGAGAGAGAGAAGAAACGAAAGACGAGAGAGAGAAGAAACGAAAGACGAGAGAAGAAACGAAAGACGAGAGAAGAAACGAAAGACGAGAGAAGAAACGAAAGACGAGAGAGAAGAAACGAAAGACGAGAGAGAAGAAACGAAAGACGAGAGAGAAGAAACGAAAGACGAGAGAGAGAGAGAGAGAAGAAACGAAAGATGAGAGAGAGAGAAGAAACGAAAGACGAGAGAGAGAGAAGAAACGAAAGACGAGAGAGAGAGAAGAAACGAAAGATGAGAGAGAGAGAAGAAACGAAAGATGAGAGAGAGAGAAGAAACGAAAGATGAGAGAGAGAGAAGAAACGAAAGATGAGAGAGAGAGAAGAAACGAAAGATGAGAGAGAAGAAACGAAAGATGAGAGAGAGAGAGAAGAAACGAAAGATGAGAGAGAGAGAGAAGAAACGAAAGATGAGAGAGAGAGAGAAGAAACGAAAGATGAGAGAGAAGAAACGAAAGATGAGAGAGAAGAAACGAAAGTAGAGAGAGAAGAAACGAAAGTAGAGAGAGAAGAAACGAAAGTAGAGAGAGAAGAAACGAAAGACGAGAGAGAAGAAACGAAAGACGAGAGAGAAGAAACGAAAGATGAGAGAGAGAGAGAGGAGAGACGAAAGAAAGAAAAATACAAATAAAATGGAGGTGTAATTACATGCCAAATTCAAAGATAAGAGTTTAAAAAAAATTCACGCAGTTATACACTTTTTTTTAGATACCGTCATGGAATTTATGAAAAAGTTACACAGAAAAAAAAAGAAAGAAAAAATATTTTTATGTTTAGAAGTCATCCGGGATCTCAGAAAATTTACAATATCATGCAATTTAATGATTCCAGGAGATAATATCTTAGATTGAATTCATTCTTAAACTTTTTTTTTTTACATTTATTTAAATTTAACAACAATACAAACTTTTTTTTAACCTAGCAACGCCACGCTGGTACTGACGTGTTTCTAGGAAGAAATCTTTCTTCGTTGATAAGAAAAGATTTGAAAAGCAAAGAATATGAAACAAAAGTCTTGTTAAATCATCATTCCTTACATGCACACCGATATTTATTTACAGAGCATGTTTACTTTTCAAGTTCCAATAAATTATTTTGTCTACTCTATTGATTCTTTCATTTAACTATCTTTATACGAGGGGGTAAGAGGAGGCATTATAAAAATCTGTAAAGGAGAATTACCTTTAAAGAAAATCTTGGAAATAAAACCTGTTTTGCAGATTGGAAGATGTCGTTTCATTCTCTAAAATAAATAAGGATAGAGGCTTTTTGTGCTTTGTGGGATCCGTCGGAAAATTATTTTCCTGGCATTTTATTAGGAAACTACCCGAATGTAATAGACAGGAAGATATTACATGCATATGCGGATGGGTCTATGGGTTGAAGAAGATCAACAAATAAGAATACACTTTTAATAGTTTGCCAACTTTGTCAAAGGCAGAAATGTTACCGGTTTAACAAATTAAAACGTGAAAAGAATCTTTTGTTTAAAGAAAGAAAAATCGAATAAAAAAGAATTAGAAAGAGGAGAAAACTGAGCGTAAGAAGAAGGATATTAAAACAGAGAAGACAAGAGAAGAGGAGATTATAAAAACGCAATACAGTGGAACGTCGGTTCACGAATTTAATTAATTCCTAAAGGCCGTTCGTCAACCGAAACTATTTTTCCAATAGGAATCAATGTAGACAAAAAGTCACAGTACAATAAAATTGGAGAAAGAAAAAGAACAGCACACGAATGTATACAACACGGTGGTCGACTGAGAAATGATTTCATTCGGGTTAACTCAGTTCGGCAATGTAGATCGAGATCCGAAATTTTGTTCGATAGCCGAGGCATTTTCATCTTGAATTGTCTGTTCGAAAACCGATTTGTTCGACATGTGAGACGTTCGAGAAACGAGGTTGCTCTGTAAACAAACAAAAAACACTAGGATAGAGGCGGAGGGGGGAAAAAGAAAAAAGAAAGAAGAGAAACATAGATAAAAAAAGAGAAGAGAAAGAAAAGCAATCGAGGAGAAAAGCTCACGGATATGCATACGAGACAAAGCATGAGGGACAACTTCGTCAAAGGAGTAAGGCTTAAGAAATTGATCTTGCAGATATTACTGCTGAATAGCATTTTTACCCATAACTGTAGCACTGTGTCGTACTAAAATTAGCTGAGTAAATATTGGAAACACAGTGCTGATATGTACTAAATAGTAGAAAGAATTAGGATTAATCCTAGGCAAGAAAGGACAAGATCTGCCACGTATATACTTCGGAGAATCAAAATTCATAGGAAAATCAACATGGTGGTTGTAGTTCCTCGATTCAGTTAGGGAAACACAGGCAGGTCTCTGTTTACTTAAGGAACCTTTCACTGTGTTCTTTTATATAAACAATGGCGGGAAGTGATGAGACATTTTTTTTATTAAAGACTCATTCTAGAAGCATAAAAACTGAGAAAATCCATGAAGATGACGACCTGCCCATCATTAAAATCCATTCCATTTATTTTACTGTTTTTCAGCAACCATTTTATTTAGATTTTATGTCCTCCAATAGCTTCTTAAAGGGACCTGTGGATGTCATAGGGTCCCATTAAGAAGAGTAAAATGTGATGGTGAGGGGAGAAAAAAAGTTTCAACAATGAAAGTATACGAGAAAGGAAGGAGAAAAATAGAAAGAGTGGAAACAGAGAAGAGAAAGGAAAAAGAAAAGAGATAAAAGATAAGGATAGAAAGAAAAGTAGGAAAAGAGAATATAATAAAGATAGGATTGGAATAAAGTGGATAAACGAAAGAAAGATAAAGAAAATAGAAATAAAGATGAAATACAGTTGCAGTGGAGATTTAAGAGAGACTACTTGCAAATAAAGTTGGAAAACTACGAAGAACCCAACCGTTGTTTTGATATGGTAATGATTTAAAACGTATACGTGTGCGCATCGTTTGTGTTGTACTGCTGCGGTTCTACACTTATGTTCTTGGACATCATAAAATCCCTTGGCTCACGAAGAAATCAATACAATCTTGGTCAGGAATCGATTCCATTCATTCCTACATTGTCTAACTAAGGGAGCACATAGTCTCTCCTCGTAGTGTTAAAATCCAGCCGATAAATCAAGTAACATTTTCACCGATCAACAACGAAATTCGTTTTTTTTTTCAATTATCAATTCTTCCAGTCATATACATAAAAAAAAATCGACTTCAATCGTTAGTTGCGTTAGAATCCTTTCAAAACCATCACCCAAATCCCGTCAAATCAACACATTTTGCAGTGTATAAATACTAATAAACAGTTCTCATAAAGTTATATTCCTTTTAAGACATCGTAGAGTAATAGATTGAGGCTCGGATTAAGGAATCGGAGAGCCGAGTTCGATTTCCAGTTGAGTTCATTACATTCACTTACTTGGGAAAGTTTGGTTTGTTTAACGGCATATCAACCTCAATGGGTTATTTAATGCCGCTAACTTTTTTTTTTCTGGTAATATTTTGTTTTGTCAAAAATCTATTTCTGGTAATATTTTTTTCCTCAAAATTGTATAGCTGGTAATATTATTTTAAAAAATATATTGCTGGTAATATTTTTTTTTTCAAAAATGTATTGCTGGTAATAGTTTTCTTTTCTTCAAAATTTATCTCTGGTAATAATTTTTTACAAAGTATTTCTGGTATTAATACCTGTTTTTACACTTTCATAATACTTTTTACCTCAGTTTTGGGGTTAACTATTTGCCCATAACCGGGACCCTAATAGGTGCTACCAGCCCGGGTCAGGGTGAACCTGGGAACACCAGCAATTAATAAGTTGCTTCACGCGCTTCAAATCCTCCTGATCAGAGGCCTTGCTGTTGCATGCAATTTATCGTCTTACCCAGGACGCGGATGTAGTTTATTGTCATATCCAGGACAGTACTTGGGAAAGGTATAAATCCAACTCTTCTATCCCAGCTATGGATAAATAGTAGGACAGAGTGGGTTCTGTAGCCTTAGGTGGTAATTGTTCTAGGAGAAGGAATTCAAGACTGTAGGCTAGCAAAGCATATACTATGTAGCTAAAGAAAGGATCGTTCATATTGACTCAATGATCATGGCTACGGTCGCATTCTTGTTAGAGTTTAATACCTTTTTTTTTTTTTTTTACTTCTTACCTTCTCATTACATACACACACACGCAATCCTTTTCCTTCCCAATTCTTTTCTAATTCTGACACTATTTGGTTTGTAGTGATGGAAAGCTCGATTGTTCTGGTTTATTTATTAACGTCTGCATGCATTTTTTCTTGACGCGGAATCAAATATAAACGACATGCTATTTCTTAAAGCCATTTCCCACCCTTTTCAAAATCAGCTCCAATTGTTTTGCGAACAATGAATTCTGTGCTTGAAGAAGCAAATATTCTGGAGGTGAAAATATTTGAAGGACTGCTGCCAGGATTGATTACTGAACCCGTGCACATAAAACTTAAAAAAAAATACAGTGTAACCCGGATATAAGAGAAACCCGGATATAAGAGATTTTCTCTGGTCCCAAATTAGAGCCTGTGGTAATAAAACAAAATAGACCAAACCTGGATATAAGAGACTTGTTCCCCGGTCCCGACAACTCTCTTATATCCGGGTTACACTGTACATCAGTCAGACATAAAAATGGCATAAACGTTTAATTATTTTGCCTGTTATTCAAGTGTTTTTATTAGTAAAAAATAATACTTTTTTTACATAACGCTGAATACTTCTTTTTTCTGTTAATCGTTACATTTCTTTCTTTTACTCATTTGGTGTTTCATATTTCCAAAATTAACTAAATAAACATTTACTCGGTACACTCATAAAAAAGCAACTACGATCAGAAAATTATTTTTTTTTCATATCACTCTAGATTAATTACCCCAGATTACGAAAAAGAATATTCATTTATTTAGAAGTTAATAGGGGTTCCAGTTTTCTGTATAAATTCTTTGTAAATTGATCTCTCACGTGGAAGCCAAAACGAAATATGGCATGTCAAATCATTCTTTGAAGTCAAAAAAGAAATTGAAATTCGTCATCCGACTTTCTTAATCTATAGTAATATATTAAAATAATAATAAAAAAAGAAGCCGAAATTAAGAATTTCAAATTTAAAAACATTTTATTTTTACGACTTAAGAAATGGCTTTGACTTCCGTTTGAGAATCAATTTACATAGTAAACTGCAAATCCTCCATTAACTTTTATAGAATTTAATGATTTAAAAAAAAATTTAATCCGGTGTACTACTCGTTTTGAGTAACAGCAAAAAAAAATGAATAGATTATTATTTCTGTTCACAGTGCTTATTGTACAAATCCATTATTTATTGTTTAAAATTTGGATAAACCGTTTGTAAATTTCTCGGTGTTTTTCTTTCACACGTTACAAAAATCTCCAGCAAAGCATTTGACTAATTATTGTTTTTTGGTTTAAATTAATTTGTATTCACTTTTTAGTTTCCTGGAGGCATTACTTTTTGGTATAGAGGCAGTAAAATTGATAGACGAGAATGTCTGTTAAGAACGTTAGATATTTTTTAAATAAAGACGAACATGGCTACTTGAAACCAAACCAAGACAAAGTTATCGTTTCAATAACTATTCACTCTGAATTGGCCTGGAAAATCCTTTCTAATTACAGCTTACTGTTTTCCATAAAACAGTAAAGTCGATCGAAACTTAATTTCATTAATTACGCAAGTATTAACATGACTTGGGTTTTAAAAACACCCATTCTTTATAAAGTTTACTTACTTGGAAAGACACGAGTTTCGTACATCTGCCATATAAAACGACCAAGCAAAGGCAAAAGACACACAAAAGCATTCGGATTCTTCTAATAAAAAGCCAGTGTGACGTTCGCATGATCTTTCTTGCATGCATGAGGACACACTGTACATCGTCGAAATTCATACCGCAGGTGTGCGTCTCGTTTAGAACATTACATTTCGCATAGACACAATTTGCTGTGCAGATGTTTGGAAGTCTTGGAGCTTGTAGGGTATATTTTAATGTATTTATATTTTATAAACGGTTTTACTGCATCTCTCTCCCTCTTAATGTTTATATATATATAACATTTGTATCACGTCTAAGCAATTTGGGAATCCAGTTCTGACAAATATTTCATACGAGAAAATACGGAAAGCGAAAAGTGAATAATAGAATCTGTTAACTACAGAGAACACATTCTGCATGTATTAGCCTAGCTCTGATATAGGTTTTGTTTAGCTTGTTGATCATTTAATTGAACCTTATGTTGTTCCTCTTTTGTTGACCTTAATTCCCCTCCCCCTTATCAGTTAGGTAACAGTGAGTTCAGTTCTCTGGTAAATGCGGGATGAACCTTCGTTTCATGAGGTTTTTCGCATTTGTGTTTAATTGTGTGAGTGCCTGATTTAATCTATATTAATCCCGCAATTTTATCGCTCATTGAACTGACATCCCTGCGACAATAAGATTGTGGGAGGTTAATCTACAACTACAGTAAATCCTGGTCTGTCTTTTAAACAAGTTTCGTAATTTATCAGTGTCAGTGTGACACCGACTACATAGGTAGGACATTCAATAAGGCGGGAAGAGAATTGTCCAACTTGTACCAGCATGCATTAGGAACGGTCGACTTGAAAAATTTTCATAAGTGTTCCGTTCCATCTGGATCTGCAATCTCAGATCTCTTAAACATCTCGTTATAAGTTGGCAATGGCCACTGTCCTATGAGGATATGTTCTCAGTGTTTAGATCACTTTCCAACAATCACTTGAAAGTTCTTGAGACAATACTATTAAATCGAGACTGCCATTTTTATATAAACAAAAGGAATGATTGTTGGGTCTCATTGTAATCTATTTATACTATACTTGTCTCAAATATATTAATGATACTCGTTTGTTTGTTATTCTTATTACGTCCATTCATTTTAATCGGTGTGTGCAGTATTGTGCTCTGATAAGAGAAAGGTACCATTTAGCTGGTTCTATAATGATTTTTCTTTTCAGGTTGCCATTTACTGTGGCTTTAGTTTCTTTCGTTTATTTTAATCCTGGGTATGATTTGGGTAAACTACATCGAGCAGCAAGGCCTCTGATCGCGAGATTGGCGGTTTCGACGAGCGTGGAACTACCTCCTAATTTCCTTTGTTCCCAGGTGCACCCTTACCCAGGGTGGTAGCACTTGTTAGGGTCCCATCTATGAGACAATAATGAACACTATGAAAGTATAAAAATATATTTTTATTGTAAAAATACCAGCAGTAAATATTTATATGAAACAATTACCAACAGTACCTATTTATAGTAAACATTACCAACCATACATCAATCAACATGAAAGAACTCGTCCATAACATTAATCTATATAATATACCAAAGAAATTAAACTGTGTCCCAAAATATAACTTCATCGCTTCATCAAAATCGCAACAAAAAGCACATCGTAATTATGCTTATACAAACATGTATATGCATAAAAGATGAGTATCAACTACCGTCTATTCAACGATGAAATCAGAATAACATATTTATTGCTTCAAATCACCCAAGAGAATTAAATTTCGGCATTAAATGACCCATAAGAAATTGATATGTCGTTAAACAAACAAATCAAATCTTTTTTCTCTTTTCTTCTTGCCCCTTTTTTATTATTATGTCTGTTTTAAACCGTTGATCAAATTTTCCATCTCTAGGATATTTGGATATAAAATTAAAAGCATAGGTTGTGGGTGCCAGAGAAAGAGAGAGAGAGAGAGAAATCATCTTGTAGTCCCATACTTAAGTGTAATGACTTAAATCTTTACTCGCTAGTACGATCCTGTACTAGACAAATCTACATTTAGTAAGAGTGACTTGACTCAATAATAAATAGTTATGTATCACATAAGAGACGGGGGCACTTCGAGGTGGTATAATGTTTAGCAAGTTTGTACCGCGAGAACAGTTACGATTAAGTAGGAGGTTCACTATAACAGTAAGAGACTGACCACTCCAGAGTAATGGATAGCGGCTCGGATTGAGGAATCGGAGAGCAGAGTTCGAATTCCAGTCGAATCCATTACATTCACTTTCCTTGGGAAAGGTATGAATCCTCATCTTCTCACCCCAGCTATGGGTAAATAGCAGGACAGACCGGGTTCTATAGCCTTGGATGGCAACTGGCCTACTGCGGGAAAAAATCAGCCTCGTCAGTCATGTATCGAAAGATACATGATCGCCTAAGCGTGTAGCACGGATGGCACATAACTGACTGAGTTAGTTTGATTCTCACTAAGTGAATCAAGTGCAATCCGTGGTGTAATGGTTAGCAAGCAGGTCTTGCTAGAGCAATTACAACTGAGTAGTGAGTTCGATCCTCACTGGGTGCTCCATATTTTCGCCCTCATACCTTAGCTAGGCTTAGTAAATTGCTATAATGGTAAAAAATGTAAGTTTTCTGGTCCATGTAAGTCTCTGAGAGCCATGGTTTTGAATGCTGATTTTTACATAGACAATACTGGCGCAACACAGTCTTCGTCCTCCACTACTTCTTATTCAGTCTAAGCTAAAGAAATACATATTCATACACTTTAATGAATGGAGAAAGAGGTTTACGGCGATATTACATGAAACACCGGTTCCCTTACGATCACCCAAGTTAACCAACGATTCTGGTCAGTAGCTAGATTGGTGATCACTTTGGAATATCAGGTGCTGTAAGCTTGGATGTGCGGGTGGTGTAATGGATAATGGTTCGGAATTGTTAATTGGAGAGCCGAGTTCCAATTCCCGTTGGGTTCCGTTATATTCACTTACGCGCAAATAACCTTGAGAAAAGGTGAGAATCCACCACTTCTCTCCCCAGCTACGGGTTAATTAGTAAGACTTGTACCACTAAAACCATTATTATCTAAAAAAAAATATTTACAATCTGCAGGAAATAAAAGGGTTTGATTATCCGTAAAAAATAATCAGTACATTTAGAAGGGTAACATTTTGTAATTATCAAATGGTGGGAAAATAATTTACCGATTTTAAATGCACTTGATTGGTAATTGGATTTTTCAACGTACTAGGTAGATTTAAAATGTGTAAACATGTTTTGAAAGCGGTCAATTAAATGCATTAATGTCAAACTGAGAAGATGTGTTTACATTGATCGGTTTATAATTTATGTTCACCACAATCTGTCACAACGACAAAGAATAGGGAAAACTTCACCCGAGAAAACAGCAATTTCTGAAATTAATGTTGAGTGGCTTGTGACTTGCTTTCAACATTCTAACTTTGGAAAATAATTTCAGAGAAAGATATTTTCTGGAAATTGTAAACATGTTTCCAGCACGTGAATCACTCCTGAACACTCACTGACTTGGCAGCATTATAATTTGCTAATCAAAAATTGGCTCAAGAAAACTCTCACGAAAGAAATCCAAGGGCCTATCCTTTCTTATGGACAATGAGCAATAACAACAATGATTGTAATTATATTTAAAGCCTATCGCTATGCATATTGACAGAATGAACTTCAGGTTACAAAACGTTTCTAGGATTTTTCAGTTAGAGTACCAAACGTAATATGAAGCTTGACCCGAGTTTTACCGTGACTGAAATATCTGCCAACATAATCACTGTCATTATATTTGTTATAGTGGAACAACCTGGCACACCCCGACATGGATTGGTCAGTCTATAAAAGACTGACGAGCGATTGAAGAAGAAGGAAAGTGAAACAAACAGAGAGCGAAGGCGACCCTTACGAACCTCCGTGACTTATCTCCTGTTTTCCTTAGTATTACGAACTCTTGCTCATTTGTACTTTACGTACACTAAACCATTGTTATTTGTTACCTGATTTCTTGTGTTATTGTAATCTTTCCACTTGGGATTACTTTGTTGTTTATATCGTATAATGCACGATATAACAATATTCAATGCTCGAATTAGTTTGTTTTTCTCGGTGGTGCCAGTGGTTAGTGTTGGATTCTAGATCAAAGGTAAGTTCTATCCGACATCAAGAAATTTTTCCATTTTCCCTATTCTAGACAAGGTCCATTAATTCCTAACTATGTCTAACACTTTTGTCCCAGCAACTCAACCTCCGACGTCTTACTCTCTGGGTTGAGGTGTCTACTCGGTCTTAACCGAACCTAAGGGAGTGGCCGTAGGTCCACTGAGCATCCATAGATCCTTCGACCGGTCCACTGGTTTAATCCTGCTTCCTGCCCACGTTGTGATTTGTTTGATCCAGAATGCAGAAGCGGTGTTCATCTATTCACGGTCGACTGAAGATGTAGACACGGCTGGAGATTCTGTGCTAAGAAATTTAGAAAGCACAAAAAGAAAAATATATATCTGCAGAAAGCCGGACAAACTATCCACTGGTTTAATTGTTAATGTCTTTTATATAGCAGAAAAGAATAGTATAGAAAAGAAATGGGTTTCAGAAAAGAAAATAATTGACGTAAAAACTCATACACTGGATTCTAGAGAGAGAGAGAGTGGGTTGTGATTTACTTGTTGTTAAATCGTCTCAGAATGATATACGACTCTTGCGATGGAGAGAAAGATTTTTGTGCGTGGTTTAATGTTTATAGATGCGTTCCGCCTCGGCAGTAGTAACAGTAGTAGTAATCTTCGTGGTAGCAGAAGTAGCGGTACTTATATCAACAGTACATGTTAGCGGACGCTTCGTCCCAATCTCTGACGTCACTTTCGTACTTCTTCGAGCCTTGAATTCAACTCTGCTCACTTTCTCTCTCTTCCGTCTGCAAGGAGATGGCGAGAATAATTCGTCTTGCTCAGGCCAAATTCTCTCTACTTCCTCTCCAAGAATTATCTTCAGTTTCTCGTATATGAACGATGATCAACAAAACAAAAGAAAATACTTCATGTAATTTCGTTAAAGGAGAAGGTTGGCTTGTTCGACGTTTCCTTTCCCAGTGGTAGGAATAATAGTAGCAGTAGTAGTCTTAGATGTTGGAGGCGTAATTCGCTTCTTCGTTCTTATATCAACAGCACGTTAGCGGGCGTTTTGTTCCAATCTCTGACGTCACTTTCGTACTTCTTCGAGCCTTCAATTCAACTCTACTCACTTTCAATCTCCGACATCTCTCGACCTAGCTCGACTGCACTCGAAGACAGACGAGCCAAAAACTACCTTGCGTCTGCCTCTTCCGTCATTCCTGTAGCACTGCGACCCGTAACGGTCGACGCGGGTGCCCATGCACGTGACGGCACACAGGCGACGATGACGTGCCGACCGATCGCGGCCTCTCCTGTCTCTCTCTTCCGTCTGCCACTTTTTCAGCATAACTACGCGTTTATATAGAAAAAGCCGGCTAGTCATAACCGACCCTTGGCCGTACTACTTCGCACGCGTATATCACGGGTTCTGGCTGCGTCAACCAAAATCATGTGAATTCCAAAGTTCCTCATAGCTTACTAAGCCCTATTTCAAATTTTAACCGATAAAAATTATTTCAACCATTTACATTGTCTTCCCAATGACCTGCCCTAGATCAGATTTCCCATCAGTAAACAAAAAAGCTCTGATCTAATTTCGCTACTCAGATCCACTCCAATTTCAATAAAAAAAATATACGTGTGTTTGTGTGTGTGTCTGTGTGTGTGTGTTTCCCCGACTGTCTTCTCTGTCTCATATGAACAATTCTCTTTTGATTCTTATTTTCAATGCACAGAATATAAAGTGAGTGCATGAAATTGATTAAATCAATTTTAACTCAAAAATTGCAAACTTCAGTTTTTAATCATCGATCTTTTTCAAGACCACAAGAAATAAACTGATGGAGCAGAAAATAAGACAAATGTGAGAGATTGTGGAGAAACGAACAAGCGGTGAATTCCCTGCGTAAAGGTAAAAAGCCAGAAGATCACCTACGTACCGTGACCCTTCATGACGTTAATCATACCTCTCCACAATTTCCGGTCTTTTGTGCCCCTTTTTGTTATCTAACCAGAGAGTTGTTCTACCATCTATTTACGCTAGGTCGCTTTCGCGTTGTTTTATTCTCTGACTCTCGCCTTCAATCTGTTGTGTGAGTATCAAATTTTAAGAAGCCCTTTTGCCACATTACATACCCTATATATTTTAGCTGTTTCTTCTTGACTTTAAGTACAAGGTGCGACAGAAATAACTCCCACATAATGGTAAGATTTCAGCTATATAAAAGCATCATGACTAATCATGTGGGAGGTATATATGCCGTACCCCTGTATAAATGTCCTTTTTGTTTCCATTTTCTCTAATACTTTGTCGTTGCCCACGTATTTGGTCCATATCATTCTCAGCATTCTTCTGTAGAACTACATTTCTGTTGCTTCAAGTTTTTTCATTTGTGAGGAAAATATTCAGCACAGAAGACGGATATTACATAACAGTTCAGTACTCTTGTCTTTGCTTCTAACGTTTTATTTCTGTTTCTTAATATTTTGCTTAGATTTTGTAAGGCATCTTTCGCTATTCAAATTATACTATATTTTTAAATTTCCTGTCCGTTCAGAATATAGGCTATCATAGCTCTCCACAGATTCATCTTCTTTATCAGTAAACTATCGTACATTATTCGAAAAGACAGTCGAGTGTTTTTCGTTGCCTTCTTCAGAGTTTAGTTTCAGAGCTTTTTTTCATTCTCTTAGACTGCTTGCCAACCAAGGGGAGACAGCCCAGTCTTTCGTGTTATTGTAAATTGTGGGGTACAAGTCGACCTCAAGGCTATAAACTAAAAATTCTGAGTTAGGCGTTTACCTACCGTAAACCCTCAATGTACGCGGTGTCTTAGAGTTAAGGTTTTAATCATTAATACAATATGGTGGCTTTCAAGTAACCTTTAAATAATGATGTACTATAAGTTGTACAGTAATTATTCTTTAATGGTATGTGTATCTTAAACAAACTACCATTATGTGTCATTAAACTGTCATGAAATTGTGTAGATTACACGCATACACTACTGAGTGCGTTAAACGGCGCTTCGGTCAGTGTTTAAACTTAGTGTATCGGCTGTTGGGCGTGATGTAGCGTTAATAGAAATTGCATTTGTCTTACTATTTTATTATTTTATATTAATTTATGTGTTAATGTCACATATGTTCACCAAACACAAGTTTTAGTGGGATATATTTGCGACAGCATTTTGGAGGTACAGTCAGTGGTGAACAGTAAATATTAGGAGTGCTGTTCCAGTTGTATCTAATACGGCGGTAAAGGTTTGCATTTTATAACCGTCATATAAGTCGACCCCTAGTTTCGGAAATATTTTTTGAAATTTGAATACTCGACTTGTACGATTCAATTTACTGTACTTAGCTCATAGATATGGAGATAATCGATCTGTAGCTTTCCAGAGGACAATGAGTGCCAATCTGAAAGCAACAAACTAAGCCGGAATTCGAAATTGACTCACCGATCACATTTTCCACACCGGTAACCTTTGTACTAGCTGCAGCCAACTGAGAGTTTCATCTTTCCTCTCGTGACAAGGGTTTGCTGTCACTAAATTCTTTCTTTTTATGTGCCATGTTCTTTCAGGATGTAAGCGATCATGGCTCTCCACCTCCTCCCTCTATCCCTTGCAGCTCTCAGCAAGTTCCTTCCCTCTGCTTCCTCCCCCAGACCACGTTCTGTCATTCACCTGCTCAAGCTCGCCAGGTATGTCACGCATTGTTTTCCTTTGTCTCTCTTTCCTTCTATTCGACCTGTGAGTATCAGATTCTGCAAGCCCTCCTTCCTCATTATGTATCCCAGAAACTTCAGCTGCTCTTTCTGATGTTAAGTATAAGCCTTCTCCTTGTTTGCAACCTCTCTAAGACCTCATCGTTGCTCACATGCTCGGTCCATGATATCCTTAGCAAATATGTAATCATAAAAGTGAATGAAAGTTTTGTTGTATTTGTTCATTAAGTCCTGTACATTACATTAATGGCTAATGTCGATATGAACAATTTAATCATTTTTTGTATGCAGTCGATTATCATATAGAATATGACTTTCTTTATTAGTTCGTCTGGGTTCAAGCTTAGTGTGCTCTGGAACATGAAATGGAGAAAAGCATTTTTCAATGCCTACTCATAATCTGAGACTGAGTCTAGTGACATTTATGCTATATCTCCTGATAAACAGGAAACACTGTAGGTAAGTCAAAAGTGATGCTTTAAGAAACAAAAACAGCCTCACGAGTGAACATAAAAATACCCTGCTGTTCATTCTATCTTTTCTATTAAGCAGACGCAAATATGCACTTCTCCAAAAGGAGTGAAAAAACGACAGCTTTTCTGTAATGATGCTGATAATAATAGTAATAATGCCGGTTAGACATTAACTGCTCCATTTCGTTTTGAAATAGTTGCACAAGCGAATTATTCGTGGTTGTTCAGGTTGGAGATAATTGGTACTTTATTATGAATTATTGTCTATTAGATTCAGGAATGTAGAGATTTCTCTTTCTTTTATGTCAGTCAGGCTAGCTTAGAATAATGACGTACCATCAACTAGTAAGAAGAACATTCACTCACAGACATACCTACCTAGATCTAGTTATTGATAATAATGTACGGATAACTAATACGTATAGACATATGAATACACGCAGAGAGTTCCTGCCATCAAGCTAATTTGGAAGATTAATGATGCGAGTTCAGTCCTCACTTGGTCCTCCCTTAATTAGCTAAATTAAACTAAGCTTGCAAAATGTGACGCATGCATACCTTTTTTTACATAGTGCTGTGCTGTTTCGACCCTAATGACTTTCTTCGGCATGTGATAGGCAGTATTGTATAGAATATATGCACTATCTTTTCTTCAAAATATCACCATAAAAAAAAACAACGTGAGATTTCCAGCTAAGAGTCAATATTACTAAAATAGATTGCAGAAGATTGTATGACCCAGAAGTGAACGTAGGTGTTCTAGCAAGATTCTGTTCCATCCATCCCACATAGCCTACATGATCCAGGAGTGGCTGGCCGATAATTGTCACAATTCTGTTAACCTTAACATATGATCTACTCCATTTCCTGATTTGCAATCCTCTGGGGGGGATTTCGTTAAGAAAGAAACCAACCAGCCTCTCAGCAATGTCAAAAACTTGTTGAAAGCGACCATCGTAGGTGTGATATCCAGTATGAAGGTGAAGTCTTTACAGTATTTCTTTTTAATTATTTCACCCAAGCAAAGAAGTAAAGCCACTAAGACACAAGGGGTTAATGAGTGTGAAAGAATACAAAAATTAAATGCATTATTAAGAAGCGAGAAATATAAGAGAAGGGGAATTAAGAAGACAAATAAGGACATTGTATTGTCATTTATGAAAAGCAAAGAACTTATGGATACATCCAACCAATTTAACTGTAAAATAATGAGACCTTCTTACTAATCTAGATATGCTTTTCAGTTCAGAAAGTTTAGGTACAAATGTCTATAAATTCTAGGACCAAAGTAAATCCGAACAATTACCATTAAAGTATTTATAGAAAAGGCAAATGGAAGTTAAATTACGGCGGGCGGAATATGACTGGAGACAGGATGCCAGGTCAGGACCAATAACATTGCAGATTCTTCATCTAAGTATATAGCAGGAGTACAAGATAATATGTGGCAGCAATATTCGAAACATTAGATGACCGAAACTCCATGAAACATTATGCTGCAATTAAAAATTATAATTACAGAAAGTGCACAATTTTTTCCAGAAGTTTTCTTAACCAAAAATAGTAAAGTGTCATTGTAAATACGAAAAATGTTATAAATACATCATTAAAGTGAAATGTATACGCCGCGTTCTAAAACTTGTTTTAGAACTCGCCCCTTTATTGACTTTGTGAGCAGGTAAATTTAAAAAACATTATGAAACAGACGACACAACATTCAGAATAGCATTCCAAATATTCATCACGGTGGTAATTTGCTATCCACAAATATAAACCTGTTTTAGATGCTGCACAAATTTTCATTTGGATTTAAATCGTGCGAACGATTATGTGAAATGAATGACTGTGAAACTCATTTTATTTAAATATCTCTTACGTCTCGTAGCTGAATTTAGCTAATGCTTCATGTGCGTTTTCAAAAACCATTCTATGTCCGAGCTGTTATAACACCAGTTGGGACTCGCCACTTAACTAATAATAATCCGAACATAAAACATCACCTCTCCTCCGCCTGACATCTCGACTTGTGAAACCAGTTTCCGTGAGTAGCCAACCAGCATTTGCTCCATGCAGCTGACCTGCCGAGGATTGAACTTTAGGGAAAGGTGACAGGAACAGTTGAAAAAAAATCGTTCTACATATATTCTACTCGCCATTTCATGTATATATGTGTATGTTTGTCATATGTTTTTAGCATCTTATATATATATATATATATATATATATATATATATATATGATATTACATCGAAAATCATGTCAAAATCGCTACACAATTGTAGTCGGGTTTCGATGCGTATCAATGCATCTCACCAGGCGATTGTAAATTGTAAATACTACGACCGTTGGAATTGTACTCTATTCGTTATCTTACCTGGAGATATATATATATATATATATATATATATATATATATATATATATATATATATATATATGATTTTCGGGTCTATCGTAAATAAATGTATTTGTTATTACGTGTGTTTCTCAGTGTCAGTAATACATATAAATTTGGCTTACGCCGACATCCGGTTGAAGCACCAGTACTTGTACGATTATCGAAGTTAAGTGATATCGACCGTGGTTAGTACCTAGATGGGTGACCGCTTGGAAATACCAGGTGATGTAAGCTTGGATGTGCGAGTGGTGCAATGGATAACGGCTCAAATTGAAATTCGAGCCGTTATTCATCGGAAAGTCGAGCTCCATTTCCAGTTCCTTATATCCCCTTACGGGGAAGCATGACTTCACCTATTCTCCTCCAGCTATGGAAAAATATTTTCTGGCTTTGATAAGGTTAACAAGCCGTAAAAATCAAATCTCTCTATTATATATATATATATATATATATATATATATATATATATATATATATATGAAAGTGAGGGAGATTCGTCACAGGTTCCCGTCCTGGGTATGACGATAAACTACATCAGCGTCCTGGGTAAGATGATAAACTACGTCCAACAGCAATGCCTCTGATCAGGAGGTTTTGAGGAGCGTGGAACCACCTCTTAATTGCTGGTGTTCCCAGGTCCACTCTGACCCGGGGTGGTAGTACCTGTTAGGGTCCCAGCTATGGGCAAATAGTTAACTCCCAAACTGGGGTCAAAACACTAAGAAAGTGTAAAAATAGATTTTAATATCAGAAATTCTTTAAAAAAAAATATTGCCAGCAATACATTTTTGAAGAAAAAAATATTACCAAAAATAGATTTATGAAGGAACAAAAATATTACCAGCAACAAAAATTTTGTTGGCATTAAATAACCCATTGAGGTTGATATACCGTAAAACAAACCAAACCAACCAAAATTATCACATGTTCAGATCAACGTTGGCGTCAGGTTTTGTGGTGCATTTACAGGTGCTGACGTGGTAGGTTTCAATTGATGATATGCCAATCCCATCATTCAATAATTTTTAAGGTCACGTCGAGTGATTGTTCACTGAGAAAATTGAATTTCAAATCGAAATTAAACTTGTGCATATATAAGTTTATTTTGATCTGAAATTCCCACTTAATAATGTTCAATCCATGGGATTTCATGGACAAGTATTGTGTTAAGAGCATTTTCAATGGGTTTACGCACTGGTATCGGAAAAAATTAATTCTCATACACACATCTCTTTCATTGTTGTTCTCTTTAGATACACGAATATATGAATTCTATATATGTGAATGTGTATTGTGTTCGAGTGAATTATCAACATTGAAAACATGTGTCGATACAATGAGCATTACTTTCGTTTTAGTAGTTTACCAGTTTATTTTTTGGAAATGTTGCGTTCAACTTCCTCGAAGCTATTATAAATAAGATCAGGGAGCGGTCAGAAAACATTTCTACATAGCTTGTCTCTTATTGGAAATATATCTTTTGCCGAATATGTTGTGCAACAGATAAAATCGATTTTAGCCAGGGAGTAAATCTACATTCGCTGGTCGAGTAAAGTATTCATAGCATAACTGACAGGATGGAAGTTCGCGTTCGAAAATGTTTTTGGTGAATATCCATTAAGCGTTTTAATATGATATAAATATTGCCTGGTATACTTTTATTTACGAAATGAGAAACGATTTAATAAGCAGCTATGGATGTGGTCGTAGGGCCGCCGAGCATTTGATCAGTTCCACCCACAAATCCTGTTATGTATTCATTCATAATAAGCGTGTCCTGTACAAAGAAGACCTAACGAAGCCCGTCCCTCTCCATGTCAGAACACAGCCTATATTCTCTAAAATGAAGACATGTCTTGTTCTCGGAGACGTGTCTGTTAATTCCATTGGAGGACAACTTCGCCCTAGCATTTGACGTCAGTCTAGGAAGACCTTCCAACTAGCGATGCCGTATCATCATCGCCTGGGATATAATTTAGTTCCATGTGCAGAATTAGGTCTGCAGCCAGTCGTTAGAGCACCTAACTAACATGTGTCTAGGAACTGCGACATGGAGTTGTACGCATAGTTCATTGACAGAGGCGAGGAACTAAGGGATTTAGGCTAGAGAGCTGGTTGCGGAGTAAATGGATCTTTAAATCTAACAATTATTATTATTACATTTTTGTTTAAATGATATATATATATAAGGATGCACGGTGGAGTAATGGATAACGGCTTGGATTGAGGAATCGGAGAGCCGAGTTCGAATTCCGGTCGAATCCATTACATTCACTTACGTGCTAATACCCTTGGGAAAGGTGTGAATCTTCTTCTTCTCCCTCCAACTATGGGTAAATAGCAGGAGAAGGACAACTCTGAATTCAAAACCTGCGGAGGGTCGTTTGGGGACCTTGTGTTACTCGCTGCCATCCAAAAAGTGTGGATGGCCCTGCACAAAGCCTTCACCACTATAATCAAATCTCATGTGTCGGTGTCGGGCGCTCAATAGAGAAAAAATCTTTTTCAAGATTAATGTAAATGATTTTGTTGTTGCACGTATTTATATACAAAAGCAATGATGACATTTTTTCTTGAATATTACTCGTCTTACCAAACTTTGAATTATGCCACTCTTTGCCCTTCCCATGTTTTGACTGACTTTTCAACCATCTGATGAATATTAATGAACGTTCTCAAATTTAAAAGTTTTGATAAACCAATGACATCCCTGCTGTTGTTTCTAAACACGCGCAACAGAATAAACCTTTACATTTGCCTTGATAAATTCTCCCAGAGGACGAAACGCGTCGGCTAAGAATAGTTTTGCCTCTCGTGTTTTTATTCAGTTTGTTCCTTTACAGATACATTGTATCTGAAAATTATATATATGTATGTATGCTAAAAATATAGTTTTAAAGGTATGCGATATTATGGATAAAAATGTTTAATATCATAAATAGCGTGTATGTAAAAATATAAAATTGGACACTGTTTGAATGATGACCTGAAGATTACACCCAAACATGACACAAACTGTCGCCGATAAATTGTAGCCTAGGGAAGGTTACTGAAAAGGATAATTCCACGAAGGTTGGTAATGAACGATAATACTTAGGACAAGAACAACACATATAAGATTCGCCAGCGGCGCGTCGAAGAGGTAGTCAACTGCTAGAAGTGAGTCGAGTGAATTCTACAATGAATCTCCAACTGCAGACCAACATACAGTATTTACTACTGTATTTATATGAATGGGGGCATACCCATTATCGTCCGTAGGCATGCTACAACAATAACAGAAATATTTATGAGAACAATTATTATTATTGCTTAATAGAAAGGATTTATTAAATAAATGCATCAAAAGGTGTCCCAACAGGACCTCTTTTTTTTCTTTCATTCAATAAGAATTTTCATTTTTTCCTTAACAAATATGTATTGTCCTTTTCCGTTTGAATTAATAAATTCCATCGTCTTAATGTTTGGCTGATAAAGTGGATAGAAATCCCGAAGTATGTACCAACAATCCGAATTTTAAAGTCAGGGCGGACTGGGTTTGAGCCTGATATAACCCTGCACAGTTTTGACTTTTATTATCGCTTCCTTATAAGTTAACCATGCCTTCTCACCTCAATAGTCAGAAATTAAAGCAAGCATTACTGACAGAACAAGGTTATCATAGGTATGTCGTCAGTGAACGTATCTGGATAGGCCTCAGCATTTATAACCATTCTGGCCATAATGAACAATGGCAATGAAAATTTAATATTCTTCTCAGCATGAATGCAAGTCAACATGATCATGAAATATTTATAAAGAGCAGCGATGTGCAATTCATTGACGACTGAACCCAGTGCTAATAATTTGCAAGACCGGTCCCTATAATTCAGAAGCCCAAATTTCATTTGTTCTCCGACGCGAAGAATACAAAAAAAATATGGGTAATATATTTCGTGAAGAAGATGAGCCTATCGATTGAATCATTAGAAAAGATTAATATATGGTTCGGTTGGTGAAAATATTTTTCTTTAAGTTGGTGGTCTGAGTTATCGCCTTGGAAGAAGCAATTGTTCTGTTCTAATACTGTATGAATCATTTCAGCCAAGTCCACAAGACTCAATCAGAAATATCACAAACAAATAATGCTGGAAATCCTAAGAGAAATTATAAAAATGTTAAGATCGAATTTCAATAAAAAAACTGTTTTTATTTCATTTTATTAAAAAATGTCAAAGGTATGAGTTATATTCGATTGTTAAACGATGGCATTAATAATTGTTAATGAAATGAAATATCTTGTAAAAGTACATTCTAAAAGAAACTAAATAATTTTAAATTAAAATACTAAATTCTAATATCAGTGAAGATATTTCACAATTTAATGACAGCAGATTAAGGCGGTATACTGTCCGTGTAGTCAATTTCTTTTTGCTTGTAATAAAGTTCCCTAATTCGTTTCCTACATCCAACAGAGTAGCGTAAGTTCAACAACACGTGCCTCCCGTTCGCTACCACAGTCAGACTGCCCTGTCGCCTCGTTAAGCACTTTTATAAATTGAGTTCCAAAAGCTGAGCAGGGTATTGCAAGACAGGAGGATTTCTTTGGTAACAAAGAAAAGAATAGTGAGCTGTTACTCGAGGCGACGGAGATGTGGTTCTACAGAAGGATGCTAAGGATATCATGGACTGAGTGTGTGAGCAACGATGAGGTCTTACAGAGGTTACAAACATAGGAGAAGGCTTATACTTAACATCAGAAAGAGGCAGCTGAAGTTTCTGGGACACATAATGAGGAAAGAGAGCCTGGAGAATCTGATACTCACGGGTCAAATAGAGGGAAAGAGAGACAAGGGAAAGCACCACATTGACATACCTGACGAGCTTGAGCAGGTGGATGACAGAACGTGGTCTGAGGGAAGAAGCAGAGGGAAGGCGCTTGCTGAGAGCTGCAAGGAATTGAGGACATGGCACATAATAAGAAAGACAGGTCAAATTTGCATAGATGGAAAAAGAAGAGACTTGCAAAAGTGTCCGAATCCGATATCTATCTTCTATGAAATAGTGATTTTCTAAGCGCGGCTTAGATGTGGTACAAAGCCGAAAGTAAGGGGCAACCCAGTGAGGATCGAACTCACTACTCAGTCGTAACTGATCTAGCGAGACACGCTTTCTAGCCATTAAACCACGTCGAAGTGCCGACTCATTTTCTAGGC
Organism: Acanthosepion esculentum; assembly: GCA_964036315.1. Lineage (NCBI taxonomy): Eukaryota > Metazoa > Mollusca > Cephalopoda > Sepiida > Sepiidae > Acanthosepion > Acanthosepion esculentum. Next base: position 130,003,354 of record OZ038475.1, read on the forward strand.
GTAGCTTAGATGTGGCACACGGCCGAAAGTTTGGAGCACCCAGTGATCATTGAACTCGCTATTCAGTCGTAATGGATCTAGCGAGACAAGCTTGCTAACAATTACACCACATCGAAGTGCCCCCCCCATCTTGTCTTAAATATACGAATTTTAATGCCGCCATTTTCTTTTTGGGAATATTTTACACGCGTGACATGTCGGAATCTGTTTTCATTCAGCAGATGAGCCATTTTCTCTCCTGTTACAGTATATTCCTTCTTATGTTTAACTTATGAAGTAATTAAAGAATAAATATTTTCATTGCGAAATTGAGTTCCGTTGCTTTTAATACGATAGTAGTTCGTCAAGTATATCTCATCAATCTTCGAGCATCGAAGATTGGAGAGAGAAAGGTCGAAGAATTCCGACTGCGTCATAGTACGAAAGAATACACGGATTTTCGAGAAAGTACGATATCGAGGCAGCAAATGTGACACGGAAATATGAAAGAATAGTGGAAAGCAGCATTTTAGAAAAACTTGGCAAATCTCTAAACGGTCCCGAATATAATTGTTAGAAAGTATGAAAGGAATGACGGACAGCTATGTAATGTCTCATATCTTATATGGCTGTGAATGATAGATTTAATCTTCTTTCCTCAACAATAAATACACGGAGCAACTTCAATGTGGTGCTAAGTAAGAATCTTGAAAATGCTAGGGAAATATTATACGAGAAAAGGAACTAAAATAAATCAAAATCAACATATGCCTATACTCCTGAGATGAGGTATTGTAACTATTTACACTATTTATATTTTTGTATACTTGTACATTCCACATTCCACTATCCACATTCGGGCGGTTTGTACCAAGTAAATATTACGGATTATTACATCTTTCCCAAGTAAAAGCTGTTGAAACTTTTTGCATACCTATTAAGGAAAGAAGGCTTGGAGGAATTAACATCGATAGGACGCATTGACGACAAGAGAAGCAGTAGAATCAACGCGTAAGCAGTTTTTAACAATTCTGATCAAATGGATAGATGAACAAGTAGTAAAATGACAAGGCACGGGCGCAAGTATTCTTGAGAACAGCAGAAAAAGGAATTTGTGGAAAGTCTTGAATGCTAATACCCTGAAAAGGAATAGCACACTTAAAATTATTTGACCTCTGTATAATTGTAGATGGTTAATAGAATATTCTGGGTTCTAAGAATCATTATTTTATGCTATAAATAGATGCACCAATCAATTAAGCTACAACATAAACAAGACAAACGGATTTTCATCTGAAATTTTGTTTGTATGTCAAGAGTAAAAATGATAATGGTTAAAATGGCTTTGAACGAGTGAAACCTCTGCGTCTTGACGAAGAACATTCTTCTTCGAATCTTATGAACTGACTTTACAGAATTACAAACAAAGAACTGTATAAGATAACAGAAATTACATCACTTGAGGACATTCAACAGCAGCAAATCACATCACCTGAAGACTTTCAACAGCTGCAACAACTAAAATGGATGTCACATGTAACTTTAAGAGAAAATAATGATACGATTAAGATGCTGACGTTTCACACTACTTCTAATAAAATGTTACGAAGGAAACACTCAACAATACTGGAAAGAGCGATAACAGGTACTTGCCTTGAGAAACCTATTTTCTTGAAAAAGTATTTGAAAATAATGATTAAAAAAAAGAAAAATCAACCGGCAGTTGTACTATCTGAATGCAGAAGGCTTCCTTATAAGGAAATAGCTAATATTACTATAACCATTATCGAACTAATGTGAACACATTAGTAGCAAAAATACCATTACAAAATATTTATATGTATTCTACATGTTTATTTGCATTCTTGGCTTTTTGTAAACTCAAGCCATCGTTATCTTAGATTACACTTTGAAAGATTCCATGTCAAAACTTAATCAGACAGGGAAACATTAATTTCAGACATCAGGTAAGATCAGAATATATTTATTCTTATGTTGACGAAATGAAAAAAAAGATATTTTATTCTTTAACAGGAATGGTATAAAATTCTCTCTCTGACGCACACACGCATATATATATATATATATATATATATATATATATATATATATATATGATAAAAGCATTTGAAAAAAAATTCTAGGTTCTTTATCATCAAGAATTTTTATATTTCATACAGATAACAAATTATGTACATTCAAATCTCGTTTGGGAATATTTCCAACCGAAGGTGTTTACGACCCACGCTCATTTATTCGAATAAAACGATACAAAGTGTCATCATTTTATGACGTCATCGGAAGTAGGACATATTTACACATGAAGATACACGCAAAAATAAGCCCTTAGGTTTTTCTAATCCACACTTATACACGAAGACGGCATTTTCCTTCATTACGCATGGAGGAAGTCATACTTTTTGGCCTTAATTCAACACAATTTTTACTTGAAAATTACTCTCCCATTTTCGAGTTAAACAAATCAGAGAAATTTTTAGTCTATCACAGTTTAAGTCAGATTTATTTAAGAACCACATAAATTAACAGAAATGTACAAGCGAAATACGAAGTAAAATGATCACTTATGACGTCTAATAATTAATGCCAACAACGACATTTACATTTAAGTAAGTTGCAACAAATTAAACTTTTGCAGGAACTAAGATCTTGTTTCACATGGCATGGAAGCTCTTAAGTCAATAGCATCTCGTAACCAGAAGGACAATCAAACAATAATGACCATGTTAAACATAAAGCATTACTGACTTTATTATTACTCTTAATAAATAACTAACGATTAAGTTTCTTTTCTCGCTCTTCTTGCTTGTGGAAATATCATTCAGCTTCTTGCTTTCCAGTCAAGTTTGATCTCCAAATATTTAAATGCAATGTCAATCGTTATCTTCTGTCTTCTTAATGTCTGTTCTTTTATTGTCTTCACTTCTTAATAGTGTGTTTTTCCTTAAATTCTTTCACACTCAGTACCCCCAAAACCTATGGCTTTGTTTGGTGTGAAACGATACATATTATAATAATAATTATATTAATATTAATGATTATATTAAGGTGACATTGACAAAACGACTGAAAAAAACTAGACACGTATATAAGGAAACTAATTGTTGCATGCAATCTTTCCTGGAAATAGCATCTTACAAGAAAACAGTTTACTTGCCATCTACCGTCCATCTCATAAGTCATTCGGGAGAGAAGAACGAGATTTGTGGGGTATTCTTGCAGAAGTAAGGTCAAGCTTATTGGTGACGTTCTCTAGTGGATTTCAAAACATTTATACGCTATCATTGGTCGCCCATTCAAAACACTTACCGACCCGTTTCGATGGATACTCAATGAAACCTGGAAGGAAAGAGTCGTGAAGACGTATGCAATCGACACGCCCTAATAATGAGGTAATAAAATAGGTTTATGCAGTATATTCTCTTTTTTAATGAGTATATAAAATATGATAAATACCCTAGATGGCAGCATTTCGTAAGCATTTTCAGCAATATGAAAACGATACAAGACATTTATTTATAACCTTGAGGATAGTATACCTACAGCAGTAATAACTGTTTTAATACTATTTCACCCGAGACAAAGACCAAGAGACACTTAAAATAGCTGATTACTGAATGAGGTCGTAGGGAAGAAACAACTGTAGATTATGATGATATGTAAGATAGATTACGGTTGACCTTAGACTTGAAGAAATTAAGATGGTAGTGATCAGAGAAGCATCCCTCGGGGAGTCTTTTTCACAAAGTAACTGGTTGATGGCGAAAGATTTTCTTTGGCATGAAGTTAAAAAATAGAAAAGAAAAAGACAAATCTTTAAAAGTTCAGCGTTTATATTTTCATTTCGAACTACTGAAATACTCGAAGACGATTGGTTAACAATGATTATGAACTGAAGACTTCAAGCGTACCACATATTGTTCAACACAAGCGATGAAACTATATCTCGGTACCTGTAGCGTATTCTGAAAAAAGACACATTGGGAGGGAGGAGAGAGAGAAAAACCAAACAGGAATAGTTTCTTGGTATAATGATTTCATTAATTCAAATTATTTCTGTTTTCCCCATGCAATTTCATTTCAGACACTGGTAATGGAAATTATGCCTAACAGTCTTGATATACTTGTTCGTTTCGTTAAAGTCTTTTGCTTAATGTTTTTCGGAATGACAAAATTGATGTTACTGAAGTAGCTACAAGTAATATTTTTACGACGAAAAATACTTCAGTTTAGATGATTAGTGGAATGCAATATATATACAGAGAGACACAACAAAGACGACTAATCATATTCCTTGCTGCTAGAACAAACTTCATTAACTTATATAAGATGTAAACACAATGTTTTTAGGAAGAATAGTTTGTAACACACAGAAAAAAAACTTTCTGTGATGCGAAAGTTATATAGTATTTAGGTTTAATATTTTGACAATGTCTCTTATACAAATCCATAGCATTATTATTCAACCATCGAAATATTTTCCTTGGCTTCTACCACCTTACTTCACCTTTCTGTTAAACCTAATTAGAAAAGAACAATTTCGGTTTTAATTAATGATGTTTAATTTTTGAACATTTTGGAAACACTGACTTCATATCGGGAAATAAAGGTTCCTGGAACTGTGACACTACATTTAGCGATTAACCAAATTAAACATTTAAAGTAAACAATGTCGAATGCGCATATTTTATTAAACCATAATCTACTCTAAGCTAAGATTACCACTCCTTTTGCATCTCTCTCACTATATATATATATATATATATATATATATATATGGTGGCTCTCCCGTCGTGTTCGACGTATGAGGGTCAAGCAGATCAGTCCCTAGGAACCGATACCACCACATATGATTTGATTATAGTGCTAAAGGCTTTGTGCAGAACCAACTACACTTTTTGAAAGGCCGAATACAGAGACCTGGTGCACTACGTTCCACAAGGTCTCCAAAACAAACATCCGCAAGTTTTGAATTCAGAGTTGTCCTTCTCCTAGACCAGTTGCCATCCAAGGCTATAGAACCCAGTATGTCCTTCTATTTATCTATAGCTGGTAGGGGGTAGCAGACGAGGTTTAATACATATCCCAAGGGCATTAGCACGTAAGTGAATGTAATGGATTCGACTGGAATTCGCACTCGGGTTCACTACTCCACCGTGTATCATATATATATATATATATATATATATATATATATATAACACCGATTCATTGAAACTAGATTTGATTATACGTTTCGCATTTCTAGGTTTCATCAGATCAAAAAACGAAAGAAAGAAATGAGTGCGTATGCTTAAATAATAAATCATTAGTACTTTTTCGCTAAGCTGACGTTTCGTGTGAAGAAATAGTGAATGACTTTAAAAAATCAGTTAAATAACTTTCGACATGACACACACATACATACACACACATATTATACATATATATATATCTCAATGCAAAACTTTAAGTGTTAATATATGATCATATATTCCATTTTGAGCATCATCCAAAACAAAATATTAACCCAGATATTTCTGCTAAATGAACTCAACAATTATGAAGTTAAATTATTTTATTTAATTTTTTCCATATACAGTTGCGACCAAAATGTTCAGAACGGCATTGTTTTCGTCAGAAAAGTAAGTATAATTTTTTGTCAAAGTTGTTTTATATTCTATAATTTTCACAGACAATAGATACCATATTATTTGTTATTGTCTGTAATTTGAGAGGATAATACAAAAGTTATGGATGATTTAGAATAATAAAAAAGTATTACCAGCAATACATTTTTGGAAAAAATATTACCAGAAATACTTTTCGAAAAAATATTACCAGTAATAAAAATCTTAAATAACCCATTGAGGTTGATATGCCGTAAAACAAACCAAACCAAATACCAAGATCGCTTAACCAGTTATCAATATATTTGAAAATGGATGGATATTTCAGTTTTGTTTGTTTAACGGCATATCAATTATGAGTCGCTTAATGTGGAACAACTTCTTAATTGCTGGAAGTTCATGCCAACATTTTATTTTCTTGGGTGCATTTGCGATTTCATTTACAAAAATGTATTGCTGATAATAGTTTTTTTTCCTTACAAAAATGTATTGCTAGTGATATTTTTGAATTTTTTCCTACACAAATGTATTGCTGGTAACTGTTTTTACTATGAAAATGTATTGTTGGCATCTTAACTACAGAAATATATTTCTACATTTTCATTGTGTTTTGACTCCAGTTTCGGTGTTCACTATTTGTCCACAGCTGGGACCGTAACAGGTGCTACCACTCCGAGTCAGAGTGGACCTGGAAACAACGGCAATTAAGTGGTGGTTTCACGCTCCTCAAAACCACCCGATCAGAGGCCTTGGTGCCGGATGTGGTTTATCGTCATACCCGGGACACGGATATTCCAGGGCAAATATTAAAACGTTAAAGCATTTATTCCATAAAGGAAGCCAAAAGCTAAAAATGAAATTTTTATTGTGAGATCAAATGAAAAACGAAATCATTGAAATTAATAAAATTTCTATTACTTATTAAATAATAAAATCTTTATTATTATTGGTTCTGTTATCAAGTTTTGTCCACTGTAGTTCCGCTTTAAGAAAGTTAAAAGTCTCTTTTGACTTCCAAAAACTTCCATCTTCTTCATTATATTATTATTGCTATTGTTAATCATTGACATGCAATTAATTTTCGTGCTGATCATGCAGCATTCTAATTAAGCTTTTGGTTATTGTTCTCTCCATTTGCACCAATGGTTTTCTTTTTATTAGTGGTTAATGAGAGAGTGGTAATAATTGAACAATGTAGACTTGTGCATATTTCATTCTATTCCGTGACAAAAGAAATGAATGTCTGGTTTGAAAAGTTCATGCAGAGCATGACCTCAGTGTCTTTATTGCATATCCTTGATATAAGTATCACTTTCTTAGCATTTTCTTTAATATTTCGCTTGATTTTTTTTTATAGAAAAGCTACAGAAGCAGATGCTAGAACATAAAAAATATACGTGTAAATTAAAAACAACATTAACCAGATTTTGTGGAGAAAGCGATCCTTTAAATACAGTAAAATATCTTTACATTATTTACATTCGGATTAATGTCATCATCTTCGCTGTTGTTATCAAAACGTTTCAGCTGTTGTACTCTCCGGGGTTCATCAGGGAGGGGAAAGGGTAATCACCAAGCCCAGCAAAATGAGGTAAAAATACTAGACAGATATGACGTAACGGATCAGTAATCCTTTGTTTCAAACTAATTTTCTTAGGTTTTCGAAGGTTTCTTTTGATGTCGTATTTTCCGCCATATAAAACACTTCCCAGATTATAAATATTTTGTGTTTGCTTGATTTGTAGAAGACCGTGTGGATTTGTGTGTTGTTGAATTAGGAACACGTGCTGTTTATTTCTTGCTAGAAGGTCCAACTACAAGAAAATGGCGGACTCAAATTGAGTCCATCCGAAGATATAAAGAAGACAAACAAGACCGATATATATATATGTCAACAAATATATGTATTAAAACAAATTTACAAGTGACAACGACATTAACATTTGTGTTTGTGTGTGGACGTAAGCAGTTTGGATTTTGGTGAAGGTTAGTACGTACGTGTATGTGTGTATAATGTTCACGGCGTCTCCCACAAATGGGAAGACGCGGATCTTCACGAGAGATGACATTTATAAATGTGTCCGCTGAAATGCAAAGTGAAAACGAGAACAAGGCGAGAAGTTGCTAAGTATTTGTAGTGTAGGGAGAGCGACCCCTAGTGAACAATTAGGGAATTAAGGAGGGGCTAACTCCGACAGATTTCGGCGTCTCCAATTCGCAGTTCGCATATTGGGCTGTTCGTTTTGCTGAGAACTCTATAATCTGTCTTTCCTACAATTGATGTTTAGTCCTTTCTTCTACTACTTTCTCTAGGAGTTCTTCTAGTTTCCTTTCTCTGCTTCCTACCAATATTGATTTGATAGACTAGACAATGATATTATAAATCGATCCCCCAATTCACCTGCTTCCATTATTAAAGCTACTTTTCAAATAAACGAAACATTTCTTTAAGAAACCAATGTTAAATTCAGACAAAGCACTTCAAAACAATGTAGGATTGAATGCATTATCAGATGGTAATGACAATAATACAATTAGCCATTTCCATACAGGAAGCATTCGGCATGCATTGACCGAAAAGTTAGTGCTACTATCGGTTGAAATTTACAAAATCTTTTCTTAAACAATTTTTCAGGAAACGTGTCTTTTCGCTATTGATAGTGATTTCCTTTTAAATGTTTTATTTTTGTTAGTGGGAAAATTTAACACCTTGTTGACATTATTTTCCTGTCTGGTGATATGTGTTACCAATTTATCTTGTTGCTGCTGCTGGAAGTCCTCAAGTGATGTCAGTTTTATTTGATAGTGATTATTGTGATTTTATATTGGCTATAAGATCGGATAAGGGGAATTGTCTTCTTTAAAACATGGAGGCTTAATTAGCTTAAAGTCATTTATAGTCATTGGTCTTAGAAAATCGTTGTATATAGGTCATAGTTTAAACAACTGTGAACAATTTGGATGGCACGTAATACAATCATACAAATAAGTACATTTGACGATAGGATTTAACATAACTTGAGTTTTCACGTCAATATTTTGGTTTAGTAGTATTTTAAGGAGATAATATTTATCTACTAAGAGCTTAAGAGCTCCAAATCACAGGAAACTGTGAAGAGACATGATCGCACGGCACATAGATGAAGTATCCAACGGTACTAGAGAAAGCTCCACCAGCGCATTCGATGATCAACTTCCTTATCTCCTATATTAAATTTGCAATAACTAATCCATACGCCGTGGTATTTAAAATACGATAGGCACCTGAAGAAGGCTGGATAGTACAACAATTGAAACGTATAACAACTAGGATGAAAATAAATTAATGTAATGTTGTTAAAGATATATAAACACTGATAATGAGAATGTAGTATGTAATTTAGACCAGTGTATACCTGAAGTCTGAGTTGAATTTAATGTCCACCAGGAACATTTGATGTAAGAAGAGTTGATCTGTGGTGACTCCAATATGTACTGTATTTATACTAAGAGGTACTGAAGTAAGATTTATATTTGATGTGACGCCAGAACGTAAAAAGACCTAGGTGCATCGAGTGTCAACCTAGGAGGTAAGGTCAGTGTCACCAAGTGCAGAATCGGTCCTCAAATTATGACGGTCCGGTGCAAGGCAACTCAGCATATACACAAAAGAGACATAGCAGAATCTCTCTCATCCTCATAAGAAGATAGAATGCTGGAAGAACAACACATACATTCAGACTACATACCCCACATTGGTAATTATACTATTAACTGTTTATAAGGAATTCATTGATCGAGCAGCCACTAATGTTATCGGTAGAAATTTATAAAAAGCTTTCTCTGAAAAACATTTTTCAGAAAAAAAATAGTTTTCTCAAGTCCAGCAGTTGTTATTGTCCTGTCCAATATTGATGGGAGCTTACTTTCTAGTAGTGTGGAACATCAACATCTTCATTATTTTCTCTTCAAGTTACATGTGACATCCATTTTAGTTGTTGCTGCTGTTGAAAGTCCTCAAGTGATGTGATTTCTGTCATCTTAAACAGTTCTTTATTTGTGATTCTGTAGCGCCAGTTCACAAGGTTCGAAGGAGGATGGTATTCATCAAGACGCAGAGGTTTCACTCTTTCAAGGCCATTTTAACTATTGTCATTTTCACTCTTGACGTACAACCAAAATTTCCTATGATGATACGTTTTTTCCAGTTTATGCATAATAAATTGGGGGAGCAATAATGTGGTTTCTGTTATCCGGTACAGTTCTTTGTGATTTTCACGGAGCCCAAAATTGAGTAAACAATAATCATGAAATATTTAGTTTCGTATTCTTATCAGACATTATTAACAAGAATCTCTATTACAAATACATATAATAGCAAGTATCGCATTATATTACTATAATCATGACTCTTATTACACTCCGCTAGTTCTTGGTCTAGCTCTTTCTTTAAATGATAGTAATGTAATAATTAAATGTAGTTTAAGTCTAACTGGCATCACACCACAAACCATAAGATGCTCACGTCCCCATGTCGCGAGACTCTTAACCCGTAAGCGTCGTTGCTCAGTAGTAGTGTGCCTAGGGCAGGTTAACCTGACGCAGTTCCACCCCTTCTTGGTTCTGAATTCAGGGATTCCCTTCTCCTAGAGAGGGTGCCACCTTAAAGCAAGAGAACGCAGTCAGAACTGATATTTCCCATAGATGTTATTTTTGCGAAAATGAACGCAACGAACCCGGTCGGTATTCGAACCCAGCTCGAGTTATGAACCGTTGCACTCACCTAACACCTTCAAAATACTACTCGTGTGAAAGCCTGCATTTTAGAATTAGTACAAATTACCAACGTAACAAAATAACAGTCTACGATTTTTTCTCCCTTTAAAGCGCAATAATAATAATAATAATAATAATAATGAAGAGAAAAGCGCGATTTAAGAAAAGATAAAGAAAAAAAAAATTGTTTGACAATGTTAAACAATATTTCGATAGTATATCTATCTTCTTCAAGTTATATTTAAAAAAAAATGAGTATAAAAATATTTTAATATATTTACTGTTTATACGTTCTTTTTATATATACAAATATTTAAGTAAATGCTCTGTTTATAATAGAAAATATTCACTATATTTACCTTCCTGAATGTCCGGCTTGAATATATTAAAATAATTGTCGGACTTCGTCTATTTCATAATATATGATGTCACTAGTTTACGTTAGTATAGAAATATATACATCAACAAAAAATTGCAAGTCTTTGTACAAATGCTGCTTGACAAGATTTATTGTATATAAAATACAATTGCTTGTCTAGTAATGAAACAAACGGCTGTACTAGTAATGAACGCGTCAAAACGAATGAAATGCCACCAGCGTGAATGCTTGCAGCTGAAATGTGCTTTATATGATGTTGATCGCGTTCATCTTGGAATTTTCCGTTTGTTACTAAGAGGAATTAATCTAACTGCTTAGTATAAATCTTATGAGACTCTCCTGGTGTGTTTCAAGTGAGACAAAGTTCTCTTCTGAGCTTCAAGAACTCTCTTCTTTATATTATTATTATTATTTCATTGAGTATTCGCATTCTGTTAATTCCGTCGGAGCGGGAAGTTAGTAGTTTACATACGTAACAATCCTCGTGCGTTTTGAGAGTCGAAAGGTCGGTAGATTCTGAATATTTTTTCAGAATAGTTATGCCAACCAGTTTTTTTTAATAATAATAATAATAATAATAATCAAACTGAGAAGGTTACAAACAACAGCTTTGCTTGGGACAGATAGAAATCTGAGAATGGTAAAAAAAAATATGAACGGAACAGATGGTAATGTATATTTCTAAGTGTGTGTGTGTCTGGTAGACATTATGCTTGTTGGTTTTTCGCGTGTTGATTTGGGAATATTTTTCTTACGTACCTACCGTTTGTTTTAGATAAACCTACGTTAGATTTTGCCATAACTGATCCATACGCCGAAGAGAAATAACTAAACAAAAAATGTAATTTTTGCTGTCAGTACAAAGAAAGATGGAAAATGAACCCATTGGAATAAATGAAATCATTATTTCCGTTGCCATGACTATTCGTCGTATTATTGAAAACCAACAAAGATAATGTCTGCTAGACACACACACATACTTACGAATATGCATTAGCATCTGAATCCTACATAGACAGACCAGAATTGTTATACACTGTTGTGGTAGGATCCACCTAATCTGCATAGGTGACTACCGACTATATAAATAATGGTTGGTACCGGAAGACGGAGGAGCGAATACAGAGATCCAGCTAGAGACTCTGCCCGACTGCGACTTAGTCAACACATTCTCCAGGAACGTCTTCCCAGAAATATACAGAAATACTATATGTAAATATTGTGTACATTTTCTTGTTATAATACATTCTTGTTCTAAGTACATTTTGTGTTGCATTATTATTCCATGCATTAGTCGAGATTCAACAATGAGTCAAGACTCAACAATGGCGACGAAGTAGAACGAACCATACGCCAAGTTTCAACATACACTTACATACATAAAGCAATATTTGCGATTTTTACATAACCAACCTTTATTGAATTCATTCTTTAAAAAATTTACCGGAGTTTTATCGAAAATAAACGGTAGGTACGCAAAAACGTCCTCAAATCAACACGCGAAGAACCAACAAGTACAATGACCTACTCCTGATCATTACATTACAGTGTAAGATCTTGAGAAAAAAAATAATGATAGTAATATTCACATTAAAATACATTCACAGAACACTACGCATTTTGCAACGATTTCTTCATATTTTGAAGCTTTTTGCTCTCAGTTAACTGAATTTTACACTTGTGAAATAATTCTAATTTTCCAAACACTTTCGTTTAGCAGAACTCTACATATATTTTATTGATATCTACACATGGATACTTTAATGAACGTTTAATCTAACATACGCAATCATAAACTTAAGAAATATGATTCTGGAAATGTCAGATAAATATCCAACAAACTGTACTAACCATTATGATCTGCTGACTTGCAGTTTCTTGAGGTCTCAGATTGAAACTTGGAGGCAGCTCGTAAAAGAAACAAGCTGACACAAAACATAATAAGAACAGCTTGTGAATTTCACCATTCCGGCAAACGGAGAATACATCTGAAGGAAATTGATAACTATCTCAACTTTACCACAGACTGGAGAAAGTTGTGACTGTCATACCAATCATTATCAGAGCACTATGGATATTTCGGAAAAGCCACGTCTGTAGTAAGTGTGAATCAAAGGAAGAATAGTAACTATCAATATCAGAGACTCACAGAAAACAGCAAGAGTACTTGCTGTAGCGTAGACTTGTTGTCACTTGATATCCATTGTAAGGATATAGTTATTTCTGGTGTGAACACACCATGAAATAATAATAATATAAAGAAGAGAACGTTTGAAGCTCAGAAGAGAATTTGGTCTCACTTAAAACACACCAATGTCGATCAAATTTGGGAATAAATTAATACGACGAGTAGTTATGGCAACAGGAAAAATCATAATTTCATTAATTTCAATGGGTTCATTTTCCATCTTTCTTTGAACTGACAACAAAAATCAGATTTTTTTGTTTAGTTATTTCTCTTCTGGAACAAATGCTTTGATGGCAAAATTCATCAATGGCATCCGGGATTCAATTTGTCCGATATTAACTTTATTTTGATTCTCTGTCCCGTTAGTTTTCTCTTTGGACTTTTGTTTTATTTGACTAAAATCAGGCCGCCATTTTTTTAAATAGCGAACATGATTTGGTTTCAGTGAACACTGTCTTTAACGGGAAAAAAGTTATCTTTTTTATGATTAACATTCTAGCATGATAATAAAGTTTCCTTGTTTAGGAGCAATAAAACGCTAATAATATTTTTACTTTTTGAAATTAAATCGCTGGTTAGACTTTTTAAAAACACATGTAGAGGGCCCGTTTGGGTTTGAGTGTTGTTGAATTAGGAACACATGCTCTTTGTTCCTGCTAGAAGGTCCAACTACAAAAACAATGCGGACTCAAGTTGAGTCCAACCGAAGATGTAAAGAAAAACAAGACCGATATATACATGTCAACAAATATATATTAAACAATAAGATTTACAAGTAAAAAAGACATCAACATTTGTGTTTGTGTGTGAACGTAGAGAGTTTGTATTTTGATGACTGTTCGTACATACGGGTTTGTGTGTTTCATGGCGTTTTCCCACAAGTGGGCGGAACTCAGATCTATGCGAGAGATCACATTTTTAAATGTGTCCGCTGAAATGCAAAGTGGAAAAGAGAACGAGGCAAGAAGTCGCCCAGTATTTATAGTGTAGGGAGAGCGTCCCCTAGTGAACAATTAGGGAATTAAGGAGGAGCTAACTCTGACACATATGCGAACCACAATCATACGCACATATATCAATGGAGGGAGAAAGAAGATTGATATATAAATAAAGTATGGTAAGAGATAAGATGGATAAATAATGAACGAGAAAAATGTTAAATAGTGTAAAACCTTTAATCATGAACTGAATCATAAACAAAACAAAATGAAGAAAAGGGGAAGTAATTAACAATGAAAAGTAACTTGATTTTACTAATGCCACCCTAATTAAAAAAGAAACATAATTATTAACGTGGAAAGTACTTTGAAGAACTACTAATAACAATATTACCAACTATAAACACACATCAAAAACATTATATAACCAACATTTATTGAATCCAATCTTAAAGAATCTAACGTAGATTTATCTAAAACAAACGGTAGATACGTAAAAAACGTTCCCAAATCAACATGCAAAAAACCAACACGCATAATGTCTACTAGACACACACACACTTACGAATAGACATTACCATCTGAATACTACATAGACAAACTAGAAACATTATACACTTACATAAAGCAATATTTACGATTTTTCATCAGGGCTTAGAATCTGAATGGACGCGTCGTCTCCCCTTGAATTTGGAATGCCATAAATTATACTAATGGCGGTTAAAAAGTTGAATGCCTGTGAAACATGATTAAACTATAAAAATCAAACAGCACAAAAGTAAAATTACTAGAATTTCTTTCTTCTTTTTCTTCATATCTCATTCTCTGATGAAGCTTTAATAAAAGTGAAACATTTTAAACTGATAAAAGTTTCCAAATCGTTCTTTATTTTATTAAATTTAGTAAATAAAAAAACATGCAAGATAACGAATAAAGAAAATAAATGGAAACAGAAAAAAGGAAAACAAAAAAAAATCTTCGTCATACGACAGACAAGAAAGAAAGAAATGATTGACAGAACAAGTGATGACAATAAGATAAGCTCGAATAAGCAGGAGATTGAAATGGCTAAAAACAGTGTAGATGAGTTAATCGATTAATTGTTTAATAAAAAAAATAAACCAGAAAATAAGGGCAGAGAAGAAAATGGATATATATATATGTATATCTAAATATGAATATTATCTCTCAGATATAAAGGTTAGAGAAGAAAAACAGATACCCCGCTGTCCAAGCAAGAATGAAGAAGATTGTAGGAAAATAATGGAGGAAAAGACAATTTCTCATTTCTGAACGAAAGTCGATTAATCTGCTGAGCATTCTGACTCACTGGATATTGATTTGGTCAATTATGAAACAAGATGGTCAACAGTGGATATAATGGCTAAAGGAAATGAACTCGGCGTAGATCAAAGTCTGGTCTGGAAATGACCCGGACGTCATTCAAAATCATACGACAGAAAGTTGTAGCGTGGGTTTGAGACCTAGACGCGGATATCAAACCGATATCAATATAGCATCCTCCATAGTTTCAGTCATTCAGAAATATCTAAACTGTCAGCTGTATACAACTGCTTTCTAAGATTAATGGTTAAAATGGCTTTGTGTGAGTGGCAGCTGTGGTTCTTGGTGGGAACACTACGTCTTTCGAACGTTTTGGAATAGTGTAAAAGAATTGTACCAAAAAACAGAAACAGCATCAATGAGGAATTTCCTTAGAAGCAAGATCTAAAATGGATATCACATGTAACTGGAAGAGAAAATTATTAAGTTTAGGAATGAAACCTTGTCAATAGTGAAAAGAGCGATAACATTTACTGAACTTGATAAGAGAAAAAAAATTAGAATTTCAACAGACAGTATTACTACCTCACAGACAATGCATTTTGAATGTTTCCTTATAGGAAAACGGCTGATATTACCATTAAACAGTTTCCTTTTTGTGAACGTTGAGAGTTTTTTTCGAATATTTTTTTAATATTCTCTATTTGAACGCAGGTCTTTATTTTTTCTCAACGTTACTTTTTTACAACGGTATTTTAAACATAAGTTTCTAAATAAAATTTCTGGATAGAGAACGTTCCAAAGGATCGAAACGCGTTGGCATAAAAAGGTTTTCTTCTTATTTCTTTTATAAATATACGTCTCTTTAGAGAGAGAGAGAGAGAGAGAGAGAGAGAGAGAGAGAGAGAGAGAGGAGAAGACGTTGCCAGACGGAAAATCAGACGTGCTGTCAGATTGTCCATCCAAATGATCTGATGGTCGAGATCATTACATAATCTGTAGTTAGAAAAGACAATAAAATTTTAAACAACTGTTTAAAAATATTTTATCGTCCCTCTCAACAACCCTTCTATTTCAACGTCCCCCCCGACAACGTGTACTTTCCGACAAAATCTCAACCAAAGCGAATAATGTTAAATACCGACAATATGAATCAGTTTATGTTAACGCACTTGCAGAAATTGGGAACGAATTCGAGGTGGAGAATATCAATATTACATGAGTTGTCCAAAGCATAAATGTTTGTAAATTTGGAAAATTCAGATTAACGCACCTTTCAGATTTTTCATTTGTTAAGCTGACAGAAACAGTGTACAAGGTATAGAAATGCCTTTGATAAAATGTCCAGCTCGTTCCTGAATTGTTTATCAGTACCAAGATGTGTGGTTGCCTGTCGGAAATCCCACTCTTCAACGTGAACAGATGTGCTCATCACGGCAGCCACCGTTCAGATGACACAAACCTGTTTAATTTTAGGCCAGATCCGCGTAGCCAATTCCAATGCAAAATATAAAGTAAAGAAAAACAATTTAAATCAAACAAATATTTCCCGACAAATCAAAAAAGATCCACACAGCTTCAACAAACAGTTTGCTTTTAGTCACCCCAAGACTATATAAATCGCCAACAATTCGACTCCGAGCTAATAGGTGTTTCCCTTACCCATTTTGGCCGATTAGACACCTATCCAATGAAGCCCGACGGGGAAGACTGAAGGTGGCCAGGAGACCGATGCTAACTTTAGCAGCCCATGCCGATAAAAATTCATACAAAGCGATAAAGCTCCAATATATATCTCGTTTCTTCCCGTGGTCTTTCTCTACAACTACGATGCAATAACAATTTATTCGTA